>CM052883.1:43913817-43968174 GCA_028534135.1 Potos flavus
ACACACACACACACACACACACACACACACACATATATTCAGTATCCTCTTTATCCATTCACCTATCAATGAACACAGGTTGTTTCCATATCTTGGTTATTGTACATAATGCTGCAATAAACATAGAGGTTCTATCATATATCTTCTCGAATTATTGCTTTCATATTCTTTGGATAAATATTCAGAAGTGGAATAGCTGGATAATATGGTAGATCTATTCTTAATTTTTTGAAGCATCTCCACATTATTATCTATATTGGCTGCATCAATTTACATTCCCATTAACAGTGTACAAGTGTTCCTTTTTCTCCACATCTTCTCCAACACTTACTAGTTTTTGTCTTTTTGATAATACCCATCCTAAAAGGTATAAGGTGATATCTCATTATGTTTTTGATTTGAATCTCCCTGATAATTAGTGATGTTGACCATCTTTTCATATGCCTGTTGGCCATCCATTGTTTCTTTCAAAAAATTTTCAGATCCTCTGACCATTTTCGATTGGATTATTTTTAATTGTTGGATTGCATGAATTCTTTATATATTATGAATACTAACCCTTATTAGGTATATTTGCAAATATCTTCTCCCATTAGTAGGTTGTCTTTTCATTTGGATGATGGTTTCCTTCACTGTGCAGAAGATTTTTAGTTTGATGTGCTCCCATTTGTTTATTTTTTGCTTTTGTTATCCTTGCCTTTGGAGTCAGATCCACAAATACATCACTAAAATTAACAAGGATTGAATTTATTGTTCTCAAAACATAAAAACATAATATAAAAGAAATAATAAAAACAAAACTTCTCTTTGGTCTGAATTATTTAAATTAATGATGCTTTGTGTCAAGATCATTATGTTTTCTGTTTTCACAGTTATGACCTGTGTCCAGGGAAACAAACATTTAAAGATGAAAATGAATTACGTTATAGCCAAGCAAACTCAATTAATAACTGGTCACAGAAATGTACCAGTTATTTAAAGTTATTAATATTTAAGAAACTAACATATGTTGGTATTATAATTTATTGTCCAAATGACGTTGTGAGAATGAGTTAATGTTTAGGTGTTATTCCAGATTTTCCAGAGAAAATTGGGACATATGTTTAGCCTAGCTATACACCAGGTTAGATAGTTTGCATTAATTCTCACAACAATCTTATGAATCTTATTATTATCCCCATTAGATAAATGAGACTATTAAACCCTAGAGATGAAAGATTCATACACAGTCTAGGTCAGGAATTCCAGTCAAGTACTTACTCTGATCCTAGGGTCTGCAGTCTTCAAAACAGTCTTATGCAGATCAATAATTTATTCGCGATAATAGATATATATTTTAAGTATCAGAGTGATGACATAACTTTTCATATTTATTTTTAATTTCTCTCTAAGCCATAAACAGAACTGTGCATAAAAAAAGCTCACAAAAAATCTCACTTTTCTTCTCAAAAGCAAAGTAGTAGATTAAAATTAATGGACAGACAGTCCCTGACTTCTAATGATTCAACTTACCATTTTTTTATTTCACAATGGTGCAAAAATAATACATGTTCGGCAGAAACCATACTTCAAATTTTGAATTTTGACTTTCTCCTAGGCTAGTGCCTGAATGCTGGGCAATGACAGTGAGCCACAACTCCCAGTCAGCCATGCAATTACAAGGATACACAACTGATACACTGACAACCATTCTGTACCCATACAATCACTCTGTTTTTCACTTTCAGTATGCTAGTCAATAAATTAAACGACATATTCAATACTTTATTAGAAAATAGGCTTTAGAAGATTTTTAGATGATTTTGCCCAATAGCAGGCTAATATAGTGTTCTGAGCACATTTAAGGTAGGCTAAGCTAAGCTATGATGTTTGGTAGTTAGGTTATTAAATGCGTTTTTGACCTATGATATTTTCAACTTATGATGGGTTTATTGGTACATAAGCCCATCATAAGTCTGTAAAGATCTTATCCATGTAAGCATCGGAGTTGTTGAGGTATCTGTAGTTGTGTGGAGAATTGTCAGGGGGGAAAGTTAATAAGAAAAGTTCCATGAAATATAAGCTATTTAGGTTTGTAGCATGAATACTTCAGGGGAAAGCCTATTACAACACAAGGTTCTTGTTTGATTTGGTGACTATTTGTTTTATCGTTTAAGCTTAAACAAGTCAAATCCCTGGTTGCTCCTAGAGTGGGGAAAGTTGCTCTATTTATTTAGCAGATTTTTCCCCCTGTTTAATAGAACTCTCAAGGCCTGCTCTATAAAGGAAAAAAATTAAAAAATTAAATCAATTTGGTTGAGAAGGAAAGAGGTACTTCTTTAACATGACTGACATTGAAATTTAAAATCGGTCAGAAATTACTGGCCTGTCTTTTTCCCCCCAGAGGATATAGTTATGACTTTAGTTTTTTGAGTGTCTTATTCAAGTACGTCCTTCAATCTCTGCAGTCTTTCTCTGTTATTACCAGATCGACATCTCAGCCTGTAATACTATGTTATATAAACAAGGCAAATAACTATTTTATTTTTTTATTATTATTTTTATAGATTTTATTTATTTAGTGAGAGAGAGGGAGAGGGAGAGGTAGAAGCAGGCTCCCCACTGAGCAGGGAGCCAATGGGGGGCTTGATACCAGGACCCTGGGATCATGACCTGAGCCAAAGGCAGACACTTCACCCCTGAGCTACCCAGGTGCCCAGAAGCAAATAACTATTTTAAATAACAATATCCAACAAAGGCATCTACAAAATGTCTTAGAAAAGAATAGATGACATCAGCTTTATTTCTTGTTCAGATTATTCATAGAACTGGGTACCAGCCTGGAAAGTTATTGTATAGTATTCTAGACCCCCCAAAAAAGTTTTCTTCATAAAATCAGAAAAGCACCAAACAAGATTTCAAGGAGCTATGAAACCATGTGTGTTGGTTGGGTGGGATAGAAAAGAGCTAGTATCGATGGCTTGCCCTGCGTTAAAATATCTTTATCTCAAATCTAGCTCTTTGGACTATAACGGTATACTAAGTTCACATCTCCATACATACAAATTCTCTGCTCTAAACAAATAGCAATAATAGATAAAACATCTACAGATAACAAAAAAATCCATAAATGTCCTTTATAAATTCTTCTGACTACTAGAAAGTTCACAGAAACACAAAGCAGTGAGTTTTGCTCACTGTGGGACTGCTGAGCTCTTAGTGCACGGAGAAAATGGTGAACAGGACTTCAAATATATTAATAGGGACTACATTTTCTCTAAGTCATATGGGGCTCCAAAACTCACTTCTTGAAGTCAGCATTTGGAAATTATGAAAGAAAGTAGAGTATATCACTGACAACCTGCTGCCAGACTCATGGGTTCTTGGAAAGCTGTGGGTGAGGAGACAGAAGGAAATGGAGAGGCACGCAGCCAGTGTTCCTTCCAGCAGTAACTACACCTGGGGTAAGGGCTCAATAAAAACTCATAGAATCTGGAACCAGTGTATAAGTGTTTGGAAACTAAGAGAACATAACATTAAAAAAAATTGCTGTCATGGGAGAGAGGAAAAGGAAAACTGATACAAAACAAAACAAAACAAAAAAACCCACTCAAAACTGTCCTGTTTATAAAACTAGAAAACCTATATATATATATATATATATTTTTTAAGATTTTTTAAAAAATTTATTTATTTGACAGAGAGAAACACAACGAAAGAAGAAACACAAGCAGGGGGAGTGGGAGAGAGAAAGGGAGAAGCAGGCCTCCCACCAAGCAGGGAGCCCGACACGGGGCTCGATCCCAGGACCCCAGGATCACAAACTGAGCTGAAGGCAGATGATTAATGACTGAGCCACCCAGGCACCCCTAGAAAACATATTTTTAAGAAGCTAATGTTAATAAAGTTAATCAAGTGAACAATCAGACCTAGTATCCATTTGAATGAAGTTGTCTTTATGAATCTAACAATAACTTTGAAAATCATATGTTTAGGATGCTCAAAGAGATGAATATATAAGTAAGGCTGTGCAATATAGTTGATTTATTATTTTGGCAATCCTACTCTCCTACCAGGTACTTTTCTATATTTCAGAGGTAGCAAAAATTTAAATATTACCTAGATCACTTTGTGGTGTTACAGATTAGCATTATAGATGAGAGTAGGTTTTGTTAATCAGGCATTGGCAGAGCCTTGAGTCAGGACTGAGTCAGTTGGCGAGGCAGCGCAAGAAGTGTCCCTTTTGATAATGTGGATTGTAGCAAGTGTGCTGTGGCCCTGGACTATGAGTTCAGGCCATGGCTACCTAAGCCTTTAATAAAAAAAAAAAACAAAAAAACAAACAAACAGAAAAACATGGTGCTTATTCCTAGAGTTGAAGTTAGTTCTATTTCTTGATCCTTATCATGGCTGAGTTGACGTGATCCTAATGCCAACACTTGGGAACTGTCTTCCTAATTTCTGGAATATTGTCAAGGTTATAACTCTGTGAATCACTTTCTTCAGTCATTCTAATTCTAAAGTTTATATGAAAACAACCAGTCAGACGCACACGCAAACGCGCACACGCAAACGCACACACCACAAACAAGCAATAATAGCAAAATAAAGTTTAAAAACTTAAGAAAATGAAGGGATAATCATTCTTGTAATTATAAAAGCACCATTAAAAACTAAAAGGTATTAAAACATATGGAAATGATTCATAAATATACAGATAGACCAATGGCACAGAACATAAGGACATAAATAAATCCAAATAACTTTAAGAACTTTAGCATATGTTGGCTTTTCAAAAGAGCAGAGATAATTATGGACTATTTAATACATAAGGAGAGACTATATATTATCTGTTTGATTTAAAAAAAAAAAAAAGGCAAGGGGCGACTGAGCTGCTCAGTTGGTTGAGTGACTCACTCTTGATTTCGGCCCAAGTCATGATCCAGGCCATGAGATCGGGCCAGCATATGGCTCTACACTCAGCAAGGAGTCTGCTTGTCCCTCTCCCTCACCCTCAGAGCCTCCACCATCTGACCCTCCTCCCATGCACAGCTGTGCACACTCACTGTTTCTCTTTCTAAAATAAATAAAATATTTTAAAAATATTTAAAAATGAATATTAAAAAAGGCAAATTAGGATCATTTCTCACGCCACCCACCACGATAAACTGCAAAACATTATCAAACTAAATATGCAAAATGAACAATACAGGTACTGGAAGAAACTATGAATCAACTCCCTTAAAACAGGGAGAAGACAGAGCATTCTAATTATGAATAAAAACTGAGAAGCAATAAAAGGAAAATGTAATGTTCGACTGTGTAAAAATAACACAAGGAAAATAATTCTGCCTGTAAAACACACCATGACAATTAAAAAAAATAGAAAACTGACAAAGTTATTTACAACATATATCACAAATATATGCCTAATGTCCTTTCTTACATAAAGAGATCCCTAAACTGAGAAGAAAGCAATAAATATTGTTAAAGGCAAAACACATGGAAACAGAGTTCATGAAAATAAAATAAATAAATGTGGTCCTTAATAAAAGATGCATAATTTCTCTACAGTTTTACAATAAGGTACATCTTTCTCTCCCTGGTAATAAAAATACAAATCTTTGTGAAAACATTTATAATGATAAAGCCATAGGGGCACTCTCATTTGTCATGGGGGAAATACAAAATGCTACAACAAGGAAGGGTGATCTGGTCATATTTACTCACACTGCAGAGGCCTTTACATTTTGACTCAGCAATTACATTCATGAAATAAGTCCTACCTACATTCCTGCCCATGATTAGAATATCATATTAAAAAAAAAAAACAAAATTTAAAAACCCCAATAATTTCTAAGTTTTGTTATAGCAAAAGAATAGAAACGATCCATATTAACATCAAGTAAACTGCAGGTATCTACACAATAGAATATCATACAGCTCTACCAAAAAAAAAAAAAATACCGAGGAATATCTCTGTATACAGAAAAGAACATATTCTAGGATATGTTTTTAAGTGGAAAAGTTGGTGGCTCAGTGGGTTAAGCATCCAACTCTTGATTTCGACTCAGGTTGTGATCTCAGAGTCATGGGATCGAGCCCTGTGTCAGGCTTATCCTCAGTTCAGAGGATATCCTCAGTTCTGCTTAAGATTCTCTTTCTGCCCTGTCTCCTCCAACTTCAAAAACTACTGCTAGAGGAAGAGAAAGTGGGGGTGGGAGGTACTGGGAAGGAAGAGAAAAAAAGAATAGTTTTCTAGACAAATATAAATCACCAAATTTTTTAACAAAGGAAGAAAATACACAAATTAACATTTAAAAAATAATGCGGAAAAGGGATGCATGGGTGGCTCAGTTGGTTGAGCATCTGCCTTTGCCTCAGGTCATGATTCCAGCGTCTTGGGATGGAAACCAGAATCTGTCTCTGTGCTCAGAGAGGAACCTGCTTCTCCCTCTGCCTGCCGCTCCCTCTGCTTGTGCTTTCTCTCTCTCTCTCTCTGACAAATAAACAAATAAAATCTTTTAAAAATGCAAAAAGAACACAACATAAAAAAGCGTGTTAGAAATGTTGAACATAGTTCAAGTCTAACATAATCTGGATTGGAGTCCCATAAAAGAAGCATAGAGAATGGAGCAAAGGCAACAATTTCTTGTTTTATGTTTTCTGGGGCTTCATTAAAATCATCAAAGAAATCAGAAGACAATTTGAAACTCTATTTTCAAACTGGAGTGCCTAAGAGCTAAGGTGAACACTTTCGTTGGCACGATTCAATTCATCACATGATACACTATAAGAAGCATGATCCTTGGTAAGATATGCTGTTGGAGGTCAACACATCAGGTACACAAATTTCCCCTTTTTTTATGCCCACAGGATTATTTTAGTTCTAACTTGTGAATCAAAAAAATGTAACTTTACTCAGTTCCACAGACCAATCAAGAGAATGATATTGCATGCTCTAGTTAGTGTGGCATACACGAGATAATTCAACAGCTGCTATTTTCAACTGAGCATTGGTGTTTTGGGGGAAAATGAGTAATCTTTTGATTTTTTTAAATTAAAAAAAAATATTTTAGGATCGTAGAAGAAAGTACTTCAACAATTGCAGTAATTGAGTATTTATTTTTAAAAATTAAGGAATTAACCACATGGTATGATTTGATAGAATTAGTGGTAGGTGACTATATGTTTCTGATATATTTTTTTTTCTATTTGTTGTCAATAATTCACAATAAAAAATTAAAAGCAGTACAAAAAATTATCCAAAATGTTCCATAAAATAGTGCTGGTTTCCAAGATTCTGATGTAGGATGAGCAGTCATCACAATGGGAACATGGAAGCACAACCCAACAATGGGTCCTTCCTAGGGCCCTATCCAATAAGTTTTATTTTTGGCTCTTATAAAAAACCAATAATAATAAAATAAAACATAAAGTCTAAATGGTTCTTGATTGTTATTTTCTTAGGAAACCTACCTTTCTAAACAAATATAGCCTCAATTCAATACATATAACTATCATTAGTTGCAATATCACTCATTAGAGAAAAATTAATCATTCCCCATTGTTAAACACAACTATCCCCCTTTTAGTGATAATATTTGTTGCTTAATATAATTCATTTAAGTACTTTTAATAACTCTGTAGTCTGTACTGTACACATAACTTGTGATCACTGTAGAAAATACAAATGTGGATGAGCTAATGACAGAGGGTACATGTGACTATGTTCTCAAAAGTGGAGACTGCTATTTACTATGATCAAAAAATAATCATAATTATTCATTACTTTTCATTTACAACACTAGTATAGACATCACATATAAGGTATGTGTAACACAAATATGGTCACTATATATCAATTTTGTTTTTTCCCTTGAGAAATTTAGTAAAGATATTTCCGGTGCTGATAAATACTGGCATTAAACTATCTTTGTCAATTCCCAGAAAATATTAATAACTTATCTAATATTTGATTTTTAATTGATTTAGTACATATTGGAACACTTTGGTTAATGCTGATTTTCAATATTGTATAAGATTTTCTAATGAACATTTGTAGATTTACATTTTAATTAAAGTCATATTATAAATTTCCTTTATATACTTTTATTTGCACTGAGTTACAGTATAATGTCCAAATTCTTATAATTCTATTACAAGTTCTGAATAAGTTTTTTCCGATAGTAGTTTGCATTTAAAATTTTTTCATCGTATTTGTTGTGTAATCTATTGGAAAATAACTATAAAATTATTATAATCTACCGGGTTTTTTAAAAGATTTTATTTATTTATTTTAGAGAGAGAGAGTGCAGTTGGGGAGGGTAAAGGGGAGAGGGAAAGAGAGAATCCCAAGCAGACTCTGCACTGAGTGTGGAGCCTGATGTGGGGTCTGACCCCAGGACCATGAGATCATGACATGAGCTGAAATCAAGAGTCTAATCCTCAACTGACTGAGCCACCCAGGCACCTCTATAGTCTACTGTTTTAATAAGATTAACATGACAAAACTTCTCTAAAAATTACTGTTTTGTAACTATAGTTCTGTAGAGTTAAATTTTATTTTGTTTATTTACTTGACTTGAATATTGGTGGAATATTTGTGACTCGTGGAGTCATCCCATGAAAATTCATTTTTTCTGACAAAACATCTCAAAGCACTGCAAAATTAATGATCCCAAAGAACAATACTCATAATTTTACTTTCATCTCAAAAAAATCTTAGAGAATTCTAAGAAATAATAGCCATGATAGCTGTACCACCTGCTCCAATGCCCAGACCAATGTAATATCTTTAATAAATATCAGATTATTATGAAATTATAATTAAATTTGTAGCAGTGATTATACCACGCTCTTAATTTTCTTAACTTTTTATTAGATTCTATGATGTACTGGGGAAAACATAATTTTCTGAAGCCTGAAGTATATCTATTAAATTTCCTATCACTTGCTTCAAGCCCATGTTTAGCCTACTTAATCTTGACCCTTGAGTTTTCCACTTACAAAAGATGAAAGCAATACTATCTAAATCACAGGTTGTTACAATAAATAAATTAAAAAATACAAAAAATATTTGGCATAATATCTGATACCCAATGAATGTACAACTATTATTATAGTTCTAAATATTCATTCATATTTCATAATTACTTAATTGAATAAAGAATTTAAAGCAGTTTTTCTATCCTATTAAGATAAAGGTTTTTTTGGGTTTTGTTTTTTTTTTAAGATTTTATTTATATGAGGGAGAGAGAGAGAGTGAGAGAGAGAGCACAAGAGCGTGGTGAGGGGTGGGCAGAGGAAGAAGCAGGTTCCCCACTGAGCAGGGAGCCTTAGGCAGGCGGGGCTAAATCCTGGGACTCTGGAATCATGACCTGACCCAAAGGCAGATGCTTAACCAACTGAGCCACTCAGGCGCCCCAAGATTAAGTATTTAATTTAACATTGCACCAATCTTTGAATATAATGGAGAATCTGTGATTAACTCATCTCCCAATCCCAATATCCAATGAAATAGAATAAAAAAATTAAATGTTAATGTGGTTATGTATTCAATCAGTTCCACAAAATTAAGAAACTATTATGGCAGGAGGATGGGAAACAGGAGAGAGTGCTAGGAGATGTATTAGAGACATGGAGGGAAGTAGGTGATTTAGAACTTTATATATATCCTCCTAAGGATTCTGCCTTCAATGGAAGTCACTGGGAGGCTTTAACAGGGGAATCATATGATTTAATTTATGCTAATTTTAAAATTCACTCCTGCTGTTGTGTGTAAAATGGATTCTAGAAAAGCAAGAGCAAAGTGGTCCAGCCATGAAATGATTGCATGCTGTGTCAAATAAAAAAACAAATCTGGGTTTAGGGAAGAAGAGACTTTATTCAAAAGGATTGTACTGAGCATGATATCTACAAGTGCCTCAAACATCAGACAGAAAAGGGATTTTATTTTATAGTAAAGAGTAAACAAGGCTAAAGAGAACTCTGTGTGAGGAAATAGGATGGGGTAGAGGGGAATGAAAGGGTGGAGGGGGTGTGACTAGACTGTAAATCACAGAAGGTTTTATCCTAATGCCAGTCTATTCTCCAGAGAGGCCAATAAGAAGGAGTTGTTCACTAATGGGTTGTAAGGACATCTAGTATGGCTCAAGACTGTGGGTGGGTCAAAGTGTAGGAATCTGGGGAAAGAGAGAAGCTTAATTCAAGTTGATTAAGTGAATTTTATGGGTGTTTTATTCCAATTGATTAGAGGGGACAAACAGTTCAGCTAATCACTTATGAGCAAATAAGGGGAATTTGAAAGGTCTGGGTCTAGTCTTGTCATAAGAGAATAAAAAGGCATCCATGAGTCCTATATGTCATATTGATAAGGATGATTCTTTGCACCAACTGTTTCACAGAACACAAAAAGGGGAGAGGATTTCCTTACCTACCTTGTTTCCTAGAATCATAGAGTTTCAGTAAAGTTTAACACTGTCACTTGACAAGGTGAAAATGGCAAAGTTTAATTAATTTATATGTTAAAACACTTATTAAGAATGTATAATGTTCCAACAACTATTATAAACATTGGTTGTACAGAAATTAGCAAAATAGAGAAATCCTCTTCCCTGATGGGTTTTCATTTTATAGGGAGAACACAGAATAAACAGATAACAATATGTAACATAACATAATAAGTAGTAAGTCCTATGAAGAAAAATAAACTGGGCTATAGAAAAATGGATGGGAAATTTAATTTAAGATAGATTAGTCAAGAAAACCCTATGCAAAAAGGTGATATTTGAGCAGAGCTGTGAATGCCTAGAGGGAATAAAACCATAAAGACATCTGGGGAAGATTGTTTCAGGCAAGAGAAACCGCAAATACCATGGCTCTGAAGCATTAGTATGTATGACTTTGACATAGTGGGACAGAGACAGTGAAAAAAGAATGATGAATATATTCAGGGTATGGATGATGCAAGATCTTGTATATTTTGGTAAATATCTGGATTTTATTCTAAATGATTTAGCAGAAGACTGACATAGACTGACTTGTTTTGGGGTTTCTTTTTTTTTTTTTTTAAGATTATTTATTTATTTATTTTTGAGAGAGAGAGAGAGCGTGAGCATAAGCAAGGGGGAGCGTCAGAGGAGAGAGAAGAGAAGCAGACTTCCTGCTGAGCAGGGAGCCTGAGGACTCGATCTCAGGACTCTGGGATCATGACCTGAGCTGAAAAGGCAGACGTTTAACCGACTGAGCCACCCAGTCATCTCAACTGATTGTTTTGTTTGTTTGTTTTTTAAATTACTTTGGCTCCTGTAGGAAAGAAGACAAACAAATAGGCAGACCAGGAATACAAGTTAGGAAGTCTTTAGATCAGTACAGGAAACATGTAACTTGTACTACAATGGTAGCAATAATTTTAGAGAAAAGTGATAAGAAACAGTTAATCCTAAATTATGACTCAAAGTTAATTTATGGTGGTAAAATGATGGTAATAGAGAGAGCTAAATAAAGACTAGAATCAAGAATCATTCTTCGATTTATTATTTTAACATTTGGGTGGATATAAAACCAGGAGTGGAAAGTGTTAGTGATAGGGTGAAAATTGAGAATTCTGTTGTGAGCATATTATGCTTGAGATTTTGAGATGGCTATTAGACTGCCAAGAGAAAAGTCATCCAAAGTATATTTATTTTTCAAATGATGAGTTTCTGTTGCTAAGCATGAAGATACTTAATAGATATAATATTCCGTTCTGGCACTAGTTAAAATGTCTAGGAAAAAGCTACAATTTTGGATTCATTGGCATATAAGTGATATTTATATCCACGAGACTGAATGAGGTCACTGAATAGAAGAAACTAGACAGAGAAAAAAAGTCCCAGGTCCAAGCTCAATGTTTAGCTGATTTAGGAAAAAGGATGAAATAATTAAGATGATACTCTATGATGATGATGATAATAATAATATTGAAAATAATATCCATAATGCCGCAGAATGGAGTTCTCTGTCCCCTTCTTCCCTTTGTCTCCCTAACTCAGATTATCATACCTACATCAAAATTACACATTGAAAAGAAAGCAAAATTATCAGAACAATACATGTTTCATTGTGGAGCATCTGAAGGAACCCCAGAAGGAATCTCCAGCTGTTAGGCTATTATAATAGCAGATTCAGAGGAAGACTGCACTGATAGGTGACCTCATGTGGAAAGTTGTGTGTGTGTGTGCATTATTTGGTGCCATTTTCTAGACTACCTATGGTTTTTTGTTCACTAAGAATTTACTGTATTTGTATGCCCCTCTAGAAATGTTGTTGCAGGATTTTTTTCTCTGTCGGTGCCCACAGTTCTTGGTCACACAGCTTGGAAGAATGAAGAGGTACACCAGACAGAGTGGTGGGCAGAAAAGCAAGGTTTATTATTGAGCGATAGCAAAGTGATACTACAAAGCTCCCAAGGAAGGAAGGGACCCAAAAGGTTTGCCAACAGACTTTCTAAGTCTAGGGGGTTTTATGGGCTTGTTGACAGGCTGTTTTAACCCTCCCTGCGCCTGTCATCCAGTCAGGTTTCTGTCATCTATCACGTGGGAAAGGGTGGAGGGCTCCCTCCAGGGTGGTGTAAAACCCTTTTAAGGGTGGTTTCCTCTTAGGGCGGGGCCCCTTGTCCCTGCCTGCCTGCCTTCCAATTATCCTTCATCAATGTCAGTGCACAATATAAGTAATATAATAATAATACCAATAATAATAACAGCTAACATTTATTGAGTCCTGAATGACGCTGCACTTTTTGCTAAAAACTTTAAATGAATAGCATATTTAATCTTCATAAAAAATTTAGTTACAATTATTTTTTTCCATTTTCAGTTAAAGGAAGTGAGATAAAAAAATGACAGAGACCAATTTGATTCTATAATTTTGTTCCCTGCTTTCATTATCTGTCAAAATTAAGGGGAAAACAGTACTGTTCTTAAATGCAATAAAATTACAAGGCAGAAAAACAGAAAAGCAAAAACCTGTGTTTATTGCAGTCAAGTTTACACCAGAAGTTTTAGTTGATTCTAAGGATAATGTTGACTCCATACTTTGAATGCTTACTAGGAGGTAGGCCTATTCTAAGTGCTTTACAAGCACTGACTCCTTTAATCCTCATAATTACTTCATCTAGAAATTCAGGTTTTGGAAAGATAATACATTGTCCAAAATTATGCAATTTGTGAATGGCAGTGTAGGAGAAGTAAAATCCAGACTTTGGTTTGAGCACCTGTGCCCTTAAGCACCACCTCGTATGGCCTAAGTAAGTTTGTTTTTCATTTTGTTTTGTTTTGTTTTGTTTGATAAGAGAGCTGAAGTACAGAGATCCTAAGCAACTTGATCACACAGTGGTCTCATGTTCTATAGTGTCCATGCCTGACAGTGACTGCAATGGATTTAAGTCTCTAGATGCAAGAGAACACTAAATATCATCAGTACTTTCGTTGACTCTCCCATCTTAGGAGATAAGCACAACAACAAAACAGATGTGTCTTATACTCAGTTGGTTAGACCAGAGATAATAAAATGTGTAGAAAATTAGTTTTACAACGGAAAGTTTTTCACTAATATATTGAGCTTCCTAGAGAAGACCTTTGGCAAAAATAGAAGTTGGAATACAAAATAGCAATTATTTCGGCTCCTACGTTACCTGTTAGGGATCATCGGTCTCTAATTAAAATCTACATTTTATTGAAATTCTTTGAATTATTTTACATTTGACAAAACCGTTGATAATATTCTGTGATTTTTTTTTAACATAGATACTGTGAAAGAGGAGAAGAGATCAGAAAGTATATGTCATCAGATATTACATCATCTGTTGGTTGTCTGTTGCCTAAGGCAATAGGCAAACTGTAATCCTGCTTCTGATTTTAGTTTATTTTATTTAACTTGACTTGTTTTCTGGGGTTAGTAATTATGTGTTGTTACTAAATAAAAAATATCATTATTTTATACTCTAGAAGGAGAGTAGAGGATGATTTGAGTGATGGATCATTTGACTTACTATTTGTCACCTGAATATTGATATTTCTTATGTAGAAATCAGAAGTCAGTTCTTAAACGAATCTATGCTTAAATGGCTGTAAACTTTACTTTCTAGGGTAACCTCCTTTAATCAATGTTGTGCTAACCTAAGCCCTTTTCTAGTATACTGTGATATCTAATGCCCACCCATAATTACTGATTAAATAATGGATTTAAAGTCAGTAGAGTGTTATATCAAAAACAACCAATTTGCTGCCCTTTGCTAGTAATTGGCTTGAATTCAACTTTTAATTTAAGAATTTGTCTGTATATACATAAAGCATTTATTTGTGTCTTCTAAATATTTTATTTTTACTAATTATACATAGCATATTAAAGGCAGCTATTACTCAAAGAGACAGTATCTACTGACAGATTAGAATATAATCTTTATGTTCCCTAACACTCCCCTAAAAATCAGGATTTTATAAATTAGCAAGATTTATATAATATATTTTGCGGGATTTTTTCCTCCTTTTTCTATTGGTAAGAGTCTCTTTTGTTTGGGTTCTTTTTGTTGTTAGGATTTAACATCATGTTATACGAGCAGATGTTATGCTATTTTACATGTCATGAAGTAGTAACATTTTGATAAATGAGGTTAATAGATCATAATTGTTTTAAATTTTATTATGGTGAAATCTTCTTGGGTGTACCATTCCGGAACATCATCATTTACAAACCAATTCCATTAAAAAAAAAAAGAAAAAGAGGGACAATTATGCTTGCATTAAGGAGTAACATATTAATTATGACACATGCTAGATGGAAAGACATAAAGATTCAGCTGAAAACTCCTATCTTTTCTGCATGTGAGTATGGTCATTTTGTTTGTATATGTGAACTAGTCTTATTTCTGTGTTCCTAAATACTTCTACAGTAAATGGTGTGTCTTAAATCCATCTAATTTAAGTCAGGCAGAGCAAGTAGCTCCAGTTCATAGAGCATTTTTTCAGGTGTTGCATAGCATCTATAGAACCCTTGTTTCTGGAGCTTCTCATTTAATTCGAAAAGCAGAAACTCAATAGAAGCAATTCAGAATGAGTATTTGTAAAGGTTAAATACTATAAACATGATGATTCAGTTGCAAATGACATGAAAACAAGGCTTCTGCATAAAGACAAACAAACAACAACAAAAAACCAAAAGAAAAAACCCACAATGCATTAGATTATGTAAATTAAAAGTCCATGGATAGGACTTCCTTCACGCATGGATGAATTTCAGAACTTAATGATACCATTTGAACTTCATGCACCTCCATTTTCAGCTTTCTCCTTCTAAGGTAACATCAAGTAGAATTATCTCCAGGCCCTAAAACTACTCAGCCTTCACATGCCGAATAAAATAACCAGAATCATTTTTCCAACAGTCCTAGAAAAGTTCTCATTGTGTCTCCTTAGAATTGGATCTGCTGATGTCCCCTCAACAAATCACTGTGGCTAGGGGAATGAAGTACTTTCACATATCAAGACCGACACACACATTCATCCCTGAGCCAAAAGGAACCAAAGTAATGATGTTGTTTATGTCCGAATTATAAGAATTTTCAAGGAGCAATTTTTAAAGACATAGAAACCATATCTTCTAATCAATCGTGTACAACTAAACCAATGTTAATTGAGAATCAACAATATACCTAGCACTATGTCTGGTACCGCACTAGATAGAAAGAAAAAATTCGTAAGTTCCTCATTTAGTTTAGGAGACAGACACTCACAAGCCAGACAGATGGACTGTATTACAAAAGCGGTACAAAATACTTTGAGAGTTTAAGAAAGATAATTTATCTTTTTATAATTTATTATCAAATGTTGCATATTACTTTGCACATAATAAAAGTACTCAAATATTTTATTTACTATATTGAGATTCTTTAGTCCTCACACAAATGAGATCAAACAAACAAAAATATGACACACAATGTTTAGTGCAGTGTCCAGATAGACCTGAGTATTTAAATACCATCTGGCAAAACAATATTTCGTCAGGATAATGAGCGAGGCACCTATCTCACGTGCACTATCGATTAAAAATGTTGCAAGTTAGGGAAGTGAATTCAATTCTTTCAACTGTACCAATGTACTATTTTAACTATAGCCTTCTCTGAAAGCTTAACTTTAAACAAGTAAATTTATGGAGAACCTGGCTGGTTCAGTCTGGAGAGCATGTGACTCTTGAACTCAGGGTCATGAGTTCAAGCCCCATGTTGGGTGTGGAGCCTACTTTAAACAAGTAAATTTAATAGCATAAAAAATAAAATCTCATGACTGAAAATAGACATAATGGAAAATATAAGTGCCAGTCTAGCCAGACGCAACTAAAGGACCCATTGTGGAGAATGAAAAAAAAAAAAATGAGGTAAATGGAAAAAATACAGTAACCACTAAAATGAGAAAGAGTTGCTATCAAACACTATTACTTGTCACCTCCCAAAGGATAATAGGTTACAGGAACTCAGAGTCAGAAATAGGTACCTCAGTCCTGGCTCTACCACTACATAGTTAGGGGAGCTTAGAACATTTACTTTATCTCTCTGATCTCGTTACCTATCATAAAATAGGCACTCAGACAAAGGAATTCACATGTACCTTAAGGTCACTATGTTGATTATCTAAAAATTAGGGGTTGTGAGAAAGCAGACTGGATTGGTATTGACAGAAATATAAAAATATCTGAGAAGAATGATTACCTGAAGAGAAAAATACTTTCTAATAAATCAAGTTAAAGTCCAAGAGACACAACCAAATGAAGCTGATACAAACTTACATATCCATGTTTGTATTGCTTTGTTAAAAATGCCATTACATGTATCTTGTTTTGTATGCAATATCTCACAGCTTCTGTAATAGTCTCATTTCTATAAATGTTTTAAAAGTAACTGGAGATAAGTGGTATCATTTAGCTGGGAAAGCAACTTGAAAATCTAGGCTAAATGTAATGTGCGATCCTGAGCATTCTAAATAGGAATGTAATTAGATTTTGCTATTCTCTCTAGGAGGACTATACTTGAGGACAATTCCAAAATTTCTTCAGGTGAATTTTTATTCAGAAGTGATACAGATATATAAAAAGCACACACTCTAAATTTAATTACTGGTTGATGTTAATGATTTTTTGTTTGTTTTGTTTTTGGAGAAATCAATAGCATTTCTCAGAGGAATTTGTGAATTCATTCATTTAAACAGATCTTTAAAGGGCATGCATAGTAAGCATAATATGCCTAAGAAGGTCAAAGATAGACTGTCAGAATAAGTTCAAATCATTGATTTTACTGGGAATATTTTTCAAAAGTGTTTTTTGCGTTTACTTTTCTGAAGAAAGGAGTAGATCAAATTTGGAACAGGTTGCCAGGCCTTCTGTGATTCTTATGTCATTCAGATCAATATGAGCAATTTAAATCTCATCTTAGGTATCATTCTCAAATATTATTTAATTAATCAGGACCTGAGAGCCTGAGCTTTATTTTCTTTCTGACATTTAACAATTAATTTCAAGTATACAACACAATGATTCAGTATATGTATAAATTGTGAAATGATCACCACATAGTTATATATATTTTCTTGTGATGAGAACTTTTAAGATGTACTCTGTTGGCAATTTTTGAATATATAATACAGTATTATTAACTATAGTTGCCATGATGTAAATTACATCTCCAGGACTTATTTGTCTTATAAATGGCAATTTATACATTTTGGCCACTTTAACCCATTTCACCCATTCCCTACCCCACCTCTGGTAACCACCAATCTTTTTTGTATCTGAGAAACTGAGCTTTATATGTGTTACTAAAATATTATTTTCCAAGTTTCATTATTTTTTTAAAGATTTTATTTATTTATTTGAGAGAAAGAGACAGCATGAGAGGGGAAAAGGTCAGAGGGAGAAGCAGGCTCCCCATGGAGCTGGGAGCCCAATGCAGGACTCGATCCCAGGACTCCGAGATCATGACCTGAGCCAAAGGCAGTCGCTTAACCAACTAAGCTACCCAGGCACCCCTCCAATATATTTTGATTATGTCATCTGTAATGATGTAGGATAACTCTGACTATTCCTTGGGTAAAAGTCATATCCTGATTCAAGCCTCTTTGTACAGAGCCATATAGCCATATAGCATTTCCGTATGTACAGTGCGCAGGCTTATAAAATGCATTTCAATGTTGCTTATTGGAATTTGAAGTAAGCCAAAGGATTGTGTCTAATGGCTGGCAATCTTGTGTTGTTTTGAGGCAAAATTTCATTGTTTCTCAGAGAGCATCATTTTGACACACCAGGAATCCAGCCTCTATTTACTGAAGAAAACAATTTGACTGTAATCTCTAAAACATACAATTCCAGATTCTGTGTTGACAGAAAATCATATTAGATGTAGCTAGCACTTGCTAAAATATCATTTCTATTTTTCCACCTGTGTTGTTTAGCATTAGAGGAGAAAACATTTTTTCTTAAGCTTGAATAAGAAAGTATTTTTTTCTTTCAGTTTTGCAAAAGCCAACACAATTAAATAATGGAAATATACATTATTAATCTAGGTGAATCTGCTGTTACATTCAAACATGCCACATTTTGAAAAAGAAAAATACTCCCAAATAAAGGGTAAATTATCAAATATCATCAGCTATTACAACTTACTGTGAACTAGATATTATACCTGCTGTAAGATATAAGATACATTGGTAATTCCACTATAAAGAGTTAAAGTGCACTTACAGTATATAAGAGTAGTTATGTTCTTACAAACCAATCAAGGGATACCTGGGTGGCTCAGTCAGTAAAGCTTCTCCCTCTCCCTCTGACCCTTCCTCCTGCTCATGCTTTTGATTCCTTTCTCTCAAATGAATAAAAAGATCTTTATAAACCAATCAAAACTTCGAGATGATTATCAGAAAAATGGGGGATAGAAAAGTCAAAATGAAGAATGAAAATACCATGAAACATTAATATACTGTTGGATGTTTATGGTGTGGTTTTGAACTTTTTGAGCTTTTAAAAGAATTTCACGATGCCTTCATTTTTCTTTCGGATGAAGATGTATTCTGGGAACTATCTGCAGTGTGCCATATTCCTCTTATTCCCAATTACTAATGAACATGGAAACTATAAAAATCTCAAAATCGATGGTGTTTTAAAACTGTTAGAAAAATTCACAGAAATAATTTTGCATGAGAGAAAAGTACAAAGATACCCCAAAAGAATTTAATGAATAATTTTCTTTATTAGTTATAAACATATGGGCACTGAAATGAGCCTTCTTGTTTTTCACTACAGGTGAAACTGTCCCTTCCCCCCCAAATCAATAAGTTCTCAACCCACATTGGATCCACTTTTTCCAGGACAAGTACTTCCAGGTTATAAGCACAGAAGACAAGCACATGTAGACATAATGAGGCCCTAAACCATTGAGAACTACACTAGGTTTAGTGGTAATGCAGGGTACCATTGAATAGAATATGTATATTCTATATCCCAAACTTTGGAAGCTACTTTTGGAATTCAGAGAATTCAGTCTTTCTCTAGGCAGAATATTTTATTAAATAACAATTAATTATTGTGGACCCTGTTTGTAAGACTGACAATAATGATATAAAATAGATTACTATGATAATTGGCAACATGCAACTATGAACTGCATATTAAATAATAGCATTGTATCAATGTTAAAATTCTTCCTGAATCCTATGAAACATAGAAGTACAGGATTGTAGTGCTGGAATTTACTTAAAATTGTTGAGCAAGTAATAACAGATATTATTAGATGCATGGGTCTGTACTGAATGGAGAAAGAAGATGTGTCAAAATATTAATGTTAATCAGTGATATATATTTTTTGAAAATTCTAAGAAAAAAAGTGAAAAGAAAAAGTTATTTCACCTCTGTGAAGAAGTATTTTCATTAAGTTTTTAGTAGGCCAGTGAAGTCCAATTCATGTCTATGAAGAGTAGACATTATTTAAAACTTTGGTCAATCTTTTGAACAGAACAAAAAATAAATAATAATTTATAGAGAGCCAAGTTATGTTTTTCATGTTTTTTAGTTTGAAATACTAATAGTATTAGTTTACTTCTTAAACTGACAATATACTTGGAACCAAGGATTTTCTCTTATTATCCTAATAGCAAAAAAATCCCACTTGTGTCTTTTCAAGGTGTGGGTAAATGGACTTTTGCCAGCATAGCCATCATCTATTGACGGCAAACATGGCAGATTATTATTGGTCTTGTCATACGAAAATAATGACATCACTTGGAAGGAAGTGATTTGACTTGAACAATCAGCCATATTCAATTAAGTTGAAAGACAGTTATTCTCATTTGCAACATGAACGATACTAACTTTTCAGTAAATTAAAACCAACATTTCCTGCTTAATCCTATTGTAAACCTAATTGCATTTCTAAATCTAATGCTAGTGTAATAGTAAATGAATTGAAAAAACACTTGATATGATTAAGTTTTTTCTCTAACACATTTTATTTCAAATTCTGATTTTATTGAAAGAAAAATATTAATAGCATAGAGATTAAGTTCTTTTACTTATTTCTTCATTATTTTAAATACATATTGAATGTCTACAATTTGCTAAGTCTGTGCAGGTCTCTGGGGACACGAACATGAATTAGATTTACTTATTGATCTTAAGTGGCTCATGGAATAAATGAAATATAATTGTCAATGTGATTCTACCTTCGTTGGTTACTAGTTTATCTGTTTGTTCATTTATTTATTTGCACTATTCACTATAAAGTATATATAATGAATGTTAGCAGGAGCTCAAGAATAGTGCATATGGTGTGGGAAGAGAAGAATACTCTTAATAAAATCCATCAAATAAAGTATTAATTTTATTTATCAAAAGTAAACATTTTTGGTGTTTTATGTAAAATAATGAAATATAACTATACATACTTTTTATTTTCTATAAAAATAACTTAAATAACTATAACTTTCCTATAACTTAAATAAATTATAGCTAATATTTTAAAACTGTTAGAAAAATTTTCTATGAGAGGAAGGTAAAAGATACCCCAAAGGAATTTAAAGAATTATATTCTTTATTGGTTAAAGAGGTATTGCAAAATGTATCCAATTTTCTTTGTTGTTATGATACTCACCCACAGTCTTATTAAATATTTGAATTTCTGCCTAGATTGTTTTACTTAAGTGTATATGTGCTTATAGAGTTCAAGTTTCTTAAAAATAAATATACCTTCCCCAAATGTATTTTTCCTAAAAATACCTACTTAGCATTGCAATATGGGAACATTTCTGAAATAAATATCAGTAAAGTTTAACACTTAAAACTGCATTCTTTCTAATGTGCCAGGTTTAAAGTATATTGCCTAATTGAATTAAAACAAAAACAAACAGTAGCATCTCACTTGCCTTGATTGAAATAAAACTTCTCACATTGGCTTTATCTTGCCATTAAATATACAGATTATTTAATATAATAGAGTTTTCGGTTTTTATTACTTTGGTGAACATAACTGCTTTTCATTCAACATATCAGCTCAGTTTTATTTAATAAAATTTATCAATGTATTTTTCTGTTGAATTGTGTAATATGTAATATATTCCTACTAACAAATTTAAATTACTCTCTTTAATATCCATAAAATTATCAGACTTTCCAAACATAACACAGATTAGAAATTCAATGAAGTTCTATAAAACAGTAAAAGATTGGGTTAACAAAATGGAGTTTTAGACTTATCTTTTACAGTGAGTAAGTTTGCACATTTCAATCTTGTTCAGCATTTATTTTGGTGTAAGTCAATATTTATCTGAGAATTAAATGGTACACATTCACTGGAGGCACCATAAAAATTAACTCCATTAAATAATCCTCCACATGAAGTACTCAGGGAATTTCTGATGGCATTTGAATCAACAATGTTGTTACTAATAGATCTCCAGAATATAAAGATACCGCAGAAGTACCTGGAATCTCACCAATAGTGTCTTGGATTATCCATTCCACAACAACATCCACAAAACTAAACAATATTTTTTAAAATTTAAGAGAAATTCTCTCTAAAATAGATATCAGGAAGCCCAGGATATCTGTCAACTACACTGCACTTTGTAAGTGAATCTGCTGAATGAGGCTTCTTACATAACACACTGTCATAGTGTTGCCCAACTAATCACAATTTTTCCCAACAATGGAAAAAAGACATTCCTCTGATGCAAAGGCAAACTGTTGGCTGGAGTAGAGCTTTCTGAGGTGGTCAGATGCCAGTTCTTGAATTAGTAAAGATGCTCTAAAGTAACAAAAATATCCAATCCATTTTTCACACTTGGGGAATTTCAGTGTGAGACACACAAACAACAACAAAGCCAGTAGGAAGAGCATAAACCAATGCACAAACCACAGAAACTGCACCAAGCAGAAAGCCTACCTTAAGTATGAAGCAACAGAAGAAATAAGCAGAGGAGCAGAGATAAGAGAAGCTGAACCAGAAGCAGAGCAGACAACTAGAACTGTTGTTGGATATTTAGGATTTTTACTGCAGCCTGAACAAAAGTGATTTTACTCTATCCTGATTTTGCAACTGACTGTGCCAATTTCCTGTGCTTTCTTGCTTTTCTGGGCATCTTTACAGTAACACTCTATCACCTGAAGAAACCTGATTCTCTCTCTATTTCTTTCAAACTTAGAGCCAAATAACATACATTCACCTCAAAAGCTATTGGAGAAAAGCAGTCTGTACTAAATAAAATATGTAGCTAGTCCAAAATAACCAGTTCAGTAACAAAAAACGGCATACACATTGATTTTTTTTTTAATACAACAATGCTATAGTTGGAGGGAAAAAGCAAAAACAGAATCAAAAAAGCACTGGGGTACGATATAATATAATCTGCTAAATGTAAAATATCATAGAAGTCCAAAGAGGAATTTTTTTAAGTTTATCACTACATATCTCTGGCTAGATATGGGGAGTTCATAGTGGTTTCTAGAGGCCATTTCACAGAATTCAGTATATCTGAAAAATCAACGTAAACTGGTTTTCAACCCAGTGAGTTTCTTTTAGATCAGTACATTTTCAATGCAGTTACAGTGCAGAGCACAGGGTATCACTTATTTATAAAGATGGGTTCTTTCCTATAAAATGAACCATTACAATATAGCTCATCCAGAATCCAGAGATTTAGGGCCAAACTTATCTTTTATGGACAGCTATTTTTAGTCATTTCAAAAAAATGTAAGTCATTTGAGAAATGTGGTAATACTAGAAATGAGAGGAACAAAAAGATAATTAAATGCTTAGCTCTAATTAGGGTTTCTATTAGTGTTTCTAACCATTAGTGACCTGACTCTGACATTTGATTTCCTCTCGGATTCAGCCATTCCAGAATTATATCTTAACAGAATAGAACTATGGAGAACAGAGGTGATTGGACCATTAAGACTATAAAAAGATGTGTGTATTGTGTTCAGGAATGTGCTTTGTGTTTTCTTTGAAAATTCTTCAGGGGAATACTATTTTCATCCATGTGCTTTGAGTAAAGCCCTATCTCCAGTTCTTAGATGCACTGAAGGTATTAATTGTGCTTCCAGATGGTGAGAAAACACATCTGTATAATAATAATAGCTATTATTATTAATAGTATATATATTTCATTATACATTAAGCACTTTTTCAAGGGGGCTCTATATTTTAAAAATGTCATTAGAGTGTATAAAGATTTTCAGGTGTATTTTTTCTTTGGAAATATCTAAAACAGTTCTATTTACATTTTATTATAATTGTGATTTCTCGTGTGAATGCTGGGATTGTATTTTGATGACTAGGTTATTTTGTGTCAGTCACATAGCTATACATAGACACAGGTACATTTCAAACTTCATTATTTGGGGCTAGTTTAATTAACAAATTTTAAATTTTCTACTTATGAAAACATAAACACCAACATATACCTCTCCCTATAATGCTGAGAGTTATTATCATTCCTTACAAAGGGGATATGAGTTTACTTGCTTTATAATAGGAGGTTGATGCAAAGCATAACATTTTTTCTCCACTTTCTGCCTCTATTACCCTGTAATCTTTCTGAATGAAAAGAATCATTCTTAACTTTCCTGATATTCACAGGACAAAGGACAGTTACTGCACATTTAATGAACATTTGTGGCATGAATGAACATTTTCCACATAATGAAAGCTATTTTGCATGAGGGCAAGAGAACTTATGTATTAGCAAAACTCTTAAGGTATGAGGTTAGTTTTATCTTTTAACATCCAAAAGAACCTAAGAGGAAATAAATATAAAGCTGTTGCTACTCCATTTTTTAAAAAGAGCTTTTGATGTGCTGTGTTTGATGTCCTTCAGAGGAAAAGAAAACACTCCCTTGCTTTTGGAGGTCTTGATAAAAATACCCTGGAATCCTGAAGTCAGGATCTGCAATAGTGCTTAATGCATAACCCCATCACTCTTCCTTCTGCTAGTCTCAGCACACTAGTCAACAAAGTAGGTGCTCAGTTCAATTTTTACTGATGATTATTATCCAGAATACAATTGGGAAGTAATTAGTCACCTTTTTAGACATTACAAGGGTCAGGGCTTTATCCAATCCTTACAATGAACTTAGGCTTCATTAAGTGTCTAAGAATTCATATTTACAGAACCACCACCAGAGCTGATTGGCCAAGTAGAGATTTATTTTTCCCACAAAATATGAAGCATGAGTAGGTAGTCCAGGACTAATACAATGGTTCCATGATAACAAAGGGGATGTAGTTTCTTTCTTCCCTTTCACTCTGCTGTCTTCAGGCTGTGGATTTTACCCTCATGCTCACAGTATGGTTTTTGTACCACAGGCATAACATGCATGTCCCAGGCAGAAGAGGAAGAGAATAAATATCAAAAAGTCGATGCCTATTAAGAACTTTAACTTTTAATTAGGAAAAAATATTGGTGTCTTCTAATCTCCATCTAGTAAATTTTTGTAAATTTTATTGTTCAGAACATAGTCACAGGGCATTAAATAGTTACAATATAACACTCTCACCCAAAGTTTTGGTCCAGGTAGAATCCTCTAAAGCAAACAGCATCAGGTGAAATATCTGGGATTTCAGAAAGCAAGGGCTTAAACATTGCTTCTAGAAAGAACCAACACTGTTAAAATGTCCATATGACCCAAAGCAATCTACAGACTTAATGCAATCTTTATCAAAATACCAAAAAAATTTTTCACTAGAACTAGAACTAGAACAAATAATCCTAAAATTTGTATGGAATCTCAAAGGACCCTAAATAGCCAAAACAATCTGAAAAAGAACAAAACTGGAGGCATCGCAGTCCCAAACTTCAAAATATACTATAAAGCTACAGTAATAAAAACAGTATGGTATTGGCACAAAAACAGACACAGACATCAATGGAACAGGATAGAGAGTCCAAAAATAAATCCATGCTTTCATGGTCAATTAATCTAAGACAAAGGAGGCAAGAACATACAATGGGAAAACGACAATCTGTTCAACCAATGGTGTTGGAAAAACGGACAGCTACATGCAAAAGAATAAAACTATACCACTTTCTTACACCGACACAAAAATAAACTCAAAATGGATTAAAGACTTAATGTGAGACCCGGAACCATGAAATTCCTAGAAGAAAACATAGGCAGTAATTTCTTTGACATTGGTTGTAGGAAAATTTGTCTAGAAATGTCTCCTCTGGCAAAGGAAACAAATGCAAAATTAAACTGTTGGAACTGTATCAAAATAAAGAGCTTCTTCACAGTGAAGGAAACCATCAATAAGGCAATATACTGAATGGGAGAAGATATTTCCAAATGATATATCCGATAAGGGGTTAATATCCAAAAACATATAAAGAACTTATTCAACTCAACACCAAACAAACCCAAATAGTCCAATTAAAAACGGACAGGGAACTTGAATAGACATTTTTCCAAAGAAGACATATAGTTGGTCAACAGACACATGAAAAGATGGTCAATATCACTAGTCATCAGGGAAATAAAAATCAAAACCACAATTAGATACCACTTTACACTTGTCAGAATGGTTAAAATCAAAAACACAAAAAATTAGTGTTGGCAAGGATGTGGAGAAAAAGAAACCTTCGTGGACTGTTGGTAGCAATGCAAATTGGTACAGCCACTGTGGAAAACACTATGGAGGTTCCTCAAAAAGTTAAAAATAAAATTACCATATGATCCAGTAATTCCACTACTGGATATTTACCCAAAGAAAATTTGAATACTAATTTGAAAAGATATATGCACCCCTATGTTTATCGAAGTATTTTTTATAGTAGCCAAGATATGGAAACAATCCAAGTGTCTATCAATAAGTGAATGGGTAAATAGATGGGATATTACTAGGCCATGAAAAAGAATGAGATCTTACCATCTGGGACAACATGGATGGACCTAGAGGGTATAATGGTAAGTAAAATAAGTCAGTCAGAGAAAGACAAGTACTGTATTATTTCATTCATATGTGGAATTTAAGAAGCAAAACAAATAAAGTAAAAGAAAAAAAAAAGATGAACAAAAAACCACACCCTTAAATACAGAGAATAAACTGGCAGTTATTAGAGTGGAGGGGGGAGGATGGGTGAAATAAATAAAGGAGATTGAAGAGTACACTTATCTTGATGAGAACTGAGAAATGGGTAGAATTGTTGAATCATTATATTGTACACCTAAAACTAATATAACATTGTATGTTAATTATACTTGAATTTTTTAAAAAAAGTAAAAACAAAAACAAACAAAAAAACCACAAACACACTAAAAACAACAACATTGCTGCTCCTGGAGATCAGAAATGCCCATATCAATAGGGTATTTAGCATTGGAGTGGCAAAAGCATGACATTCAAAGATGTGAACCAGGAATAAATCGGACTTGGCCAGAGATAAAGCAATGGTAGTTGGCCAGAGACAAAGCAATGGTACTTGGTCAGAGATAAAGCAATGGTCAAAGCAAGCAGGGGAGAAAGGAGTGTGAGAGAGAAAAGATAGAAGATGGAACAAGGGTATCTGAGGCAGTCGAGATGTACAGTGAAAAAACATTATTTTAAAATACAACTAGAATAAATGTTTCTATATTTGTCTCTGCAAATCATAAGACACATGACTATGGATGAACTGCTTACTCTTTTTTGAGTCCCAGGACATGTTTGTTTTCCTTTTACTGTGATTATTATTGTCATATGTTGAAATAGTATACTAACCTTAATTTGGTGACTATTAAGAAAGCATACATAAACTTTCCTGTAATTTAATAAACTGTAACAATGACTTTATTTTTCAGAACTAAGATTTTGTGATGAATTCTTGAGATATTTACAAAATCAAAACATAGATATATCTTTGCAAATAGCATAAGTCTAGTAGGTTGGCACTTTTATTTTTCCTGAACTTGCACCTGATGCAAATTCTGGAGGAATGCCATGGAATATAATAAAACATTTAATCCATGTATTATCTTCTTTCAATATGTAAGCAAAGTATAATTTTTAACAGCAACATGAAATAGTTTAATGACCTGAATGGTTTCTAATTTGGTAACTACCCTCACTAACCAAATGGTTTATTTATTCTTACTAAAGCGTATGTTCTTTATTTTTGCCTATCTTCTCTATTTCCTGGGAACAGTTGCCATCTCCATCCATTGGAATTTCTACTCTGGATATGTTTCATAATATACAGCTATTCAAACTGCTATTTTTTGACACTGTTAAGGACTTTCTACTAATAGACAGAACTGAATAGAAAGTTAAATATCTGTCCACGTCTTACCAGAAACACCAATGAACTGCTTGTGTTTTAAATCAGTGGTGACAAAAGAAGGGAAGGAAGGAAGGAAGGAAGGAAGGAAGGAAGGAAGGAAGGAAGGAAGGAAGGAAGGAAGGAAGGAAGGAAGGAGGAACGAAGGAAGGAAAGTAGGAAGGGAGGGAGGAAGGATGGGAGGAAAGGAAAGGAAAGGAGGGAGGGAGGAAGGAAAGAGAAAAACCTAGTATAGGTAAGAGAAAACTTCATCCAAATGCATTTTATAGATCTGGAATAGCCCAGAGGACCACAGGGGAAGGGAGGGAAAACTGAATGGGAAGAAATCAGAGAGAGACAAACTATGAGAGACTCTGGACTCCAGGAAACAAACTGAGGGTTATAGAAGGGAGGGGGGTGGGGGGATGGGGTTACCAGGCGATGGGTATTAAGGAGGGCATGTGTTGGGATGAGCACTGGATGTTATATGCAGCTAATGAATCACTGAACACTACATCAAAAACTAATAATGTACTATATGTTGGCTAACTGGACATAGTAATAAAAAAATTAAAAAATAAAAACAAAACAAAAAACAAATGTATTTTATTTCAATAATGTTTTGCGATTTCTGACCAAAAATCCTTAATTGATCATCTCAATGGATTGTGGTCATGTCCTCAAGTTAAAGATTCAGGGAGGAATAATTAGGTTTCTTTTGCTAGATATGTCTAATTCTGCCACCACAAGTAACCTTATCTTGTAGTATCAAAGTGATTTCTTTCTTTCTCCATTTTTTCCCCTTCTTTGGGAATTCTAATTTGTCTAGACTGTGATAAATACTATTAGTAAAGTCATATATAATTTTAAGAGTGGAAAGTAACCTGCCACATCTCATCTAGCTCATGCCTTGTTATGTGCTCAGTGGATGAGTGCATATGTTGATCCATTATCAAGACTTGTCAGTAACTTAGGATGAAGGTTGGTGGTAAAATAAGATGTGGATTTTAATAATGTTGCATCATTGCATTTATATATTTGGCAGCAGCAGAAGAAAGTATGCAAATATAATTTTCAGTAAAACAAATCATTTCAGAAAGTCAAATATCTGTGTGATAAATAGCAATCCAGAAATATTGACAAAACATATAGTCAGTCAGCAAATTATACACTTTTTGAAAATACAGTAGATTTTATGCCCTAAGCTCATGCAGTTCTTATAAACTCAGAAGCCACAGGTCCCATAATCCCAAAGCACTTCAGAATTTTAGAATAAGATCAGGAAATGCCATCCTCTGTTAATAAAATTGATATATTTTACCATACAATGTGATTGATTGACCATCAATATCCTAGCCTTTCCTAGAAGGATGGATGGTATTGCTCATACTGATAAAGAGGCCAACAGCTACTTGAAATCAGATTGAGATATGCTGCCATTAGATTTGATAGGCAGCATGATGCAAAGCAACAACAACAAAAAAATTACAACCTATTCACCTGCACTATTACATCAAATATCAACTGATGCTCTTTAATAACTCATTACTAACAGTTTCATAAAGTATGAATTTAACAAATTTAACCAGAAGAGAGAGTTTGTACCTATAAAATGTTCAGTGTCAATGATCTAGTCTTAAATTTCTTTCTTTGTGGAGAGGGGAAATTCATACAATAAAATTAGTTTCAGTTTGATCATCTAACTCTCCTTTCCCCAGTTACACTTGGAAAGAAGTCAGTTGGTCTTCGAATATGCTTATTTGGTTATTTACTAGGATGTAGTAATTTACTAGGATAGTGCCTCAGGTAAATATGTTTGCATTTTGGTTGTTATATTAATCTATTTTGGTTTTGATATTTCATCTGAGTTTGCTTATAGTGATCCAGTTCTTAGATGTTTATTTACTTAGGGAAGTAATATAGTAACATTTCAGTATCTCAAAAGCTGTATCTAAAATGTGGACTCTGTACTAAGGATAACCATTCCTAGTTACTTCAAGCAGTCTGGCATACATTTTTTTTAAAGATTTTATTTATTTATTTGACAGAGGGAGAGACAGCGAGAGCAGGAACACAAGCAGGGGGAGTGGGAGAGGGAAAGAAGGCTTCCCACCAAGCAGGGAGCCCGATGTAGGGCTCAATCCCAGGACCCTGAGCCAAAAGCAGATGCTTAACGACTAAGCCACCCAGGCACCCCTCTTTTGACTATAATATTCTCCTCTCTTTCTTGTCCATTATTCAATAATCTTTGATTCAGCACCAATTACATAAATGAAACTATACTAGTTTTGTGAGAAATACAAAATTCTAGGATTCTTGTAATTTGTGTGTGTTTCAAAGTATTCGATATAAACGGTCTTGTTATACTCAAAATAATCCAAAGAGATGCACAGAGTATTTATAATCCCTTTTTTTTTTAATTATCTAAAGTCACATCATTAGATTGTAATAGAGCTGGGGCAAACAACAACAACAACAAACCACCCAAAAGGCTCTGGTCTTTACTTCCCCACTACACATTCACCAAAACAAGAAAAACAACAAATAACAATACAGCTTATAATACAGTCAGGGATCTCTAATATACTTATAGAAAATAAGTTTAAGTTAAATAACAAGTTTTTCAAATGTTTTGAAATATTTTCAAGTACTTCCTTAGGTAACATTAATCTGTGTGTATATAAGATAATTAAACAAAAATTAATTCTTGTGATTGCCAGCACTCCATCATTGTGGAGTTGCCAGAGTTGCACTAGATTTCATAGGTGTTCTTGCCACTGTGCCGGTAAAAGAACTTATTAATTGCAGTCTCGTGCTGATCTGCTTCCTGTAGAATCCTAGTGGCAAGGTGGAACACATCACTCTTCCCATCAATACTGTTGTTGGCTATCAATGCTCGTTTTCTACAAAAGGAACATTTTCACTGGCAAGAGAATTCATGCTGCTGGCTTGGGTTTGCTCCCTCATGCCACCTTGGCTAACCATTCCTCTTCTTTCCTTTTCATGCTTTATTATAAACTGTTCACATGGAATTAAACTACACAGAAAGTTTTGATGATTCTTCCACAGTCAAGCTTTTCTCCACACACTCTATACACTCTTGGCTCCTTCCAGCCAAAAATCAAATTTCTTCTTCATTCTTTTCCATCTGCTGTTGGTTTGCCTTGTGAGTTTCCTCACAAAGAACAACTGGACTTCCCTTATAGATCCCCCAACAACCATCTACCCCTGAATTAAATCTGCATACTTGAACACAATTTTTTATATATCTTCCTGGTTTACAGTATACAATTTAGTTACATCACACACACACACACACACACACACACATTCGTGCATACACACAATTCAAAAATATGCTACTATCAAGACCAACACCACCACAAGACCAATATGAAGCACGACAAAAATAAGGCCTACTGCCAATGAATGATATAAAAAACAAAGACTGTGAGGTCAAAAGAAAAAACATAATATTACCTGGAATAGAAAGGTGAAGTTTAGGGAGGTGAAATTTCACTATAGCATTGAAAAAAATCAGCATATGAAAAGATGGGAAAGGGGGAAATAGGGTAGTCTTGGAGAGAAGAGTATAAGCAGTTTGGTTAATTGATTATTTTGAACTAGCCTGTATATTTAAATAATTATATTCAGATACACTTTGCATGGTAAACGGACTAGTCTGAATGAATCAGTCTGCATGACAGATAATTGAATGGTTAGGTTGGAAATTTAGAATAGTGACAGTCTATAAAGTAATTAAATGCCAACAGGAGAATTTGCTGACTATTACATGTCAGGTATTCGGGAAACAAGATGAAAAAGGCATGCCCCTGAATATTTTCAGTTTAATGGAAAAGAAAGCATGTGCAAAAATAAAAGTAAACTGCCATAGGAGAATGGAGGTGTTAGGGAGGGACACGAAGATTAGTCCATAAGGATGAGTAGAAATTCATTAGGTAGAAGAAACAAAGAAAAACATTCTAGGCAAAGAGGAATTCTTCTATGTGGATAGTAAGACTAGCAGCAGGTCAATTAAGTTGGGAAGAATTAGTAAAATCCTAAAATCCTGAAGAAGATATATATGGAAAAGGAGAATGAGAACTGATGGAAGGCCTTTTCCTCCTTCAGAATTTTTACTAAAACATCACACTCATATAACCCAATTCTTCCATAAGATTTTTAAAACTCATTTGACAATCCCCTCCTACTTGAATTAGGAAACAATGGTCTTCATTCCTCATAGGCTCTTATTTGAACATGCCATATGCAAAGAAAATTTAAGTCATATAGGTCAAGGCCAGAAAAAATAAAGTTTAAATAACCCATTAATATAGCCTCTAAGCTATTGAAAACTCTAGAAGTAGGAAAAATACAAAGTAATTACTTCATTACAGGATCTTTCTGAACATGGATGCCTATGTTTCAGTTATTTTCGCCATTTCCGTATTTCCACGTTCACTGGAAGGGTAAGAATGTGGAAGAGGAAAAGGACTAAAATGGTGTCCTCTCGAGATGACTCCTCATGTTCTAGTTTCTGCTCTAACTAGTGCTCAAATAAAATAAGTCAGACCACAAAGAATAATTGAAAGGATAATTCAAATCTTTATATAGCCACATCCTCCAGACTGTGACGTGCTATACTTTCCCTTTGCTCATTCTATGGCTTAGCTCTTTCTTACATAAAACCAGTGTCTGGCTCCTCTGTTTGCTTTTGTCCTCATCTACTCTTGATTCAGTAATCAAATATGTGTTGTTATTAAGAAGCAGATGGAAAATGATACTCATAATTTAAATCATTTTTCCCTTTTCATTTATAAAGCAAAGAAACTTTGTGTTGGATAAAACCTATTTTAATTATCCAAAACATACAGCATACAATGATTAAGGATATTAAATTCTTTGCCTTGAAAACATATACAATTATTCATGTATCACTGAGCCTAAAATATTTTAATCTATCTAATGAAGACAGCCGCATCTATATCTTGTGAATTTATAAAGGTTTAAATGAAAATGTGTAAAAATATAAACATATGCATAAATACATAACTGTGTATGTGTTTAGTAATGATATGAATACTATCCTATAGTTATAGCTAGTCTACTCTATGGGCTTAAGTCCTCTAGGAAGCAGAAGCCATGAATGAATTGGAAGTGGCAAATATTTATTTAATGAAAGACAGATGAGAAGTAGGCATTAGGCATGGAAAGCCTAAGGACCACAGTTCAAGGCTGACACATGTAAAAGGAGAAGCAGAAGGAAGGTGGGTTGGGTAGGAAGAGCCTCACACTGTACTTCAGCTCTGACAATGTCTGAGAGAGCAAAAATGGGAGCTGCAATGCGAACATTCCCCAGTAGAAGAGTCCACATTGGGCGGAAGTGGCAGGCTAAGAACTGTGAGCTCGGTCTTTGGCTGATGCTGCCCTAATAGAGCAAGAGCAGGATCCTGCAGTGGATCCTGAAGGCGCTTCAGCTGGAGCTTCTCAGCTAACTGCACTCCCTGCAGAAAGTTCTCTCTAGAAGTGAGATTCACCTCCATGGCTGTCACTTATATTTGGAAAGAAGCTAAAAATTACAATTAGTATTCATGCTATTATTATTCAATAGTCCTTCCCATACTATTACTGACAGACAATATTCTAAAACTTTCAGTTTTATGGAACACTTCTAAAACTTGGTAGAATTTTTTTTAAATGTTTTTAAATGTCCTTCTTTTGCTCAACATCTAAGGAGAAACTGTCAGAACTATGCCAACCTAAACTCATCTGTTTAGGTTTCTCCTTTCAACGGTGTAATATCCTTCAGGTATGGATTCTGTGATCAGGTCACAATTCAGTTGAGATCCATTCTAAATTCCCTTTTAATAAAACATTATACATTTCAGTATGATAAAAATGGTGTATTCAAAAAGGACCTGTGTCCTACATATGCTGAAATTTTATTTAATATGTGCACGCACACACACATATACAGAAGTATAAAGTTATGCTTCCTTGTAAATTCCATTTCATTATAATCCAGCAGTAGTCTCAAATACAGTGGCAACAAGTTACTTGTCAGCTACAAAAGGGTACAAACCAATTGGCAAGTAAAGTAGGCCTATGGGGAGAGCAAAACCCTTTTGACCTTGCAAAGAAGAAAGGAGGGTGGAGAGAATTGCTGATTCATGAAGGAAAACCTTCCTGAAGAGTTGAGTGCTCAGGTTAAACTTCCCTTCCAGGCAGCACTAATTTGGCTGACAGATACCAAGCCATAGTTAATCTAAACTGACACTGACCTTGCTGGCATTACTTGCAAAATCCCCTCATACAAATTTTCCTCAAATAATTATTCCAATGCCTTATACATAGAAAAGCTGTCCATCAACAAAGCCAGGGATGTTTAATTTTCCTCCAGCTAAAATTCACCAATCATTTGCTTCTAGGACAGAAAATTTCAGCTAGACTTTGAGTTTTGATTTTGTAAGGAAGAATAGTGGTGAAATGGAAAATCATACATTGATTATATGGGAGCTGTTTTATAATTCTGGAAATTGTAGATGACTAATAGAGATGCAAAATAATTATAGTATACAAATATGCAAATGAATTCTGTCTTGTGGAGGAATAACCATCCCTCCATGTGGAAAAAATGATATTGTCTGCATTTGTACATTCATTTCAATATTCCTGGTCTATAAATATGTCTGTTCTTCAGATTTGCTTTTGAAATGATTTTAATAACTGCATGATTCCCTCACTGATTAATGAGCTAAAAAAAAATCTTTAACATGTGTTCATTTTTATATGTCCTCGAGCGTCTTAATATTACCTCTAAAAAAAAAATCTTTGGGGCACCTGGGTGGCTCAGTCAGTTAAGCATCCAACTCTTGGTTTGGGTCAGCTCAGGTCATGATCTCAGGGTCATGGGACTGAGCCCCACTCAGTACAGAGTCTGCTTCATATTCTCTCTCCCTCTTTCTCTCTCTCTCTGTCTCAAATAAATAAATAAAACCTTAAAAAAAAAATCTTTGAACAATATGCATGTTTTAAATGTCGCATATTGATGAATATCCATTGTCTTTTTGAGTGGCTTCTTTATATAAAACCCAATTTTAAGTCATAGAGCTGTATATGTTTAATTCACTTTCATTTATTCACCTCTTCATTTTTTAATTGAACATCTAATATATTCCTGACACAGTGCTAATATACTGGGAATTCGCTGATAATTATATTGTGTGATACTATTCCTACTATGATGTTCTCAGCTAAGATTTTCACATGGGAATTATGTCTTATAAACAGATAAATTACAATGTAATAGTTAAGTGTTAAAGCAGAATAAAGAACAAAATGCTTTCAAAGGAGAAGAAAATAAGGTGAAACAGTTAATTTGCTTTTGGGCCTTTGTAAAAGTTATAACATGTGAGATTAAAAATGATTTTTGAAAATAGTATTTGATTGGAGAGGTGAGAGGGCACTGCAGACAAGGTACACCCATTTAATATTTGTCCTTGGGCCAAGAACTTTATCAAGAACTTTAACAACTACAATCAAGTGTCTTAAAAATACAGTAGTAATGAAAGAGACCCACCCAGCATTGTTTCTCTTATTTGACAGATTAGGACTTTAAAGCACCAGAGAGGTTAAGTGAATTGCAAAAGGTCACAAAGATGGTAAGAGAGTGAGAAATAAAGTTTTACCATTTCTATTCTTCCTTCCTCAAGAGAATTTTGACATTCACAGTGCATAAGAAATCAGAGCAGACACCAGAACACTCAAAGTATAAAAACACAAACAATAGTTGCAGAGCTAGGCAATTACATGGTGTGATAATTTACTAAGGCGGACACAACAAAATACCACAGACTGGGTGGCTTCAACAACAAATACTAATTTTTTCACATTTGTTGGAGCCAGAAGTCTGAGATCAACATATTGGCAGGATAGATTTCGTTCTGAGGCCTCTCTCCTTGGCTGGTAAATACCCTTGTACCTCTTATCCTCGTGTCTTCACATGGTCTTTCTTTTGCGCTCATGCATCCCTAGTGTCTCTTTGTGTGTCTTATTTTTTTCTTTTTATAAGGACACCAGTCAGATTGGATCAGAGCCACTTTATGGCCTTGTTTTAACCTCACCTCTTTAAAGATCCTATCTGCCAATACAGTCACACTCTGAATAGGGCTACTGCTTTAACATAAGAATGGGGGGGGACCCAATTCAGTATTTGACACTTGGTTTATTCACACAGTGTGAAAAAAAAGAGTTAAATCAATTAAGTAGATAAATGGTGGAAATATTCTATAGCCTATTTGTTCTGAAAAGTCTAGACCCTCATCAATTCCTGGAGAATAGACTACAATAGCAGTGGTATTTGCTCTGGATGGAGGGTTAATAAATGCCAGAAGATTCAAATATTTCCAGGTAGGCCATCCAGAGAAATGATCCACACTATAAGATTCCTGCAATGCCATGAGGAATTATGTCAGCCATGAGTTAGAACGAGTGAGGGTAAAAAATGGAAGCCTCATTTATTTTACAATTTGCCTAAAGTTTTGTCCTTTAAGAGGAAAATTTTTAAGTTGAAAACAGGAATATTATATTTGTTTCACTTTATCTGAATAACAGTCTACACGCAGCATTTTGTTGCTAAAATGCTTCTCTTAAAACTTCTTAAACTTCACATGCTTTGAGTCTATAAACACGATTTGTTTCTTTAAAAAAAATGTCTGGGGCAGCTGGCTAGCTCAGTCAGTAGAGCATGCGACTCTTGATCTCAGGGTTATAAGCTTTGAGCACCACACTGAGTGTAGAGATTTACTTACAAAAAATAAAATCTTTAAAAAAATGTTTAACTGTTGTTCCCTAAAGTCATTATGACAAAGAACCACTTGTTTGTAAGCACTGTCAAGCCAGTCACTCAATTAAACTTTATTCCTAGGTTTACTGAGGTATAACTGACAAATAAAAAATGCATATATTTAAGTTATACAAGTAAAGTTTTGATATACATTGTGAAATAATTACAATCAAGCTAATTAACATATCCATCGTCTCACAGATACTTTTTTGTGTGAGAACAATCAAGATCCACTCTTTTAGCAAATTTCAAGTATACAATACAGCATTACTAACTATAGTTACTGTGCTGTACATTAGCTCTCCAGAATTTATTCATCCTGCATAACTGAAACTTCATATTCTTTTTTCAATATTTCCCCATTTCTCCCATCACACAGCCCCTGGTAACCACCATTCTACTCTCTGCTTCACATATAGATGAGATGAGGGAGAATATGTCTTTATTTGTTTGGCTTATTTCACTTAGTATATTCTCTAGGTTCATCTATATTGTCTCAAAGAGCAGAATTACCTTCTTTTTTCAAGCTGAATAATATTCTATTGGATAGATAGATACATATCACATTTTATTTATCCATTCATTTGTCTGTGGAGTTGTAGGTTTTTTACATGTCTTAACTACTGTGAATACTGCGATGAATATAGGAGTGCAGATATCTCTCTGAGATATCTATTTCCTTTCTTTTGGATATATACTTAGAAGTGAGATTGCTGGGTCATATAGTTTTATTTTTCATTTTTTGAGAAATCTTCATATTACTTTGCATAATGGTTGTACCAATTTACAATCCCACTAAGAGTGTACAAGAGTTCTCTTTTTATCCACATCTGCACCAATACTATGTTTTGTCTTCTGATAATATCCATTTTAACAGGTGTTAGGTGATAGTTCATGTGATGAATGATTAAATGATTAAATGATTAAAGTAACTAAATGTAGTAGCATGGGTGAGCAGTGGTAATAGAGAGAATGTCCCTGTAGATACATTATTTGATCACACTAAATGGAAAAAAGAGTGAAACAGGCAAAGACAACTTATTTTCAATATATATGGTGCATGCTTCTGATAGACTAAAGTGACAAAAATAAGTAGAATGAAGACAAGAAAGCAGCAAACACCAGATAATAGTACTAAGAGCCTTTGCTATAATGGCATTAGAGTAAACCACTGCAATCTCATAAATGCTAAAAACTAGGTGAAAAATATCCCAGTGCATCTCACAGATTGGTGAAAAAGTGTTTAAAATCACAAACCTGAAGCAAAATTATAGACTGTCTGCCCTTTACCTGGGGATTCTTTATCATATACCAATAATTATATAATGGTTGTAACAATTAGAAACAAACTTCCATAGTATCTATGTACATCAAAATGCCAGGGCTTGACCTAGTTTAATGTAGAATCAACACCAAAATCTATGCACAAAGGGAGAAATCAAGCTGGCTTCACTGGCTGCCATTTAAAGCTTCTAAGTGTGATGCAGTATCTGGAATGTTCTTAAAACTGTGAATTAAGACAAGTTGTCCTCTCTACAAAGGCAAAAAATAGACATTTTTAAAGCATCAGGAAATGTAATGCTATCTTGACAAATCTGCATAACAAATTCAAATAACCCCCAACAGCCACAGTATGAAGATACCTTTGATGAACCAGGCATTAGTGGTTGCAGTGCCAAGATAGGATGTGAAATGTCGAAAGGATGTGAAATGTCCCATTTTAATGACAAATTCTTTAATTCTATAAGGTTATTATGGAAGATCAGAGATTGATTTGAATCAAATATTTATACAGGGCATTATGCTGCCATCATAGTATTTGGGTATGTACTTATCTAACCAAGATTGGAAGCTATTGGAACTATGGTAGAAGTTCCTTCTGCCTATTCCTCTACTCATGATCACTATTATAGAAATAAGTCTTTGATTTTATTCAGTGCTGATGTGTTTAGACATCTCCATGTAGCTTATGACATTTGGTCTGTCTTATCTACCTCTACCTGTGCCTAGCTTGCTGAAAATATTTTACTCAAGTAATTTCTGAAGGGGGTGGAGGTCAATCTCTGTGGTCTCCTTAAGGAGCCATTTTCTTGAGACAGAACATTTGTAGCTTTAATTGTTCAACATATAACAGATGGATAAGTACAAATTCTCATAGACAGGTAGCTTAACTTCCCTGGCACATGTTACATGTTTCCATGTTTGCTTTAGATGTTCTAGACTTAAGTCTTTTAACTGTACTGTTGTAATTTGCTGGATCTTCTCAACAAAGTATATCAATAATTCACTAAGGTCCTAAGACAAAAGATAAAAGAAGTCCCTCTATAACGGGAGGTTACACCTGGCTAGATTATAGTGCCCATTATCTAGTCAAACACTAGTATAGACATTGCTGTGAAAGCATTTTGTAGATGTGATTAACATTTACTATCAATTAACTTTAAGTAAAGAAGATTACTTCCCACCCTTCAACTAGGATAATTCAGTTCCTGGGTTTCAAGTAAAAAATTGAATGTGTGTGCTGGGGTAGGGATTAAAGGGGAACTTTCCACTCCTAAAAAGTATTTAGAAACCCACTCCAGTAAACAGAGTATATTAAAAGGTAAGGCACAGGTCTGTCCAACTAGGAAAGGTCATTTGTATAAGTGGTAAGGTCTATATGATCATGATCCAATAAAGAGACTGCGATCCTCTGCAAATCTAGAAGGGTCATGAAAATCCCACGATGGATACTGGCCATTACCACTGGAAATGTTCCAGACTGCCTTCTGCTTCATTCATCTCTTTTGCTTCCCTATTTCTTCTATATCTTGTCTTCCTAGCCCTGGAAACACAGTTGCCTCTGTATTCATTCTTGTTTCTATATTCCAAATTTTACCTAAGTCACTTCTATTTGTAAAGAACTATTTAGAATATTTCCCCAGTACAACTTCAGCACTTATGTTCCACTCCCTTTTATGCATTGTAGATATGAAATGCTTCAAGGGTTCTTTGTTCCAGCCCTTCAGGACCAACTGTCTAAACCTGTTCCCTGACACCTTAAACATCTTAGTTCTTTAAAAGTTAAAAAAAAAAAAAAAGCATTTTGAATTCTGAACAATTTTCAATTTGTTAGGGCAATGTACATAGCTTTTGGATACAAGTTCAACTATCTTAACTACTTGAATTTATTTAATTGTGTATTTCCCTTAAGATAATTCCCTTAAGATGTTGCTTAACGAATTGATGTAGCTAATTCTTACATTCTTTTAATAGTGAAACATAAAGCCATTTATTCCCTTTTTTCTTTATTCATTACAAATCATGTTATTTGAAGTGACTTGGTTATTTGAAGCTGCTATCAGAGAGAATAGCTAATTTTTTCTTGTGCCTGTGATCAAAAGTACTTTCATTGAACACATTTCATAGCCAATTATTCATTGTTTCTGTTTCCTAGGGTTATAACTAATTCACTCAAATATTCTCATGGTCAATTTTTTCTCTTTCATTTTTTGTGTCTGACATACATCTTTAATGACCTTGTATTTTTTGGTTTAGTATTTTTATATATTTATACTTCTTATTAATTTTATGGATGTGTCTGATTTACAAAGTACAATTTATTGATAATTTATTGACATATGTATTTAGAGACTAAAAGAAATTTAATCACTATATGTACTTTCACCTGTAAACTCATCTTTTCTACATGTATGTGTGTGTGTGTGTGTGTGTGTGTGTGTGTGTGTGTGTGTTATGTGTGGGTTTAGATAAATTTTATCTTTATTTTCTTAGGAATCTCTTCAATCTTCATTGATTGGTTTAAATATTTTTCTATGTACATTTCCCTTAGAAATATAAAAGATGTCTTGCTTTTTACTCCCTCATTAATGATTTTGTTTCTTCCTTTTGAGTATGCCATAAAATGTTAACTTTTCAAAATTATTAGGTACCTTAAATCCATCCATTGATCTTCAGTTTATATTTCCATTTTTACATCTCCTATTAAGTTATGCCGTCTTAGGTTTGCAGGCATAGAATACATTTATTTTATTATTTTATTTTTAAAAAACTCTAGTGTAATATTTGCTGTGCCAGCAAATCCCACAGTTAGTTGAAAATAAAAGGAACAACCACATCTCTAAATTCTAATTTTCCAATGGAATATAGTACATGCTGTTCCCAGTTGGACATTGTAATGTACCAACAATATTAATTTGGAAGCATTCCAAAGGTAGAATTACTCTAGCTCTTTCTTTGGTTTCTGGCTGCCAGAATTCTGTCTACCCCACACTGTACTTTGATTTTGTGCACAGATCATTATTGCCATTTTACCATCTGATTGTGTAAAGCATTTCATTCTCTCTGCTGTTATAACTAATCCATCCATGCTTTGTAGCACCAGATGGTAGGCATCCACAGCCAGTCCTAGTTAATCTGCAAACGTTCTCCATGAATACTCTATTTTTATTAGCATTTGGAAGACATTAGATCAAGAAATCAACATTGCAGAACCTCACACATAGCCACCTTCAGTTAACACCAAATCTGCTGATCAAGAGGTTATACTGATGATCAGAAATTCATTTGATTTGCTATCCTAAAGTTCAAACATTTGAAATCTAGTCCACCAGATTCCAGAGGATACATTTCTGGACACCTACACAAAAATTTATATAAAAATAAACTATGTGGTACTGGGAAGTATCCCTGTTCATATCAAATGTGTCCCTATTGGCTCTCTGACACACTTGAAATTGTCTCCCCTATTTACCATCAATGCTTGCTCAAGATGCCACTTGCTTTCTTATTTACCTCATTTGCTGCTTCAGGTCTCTGTTAATGGTATCCTGATGTTGATGATCTTGAAACCTACACAATTCTGTTGAAGTTTTTTAAATGTTGTGCTACTATGACTGCTGCTAACTCAAAAGACACATTAATACAATAACTTTGAGTAGATACTAGTATAAATCTATGATCTCTGTGTAGTCCATTAACAAGACTATCTTTGGTATGTCGTGTGCCCAAAAAAATGCAGCCCATTCCTTTGACATTATTCTAGTTCAGGTAATAAACATCAAGTTCTGCATACACTATTTAAAATTGTTTCTTAAATTATTTTCTTGGATACAGTTTTTTTTTCTTCTCAAGCTATTTATTTCCTATAATACATCCAGTGATTTTTTTTTTTAAATACATCCTCCCCCCTTCTTTCTGAATGCAGATATAAGCCACAAAGCAGGTTCACACTTCTCAACCCAATTCTCTAATCACCTATGTTGGAACTCCTAAAGGCAGAACAAGATACCCCAGACGAGGAGGATGCTTTGAAACATAGCTAGCAGAGGCCCCAGGAGTGTAGACTGCTCAGATGCCTCTCTAACTTTAAAGTGATGGCACCCAGCCCCACTTCCTTTCCTCAGCAAAGACTGCCTAAATAGAACTTAGCTACTCTCCAATAAGCAAAGGAAACAATTACAGCAGGCATCATGTATCAAGCTAGGAGGAAGGAAGGAAGGGCCAAAGTATTATAATTTCCTATGCTCCTTCCACTAATGATGAGTTTCCTGTTCCTTATCCAGATCCTATTTTCTAGATTCTGGAGAGACAGCATCTTTATAATACAGATTCATACCTGTTCTGCCATAGCTGTCTTTGAGCCCTATTAGGACTCTTAAAAGCAAGAAAATTGAGAATGAATCTGGCCCCTTCTTTTCCTTCCTGCTTCAGTGTTTCCCTACCCTGCCTCAGACCTCAGGCTGAGCTCAATATTGTCTCCATTTATCTTCAACAAGGAAGAAGAGACTTTAAAGCACAGGGAGTTTCTTAGCTTTGTCTACATTCCTGTAACGTTAACCAGAGCCTGGAGCTTATAGCTCTGGCTTAAGGATTCTGGCCTGAGAACCCAAGCCCTTCCAAGTCCTTAAACTTCTTTATTAAAGCTTTTCAAGTTTTAAAAAATAAACAACAAGTTATTTTGGTCCAATACTTAAAACCCTTTGGTGATTCCTTTGCTTTATTTACAAGGGAATACCGAATGTCATCTCTGGAAGTCTCCATAGATCCCTTCTAAACATTCTCCCCTCATCCTCTTATAAGCCATCTTTATGGATATGCACATGTGTTTCCCCCTTTGTGGGTGAGCTTTGCCCAATGCGCATCCCCTTTCTCACTGCCTGGCAAAATGCACCTCATCCTGAAGGTGTCAGTTTATGCTTCACTACTGCAGAAAACTTTCCAAGCCAAAGTGAGCTTTTCTTGCTTTATAGTGTCATAGTCTCTCCACTCTCTTAACTCTCATCATCCTACTGTAATTTATTATAAAATGTCATCTCTGCCACTGAACACTTAAGTGCTCCTGACAGCAACAGGAGTCTCTGTCTTCTTGACTACAGTATTTCCTATACTTAGCACACAGTTCCTAATGCATATAGAGCTCACTTCAAAAAAATGTTAAATAAATAAAAAAAGTTAAATGAGTTAAATGGATCAATAAATAACTGTTCTGCTTGTTTACTTTATGACAAGATTGTTAATTTCTCACACCTGAATTGCTGAATTTGGTGTCCAGCCTTTCCTGCTTAACTTCTACTGAAACTTCTGGCATGATTGTTGCTAAACCTTGCAACTCTCCACAGAGGCATGTAGTAAAACAACTCTTTATTATTTTATATTTTATATTTAATCCATTCCCTTCATCGTATGTCTCAAACACAAGCTCTAGGTAGATAAGTAAAGTTTGGGCATAAGATTATTTAATTCTCTACCTTTTGTTAACTTTTATTTCTAATTGCCAAATCAAATCTTCTATAATTTCTATAATTAACAAGTCTAATCACGATATCTTTCTAACAACTAAGTGTGACATTTCAAACTCTAACATTTAGCTATAAATTTATATATAGATAAGTATCTAATTTTTTAAGCAGTTCAGTCAAAATTTTCATCCATCTCTTTATCTACCTATGGAAATCTGATCCTCTTTTTGATGCCACTCTTTTCTTCTTGAGATAGTTTCTGATCCCCATATCACAGCTGTTTTCTACCTCACTCTATAGCTATTGATAAATTTACAAGTAATTTCAGTGCTTCAGGGACTGGTACACTTTACTGGAACTTATGGTTCTTTGAGAGTAGCAACCATATGGTTTCCATTTAATGCCCTATGTAATCCTTGATATAATGTATTGCATGTTGTTTATTTATGACAATATTTTGTTAAATGGCTGAATGTTCTTAACTATTATAAACCTGGATAATACTCAACGTTTGAATCAAAATGTAGGGAAGTTAATTCTGTATATTTAATAGGGAAAATGGAAGAAGTAAGTTTCATCTTAAATGTTTTTTTCCAGAATTCAAGGTTTAAAATATCATCTCAATTCACTTAAGTAACAATGAACCAGAATTAAATATGCTATAACTAAAACAATGCAATCTTTCTACAGTCCCGTCATTTTAATAATGAGGTCTTAAATTATCTCTATATAAATTAATTTCATATAAAATTTATGTCATGTAAAAACTTTATTTCATGTAAATAAGCATTTCATGTAAAATTTTTATTCATGCAAACTCACCTTCTTAAAAATATTTTATTGGAAAAGTAACATTTTATAAAAGCTGGGAAAAAATACAATATATCCTCTTAGCTGCTACCCACCCTTCAAAAAATGAATGAAGTTCAGTTAGAACAACTAATAAGAATGATGAGTGAAAAAAAAAAAGAAGAATGAGTGAAGTACACAGTTTCAAATACAGGAATCAGGTTGCAGGTTACATCTTTTGAAATGTGGCCAGGTAGGCAGTAATAAATGATAGATGGTTCTTTTGAGTGCAGTGTTTGCCAAGCATATGGACACTTATGTTAAGTGGGTATCTAACTTACTTTTGGTATAGTATAAATACTCTTATTTTACAATGTTTGAAATTATACACCTTCTTTTTAAATTTGAAGACCATTTTTCTGAAATAAAATTAAGAAATTGATAAATGTGTTATGGTTATTATTTGCTTTATTATGAAGATTAGTATGTTAATAAAATCATAAACATTTTTAATTTTTCTTTTTAATATACAAGGAAAACTTTCACAGGAAATTTTTTTAATCATTAATATTTTTAGACATTGGAACCCCCAGTCATTGCCTTCAGATATTTACCTCAAAACAGAAATGCAACCTATACCTGAAGCATTAATAACTGGTGTTTTATTAATCTATCTTGCCATTTATGAAATAACAAAAATGGAAATAATTAGCAACTCTAGAAGTATCATTATCACTGAAAGTAACTCAAAGGAGAGAAATATTCCTTTTTCTTTATTTTCCTAAAAAAGCTTTCCAAAGATTATTTTCCAAAGCGTTTTACATATCACTGTGTATCAAACACAATATTGAGTGTACTAAGAATTGGAGAAACAAATATGTAAGCAAGTTTAATGTGCATGTTGTGAAAAGCATTCCAGAAATGTTTTATATGACAAATCATATAGGATACCACATTGTCTTTCAAGTCATCTATGCATTTATCTCAAAAGTTACCATTATTTCAAAATTTTGGAAACTTGTTTTAAAATTATACTCCAAGCTAAGGTAAAAAGTCCTATAAGAATCTCTCCCAGTACTTTTTAGAAACATCTTTTTGGATTAGATATTTGGATCTAATCTTTTGGATTAGATATTTGGCACATTCTATAGATCAAAATCATGTTAGTTTTTTAGAAATTTTACACTTCTAAGTGTAATTGACCATTCAATAAAATATTAAAAACACAAGTTGAAAATGATGAAAAGAATACCAAGGAGTTTTAAAATTTACATTGCTTATTTTTTCTTATTAGAAAAATCGAACTGGCAATAAAATTTATAATGGTCTGCAATCAGGAAAGGAAAGAATTAAGGAAAAATTCTTAAGATAAAACACACATTATCAAAAATTATTCCTGGACACAAAGGCTGTTTGTACATGTCCTACTTTCTAAATTTAGTTAAGTTAAATTTAATAATATTTCTCCTGTCATCAATTTATTAGCTTCTACTTCTGCTGTTAAATAAATCAGGTTTATACAGATAACAGTTACTCCTTATGAATACATACATTTGATGCATTAAATATGTATTGAGTGCCTTTATATAAGCAATATATGTGATACAAGGACACACTATTTTAAAGAAATTTGGACTTATTTTTACTATGTAGAATAGATTATCAGAATTAACAATAACATGAGATAAATTAAATGTTTTAAGAAATAAACAAAACAAGGTTGTGAATATCAGAAGAAAAATGTGAATTTTGATAAGATAGAAGCCATCAGAGGAATGTACACAAATGTGGCATTTGAGTTGACCTTTTGAATGATCAGTGGTTTGAAAGGAAATATCAGGAGAAGAGAATTGGAGCACAAAGAATGACATAAGTAAAAAACGAAAAGACATTATGGGTAAATAATATGGTGAAGTGGTGTGAAATGACACCATACATTGGCACCACATTTCAGTAGGTTTTTGTATCATGCTCTTTGAGAAAGAGATGAGCAGATCTGTTTTAATTAGCATTCCTATTAACATGAAAGTTTTGTAGGTAAAAGATTAGAAGCAGGAAAATCAACCACTGGCTTTATTTTATCAGTTTGTTTTATCTACTAATTTTTTAGAAAGCATAGTCTGCATCTCTGTCATATTTATAATTCCACTTTAGTAGACACCACACACATATACACACACCCATTTGGAAGAAAATAGTTCTTTGGGGTATGTGTGTGTGTGTGTGTGTGTGTGTGTGTGTGTGCATATAAATTATTATAAATTATATATATTATATTTTTATATTTATTTATATCTTGATATATATTCATTTAGTGATCAGTGATTCATTTAGTGATTCAGTCAAAGAAGGACATACACTACTGTGATTTTTTTAAACTAATTTTACAAACTACTAACTTGGGTTGTAGAAGTTGCTCATTCTCAATGACATCTGCTTTGGTTTCTTTTTAATTTCTTTATCATTTTTCTGGTGAAATAAAGATGCAAATCAGGAAGAAAAGTATTTAATTTGGTAGCAGCTGTATTTCTTCACATTGTTCACAGATGGGATAGAAACAGCAACAGGAAAGCTAATCTGTAGTTTGGTGAGGAAGTCATATACATTTTGAAATTCTCTCAGTGTTTTCTTAAATTGGCATCGGAACTTCTTTTTGAATATTTATGGCTACAAAATCATCTTGATTTTCAAAATCCCAAATTTAATGATCTATTTCACTTTTTAGGTCAAAATTAGCAATTTGAATGGATACTTTGTATAATTTCAATGTCTTTAATTTTAAAGCAAATAATGTTCCTTGATTTTACTTTAATGGACATAAAACATTGGGTTTATTTAATTGCCATCAAACTGTTTTATTAATTCCAAGTTGGGATAATGGTAATAGTAGACTGTTCACTCTGTCTTTCATATGAAAGTATATCTCATCAGACCAACTAACTTGGTTACAGTCCTGCCAACCATTCTTATTCCTTCATACATACCAATTTTCATGTCGGCTATTAATTATTTCAGAAGGATGAGGCGTATCTTAGCAATGGAAAATATGTGACAAATTGTGACAGTAATAGTGTTACTGTATCTTGGGATTTTCCCTTCACTCTCCTCCCCTCTACTTCCTTTAGTCTTTTTCGATAATACTAACCAGTTGTAAATGCTACTCAGTGCTACTTTTTCTCCAGAATTTCAAGTTTTCTTGACGACTCGCTTTCCTTACTTCTGCAATTGCTTTTCTCTTTCACCAACTTACACAGGTGCACACACACACACACACACACACACACACGCGTGCAACTGTGGAAGTTAAAAGGACTTTATTAAAAACAATGAAACTATGTGGAGGATGATAGATATGTCGTTTGAGCTCAACCTTAGTATCGTGTTTTGTGTTAATTTTGAAGTACTTCACAAATGCCAGCTAATTTGAAAAAAAGAATGTGTTTGCCAAAAGTTATAATACACTAAAACCTGGTATGTATCAAATAATATATAATTTAACCTTTAATTCGACATTTAATATAAATACCAAAATGTATGTATTTCAAAAGAAAATATGAATAAAGTGACTAGATCTACAACACAAAGTGATTTTGGTAACAATGCTTAATGGCATCATTCCATAGAAAATCTAAGTAAATAAATATTTAAACATGTTTAAAGTAAGTAGGGCATTTTTAATCCTTGAATAGATTAAAACTTTCTAATATTTAACATCTACTAAAACCTGGGGGAAACTATTGCTTCTTGTTTATGGAAAAAAAATAGAACTTCTCAAGAAAATACTGTCTCATTCTCCAACTAGCAAGCTACCCAATTCACTGGTATCGGTATCTATGTGCTTTACTTATCCTTAAGAGAAAATGGGTGAGCTCTCTCTTCTCCTCTATAAGGTTCCTATAGGTTAAAAATAACTGCATATCCTTTGCTATGCCTCCCATTAACAGATGAACTTTTATTTCCCTTCCCTTGAATCTGACTGGGTGTAGGAACATGCTTAAATAATAAATCCCAACAGAGTGAAGTTCTGTGCATCTCCAGCTAGGTCATAAGATGCTATGCAGCTTCTGCTGAGACTCTGGCCCTATTTCTTTCAGGTCCTTTAGCCACATGTAAGATTTTGACTGCTTTAAGACTGCTCAGTTGGATTGGCTATGTGAAAGCATTTTGGTCAACCATCCCAGCTAAATCCAGCCTTCTAGTCATCCCTGCCAAGGCACCAAATCTGAGACAGAAGTCATTTTAGTCCCCCAGATGAGCTTCTCTGCCCGATAATTAATACCACGTGATTCCAGCCAACAGCTCCTAAGGTAAGAGAACCAGCCAGCCCAGGCCTGCTCCAATTTCCAATTCACAAACCTGTGCGATATAATATACTGTTTTCAATTTTAAATCAGTATATTTGGAGTGATTTGTTATGTAGCAATAGATGACAAGAAGAAAAACTAGCAACTTGGGCACTTGATTTCATCTCCTTTAGTACTTTCAGGTGTTTTGTTTCCTCATAACACCTTCACCTTTCAACATTATCATTTTTTTTTCATTGCTACTGGTTGCCCATTACCATCTAACATGCTATGATATTTTTCTTCTTTAAAAAAAGTAATTTTGGGGGCACCTGGGTGGCTCAGTGGGTTAAGCCTCTGCCTCTGGCTCAGGTCATGATCCCAGGGTCCTGGATCGAGCCCCGCATCGGGCTCTCTGCTCAGCAGGGAGCCTGCTTCCCCCTCTCCCTCTGCCTGCCTCTCTGCCTACTTGTGATCTCTTTCGCTCTGTCAAATACATAAATAAAATATTTAAAAAATAATAATAATAATTCTTTTTGGGGCGCCTGGGTGATGGAGTCAGTTGACCATCCAACTCTTGATTTCAGCTCAGGTCATGATCTCAGCATCATGAGATCAAGGCCTACCTTGGGCTCCACCCTTAACAGGGAGTCTGTTTGATATTCTCTCTCCCTCTCCCTTGCCCCTCCCACTCACACACGCTCTCTCTCTCTCTCTCTCTCAAATAAATAAATCTTAAAAAATTAAAAAATAATAAGTCTTCTTACACACTATGTCTCCTTCCATCTAGTTTCCATTTTCTGTTATTCCTTCTTCCTCATTTCTATTACAGTTTGTACCAAACTTCAAAAAACTACATACAAATTGTCTTTATTTCCTCACTTTCTATCCCCTTTTTAGTCCACTCCAAATATTCATCAGACTGTCTTATCAAAGATACCTAATATTGTCAAATTTAGTATCTACCTTTTAGCTATGAATTCAAACTCTCAAGAGTATTTTATACTATCTAAATAAATATTTCTGTACTTACAGAAATTCTTTACTGTGTTTCTGAGGAGATACACTATTCTGCTTATTCCTTCTACTTCACTGGCCAATCCTTTTTCACCTTTTTTTCTAATTTTTTCTCCTCTCTTTCTGAAAACAAAATGTTGCAATGTCCCCAGACACTTGTGCATCTCAAGGGATTGCATTTGATTGGAGAATGTACATTTCCTTAGAAAGAGCAAGATGGCATATATGAGATAGAGTTGACAGAATAATCAGTGCAAGCTCTTTTCCTGAAGTAGGATGCAAATTCAACTAAGAATGACAACAAGGAGGAAATGGTGAAGAGTAAAAGAGTAGAGTGTGGAATCATTTTCTACGAAGGTAGAGAGACTGAAAGGAAATTAGAATTAAAATATGATTGTTGGGAAGAATTGAGGCCCCATTTGAGGTTAATATTCATAATTTAAATTTGGGTCAGTCAGCATTTTTTAAAACAAGTTTCACTTATCCCCCCATCTGTGCATGCATACAGAGAGACTGAGATAAAACTTCTCTATTTTTATCTAACAATATTTATTCTTTCCTCTAGCTTCTTTATTTTTTTTTAAGATTTTATTTATTTATTTGAGAGAAAGAGAGCATGAGCAGGGGGAGGGGCAAAGAGAGAGGGACAAGCAGGTTCGCCACTGAGCAGGGAGCCCGCTGCAGGGCTTGATCCCAGGACCCTGAGATCATGACCTGAGTTGAAGGCAGATGCCCAACCAACTGAGCCACCCAGGCACCCCTCCTCTAGTTTCTTTATACTGCACGAAATTGAAATCAGTCAAAAAAGGACAATGGGAGATAGGAGGTAGGATTTAAAAAGCCTATAAATATGGCATGGTATCTCTTCTTTAGTTTTGTATTTCTTTTCCTCCATACCACACTTATTGGCACTGATGTTTTCATTTCCTCATGAAGCAATCAGGAAATTAGATTTGGTAGATAAGCTTAAAATAATAATACATTTGAAACAATGGCAGTGGAACACATGTGAAGACTGAACTATCATGTGCTGTGCACTATAAATAAATGTCATCAATTATTTCCTGTGCACTATAAATGTCATCAATTATTTAAAAAAAATAAGTTTAAAAATCCTCACATTTTTTCCTTCATATTTCAGATTTAACGTACTATTTCAAGGCAAAGACTGAGACATGCATAGACAATAAGGATAATGTCCAAGAAAACTTACTCTAATTCTAATACAAATAATACACTATCTCAGAGTTGAAATGTTGGATCCTGTCCCAAAGTCCTACAGAAATAGTGAAAAAGATTCAATATTGAACTTATTAGAAAAGCATATGTAGTAGTCATCAAACTTTATGAATCTCTTTGTTAAAATCAATTTCATCTCTACTTTGTAGTTGAACTCTTCTGTATAAGATATATAATAGCATGATGTATGCATAGTTTTCCTCTCAGTTCCCTCTCCTGTCACATGCCAATATAGCAGGTCAGAGTGACTTGCGATACTAGTGTCCTAAATTACCAGGTATTATGAGATACATCCAAAGTTCCTTTTGGAAAATACTATGTGAAATGTTATCTACAGTATCATAATATACAGAGCAATTCTATGTTCTAAGCTAAGCAGAATTTATGAAATAATGATTATACATCTATCCAAGGGAATAACTGCTATATAGTAAGATTATAAGTTGGTTCCTAGACTTTAAATTGGCCCTTGATTATGTTGTTTAATACTAGCAAATAGCAATGCCAAGAAAAGCTGACTGCCAAAGAAGGGCATTTTCAAAGTTACACATCATGAACATTTTCTTATCAGGACTGATTATAAGAAAAAAGTAAGATGAATTTCAACAAATTGTCTATTTTTAAATATTAAGTAGCAAGGCAGAAAGCAACAGCCATTTCTTTGGATATAGTCATAAAAAGCAGAAAGTCACTTGCCGATTATGAGGTACCATATGCAGGAATAATAGCAACACACAGAGTAGCCGTTTCTATTTTTAGTCATCTCTTTAATTAGATAGAGAAGCATTAGATGTAAACAGACATATTAGGAAAAAATTCATAATTGGTTGAATATTAATAAGACTTAGAACCAGTTATATCTTTATGATCGCCCCAAAAGAAATATTTATTTTAGTAACTGAGATGTACTAATCACATACAGCTTGCACAGCAGCCCAGACTTGCTGCAGAATTTTGTTGCTATTGTTGTTGTTGTTGTTGTTGTTGTTGTTGTTGTGGTTGTGGGTCCCTGTAAAAGCAGCAGCTTTGGGGGTCACTTGTAAAACAGCCTGGAGTAGCACACCCAAATGACTAATACGTTGCCTCCAAAATCCAAAGAAGTCCACTAGGTGTTGTGCCTCTTCTTTGGTTTTAGGAGGGACCAGATGCAACAACTTATCCTTCACCTTAAAGGGGATACCCAACAAGCCTCCAACTACTGGACTCCTAGAAATTTTGGTGAGATGGAAAGCTCTTGAATTGGATTGGGGGCATTATTTCCCACCCTTTGACAAACAATGTCTCACCCGCACACATAAACTAATTGCTACTTAGCACTCACCTGGTCCAATCAGCATAATAGCATTAATGTAATGTAACCACCATGGTATCTTGTGGAAAGGAAAAGCAACCAAGGTCCTACCTGAATTATGACGGAGAGCCTGATAGTTGATAAAACCTTGAGATAGGACAGTGTTGTATTGCTGATTTGTCAGCTGAAAGCAAACTATTTCTGGTACCTTACTAACAGGTATTTTTTAAAAATGCCAGATCAATAACTGCCTCCCAGGTACCAAAGATGTGTTAATTTGTTCAGACAATGAAACTATCTGGAATGGCAACTGCAGCTTGAATCACCACATGATTACCATACTCTTCTGTCAAACGGATCCATCTGTTTTCTATGAAAGCCAAATAAGCAAGCTGAACTGGGATGGATGTGGTAGAAATAGCCGTCTTTGAATCTTTCAAGTCCTTGATGGTGGCACTCATCTGTGAAATCCCTCCAGGATTATGGCATTGCTTTTGGTTAATTTCTTGGTAAGTAAATGTGATTCTAGTAGTTTCTGTGTGGTCTTTCCAACCAAAATAGATTGAATTCCATAGATCAGGGACTGATGTGGGGATTTTGCCAGTTACTGAGTATTTTTATTCCAATTATAAGTTACAGAATGTGGAAATAATCACTGGATGTGTTTAGAGAGCCACTAGGACCACTGTGAGATGTATCTGACCTAAAACCTCATTGATCACTTGACCTCTTTAAGCCCCTTCTCTGACTGGGTGACCACAGAGACATTTTGAGGTTTCAGAAATTAGTGTCAGTTCAGAGCTAGTTGTCCAGCATATCCCCAGAAGTCTGATTATTTCCCTCTAACCAATGCACTATCAATCCGGTACATAGCTATAAGTCCTTTTTGGGTAAGGCTGGGAGAAAGACTAGCTATAAATTTTTAGCAGTGTAGTAGTGTTCTTTATTAAGGAAGTCCAGCTTCCCTTATATTCAAAGTGGTCTGAGTCTATAAACTGGCTCAAATCTGGGCAAGTTATTGCAGGGTTATGACTATATTTTAGTTATTCAAATTAAACTAATGTTCACGAGACTTAGAACAACCCCACCCGTACAGCTCAAGTAAGAATTTAACAGACTGCCTACCTATTTACATTTTATAGACACTATGATCATCTAGGCAATTCCGTAGGTCTCAGTGAGTCAGACTATTCTAAGAACTGCTCGTCTCTGTTGTCCGTTATGGAAAACACATCCATCTTGTCTTTACTGATTAAGTGAAACCACTAGGCCTCTACTAATCTGGGCCCTTATTATCCCCATTGCATTAGGGATCCAGATTTGATGACAGCAGTCCCCACTCTAATTTCTAACCTACAGAGGCAAGCAACCACAGAACATTTCAATAATTCTAAGGCTCCTATCACAAAATTATTTCTCAGAGTCAGGTTAAAAAATGGTGTCCTCTGGAATCTCATAGGTGAGTGAACTTGCAATATATATCCACTCTAACATTCCAACCTTCCTAAGTTTTTTGATACCTTCTTCTGTTGTATAATAAGGTAGTCTGGAATTTTAACCTCATTAAAGTGTAGGATACCCTTGGATCCATGTTTCAGGCAACCAACAAGTCTGCTGGAGCCCTCTTTAATTCTTCGAACTAAAGCACTGAATGCATAATCTCTGCTTAGTGGACTGGTATCAAAAAGTTTGGCCCAATACAACTTTATAATCTTTTGACTATAAGCCTATGTTCTTTTTTTTCTCCAATTACTTTTTTTTTTTTTTTAAAGAATTTATTTATTTATTTGTCAGAGAGAGAGTGAGAGAGAGATCACAAGTAGGCAGAGAGGCAGACAGAGGCAGAGGGAGAAGCAGGCTCCCCGCTGAGCAAGGAGCCCGATGTGGGACTCGATCCCAGGACCCTGGGACCATGACCTGAGCCGAAGGCAGCCGCTTAACCAACTGAGCCACCCAGGCGTCCCTCTCCAATTACTTTTATTTTATTTTTTCAGTGTTCCAAGATTCATTGTTCATGTACCACACCCGGTGCTCCATGCAATACGTGCCCTCCTCAATACCCACCACCAGGCTCGCCCAACCGCCCACCTCCCTCCCCTCCAAAACCTTCAGTTTGTTGCTCAGAGTCCACAGTCTCTCATGGTTCATCTCCCTCTCCGATTTCCCCCAATTCACCCTTCCTTTCCTTCTTACAACGTCCTCCATGTTTTTCCTTATGCTTCACACATAAGTGAAACCATATGATAATTGACTCTCTCTGCTTGACTTATTTCACTCAGCATAATCTCTTCCAGTCCTGTCCATGTTGATAGAAAAGTTGGGTATTCATCCTTTCTGATGGAGGCATAATATTCCATTGTATATA
>CM052883.1:43968674-44001731 GCA_028534135.1 Potos flavus
AAAGAAAGTAGATATGAGGGGTGCCTGGGTGGCTAGTCAGTTAATGTCTAATGCTTGATTTCAGCTCAGTTCATGATCTTAGGGTCATGAGATCAAGCCCCGCATCAGGGGCCATGCTGGGTGTGGAGCCTGTTTAAGATTCTCTCTCAGGGCACCTGGGTGGCTCAGTGGGTTAAAGCCTCTTCCTTCAGCTCAGGTAGTGATCCCAGGGTCCTGGGATTGAGCCCCGCATCAGGCTCCCTGCTCAGCTGGGAGCCTGCTTCCCCCTCTCTCTCTGCCTGTCTCTCTGCCTACTTGTGATCTCTCTCCTCTCTGTCAAATAAATAAATAAAATCTTTAAAAAAAAAAAGATTCTCTCTCTCTCTGTCCCTCTGCCTCTCCCCACTCCGCTCACTCACTCTTTCTGAAAAAATAAAATAAATAAAAAATAAAATAAAATAAAAAATAAAAATAGATGTGAAATACCCACAGCAATTTTGCTTGAACTCAACTGGCAGTAAGCCAGTCACATGGCTAGAGTCATGAGAAGATGGAAAATGTAGTCTACACATGAGCAGTCATATGCTCACAAAGAAAACAACAATCAGTCATTCTTTCGAAATTACACTGTTCATCTATTATATGTTAACCTCTGTGCTGGGCACTATATTAGATACTGCATTATGGTGGGATATGAAAATAATCAAGAATTGGTTTCTGACCTATAGAAAAGGGAGAATCAGATTTAATTCTAAGTGATGAATGATAGGGGCCTCTTGTAAAGTATAGACATTTATTTCAAAGAAAGAAGGTCATATAGAACCTGAAGGATCAAGTCAGTTTTTGCAGAAGAGCCTTTATGAGTCTCAGAGGAAGTCAAGGATTTATATAGATGGAAACAGGAATGTGAGGGGTCGAAAGCCATTCTTCTAAGGATGAGTAGAAGGTGGGAAAATACAAATTTCCTTCTACAACTGTATGTAATATAGTTATATTTAGAAAGGGTTCAGCTGAAAATTTAGAAAGTTGAATATATGAAAGAAATAGACAATCGGAGAACTGAAAGCCAGAATGTAAATTCAGGATATTCTGTAATAGCTAGCACTAATAAAAAATAAAAAGAAATAAACAAAATACCACCCATTTAAAATACGGCCTTTCCAAAACCCATGTATATTTTAACAAACAAAGCAAGCAAACAAAACCCAATTAAATAAAACCTGAAAAAAAGAGAAAATGCTTATGGTTCAAAGTAGTACCATAATCAAAAATAAATAAAAGCAGTTCCCAAGAACATAAGTTTTCTGGTATCTGATTCAAGTAACAAGCTATTAGAGCAAATACCCATGTTTCCCATGAAATTCTATGTATCTAAGTGCTAAAATACTGCCATAGATTAAATCTTTCATATCATGCTACTGAATAACAGCAGGATCTCTAGAATTTATTAGAAATACTAACTTGCTGCTATAGTAACCTAATGTGTCCCAGTTGTGAAAATCTCTTGATGAATTTGGAATTAACCCATGTCACTAAATAAAATGTCAGAAAATCACCAGTGACTTCAAATAAAATGGAAATAGTTGGTTACTTAAGTATAGAGCATCAAAATGTAGTTAATCATAGCTTTGTGGGGAAAAAAAATAACATCATTTAAGAACTTCCCTGTAATTGAAATGCAGCAACATGCCTCTATCCAACCTGATGATGGCTAACCGCAGTAACTGTTGACCCAGGCAAAACATGAATATTATTTCACCCTAAACCTCTTGAATCCTCTCCTAAAATGCTATGCTTCTTTAAGATGAACCTGACAGAATTTGACACTCACACAAAAGCCCTGTACTGTAGGCTTGTACCAAGCATCACTGTGACATTCAGAGATATTCTGGTTTTGGCAACTGTTTGAGATTTGTGGCTCTCCTTTGACATTTACAAAGACTCTAAGACTATTTCCGAAAAGGGCTGGAGCATTTCACTAGATATGTGGTTTCTTCAAAGGCCACATTCAGATTAAAGTTTCTATGAAACTCTGAGTGGAAGGAACGTGGGATTGGACTAGAGAAGTATTTATTTTATTTGAAATAAGAAAGGCAAAAGTAAAGAGATGGCAGGTTCTACAAAAATCTAAATGACAGTGAAAAATAAAAAGTCAACATTTCTTCGGTTGTTTTGTCTTTCTGATTGCTAAAGTTCCAACACACTCTTGTTTGTCTTTTGTAGAATAGCACTCAGTATATAGAATAATTCTCATGGCTCTTTGAGTGTACTCACGCTAATTAGTACATCTTTTCAGGATACTTTTTTTGGTACTATAACCAGCTTAAATAAATTACTATAGAAACTTATTCTGCTTTAGTGGATGCTAAGGTTAAGTTAGAAATCTATGAACCTCCTTGCTGGTAAATCAAGTTTAGGAAGCTTATGTGAGTAATGAGATTTAGAAATACGATGAAAATCCTGAGAGGATGTGAAATGCAGTGAGGGTAGCAGGTTAGACTTTAAGCCACATTTTTACTTCTTTCAGCCTTAATTTTTTGATCTGTGAGTGTGACTTTGGTAACTAATAACTACGATGGAACATCTACAAACAAATTTGTATGTTTTTATGTCAGAATTTGATAGGAAAGATAGCTTTTAATAGTACTCAGAATCAGTTTTGACACCAAAAAATACATATATGTGCTAAAGGACCAATTAAGGTTTTGCAGAAGAAAATATATATGTGAATGTGCATTTATATTTATATTATGTGTGTATGAACATATATTGTGTATGTGTGTGAACTTCCACTGCAATGAAAGCTAGAGAAGTCTATATTTATAAAAATGCTAATTTGTGTATCTGTTGTTCTCCTCATAAAATTCACTGTCCTCTTTCTAGGAGATACTGAGCCTGTGAATGCCTGGTATTTAGCAAGGATGCAGAGCCAGATCAAATATCAGTCCTGACTCCCTCCATACCCAGGCCGCACTCAGGCAGATGTTAAATAGGGCTGGAGTTACACCAGGTCCACTTGATAACACATTCAATATACGCTAGGGCTTTCAAAGGTTGGTAATGCATTCTAGTAAGTCTCCAAAGGGTAAGAGCGACTCTACATTTGAGAGGTAAGAGTTTCTCATGATAGGATGCTGACTTCTCTGTTATTCTATTATCTACATTAATGAATCACTGATGTCAAGTTGAGGCTAGTTTCTTGGTCCAGGTGTACTATGTGAGCACATGATTTGTGCATATGAATGAGATATATATTTCTCATCTCTTAGAATTTTCCGCATATCCTTGAAAATACTCCTTCCCCTTGGCATCTGTTTGCTGTCAACATTGACCAGCATTAGGATTTTAATGACTTTACAATGTTCTAACTGAAGACTCTCCCATTATGAGACCTGTGAGACTCTCATGGTGAGAACAGAGTACTTAGTGGTCTTATATGAGTACCATATAAACAAAAATGTGAAAAAGGCAGCATTTTTAGTTTTCAGCCCCCCAGATACAGACTTTAAAGCGAGGATATAAAAATGCAACAAGTATATTTGGGAAGAGATTCAGAGAACGGTTGAGGAATTAATCAGGAAAACTGGAAAGGAACACCAATCAATAAAGAATGCTTTGTCACTCACACTGTCACCACAGATAGCTGGAATTTAGTCCTGCTAGTTGCCAGTGAAAAATACAGCATAGGAAGAGAACTGTGGCTAGAGCTAGAGTAGTAAGATTACCTCAGTTCATTAAAGCCTAACCAGATGGAGATGAAACAGAATGGGGGTGGGGGGAAATATATATCTATACCTATGCCTATGTCTATATCTATATCACATCTATATCATATCTATACAGATGTATAGATATAGACATGGACATAGATACAGATATAGGTAATGTCTTTGTCTGTCAAAATACTGAAACAGCTTCCAGGATCAAGGGCAATGTAGTCTCTTCTTGAGGAGTTATATTTCAAACCTGGACAGAAAAGCTGGAGGAAGATTTTCTGTGGTATCTGCAAAATCCTCCAAACTATATTATTACTTCAACGGGAAGATGTGGCTTCTCCTTTAAAACTCTGATTCTGTAATCACTGGACTAAATCATAAAAATGTAACATAGTAAATTACCAGAACGAGGGATTAAATAAGGGGGAAAAAGGAGAGAGTTTCCATCCTTTCATCTAAATTTACAAATACATTATATAAATTAAAACAAAAAGTTAAGAATAAAAGACCTAGCTCAAAAATACTACTTTGAAAAATGCCTAATGATAATTGAGAGAGAGAGAGAGAGATGAAAGCTTTTGAGGAGAATTATTTGATGCAATGTTAAAGAAAAGTGAACACAGTATCAGTTTGGTAGAATAAAAGTGATACCTAAATAACTGTATTCACCACTGTTACCACACCTAGAGCATTGGGTCTAAGAATGCAAGCTCTTTTCCTTGTTTTCACCCAAGGTATTTGTCCTGGCCTTATCCCTCTCACAAATCATGCCCCAGTAAAAATTAAAATATCTGGCCCTTTAATCTGGTTTTTAGTATCTGTTCCCAACATCTTGGTTTAAACAACCATCCAGTATCCTCTTTTTTTATGAACTCTGGTTTTCCACCACATTAATATTTGTATCCTTGATTAATTTTAGTATCTTTCATATCTTGGGATGGAAGATCTCTACTGTTTGCTCTAGCAAATAAGAACATTGTCTCTCGAGTCCACTTCATCTCTATTTTTAAACAGATGAGAGTACATGGAGATATCTGACTTGGAATCCAAAACAACCAGGACTTCTACACATTAGCATCCAGGAAACGATGGGAAAAAATCAGTTAAGAATTATAGGATCACAACATGGGGTGGCGCAATCATATGACAGCACTTTGAGGCATCGTGAACTAATATTACGGACTTTCCTGCCTCTTTTCTACAAATGCATTTTTATATGAAATCCATGACTTTAGGGCAGGTCATGTGATGAAGGGTGGCTTTTTAACTGGAGTCTTGTCTGAGTATGGCAGACAAATGGGATATCTTGCATTGTGAGGTACTAAGGAAAGTAGGTATTTCCTTCTAGATCGTAAAGATTAGATCCTTGCCATTGGAAGCCACACAAATTCCCTATGACTCCAAGTCTGCATTAAAACATTAAGGCAGACTAATAGATTTTAATGCAACAGAGTATGAAAAGTTCAGTTCAATGGTTTTTGATTCCATAAAGCAACTAACTTTACCTTACTATTTTTCAAGTTTTTGGTGTAGTATCAAAGTCACAGTTATCTAGAAAGTTTATTAAAAATTCTATTTTCCAACTCCTTATATATATAATCTAATTTTTTTGTACTTCATTCAAAATCATATATCACAATCAACTGAAGGCAGAAGCAGTAGTGACAAATTAAGGAAGTTTTGAAAAATGTAACAATGCCACTTTTCTCACCACATTTCTTTTAATTTTTTAAAACATATGCATTTTAAAATATTTTCTTTACTTTATCATGTAATGGTTATTTTTTATATTTAAAGAAATAAATGTATAAATTCCTTTTAAATTTTCTTAGTGTTAATCTCTAATGCAATACTGTGGAAGGTGGCCTTCTTACTGCTGGGTAGTGGCTAAAGTCTAGGCCTCTCTAACGTCATCCTAACAGAAATGGGGATGGGTGATGCCTTCTTACAAGTGGTGGAGGTAAAATTCCAGTCTCCCCACATGGTCTGACACTAGGAGAGGGTGGGCTCACTAGTTCCAAGAGACGATAAAAATTTGGTTCTCAACTCGGACTTCTTGAACATCACTGTGGAGGGTAGTTTGGTGTGCCTGGAGAGTATGGAAGTTTATTTACTCTCAGCCTTTGCTAACTGAACTGGGGCTGCAATTTGTTCTCTGTTGTTTGGCAGTTATTGTCAAAGAGTTTTTGGTATTGCTAAGTCACCCATTTCTGGTTCTTTGGCCAGACAGAACATACTTGTCATGAGACTTTTTTTTTTTTTTTTACTGTGCCCATTTGATGTTTCTATACTGCTGACTTTTCTACCATTCAGCCCGAGATTTATAAAGACAAAAAGAAAACCCAGAGAACTTGCCACTGTATCCTTCCACATATTCTATGGTTCTTAGCTGGCCTGGCTTCTCTCCATATTTCAGGGTCTTCTTATATTTGTTTTATATATCATTTCCAGGGTTTTCTGCTTTACTTTGCAAGAAAAGTAGGGAAAATTGTATCTATTCTATCTTCTCAGAGCAGAAGTCTCACAATTGTTTTTTTGAATTACTAATATATTAAAGCACACATTTCTCTTGGAGTCTTGAATGCCAATAAAACATCATGTCGATTATTGTTAATGGGGTGATGTAGTAAGTTTATGATACCTAATTGTTGAAACGAGGCTTCCAGGAAAGTTTGAGGGATCTGTTTTAAGTAATTTGTACTACAGTAATCTAAACAGCATGGATCACAAAGCAACCTTCTTTGATTAAGAGATGTCATAGATACTAGTAATTATATAGAAAGATGTGGATGTAGAACAGGGATCTGTCACAAATTGTATTTAGCCAGGTCTTGAGCCGTGGGATGCCCTGAATAAAGGCACTGGTTATTAAAAAAATTCTGAGCAAACCCACAGAAACTGAGAGAAAAATCAGCACAATGACTGCCTTTACAAGCTAATCCCTACAATATTTATGGGGTGAAAACAATTATTGGAAGGAAACAATCAGGTTTCAAAAGTTCAGGGATATGAAGACTACTGTTTCAATAGGGTAAGCATTACATGGAAAACTTTAAAATATTTGATAGATACCTGAAATATATATTTAATCTTAAATTCTGTCAGAATATTCAAATATTAAGTAATAATAAATTTATAAAATAAATTTAATTTTTTAAAAGATTTATTTATTTATTTATTTGACAGAGAGAGAGAGAGGGATCACAAGTAGGCAGAGAGGCAGGCAGAGAGAGAGGGGGAAGCAGGCTCCCCGCTGAGCAGAGAGCGGGATGCGGATGCAGGGTTCCATCCCAGGACCCTGAGATCATGACCTGAGCCGAAGGCAGAGGCTTTAACCCACTGAGCCACCCCGTTGCCCTAATAAATTTAATTTTTTAATCTAAGAAAATATTTGTATCTTATTTGTGTTTTTTCTTCAGATTCAAGTAGTAGAAGCACACGAATTTCCATCATTTAAAACATAAGGATTAGGGGCGCCTGAGTGGCTCAGTGGGTTAAAGCCTCTGCCTTCGGCTCAGGTCATGATCTCAGTGTCTTGGGATCAGCCCTGCATCTGGCTCTCTGCTCAGCAGGGAGCCTGCTTCTCCCTCTCTCTCTGCCTGCCTCACTGCCTGCTTGTGATCTTTCTCTGTCGAGTAAATAAATATAATCTTTTAAAAATACAAAAACAAAAAACAAACAAAAAAATAAGGATTAGGAATGTTGAATAGATCCAGTTTATCCTGATTTCTTCACAAGTAAATTTTTTTAAAAATTCATCTTAAAAATATTTTAATACAATTATATAATTATTTTGTTTGAAAAGTATCATTAAATTTAGAGCAAAGACAAAATTTTTTTGATGCTATGGGAAGTATACTATAGAAAAATTAATAGAAAAATGTTTTTTAAAATATAAAATAACATAAGATAAATATGGATAAAAATCTGCAAAACAACAAATTTCTCTCAGGTAATTGGCTTTTCTGTCACATTGACATTTCATGTTAATAGTTTCATCAGTCAACAAGAAAATGTTCATTTTGATTTGTATTAGGTTTTAGATACAGATTATGTTTATGACAAGCACACACATTGCTTCTAGGAAAGAAATGGTCAAATTCTCTAAGTCTTATAAAGATTCTGAGTGCAGATAATAAATTAACATTGATCGTTTTGTATACATTTTCATACCCAGATATTTCTATCTGTACTTGTTCTTACATTGCACTAATTATAGTTGAATTTTGCTTTTAAGGTGTCTAGAAGAGTGTAGTAAATCTTGAACATATACAAATACAAATATTTTTCTGAAACCAGTGTTTGTAAAAAAAAAAATTTGGTGTACATAATAGACATGGAAAATCAATAATATTAGTCATGCAAAGCTCAAACAATAATTCCCAGTAGCCGTGCTTTCAAGGGGCCTTTCCATGATACTTTCAGATGTTAAGGGACAGTGAACAGTTTGAAATTAATATGCCAAACAAAAGACTCATTTCATTCGAGATACTTAAAAACTCATCTCTTATTGCCATTGAGCGGTCAAAACCTATTGTAGTCAGAAAAAACACAGCAGTAAAATAAAGGGCTTGAATAAAAGGCTACATTAGAATTGGCCCTGGAAATGGGAGAGTTGTGTAAGCAGTTTTGCATTTGTTTGGTTTGATTTTAATCTAACATACATTATTTTTCTGGTCATTGAATATATACAACATTATGGAGAAAATCTATACACATAAACTGTATAGAAACTGGAAATCACTCATAATTCCTATAGTGATAAATAGCCACAGTTACTGGTGCATTTACCTATTTGTTGCTTGCCTGTACAGCTATCTAACATGTCTCCAAGTACACTGATTTTTCTAAATTTATAATTCTGAACTGGTTTCTTCTTGCTTTCTAACATTTAAGCATTTGTTCTCATTATTTTTTAAATATTGAACCATATTTTCCCGACTATGGAATAGTGTCTGTTAGATTTTTATGTCTTATATAACTATGACCTTACTTTTGAACAAGAAGGTAATTTCTAATATTTTGTTATTTAAAATAACATTGCAATATACTGCATGTACATAAGTTTTTGTTTCAACTTGATTATTTATTTAGTATGTATTCTTGAAAATAAGTATATGACTGAGAGATTATTAAAACCTTCTAGTTTTCTCATACACATTTTAAAAATTCAATCCTAAAATCTTTATACCAAATTATGTTCCCATTAAAATTGGATGAGAGAATTTTTCCTTTGCATCCCATTTGCCAATATGATGAGAAAAATAATTGTATATATTTTTTGTATTCACTTCATGTTTGAAATACATGTACTGAATAAATAATTTTTCTTTTCTTGTAAGATTTTTATATAGTCAAAGGGCATTTATAATTCCTATAAATTACACATCATATTTTAAAAGTTGTACAATACAATATGCCTTATTGATTTTGGTGAACTACAAATATGTTAATACATTAAGGATCCTGAAAATTCAAAGTATTTGCCAGAGAGTTTCTAGTTTTGGAGTTACTACAATTTTTGGCTGAGGAATAGTTTGAAAGAATCTCGACACTCAATATGGGCCAACCTATCTCTAAGTGTTATGAATAAGACTGAGGCAAAGATCAAAAAACAAATAGAAGTAGCAGTTATAAAGTTTCCTAGTCTAAAGTTTCCTAGTCTAAGAAAACTTTACCAGCCACAAATTCTATGAAAATATACTAAAATTTAACAGGAGTAATATATCAGATGCTTGATTAACATCTGTGCCAAACACCAATTTTTGTGTTCCTTTAATACACATAATACTAAAGCAGGCAGAAAAAAGGCCATCAAGTAACACTAAAGTTTTTTAAGCTGGTTTTAAAGATGGCTTTAAATCTCATTAACAGCTACTGACAAGAGGTGCACTGAACCACGTTAATTGCAGATGTAATGTATGAGACAAAAGGTCAGACATGTAGAGCTAAGTCTATGGTCTGGTTAAGAGATGAAACAGTGGCAGGCTGCTAACTGGCTTATTCCATTTCTTCGAAACTTGCATTCTAAGATAAGGAGAATTAAATCCAATTTGGGGTAACCTTACTCTTTGAAATGATTAAATATCTAGAATATTGAACTGCATTTACATTTACCCAAAAAAAAAAAATGGTGGTTATGCTTGTGGTGGCAGTATGTGTATCTACGTATGTTTGTGTGAATGTGCTGCTATCTCTATGTGTAAAATCTGCCTTTGTGGTGATTATACTGTATAAATTTTATCTAGTCTATACAATTAAGTCATTTCAAAAACCTTCTGTTTCATGCATAGAGCTAAAATGTTAGCTATTTAATGAACCATGTGAGAATATGGAAATTTCCCCTCTACTAACTATAATGTTTTTCAATTGTGTGTCTGAAATAAAGGAGAAAAAATAAAGAAAGCCAAGAGGAAAGGTTAGTGGCTTTGATTCAAACAGTCTTGAGAGCGGGTACTCCTAAATCTAACTGAGTGAGAAAATAACAAACAAGTATATGTGAGCGATAGAAGTATAGTAATTGATTTTAAAATGACAACTGCTTTATGTGAAGTTTGGAAGCTTAGAAATGCAAATTACATCCAGCTTAAAACTCCTTCAACACTACAAATGGAAACCAAAGGAAGCAAGTGAACTATCATCAGTTTAATATTTTTAAAAGGAAAAGAGAAAATATTTACTTTACTATTGAGTTGTATTTATTCCAATTGCTTTTTCCTTTGAGAAAAAATAATTGATTTTTACAGGTAAATCTTGTTAAAAACGATAAGGTTAAAGGAACACATGACTTGATGCCATTGTTCTATCAATAATGTCCTATTCATTATTTATTGTGGTCAATTTATGGATTCTTAGATATATTTAGATGTTTCTACCTAATTTTACTGATACAGTTTGTTAGAAAAAAAGACTTATTTAAAAATTCTATTGTACTGCATTCATATCCAAATATATTGATACAATATCAGGACTTTTAATTGGAGTTTGTGTTGTTATACATCTGATAAATCAGTATTAGTCTCTAATAAAAGCAGTAAAGTTTGTAATGATGTAATATTTGAAGTATGGAATTTTCAGGACAAAATACTTGGAGTTGACTAAAAAAGATGTTGAGTCTTTATACTAAAACTGCAAATATTTCTCAGAAAAATATTGAAAATCTAATAAATGGAGAGGCATACCGTATTTAACAAATTGGACACTCAATATGGTTAAGATACCAGTTCTCAAATTGATCTACAGTTCAATTTAATCACAATAAAAATTTGGCAGATATTTTTCAATGTAGAAATTTACAAGATAATTATAAATTTCTATAGAAATGTAAATAACCTAGAATAGACAGAGTGTGAAGAAAAAACGAGATGGAAAGGATTTATATAATTTGATTTCAAGAGTTATTAGAGAGCTACACGAATCAAGACAACATGGTATTGGCAAAAGGACAGACACTGCAAAGGAACAGAGTAGAGTCCAGGCAAAGACCCAATTATATACTTTCAATGATTTTCAAGAAAAGTACTAAAGAAGTTAAATTTAAAAAGGGAAATTATTTCAAGAAATGATAGTGGAACATCAAGGTATTTGCATGGGAAGGAACATTAACCCTTCCTTCACATCAGTATACAAATATTAATTCTAAATCTCTAAACGTATCTAAATTTAAAGGCTAAAACTGTACAACTTCTATAAGAAAACATAAGAGAAAATTTCTGTGACTCTAGAGTAGGCTCAAATCATCCCAGGCTCCCTCCTTCTTAACAAGAACCAAGTGACTTGAAAATAAGATTTGGTGCTTCTAAATGATGGCCCAAGAGTGATCATTAATATCAAATCCATTACCAATCATACAACAATGAAATAGAATGATTCAATAGCATGGAAGAATAAGAGGCCAAATAACAATTGATGTCATGTTCATCTTCCCTTTTGTTAAGCCCAGTGTTCAATAAATAGATTTTATTTATTTTTATGCCTGATGTTTAAAGTACTCTATTTATTGGGTTGTACCATTAGTTACGTGTTGTAAAGTGCATATAAACTAATCTCTATCTAAGCTAGTTCACACAACATTTTTTAGGTTTCTTTGAATCTCATTTTAAGAATCTATTATGGCAAGTGCTTACTGAATTTCTTCCTCTCTTTCTTACCTCAACACATCAGATAGAATAGATATCTTTCTCTTGAGCCCAATAGCATTCTGAGTATTCCCCATTAGAAAGTCGAGTTCACTTATTGTTATCTTAAGTGTCTGTCCCCTTTGCCTTGAATTAAAAGATCATATTTTATACATATTGAACCCAATGCCTGAACACAGTAATTAATAGATTATGTATGTTCAATAAATATTTTATTAGGGAAATATTTGTATTCCTAGCAAAATTATTATTTATGTGTAATTTATAAATATTTTTCATTCTTTACTCTCAAATGGAAAATGTGTCTATAGAAGTACATTTATTTTCCTAAGATTCCTAGTTACTTTCCTGGTCCTCTTAATTCTTCTTCCCTTATTTACTCCACCACTTATGCATATTTTTTCATTTTTTTAGTAACCAAAAGTTTCTAGAGGAAATACCTTTCTGTTGTCTCATATTAGCAAGAAGACTATGAGATTTTAAAGGTCAATTTCAGAAAACAACAAATGTAGAAGGTATTATTTCAGTTCCAAGCTTTGTACTGCGAATCATACTCTAAAGTGCTAAGTAAAAAGGCAATGACCTAGTTCTCCAATTTTGATCTATGAGAAGACCAATTAATAATAAGCCATGAATAAGATATGAGATATCTTCCACAGCTTGGAGAGGAATAAGAATTGATCAGAAAATAGAACATATTTTTCCTTCAAATCTGTAATATAGCATATGCATATTGAAGAATGTAAAATATACAAGGAAAAAACAATCTATAAAAAACTGTTTTTAAAATATAGTAAATCTAGTAAACCTTTAAAATCTGGTAAACACCCAAGAAGACATTTGAACACCACAAATCTAAGAAAATTTACTTTTTTAGTGAATGTAAAGAGATTAGCTAATTAATATAAACAAAAAAGAAAAGTGAATTTCAAACCAAAGAATAGAGTCCTTGACTATCATCGCATTTAATGAAATTGTTATAGTAAAAAGCCAAAACATATGAAGGAAATAGGATAAACATGTTCACATAGTCAGGTTTTTTAAAAGCTTAGCAATTTTTATTCTTTCTTCTAAGAATTTGAGTATAGAATTGTTTAGGTTTGAGTTATATATATAATTTAAGGTCCAATCTAAGCAAAATATTAAGAAGAAAACACTCTTGACATTTCAAGATGAGGAACACAAGTTGACATAGGATCTCTGGCTTTTCTCTTACCCTTCATTTTTCCACAACAGAGGTGAAAAGAGTTATCCAATTGCTGAGTATGAGAAAGTGAATATCCAATCATCTATGGCTTTAACACTGACTCCATTTTTTTTTCCCCTTAGAAACTGGGCCTTGAAAAGAGAAGACTCATTTTTCACTGTTCCTCCATGGCATAAATAATATAAGGGATAGATTCTGTTTCTGAAAATGGGGAATGGCTGCCTCAGTTCAATGTCGTTACTAGTGGGTAAATCTATCTTAGGGTGTTCAACTGGGTTTATTCTCCCCCACAAATATAAATCACATTCTCTAATAAAAACTTCACACATAATAAATACGGCATGTTGTTCTTTATTTATTCACTTGGTTGAGTTGGTTCAGAACTTAAGTAGGGAAATGTGCCACTATATTGGATGCCCTCACCCCCACTAGATGTGCGTGAAGATGGTAGAGTCCCAAACGGAATAATTTTAGAGATAGTAGGAATTAGAACTAACGTTTAAACCAATCATTATTTTACAAGCGAGGAAGCCACTGCCTAAGGAGGTTAATTAGCATATTTAAGGGCTTACAGTTATTTCATGGCAGAACTATAAACTAAACTCCAATTTACTGACGATCAGTGTCATATACTTTAAGGACTCCTTCCAACTTGCTATATTTGAAGATCTATGATCTACAAAGCCAAAGACCTCAATTCTATATATAGTTCCTTTTCTAACTACTTATGTCATTCAGTTTTCTTTTCTGTGAAATGATGCTCAAGATCACAAGATTATTCTGGAGTAGCAAGGCATATATACGTGAAGAGTACCCTATAAACTGGGCCATGAGTAAATACCTAGTTCCTATATTATCTCACTATAACTATTTTTTTAATTGGAATCAAAATGAATAAAATATGACTTCTTAATGAATGAATATTTTAAAATATTAGCAGTATTTCGCAATGCTGATTAAGACGATAAAGTATAACCAGATAGTTAATTTTAACTACATAAGAATTTAAAATATATTTATTTCAAAAACATAAAAAAATTAGAATATACTTTTACGATAATTTTACAAAATTATAATTTTCTACATAAGTTGAATCTAAGGGTATTCTAATATTTTTCCAAGCTTAACAAAAACACAAAATATTCTCATTCACACTGCCGTCACCAAACTAGTTGCTCTAACTCTTGAATCCACCTTTCTTAGATACCTCATTTATTGTTTTTATCCTTTTTACCTTTCCAAACCAGATTCATATATATTGACCCAGTAGCACCATCTATTTTTGTTACTATATTTGACAATCATTTCAGTAATGAATAAAAATCACAGAAAATATTTCTCCTTAAATAGAAATGCCTTAAAATGTTTTATCTTATTCTCAATGAATAGTTTAAGAAAAGTAGACAGGTTCAAATGCAAAACTGCCATTTTTTCACCCTTCTTTCCAGTTGTCAATCTCACCTGTGAGATGATTGCACTGATGGTGTTTCTGTATACATGATATCTTTAATCTTAATTCCTTTTTTTTTTTAATCTCACACCAAGTTAAAATGATGTGATTTCAAAGAAAGGTCACAAAAGAAACCCAAGCTGAATACAGTTAACTTTAAATAACTCTTTGCTTTAAAAATGGCCTAATACTAAAAATATTTTTTAAAAAATTCTGAAGAGCATCTAGTTACTAAACTTTACGGATTATTATATGGATTACGGTATTATAAGTACCTCTTATAATTTTGATAATTTGTTGAAATTTTTAGTTATCTCAGCAACATTCTTTACTTAACGGTGAATCCCAAAGCAACCCATTCTATCTAGGACATTAAAAAATGACCAATAAAATCCAAAATTGGGTCTCACCCAGTAAAATACAGTTAAATACAGTTTAAATTTCTCATGCTAACCCTAATTTTGTTATCAACCAAATTAATAGTACTTATATCAAGGGTGCCAAATGATTTTCATTAATTCATTTGTTTATTCATTTCAACAAATATTTATTGGATGCTTGCTATGTTAGAAATTGACCTCTCCTGAAAGGGAATAAGGTGGTTTGTCACTGCTGCCATCACTATTCTTGGACCATATGTAATGAGTCAGGAAAATTTCTATTACAAGATCACCAGTCTATCAAAGCAGCATATTATGTTGTGGCATACACAGAGTTTCTTAAAATCCTAATATTCAAGAGCCAATTTTTCTTTTTACCGTTTGTCATCTAAGCTTGTTTCCTAAGTAACTCTTCATACCATCACAGAGGGTCAGAAATGGCTGCTATGTGGAGTCAATTCTATCTCCACACAACTGCCAGGGAACTCACCCTTTATTTCGTCTCCTCCTCTTGTGACCTGAGATGAAGTCAAAGAGGCAGCAAAGCCCAACAGGCATAGTCTTCTAGGTCACTGTAAGCAACATGGACCTGAATTTAAGCATAATAAAAAGTCATTGACAGCTTTATACATGATTATGGACATAATTCTTACTGACATGTTTTAAATTATCAATATTTTTTTATTTAAATTCAATTAGCCAACAAATAGTACATCATTAGTTTTTGAAGTACTGTTCAATGACTCATTTGTTGCACACAACACCCAGTGCTCATCATATCCTGTGCCCTCCTTAATGCCCATCACCCAGTTAGCCCATTCACCAATCACTTCCCTTTCCACAACCCTGTTTGTTTCCTACAGTCAAGAATCTCTCATGGTTTGTCTCCCTCTCTGATTTCTTCCCATTTAGTTTTTCCTCCCCTCCCCTATGATCCTCTGTGCTCTTTCTTATATTCCACATATTCAGTATTAAAATTTAAAAGTATATGATGTTTTCTGCATAAATGTGTTTATATGTCAGTGAGCAGCAGCAAAGATCTATGTGTTGAAAACAAGCAAATAATTTTCAATTTATTTAATTTCAACAGATTAGCATTATATGTATTTTTTATTTACATTTAACACATAAATTAATTCCTGAGGCAACACTGGAATCCAGAGACCTCACTTAGCTTCTACTATTTATTTGACTTTGGACAAACTGCTTATCATATCAGAGTTCCTTTTTTTTTTTCCCCCCCATGAGGGCTTTAGCTTCCTGAAATGTTGTACAGCAGAAACCACAGTGAATGGTTTGATGAGTGCATGAGTAATGTGAAAGATGGGAGACAGTGTAGTCAGCAATATAAAGAATAGGAGGTGGGTATGAAAGGAGTGAGGTGCCAAAGTACCTGAACAAGAACTTGAGTCTGAATTACTTTTGTCCATATGCATGTTTTAGGAAGGGAGACACTTAACCATGTTTTAGTGCTGACGTGAGGGAATCAGTATCTAGTCCATGTTTAAAGTCATGAGGGGAAAAAGCAGATAATGTGGGGGGAAAATCTTGAATAAACTTTAAAGAACCTATATCATATTAGTAGGAGGATCACATAAAATGAATAATACTCCCCAGAAATAATTAAGTTCTCTCTCCAACCATACTCTTATAACACTATCATGACATTTACCAAGCTATATTATATTTATATATTTAACATATATCTCTGAGGTTAAATTGTTAACTCTTTGAAATTCGGGAATTTATTTTACTAATCCTTTTTTTCCTACAACTTAGTATCTTTTTATTACACTAAATCATGATGTGAAAGTACTATGTGAAACTGCACATATAAAACTATTACAGTTATTACCTTTCAAATCATTAAATGATAAAATTCACATAAAGTGCTTAATGAATCACTGTTGTTTTGATACCTTTAGGACTATATGTTTACATTCAATGGTTATAGTAATCATCTTTCCTAGATAATATGAAGGAAAATCACTTTTGAAAGATTGCTTCAAAATTTTTGGCATTTAACAGTTTTCTCTTAATTCTTTTCTCATGTACCCCTTAAAAATAAATTTTAAGATAAAATATTCTAGCTTCTTACTGAGATTCTACAGTGGTGACATAACCAGAATCTTTAACCAGTTCTGTGTTCTGAGCCCAACAAAGATCTTAAAATTCCTGGTTAAGTATTAAATGGGGGAGAAAAGGATTGGAAGCATTCATGATTTTGTTTGACCTGGTGTTCCCATCAGAGATTGAATAGGTTCTCCATTGCCAATTGGCTTAAAATTTGTGTGTGTACGGGCACTCAGTTTTAGACACAATCACTGCTCTTTCAATATATGCTCTAATAATGACAATATCAGCAAAGAGGCAAAACTATTCCATTCTTGACCACAGATTATAAGACATCACTTTCAAACTCCAAAATTATCAAAATTAACTAGTTCCAGGGCACCTGGATGGCTCAGTCTGTTGAGCGTCTGACTCTTGATTACAGCTCAGATCATGATCTCATATGAGTCCTAACATGGAGCTGTGCGTCAGGCTGCACACTCAGCTGGAAGTGTGCTTGAGATTCTCTCTCTCCATCTCCCTCTGCTCCTTTCCCCTGCCCCTCAAATAAATAAATAAATCTTTAAAAAATTAACTAGTTCTCTCCTGGCTTTTAGCATAGCTATTTTCCAGTGTTCTAAAAGTTCTAAAAGTTCTAGGTTTTAGGTTCTAAAAGTTCTAAGAGTTATAGGTTTTCACTTAAATGGAATTGAAAATAGTTCTTACACAGCAACAAATGAAAACTTTTTTCAATTAAAAATACCATTTTATCTATACATATATTTTGTTTCCTAATATAGAAAATTATTAGTTTTCATCATTAGAGCTTTCCCAATAGCATCTAAGGCAAATCATAAATAAAAGATTTTAGATTTTGTTCACCTTTTCAAATGCTCAAAAAATATTTGTGATGATTACATCAACCAAGGAGTCAAGAATTCAGTGAGAAATTAGGTTTTAAGGTTTAGATCTTGTAAGACAAAAAGAAAAAAAAAAGTTTTTTTTTCCTTATAGAGGTCTGACTTAATACAAATCTCACTAAGCTTAGAGGAGCTTTATTCATATTCAAAAGTGGATCAAATCATATGAATTTCTTTGAACTGACGAAATTAAAAGGAAATGGCCTGCGGGAGAGAACAAGGTACCTAGGACTTCTCATCAGTGGTCTAATCAGGAAGGGGACCCAGCAGCAGTTCTAAACGACCCACACAATTACTTCTAGAATTTGCTGCCAGTAAAATATCTTTCTATCTCGAATTCAAGTCTGTAATTGTCACTAAATAGAATGTTCAAAGTAGAATACCAAGCGCAAAACATTCCATTAAATGTTTCTTCATTTATGCTTTGGTATCACCCTCCCACTTTGTTTATGTTTTTACACTAACCATCTTACATACACCCTCAGGCAAATGTGCATGTATCTCAGAATAGTAATACATAAAGTGATATTGTACACATAATTATTACACCACAGCTTAAGTTTATATTTTTAGAGTGTGTAAGAACATGTGAAAAATTCCTCTCCCACAGATGAAATGTTCTTTGATACTTAGTTTTGAAAAGGTTATTAACTCTATAAAAACTTTAAAGCTAGGGAAACTTCTATAGACTATTCCATCTATATAAACACATATAGGAAGAGATTCTAGAAATCCCAGGAATAGAGGAAACCCTCACAACATGAAAAGGTACCACACTGATGAGACGGGGCTTAGCCTGGAGCCTATATCCAAACATACACCACTGTCATAGAACTATTAACAGGATTTTGTGTTCACGTAGAGGATAGAACAAATCACATTCCTAGCAAAGGGGTGTGAGATTACAATTTGATTCAGAACCTCTAAGAGAGAGAAAAATGGCTACACACATCCTACCATTTCTCTCTTATTTCCTTCGCTCTCAAGAGAGAAGATGCACAAATTAAATGACAAACTGAGTTAACTAAGTTAAGATGAGATTCTTTCAACAATGAACAAATATCCACTGAGCCCTTTTTTTGGTTTCAAGGCTCTTGTCTGGGCACCAAGATTCAAGGTATATGAGAAAAAAAAAATGACAGAAACAGTTGCTGCTATGATCGATTTTTCTAGAATGCAGATACCTAAATGCTACCTTTCAATTTCGGGGTACTATATGAGCACCTAGTCTAACTTGGATTATGGAAGAGAGTAAAGTTGGAGGGATACCTGGTAAAAGAAAGGAATGATGTAAGTTAGCCTCTTAAATTACTCTTGCATCTTTACTGTTTGAACCTTGTTCAAATAATACTAAAAGCCTATATTCTTCCTTCTGTCACATTCTGCTTGTTTCTCTAAAATATTTCTTTTCTCTTCTGTGAATTAATCAAAACTTTTTTTATATTAGCTGGATGTTTCCGTACTTATTAAATTGTGTATTTTTCTGTAAAGTGTGAAGCCACAGTAATCACCAACTGCTGAGAAGAAGGAATAGTAGTAGAGATAACATTCATACCTCTGTAGCCAACCCCTGTCTCCCCCAGGAAGCCTCATCTATCAGGGAATAACATTTCCCAACTTAGTGTAAGGACACCTATGGTCCCTTCTATCCAACAACCCAATCCCTTTTACAAATGGAATAAAAGAAAAAACATAATCATTGAGAAATATCATAGAGTGTCAATAAATATGTAATAATTGGAACCTTATATAAGAAATTGACAAAGTTACAGGATCCCCTGTATTCTTTCTAAGCCTTAAGTTGAATCTACTGAGGGAATTACCCTGATTCAAATCTACCTCAGTCCTCGAAACATCACTTACAGTGGAACCTCATCCAGTCCCCTAATTTTCCAGAGTTCAGATTAAGATGTTGCCCTATCACTGGGTCACAAACTGGGGAATTCTCCACATAAAATATGAAACTGGCCCCCATACATGGAGGGCATAATCATTGAGAAATATCATAGAGTGTCAATAAATATGTAATAATTGGAACCTTAAATAAGAAATTGACAAAGTTACAGGATCCCCTGTATTCTTTCTAAGCCTTAAGTTGAATCTACTGAGGGAATTACCCTGATTCAAATCTACCTCAGTCCTTGAAACATCACTTACAGTGGAAGCTCATCCAGTCCCCTAATTTTCCAGAGTTCAGATTAAGATGTTGCCCTGTCACTGGGTCACAAACTGGGGAATTCTTCACATAAAATATGAAACTGGCCCCCATACATGGAGGGCAAGAAGAGACCAAAGAAAGAGGCAGACCACTCCAGATTGGTGGGTGGCAGTTTTCATAAGGTAGGGAAATTACATACTACACTTGGACAGCCACAAAACAAGTAGGTCTCTGCAGAGACCTGCCAGAATCTTCACCTGCCAGAATCTTCACAGTTTATATAGAAGCCTTAACTTGGTTCAGTCATGTGGATTCAATAACATCTTACTCTCTCAAAGCTAAGTCCTTAAAATAATTCCAAGTGTGGGAAGGGTGGGCAGAATATACATTCCAAGGACAGGAAAAGAGGTGAGGAGTCTCCAAATGCCTGGGGCCAGCTCATGAGTCAATCAGTGGTCACATCCTCGAGATGACCTCTTCCAACACCTGCCAACCAAAACTAAAATCAAGATCAAAGATCTCAGGAATGATCACTGGGCTTCTATGTCCTTCCTGAGTCACCCAAATTGTCAGTGTAATTTTTTCCTTCAGATTTAACTTTCTGCTACGATCTCTACTCCATCGACTGACTAGTTACCTTGCCTCCCCCAGTCTTCCACACTGCAACCTCTTCCTGAATCCTGCTCTGCCCCACATCCTTTGCCCATCCTGACACTTGCATGCATGCAGACACAAACACAGACACGTATGTTAGGACATGACAGGTTTAATTAGAACCTTTAAGAAGAGCTAAATCTTGCTCTTCATATTTTTCTCCCCATTCTACTCTGTATGTACTGTTATGGGTCCTTATATGAAATAACCTATTTCTCAGAACCTCATTTCAGTTAAATGTCCCAGTCCCCTCACCTTGCTCTATAAATCCTCATGTGGCTGTGTACACCTCTAGGAAGCCCTTTGTTACTATTTGCGCATATTTAATTTTTATTTGTCATTTATATAATCTTACTTAACATGATTTACTAAGTGCTTTCTATATGCCAGGAATTTCCAAAGACTTTATATTAATCATTTTTTCCTCTAGTATATTCCTAGCAGATAGGACAGTAGCTAACACATGTGCCTAATTAATATTTGTTGAATGATAACATGACATCATCCCAACTCGCAGGAGTAAAATTGACTTAGAGACATTAGACAACTTGACCAAGAGGCAGAACTCTTTGGACTCTTAGCTTCCCTTTCAAAATTGGTCTTTGTAGCTGCAGTTATTATCCCAGTTTTCTATGTCAACTACTCTTGGGTTGTTCTTTTGTTTCTCATGTTTAAGGTCATACCATGACAGTGTCTTTCCTTTTCTCAGATTTTACAAGTAAAAGCTATCAGTCATGTAATCATTTAACTGCACAGAACCATGCACATTCTTTGTGAACCAGGACATTATTTTAAAATATTATCTAATATATTTTCCTTCTCAATAATTTTAGCTACATTTTTACCATTAAGACTAAACTAATTTATTCAACTATAAGCATACAATTTTTTTGTGATTCACTGCATAGAAATTATACGCCAGTTAAAAAGAACAAGCTGAGGGTCATTACCCTAGAGAGAAGTATAAAAAGAAACTAGAAAGAACCAAGACTCAAACTTAATGGCATTGAGTTCCAAAAGAAGTTTGAGAGACTGATTAAAGAGATAAAATATGATAAATGATAATCAGGAGTATACTTTTTAAATAAATGACCCTCAATTACTTTCCTTTATGTAATGATTTACCATTGATCATTTTTCATTTATTACATAGAGTCATATTATATATTATCTGAGCTCTTCCAGGGTATGTGTGTGTACATGCATGCATGTATGTGTATATACATTTCACTTGGGGAATTTGTACATATTTTAGAATTCTTTGATAAACTTATTTTTATCTTTTAACTAAATTTCATTTTTAATAAAAAAATTATAGTGCTAATTTGACTTTTCAATGAGTTTTCAATGAATTTTCAATTTCTATTTAAACCTGAATTTTAAAATTTATAACATCAAAATTTTAATCTAAAATATGACATTGTTTATTAAATCCAAAATTAAACATACAAACTTTTCTTCTCCCATCATCTCTGTATGATAAAGACTGAGAATTCTAATTTTATTTAATTTACAAAAAATCGTCTCTGGATTTTAACATTGAGACTATGAGGTTTATGCATTCATGGTCTTGTAATTTGAGGAGACTAAAAGTAATGATAAGAGAACCCTTTTGTATTATTAAATAGAAATATTTCTTTCAAAAGTTCTAAATCATATACTACAGAAAACTATTTCTGAATAGCCCAGATTCCATTTAGCAAAATGCAGTTACATATACCTACTCTCCTTTATTTTATAGGGGAGATAAGAAACAGAAAAGAAAACAGTATCGTCCTAGGTGTCTCAGTTGATTAAGCAGCTGCCTCAGGCTCTGGTCATGATCCCAGGGTCCTGGGATCAAGCCCCCAATCGGGCTCCCTACTTTGCGGGGAGGCTGCTTCTCCCTCTCTCTCTGCCTGCCACTCCCCCTGCTTGTGTTCTCTCTCTCTCTGTCAAATAAATAAATAAACACATACATACATACATACATACACAAATCTTAAAAAAAAAAACACAAAAAACAGTGTCTAAACTAAAGGAGGTAAGGCTATTAGGCTTCCTCAGTTTGTCCTAGGGTAGTGTTCATTCAAAAACGACAACTATGCTTCCACCTGCAAAATCACTGTAAGATAGTATGTATGAAAAACAATAATCCTGAGATATTTTAAGAGCTTATTTACTAAAGACAGTTTGACTTGGACCACAATACTCTATGATGTAGGAAAGGATATTGATACTTGTAAAAAATACCCAAGTCATAAAGGCCAAAACAAAGGATGGTCATATCAACTTTCAGTTTACACAAAAAATAAGTCAGTGAACATAATTCTGGTAGTTTAAGTATATTACTAATAATGTCAAACTTTTTATATGCTCTACAATTTTAAAAATATGTTTATAGTATGTTAGTAGTATAATTAGAGAAGCTATCAGTCAATAAAAGTGTTTATGTCGTTGCAGAGATCTCACAACGAATAAAGTTTAGATCCATCACTGGAATCCAGAGGCTTCTTTTATTAAAACATGCTCCCAGATTAAGTCTCTGAGTTAAGAAAGGTTTTTTTTAATCACTAAGGGAACCTCTCTTAATCTTAATATTCCCTTAATCTTAATATTCCCTCCAACCTTCATTCCCTTCATGGTACATATCATCACCTGTAATTTTTTTAATGTATAACTAGAAAATAGACTCCATAATAGTGGTACCATGCCTACTCTGTTCTCTATTATCTTGAAGAATTTCATAGTCTGAAGTAGACACCTCTTAGATTTGATTGATTAAATAACAAATGAAAATAATGAAAAGTCATTTTTTTCTTTCCTTCCTCTTTTTTCTTTCTCTTCTTCTTTTTTTTTTTTTTTTTGATAAAAGAACAGTCCAGTATATTTCTATTCACAACCTAGTTTCACTTCTAGGAAAAGAAGTTATGAGAAAACATATGTTTTGGTGTAGTAGAGGAAATTCTGTTTATACCTGTAGGAACTGTGAAGGGTCTGAGATTTTACCCTACTTACAAGCTAACTATTTAGCCTGCCACTGTTTCATAGATGTTGACAGAAGCCACAAGACTCCCAGGTCAGAGGCAAAGGAATTTATTACACATGGCACAGCAGGCACCATGAGCTTCAAGATCCCACCAGTTTCCCATACTGCCCAATACCCATAAGATGGTGCATAGGTCTAAATAATTCTGCACACACAGTGATGTGTGCCATAGCAGAGGAACCACAAGCCTAGGAAACTTATAAGGGGGGTTGCTGGAAAAGTGGCAGACATTGCCCTTAGTTTCTTCTTTAGAAAATAAATTCACTATCTTCCTTGGAAGGAGATTCTATCTCTATCACTTGAGATTGTTTGCTATACAAACATTCTTGGGAAGACAGTCCTGAATAAAGTTAACTATAGCATGCATAAATCCAAGAGATGCGAGGATTACTGTGCCCAAAAATAGCCAGAATCAGATAAAATACTGCAGATTTATATGTTCTTTAATTTTACTCAGGATTCTTCTCCTTTCGATTAGTGTGCGGTGGTATGCATTTAAATTATAAAAGGTATGCCCTCTTATAATAATCTTAGACACTACAAAATAAACAATGTTTCAAAAATGCTTATGTCTCCAGGTTGCCTGGGTGGCTCAGTGGGTTGGGCATCTGACTCTTGATTGAGCTCAGGTTGTGGTCCTGGGGTCATGAGATTGAGCCCCATCACAGGCTCTGTGCTCAGGGAGAAATTTGCTTGAGATTCTTTATCTTCCTCTGCCCCTCCCCCTGCTCTCTCTTTCTCTCTCTCTCTCTCTCAAATAAATAAAATCTTTTAAAAAAATGTTTATGTCTCCCTATTTACATTTTTACTATTCTCCATTGTGTGGATTTAATCTTTATAGCTTTTTAAACCTAGCGAGTAGTGTCTTTAGCAATTTTCCAACAGAGACTATGTCACTTTCTATGTTTTAGATTCAGATATCTATGAATAAATAACCTTAGTGAGACACACTTCCAAAGTCAGTGTTGGTAAAAATGCTTTGTAGATGAAAAATTGTTGACTGACGGTGTGCCAAGTACACAATGTGCCTCATCCCTGTTGTGATGATCTAACCAAAAAATGAAACAAGAGAAGAGCTTCAAACAAATTTCATTTGATCAGAGTGAGTGAGAATGAGAATGGAGGTAGGGAATAAACTGACCACTTATGAGTGGAAAGAATTATTTAAAATATTAGTAATATATATCCAATAGATTAAACAATAAAAAAATTCCCATTATCACACTTCTCATACAAACTTCCAGTTACAATACAATGAAAGGAGTACTATTTAAAAGTCAAAGAACTTAAACAATTTGTGATGCAGATATTTGTGCTCATAAATGGCATCAAAGAAAGGCATGGCATATACTTTGAAAATTTTGTGTCAAAGTGTCTATGAATACTTTTTAAGAGATTACAGTTTTCCCACATTAGAGAATCCATTCAGTCAAGAGAGGAAGTAGTTTAATTGATTTAGTAAAAAGAATATGAACATATGATCATGAATGAATTAAACAAAAAGTTTTAAAAAGTAAGTGATGACAGGCTCTTCTAAAGTAAATGAAACTGAAATGAGGAAAAATCTAAAGATTTTTAATCTAAAACCTACCTGAAACCCTTATGATCAAATTAAGCTGGCACAGTAAGCAGGGGAGAAGCAGAGGGTCTTAACATAAGATCTCAAGTAATCATAATATGAAGAAGGAAAAATATGCTTTGAAATAGGGAAATATTTTAATAAGTGGAAGTGATTCTACTTTGTAGATTAATAAGGAAAAAGGAACAAAAGTTTACAAACCAAAACTTAGCCACCTGATATAATAAGTGCATAACATCAGGCAATGAATGATTAAATGGGAATTTTTGGAACTAAGAAATCGATATAATAATAGTTAATTACCAATGTGCCTTTAGTCAGAAAGTTTCGAATGGAGTCAAATTCAGAGTACAAACAAGAATCAGTTATGGTAGCACCATGAGCTGTTTCTGTAGATGTTTTGTCTTGTTTTCCCTTGGTAAATGACACAAATGCAGCTACCCGCTAGTAAAATAGAATTGCTGTTCACTATGTAACTGCAGCAATTGCTACAACCAACTCCTTAGTGAATAAGTGATTTCTTTTCAAGGAAAAATGTACATTAAAACATTCCCATTGCCAAGGAAATGACTGTCACTATGCTTTCAGAATACGAAACTTATGAAAATAATTATTGCTTCCCCTATTCACATCACAGCCAAGGGTAAATATAAGCCTAGAATTCTGCCAGGGAGCAGAGTCCAGAGACATAAAAGTTTTTCTAAACTGTAAAACGGAAAAGTTAGGTAATCTCTAACTTTTACTTCCTACTAAAAAATAAATGTAGAATGTGACAATTCATAGTTAGACCAGTAGTTATAACTAACAGCAAAATATGAACAAGATATAGTAATAACTGGCAGGAAAAAAATGCAGGTATTCTAAGAAAATCTGTTAAAAGATTCTCTTCCATAAGCTCAATGAAGGCAAGGACTATCCCCATTCTTTCCATTGCCATACAACAAATAACTATAACCATTTCATAGAATTTTAGTTTTTAATTTATTTGTTCACTTTGGTTTTGGCCAACAGTGAGATGCACATATGTAAAGTATAAAGTTCGATTGTTTTTGACCAATGTGCTCAACCATGCAATGCACACCCCTAACAAGAATTGAAAAATTTCTATAGAGTTACTTCATTTACCCTTCCAATCAATACTTTCTTTTTTTGCTTACTTTTCTGAATTGTCATTATATAGTTTTGTGATTTTTAGACTTCATATTTGAAAAAGCATCTGATAGTACCTTTTTATGTATCGCTTCTTCAGTTCAGCATAATGTCTCAGCAACTGAACTATGATTTTGCATGCATCACAAGTGCATTCCTCTTTATTCTTTACTAGTATTCCATTAGATAGGTATTTCAATACTTATCAACCTCTTACTAGACATATATTGTTATATACAAGAGGAGATAAAATATAACCATACAATTTGCTGTTAAAATATAAAAATCAAAAATAAGGGAAAAGGAAAAAGAAAAAAAAATGCAACAAATAGAAAACAGAAACAAAAATGCTGGATGTTATTAAACCAACTATATGGATAATTACTTTCAATGTAAATAGTCTAAATATACCAATTAAAAACAGATTTTCAGAGTAGATAACACATAAAGACCTACGTCGTCTAAAAGAAGCCCATTTTAAGTAGGTTAAAAGGAAACAGATGAAGAAATATGTACCACATTAATATCAATCAAAAGAAAGATGGAAAAGCTATATTAATTTTAAGACAAAGGAGACTTCAGAAGGAAAATTATCAGGGATGAAGAGTAGAACTATAAATGATAAAGGGGTCAATTCTAAGAGAATACCTAACAATTTCAAATGTGCATACACCTAACAACAGAGCATCAAAACCTATGAGACAAAAACTGACAGAACTGAGAGGGAAAAATAGACAAAACCATGACTATAGTTGAAGACTTCAATACCTATCTGCCAGTAATTGATAGACTAAAAATGTAAAAAAATCAACAAAAAAGGTTAGTATGATCAGCACTAACAAACATAATCTGATATTAATATTTATAAAATCCTCCATCTAACAACAGAGAACAAGAATACACATTTAAGATAGAAGAAACATTCACCAAGATAAACCAAATTCCAAGGCATAAAAAACATTTGAAGAAACTGAAAAGAGAAATCATACAAAGAATATTCACAGATCATAATAAATTAAATTTAGAAATCAGTAGCAGAAATATGGTGTGAGCTGCAAATAGTAATTTCCCCCCAACTATACAGTATGCAAAGGGGGGAAAAGAGTAATTTTATAGTAGAGACACCTAACAAACACTATCTTAGCCCAATGATCAAGGTTAACATCAGCAATAAGTCATGTTCATAGTATGTACCTTTTATATTATATGATGAGAATGGAACTTTACCTTTGCATCCTTCCTCCCAAAAGCCATAGCCCTAGTCTAATTATAAGAAAAACAACAGACAAAATAACCAATGATTGACATTCTACAAAATACCTGATGACTACTCTTCAAATCTCTCAAGTTATCAAACACAACGGAAGTCCAGAAAATGGTCACAGTCCAAAAGACCGTAGGGAAATATGGCAACTAAGGATAATGTTTTTTCCTGGACAGGATCCTGGAGCAGAATAAAGACATTAGGGAAAAAGCTGAGGAAATCTAGAAAGGACTTATTTAATTTTAAGGTATTGGCATTGGTTCATTTATTGTAACAAATTTATCATATAAATTGAAGATGTTAATAATGGAGGAAACTGGGTATGAGGAATATGGAAACTCTTTGCCCTATCTTTGCATTTTTTCTTGTAAATCTAAAACTCCCGGAATTAAGTTTATTTAAAATATATTGGATATCTCACAGAATATTTAAAAACTTTTGAGTCAAAGTAGTGAACACATCCATTACCTTTCAATTTTTCATTGTGTTCCTTTATGATTTCCTATAATGCCCCCTCTCTATTTTCAGGCAATTACTAACATGCTTTCTGTTACTATGGAATAATTCAAATTTTCCTGTTGTATATAAATTAAATGCTATGGGGTGTTCTCTTTTTGGTCTGGTTTCTTTCATTCAGCATAATGACTTTGGGATCCAGTCATTTAGTTATGTGAATCAACAGTTCAGTTCATTCCTTGGTGTTTTTGAATTACATTGCTTACGTGGATGTGACAGTTTTTCTATCCGTTAGAGTATCCACCTATTAATGGACATTTGGAATCTGGGTCTATTACATATAAAGCTGCTAGATACATCACTGTATATGTTTCTATATGTGTATATGGACCTTATTTCCCTTTGATAAATACTTAGAAGTAGAATGACTGCATTACATGGTAGATGCAATTTTATATTTTAAAGAAACTACCAAACAACAAATTTGTAATAATATTTTGCATTCTAACTAATAGCATATGAGATTTATATTGCTCCATATCCTCTCCAGCACTTAAACTGGTCAGTCTTTTTTATTTTAGTAATCTAATAGATGTGTAATGCTACCTCATCATTGTTTTTTTTTTATCATTGTTTTAATTTGCATTTTTCAAATGACTAATGACGTTCCACATCTTTTTATGTGTTACTTGCTCTCCATGTATTTTCCTGAGCCAAGTGTCTGTTCAAATCTTTTGCCTATTTTTTTTTAATTGGGCTATATTTTCTTGTTACTCATTTTAGTGTGGTATGACTAACATATAACAATATATCAGTTTCAAGTGTACAACATGATTCAATATTTGTATACACTGTGAAATGATCACTACAATAAGTCTTTTAATATCCATTACCATATATAGTTACAAAAACTGCTTTCTTATGAGAACTTTTAAAGTTTACTTTCTTAGAAACTTTTAAATACACATTATAGTATTACTAACTATAGGTACCATACTGTACGTTACATCCCCAAGACTTACTTATTTTATGACTGGCAAGTTGTACATTTTGACCACCTTCACCTATTTCGTCCACCTACCACTCCCTGCCTCTGGCAACCACCAATCCGTTTCTCTGTATTCAAGAGCTTTCCTCCACCCCTATCAATATAACAGTGGAAATTATAATGGCTAATAGTTTCTTGTCTTAAATCTCTATTGTTATTTCAAGATGCTATTGGAGAATAGAGGACTTTCCCATCAAATCCATCTCATATGAAACAACAAATGTGATTAGAAGTCACCAGAAACAATTTTCATTCAAAAAAGGTCATAAGCAGATTAAGTAGAGCTTACCACTTTGAATCTTTGTTATATACAAGAGGAGATAAAATAAAACCATACAATTTGCTGTTAAAATATAAAAATCAAAAATAAGGGAAAAGGAAAAAGAAAAAATGCAACAAATAGAAAACAGAAACAAAAACGCTGGATATTATTAATCCAACTATATTGATAATTACTTTAAATGTAAATAGTCTAAATATACCAATTAAAAACAGATTTTCAGAGTAGATAACACATAAAGACCTACGTCGTCTATGTAGATGTTTGTGACAAGTGACAAATTCTTTGATTCTATCCTCTGAAATTTCAGATTTCCTGTTTTGTTTGAATACTTAGAGGGAAGAAAAGAATTTTCTTGACAAGCATAAAACTGAACATAATCAGAGGGTTAAAACCACCAGAGTAATAGCTAAATATAGTTTGTATTTTTTCTACATAGAAAAATAAGATTAGCCTCTTCTAACATTTGTTGGTGTCCTGAAATTTTTATTCTATTTTTGTTTTAAAATTATAAGAAGGTGAGCCTGGGTGGCTCAGTCAGTGAAGCATCTGCCTTCGGCTCAGTTTATGATCCCAGGGTCCTGGGATGAAGCCCCACAGAGAGCAGGGAGCCTACTTCTCCCTCTCCCTCTGCCTGCCGATCCACCTGTTTGTGTGCTCTCTCTCTCTCTCTGTCAAGTAAATAAATAAAATCTTTAAAAAAAATAATAAAATAATAAAAATATTAGGTTTGGCTAGTGAAGAATATGCCTTCTGACTATTGGCACTAATCCATTATTAATATTACTTAACCAGAAATAAAATAATTCTAAGATCTTCCAGATATTATATGAAATCACAGATAAGTGGGCAAAGAAATAATCAAGAAGATTTTACTATTAGGAATGAATATGATATTAGAGGCTACATGTGTCCCCCAAAATAAAAACTTCCTTAATGATTCAGCCAAGTTCTTCTTATAGACATACGGTTTCCAGTGTTAAATTCGTTGACCAATCTTTAATGCGATGATTATAATAAAATAACAATCAATTCTGTTACATTGAGATGGAAACCTATGATTATATTTTTTTGTATTTGAACTTCAAAGATATCATTTATTGATTCTCAGCACAAAGCCATGGGGAAAAATCAGTTTAATTTTTTTTAATTACTAAAGAACATACTAGCTCAAATGACTTTTACCAAAAAAATCATTGTACATCATTACATATATTCATCTTTTCTAAATTAGATATACAGCATGTTCTTGTACTTGAGTGTAATTAACATAAGTAACTTTCTTTGTAATTAAATTATTGTTGTTTTTTATTAAAATGTTGATAGGTGTGGTAAATTGTGCTCTTACTTTTAACTTCTCCCTTTCGTTTTTTGGCAGTAGGCAAGGTGTCTTGCTGTCTCTGTATTATTAATGGTTGAACATTTCTTGCAAAGAATGGAATATAGTGTGCTATAGGAATTGCATACAAAATCTTTAGTGAATGGAAAAAAGACTCCAGGACCTTGGATGTCAGTTCCAGGAGAGACAAATTTATAGGTATAACAATCCGTCTTTTAAAACTGACATCTAAGGTCGTAGAGGCCTTTCCCCTATCACTAAGGATTTTTATGCATTTCCTACAATATGAAAAAACTGTGAGTGTAACATTTAGACATTTTTGCTGCACATAAAAGGGACCTGCAGGTTCTGTACTAGGTCCATACACAAAATCAATTTTAATATTAGATTAAAATTTTACCTTTAAATAAAAAACAGACTTTTACACCTCTGCAATAAAGAAATCTTAAAAGCTTGTTCAGCAATTTCATATTTCCCCAGGAACTAATAATAAAGCAGTCATCTGCCCTTGTAGCTCAACAGGCACCAAGTGAGGTATGTTCTCTTTGGGGCTCGCTTGAAGAGGTGCGGTTTTCACTCAGAGAACTGCAGCACAAATAAAAATGACTTGCCCCAGTGGCCTGAAGGGCTAACTGAGCTCTTCAAAGTGACATTTGCCATGAAGTATCTAGGGTACTGACAAAAAATAATAACTGTGGCTCAAAGCTAAAATATTGGACCACACAGTACTAGGGGAATTATGCTAAAACTGTTGGAAATGATACTAAAGTACTGATCAATCAATAGGGTCATGTAGGCACAAGGGCTGATTCCACATACAAAGTAATAATTTCTTTTCGAAGATTCATTTCTGTTTATGACCAAAATGACATTACTTTGTTGGATTCAAGCAAGAGTATAACAATTTGGATTCCACCAATCCATGAGTATGGTATATATCACTTAATTTATTTAGTCTTATTTTTGTTTTTTTTCGCAATATTTTGTAATTGCCAGTCTACAGGTCTTGTACATATTTAATTGTATTCATCACCAAATATTTCATGTTTTGGATATTGCTGTGTATAGTACTTTTAAAATTTTAATTCCATGTTTTATTGCTAGTAATGTATCTTAACAATGGTGTTATTTACCTATAAATACTTTTCATAACACAGTGACCTATACACTTAAAAGTAGTGAATTTTATTGTATGTAAATTATGTCTATAAAGTTAGTTCAAGAATAGTTCTGATAAGGTGGCACTTCTTAATAGGATTTTGCAGACACGTGAGATGATTCCTATAGCCTGCTTACTATATTCCAAACAAAAAATATGTACTTGACAAAAATTCACTATTATTATTTTTGAATTCTGTATTGATACTTATTTTAAATTTTACCATAAGTTAAATGTTCATTGTAATATTCATACTTGGTAATTTATACAGCATATTATCTGCATATATAAACATGATATATTACTGGATGTTTTAAAAATATTTTAACTTTATTGATATAAGATCCTGTAAAGACAGGAAATATCATTCCTCAGTTTAAATCCTGTAATCTGAGCCCTTTGAAATTATTCTTGGTTTTATACTTTTCATATTGCTGTTCACACCTTGGTCTTGCTTGCCCAGAATTTAACACTGTTTCACTTCTGACTTTATAACAGCTATGCTCAGAAAATTTTCATTTGTGTGATTTACTCACATTTTTCCTCAAAGTTATTTGCTGACACAAAATACCTCCTAGCCTAATCTTAGAAGAGGGTGACTGTGTAGTATTAGATACCAAGTTTGTTGTGTTCATGTGCTTCAACATTTATTATTACATCAATTGTCTCTTCTTCCACCGATCACATTCTTGGCAGTAGATAGTCAAATCCCTCTTGGGTGGACTTACCTATATGCAACATTAATTATGGTAATAAAATAGGAATAATAGTAATAATTAGACATATACTGCATAACAAACAGTTCTAAGTGTTTTCTGTATGTATAGGATTTAATCCACAAAACATGTATGAAATGGGTACTAATTGTACTCCTATTTGCAGAATTTATAGAACAATGATTAAGTGGCTTCCTAATTTCTCATAATCTTTAAGCAGCTTCAAACCAAAGGAGTCTGAGTCCAGTAGCCAGGATCTCAAACATTATATTATTTTACCTACCACTCAAAATTCTCTTTTTAAATAAGATGAGTAACTTAAGTTACAGTGAATTATGGGACTTAAATGATCCGTGGTTAAATCAGTGCATTTTATATCCTCAAG
>CM052883.1:44002231-44041682 GCA_028534135.1 Potos flavus
TGCAACGACGTGGATGGAACTGGAGGGTATTATGCTAAGCGAAGTAAGTCAATTAGAGAAAGACAATTATCATATGATCTCTCTGATATGAAGAATTCGAGAGGCAGGGTGGGGGGTTGTGGGGGGTGGGAGAGGGAAATGAAACAAGAGGGGATCAGGAAGGAGACAAACCATAAGAGACTCCTAAACTCATGAAACAAACCGAGGGTGGCTGGGGGGTAGGGGAGGGTAGGGATAGGGTGGTTGGGTTATGGACATTGAGGAGGGTATATGCTATGGTAAGTGCTGTGAAATGTGTAAACCTGAGGATCCACAGACATGTACCCTGGGGCAAATAATACACTATGCTTTATGTAAAAAATAAAAAATAAAATTTAAGTTCAAGGTGACTATGTATTCAAAACTCCCTTTCAAACTTATATGATGTAGCTTCACAGTCTACCTTTAAAATGTTAGTCCTCCCTGGGCAATTAACTTGGTTTCCAAGTAAGAGTGCTTGGCATTATGTTTTCATAAAACATGTCCCTGTGCTTCAATTAACTTAAATCTTAAAAGATATGCATTAGCTTATGTTCTTAGATGCCTTCAAGAAGTTTTGGCCACATAAATTTTGAAGGTATTTCTGAGTGAGTTGTTAAATATAATGAATATACAATGAATAATTTTTACAATTTGAAAAAAATGAAGACAGTATTTTTGCCTGTATTATTCCTGGTTCTTCAAATAATGGCTATGATATTGCATTTAATTAGCCTTGAACTCAGTCAACCTCAGTTAATATATACATATCTATAAGCCTTCTTAGCTTATAATACTGAAACATGACTACCAGAAATGGCACAAAGACCAGAGTTGCTCAGATCAATCTTCATTTTGGATGAACACTTTGATCCAAGTAAAATCCCGTTAAGAAGCTCGTGTGTAATTTCTACTTATGGTGATGAAATGAAATCTAGTTTGATTCAATATATTACATTTGAATTCTTTGAAAAGATACAGGTATTTGATGAGTGGCCTATTTGTGCTCAGTTTTATGACCTCTTTATTCACAAAATGAGTTTTTATACAGCTTTTAAAAAGTCAGTGGTGGTACAGATCTGTCTCCATCATCATATCCTAGGCTATGCAATATGTGTCTTCTATAGTTTGATGCTGCTCCATTTTAGGTGTTTGTGAAGATAAGGCCACTGGGAACAGCTTCAAGCAAAGAAAGTGTGGTGTAACAAACACCTAATTTACATTCATTCTTCCTTCTAATTTTGTTGCTGAGGACTACTAAAAACTAGCAAAGAAAGATTTTTTTTTTTTTGCTCAATATTTTTAAAAATTCAGTGTCCCTTATGATCTAATACATAATAGAAAACATTTGTAATGTTTGAAGTAAATTTACAAAAACAGTAAAATTGAGATAAATGGATTCTGTTATTTGGACTTGTAGCTTCCTTGAGTGAATCATATTTGATAAGGATGGTGGGGGGAGGATATAATAATAGCACAGCAATAAGCCACTAAAAGTGTGATTGGAAAATAAAAAGCAGTTAAGAAGTCCAGGTCAGTAAGTAGATCTGAAAATATCAGTACTAGAAATCAAAATCAGTAAATATCACTTTGTTAAATATTTTCCAAGTCATGAAACAGGACAAAGGGAAAATGGGAAATAGTTATTTTTTAAAAATCTATGCAAGAATACAAAGAGGGTAAATATGATGCCATTGTGGTCCTACTTGAATTACTATAAAATTTGCTCACCTCTTTCATTCCTGTAACCTGAAGGAAGCCTATGAGGTCTTAGTAGCCATTTTGAGACCACTCCTAATCCCTTTCTTCAGTCTCAGTTCAAATATTAGGAACCATACAGTCTTAGCCTTTAATTGGGACCTTAATTGGGCCTTTGGTGCCCTAATTATGAATAAGGTAATTATAGTAATTATAGGTGAATTAGAGTAATAATTAGTAATTATAAAAAAGTCAACCTAAATTACATTTGATATATGCTTTCAAAATAGATGTTTAAAGTGATAGCACCAACCTCAAACATCACGATGTATTCTACTCTATACCTCTTATTATACCAGGATTCGAATTTCAAGAAATCAAAATTATATATAAATATATATAATATAAATTTAATTAGATACATATATATATTTCTTGTAATGAATTTAATTCTTAGCCTATCCCCCATGCTTTAAAGAAAACATGTTTGCTATTTGTGGGTAGGAAAAAAGTTTTTTTTCCTAAATTATGTGAATAAGTCCCGTAAATTAGTTATGATCAGTACATTTGCCTACTCAGAAGTATTAAAATATGCACAGGTCTGACAAAAACTTATTTTGGAAATAATAACTTCAATTTATTTTAAAATATAAAGTCTACAGTCATAAAAACTTTTAAAAGAGTCCACCATACAGTTTCTCTTAAGCCATAAAGGTTGTAACAAATTGACTAATTAAGAAGAAACAAGTCTGGATTAGGTGATTTACATGCATCTAATATCTCATTCAACCTTAGAACAAATCTACAGGGGTTGGGATGGGGTTGATATTATGCCCTTTTTTCAAAAAAAAAGTTTTTATAATGATGTATGGTGACTAACATAACACAATAAAAAAAATGTTTTAGTACAGTTGACACACAGTTACCTTAACCACAAGTGCAGCTACTACCATCTGTTATCATACACTATTACAATACCATTGACCATATTCCCTATGCTGTGCTTTTATTCTCATGACTTATTCATTCCATAACTGGAAGTCTACATTTCCCACTCCCCTTCACCCACTGTGCCCATCCGTCCAGCCCCTTTCCCTCTGGCAACCAGTTGTTCTTTGTATTTATAGTTCTGATTCGCATTTTGTTTGCTTATTCATTTGTTTTGTTTTTAAATTCCACAGATGAGTGAGTTCATATGATATTTGTCTTACTTAGTGTAATTTCACTTAGCGTAATGCCCTCTACGACCATCCATTAAGCCATCCATGGACCTTTAGGTTGCTTCCATATCTTGGCTACTGTAAATAATGCTGCAATAAACACAGGCAGGGGTGCATATATCTTTCTGAATCGGTGTTTTTGTTTTCCCTAGATAAGTACCTGGTAGTGATATTATTGGATCATAAGGTATTTCTATTTTCAATTTTTTTAAGGAAACTCCATACTGTTTTCCACAGTAACTATACCAATTTACATCCTCACCAACAGTGCATGAAGGTTCCTGTTTCTCTACATCCTTACCAACATTTGTTATTTCTTGTCTTTTTGACTCTAGCCATTCTGACAGATGTAAGTGATATCACATTGGGGCTTTAATTTGCATTTCCCTGAAAATTAGTAACATTGGAACATCTTTTCATGTGTCTGTGGACCATCTGTATGTCTTTGGGAGAATGTCTATTTAGGTCCTCTGCTGAATGTTAATCTGATTGTTGGTTTGTTGGTGTTGAGTTGTATAGTTTTTTATATACTTTGGTAATTAACCCCTTATCAGATTTATAATTTGCAAATATCTTCTCCCATTCAGTAGGTTGCCTTTTTGATAGTTTCCTTCTCTCTGCAAAAGCTTTTTACTTTGATGTAGTCCCCATAGTTTATTTTTGCTTTTGTTTTCTTTGCCTTAGGATATTCTGTCCATTTTTAAAATAGTTAAATAACTAGCCTAATATTATACAGCTAAAACAATAAGTGACAGTGTTGGGATTTGAGCATAGATTCAATTCCAAAACCCACACTCTTCTCAAAATGTCAGACCATCATTTTTATAGGTGAATTACTAAAAATATAAGTAAATGTCTAGTAATTAGCTTGAATTTCTAGATTTTTAAAAATTTAAAAAAAAAACATTTTTTACCACTGTTTATGTTAAATGATAAAATGGTGCACTTTATTGCATCATTAAAGTGATTTCTTCCAATATTCGAATTGCTTTCTTTAGCTATGTCCCACTTATTTTCTAACTTTTTAACTACCAATTGTCTGTTGCTCACTTTTTAAAAAAATCTTCCCTCATCATCTCCTTCCCTTAATGATATATTCTTCTCTAATGAAATAGAATACAATTAGCTCATTCTAATTTTAACCAAATCTTTGTGTGCTGATTAAACGTAACAGACACACAGCCAATTCATTTATTACAATTGTCTTGACTAGAACTTTGACAAAAATAGTGATAAAATTAACTAACATAGTGTAGTTTATTACTTAGACTACTTTCATTTTATTACTGTTGACAGGAAGGGAAATAGTTATCAAACTCTCAGACAACTATCTAATCCTGGCCCAGCTACTTGCAGCTGTGTGATATTGAGCTGCACTGCTCTTCTCAAAAATGAAGATATAAAATCTATGTTTTGAGAGTTGAAATAAGATACAATATAAAAACCACCTGACTATATGCCCAGGAACATAATTTGAATGGATGGTAATAAATTGTAGTCATAATTATGAAAAAACCCTAATGAAGTTCTGATGAAAATGCATCCTAGTGATTGTTTATAGCTATGAAGCCCACTTCCAGTAAAGTTAAACTAGATACTCCTCTGTATATTGCCAAGCTTAACAATACTGCTGATTTAATTGAGCCTAGGAAAACTACTTTTTTCAGACTTGTTTCACCTCATAACCTGGAGGAAATTGTACTTCATTTCACTTAAAATAATAAAATATGCCAACAAGAAAATATGTTTGTGATTTCTTATATGAATCACTATTAACATTATGACCGAAGACATCAAAGAGACCTAAAAATGCCAAAAATTTGTGTCAGTTTATCTCAAAGTTTTAAACATAAAAGTTACAATTTCTATTTTCTGTTGACCTATCTTCAAAACCACTAATAGTTTCATCAGGTTTGTCCACAGTACAGATAAGCACATCAAAGGTATTCTTAATTTAAAATTATTTTCTGATAATTTCCATTTTGTTATGAAATTATCTGATTTTGCATTTTGTCTACTTTTTCCATTAGAACCTCTAAAATACTAATCAGAAATACTTCAAATTTCTTGTCTGATCTTTCCAATTTCAGTATCATATCTGAGTCTAACTCTTAGACTTGCTTTGTCTCTTCAGAGTTTTTTCTTATCCTGTGTACCTTGTAATTTTTGGCTGAATGCTAGAAATATTGTTTAGAATAGAGGACTAAGGGTTGGTTAGTTGGTTATTTATGTATTTATTTATTTAAATGCTTACATAATTGTAGAACGGGCACAAATAACATTAATTATTTGAAATTTGTTAAGCTCATTTTTATGGCTTAGCATACAGGTCAGTTTTTATAAATGTCCTAAGTGTACTTGAAAATATATGCTTTAGTGGACACATATCTAGATATAAAGTTTGTAAATGATATTCCTTAAACATATTATATACAGCAGTCATTTTCTTATTTTTGTTTTGAGTATCTATCAATACCTTATGAAGGTATTTTTAAGGCTCTTATTATATGCTGGTATATTTATCAATTTCTCAAATGAAAGAGCTATAAAATACGCTTTATATCTTTGAGGGTGTTGTTTTTACACATACGCTTCGAACTATTATAGCTCCCTCATACACTGAGCAGCTTTTCATATTATGCCATTACATTTTTTAACTTCAAAATATTTTTCCCTTAAAGTCTACCTGTCTGAAATTGTATAATTACATCAGTTTTATACATCAGCTTGTATTTGCAGAGTAATTCTAATTTGTATTTTATAATTTAAACATGTCAGTCTTAAATTTAGGTGTGTGACTTAGAAGCAGAAGATAACTATATTTTGTTTTGTTGAGACTCATTACAGATCATTTTTTCCCTCTAATTTTAATGTCTTCTCATTTTCTTCATATTATTTAGTTTCCAATGATTATGTGTTAATTAGCTATTATTTATCCTAGTGGAATTTGGGAAAATTCTTTGAATAATCCTGTAAAATTGTTACCTATTACATCTTCAAATATTTTGGCTTCTCCATTCTCATATTTATTTTTTATATAACTTCAGAAAGTTTTTTGCTGGATCTTTTATTATTATTATTATTATTATTATTATTAATATATAATATATTATTTGTTTCAGGGGTACAGGTCTGTGATTCATCAGTCTTACATAATACACAGCACTTACCACAACACACACCCTCCCCAATCTTACCATTCTATTTTCCATTTCGTGACTAGCATTCATATTGACAACTCTTTTTTTCTCTCTCTCTCTCTGAGTTACATGTTGAATAAGTTCTTCAGATTTCCCGGCCCTCCCACCCCCACTTTTAGTTCACCAATTTTCTATTCATTTTGTCCAATCTGCTATGTTTAATACAATCCATCCTTTGTATTCTTTTATTTTAACTGTGTAGTATTTAATTGCGTGATTCAACTTCAACTTTAATCCACCAACCATATATTCAGTCAACTATTGTATTTTATTTTAAATTTTTCAAATCTTTTCTAATTATTTGATACTTTACATGTAATTTTCTCATCCTTACTTGAAATTTTAAAAAAACTATTTTTTAGCATTACATATATTAAAATATGAGTTTTATGTCCTAAAACATAAAGCCTTTGTATGTCTCATCCTATGACCTTTTTTTTCCCCTGTCTTTACTTTTGGTGCATTATATTCTACATGTTTATGATTTTTTTTTTTTAACTTCAAGTGATTTTTTTCCTTGGAACTTTATAGAAGTATTATGACACTGAGCTTAAGTTAAGTTCTTTCAGAAAGGATTTGTCTTTATATCTATTGATTACTCAACGATAGTACTGACTTGGAAGACTGTAATGAGATTCTCACCTTGATGAGATGGATTATTTTTAAAAATTTTCTTTGGTTTGTTCACTCTTTGTTTGTATATTTTTGCTGCAAAGTGGGGTAATCTGAAGTACAGAAACCATATGAGGTACATTAGGTGTTACATATTCTCCAGGGAAACTTCTTTCCTCCCTCTCCTAAGTACTAAAACATCAAGATAGGCAGGTTTCATTATTGTCTTCCTTCAAGAGAACTTATTTCTTATTCACATCTGCATTGATTGTATGGCCCAAACTGATCACAGTGTTGAGCATATGTGCACATGTGTTGTGGGAGCAGGAGGATCTTTTGTTAGATTCCGTCTTGGACAGAACCCAGGCTTTATCTTGGTTCATTGCACCCCAGACAGCCATTGTGTCAGAAGTTCAAGTTCTCCCAGGATTCATCCTTTAATGTCCTTTTTTGGACTCTGATCTTTACTTTGTGACTTCTCAGCAATTAATATAAATAACTTTAGTTTTTCCAAATGGCAGTTATTCTGAGATATCTAGTTTTATATGCTATTAGCAGCAGAAGTCACAAATGAGTTTTTTAAATTATAAAACAAGCATTTAAAACTGCAAATTTTTACACTAGAGTTACTCTTAAAAGAGCAGGATTACTCTAGTAGCTCAGAGTAACTTCAAAGTGCAAATCAGTTTAGGAAATAATTTGTAAGAATAAAATATCCAACTATAACTTCCTTATTTACACCCTATTTTTAAAAACCTGATCACCTAGTGAAAAAAAAAACTTGAAAATATGAGTTTTCTACTTTTAAAAGCTTTAATTGCTGAGGGTAATGACTCTGAAAAGAAATTATATTTTTATTGCCTGGGATGTTTCTTCCATAGCAGAATCTGTTCATTATAGCAATGCGAGTCTTGGGGGATTGTGTTAATGAACCATGCTGCCACCAATAAACACCTTGAATTGGTAGTTATTTCAGAGAAAAAGGAAGTCACTCTTTTATAGACTGGGTCTTTTAAATGCACTGTGAAATAAAGGGCATATAAGCTTAAGAGTAATTATTCCCATTATGCATACTTTTATGACTCAAGATATTGAGGTAGCAAGGAAAATAAATGTAAAATAAGCATGTATGGAAAGCTCATCAAGGATGAGATTCTCAAAGAGTGTATTAGATGAAGAAATATGAATAAGTAATACATTTATAACAGTTTTAAAAATCAATCATGTCATGATATAAACAAATATTTTATTAATTGATATTTAATATCAATAAGTGACCAAACTGCTTCCTATGACAGATTATATATTTGGGGGGAAGGGGCATTAGTCTTTTACATCCAATGTGTAAGTTCTGTTATTCAGGATCCTTCAGGAAAATCATAATTTTTATATTAAAAGTAAATCTCTACTATCTAAAGGAAAAATAACAAGTTATTAAGACTTTATACTAAAGTCTCATAAAAACCATTCTGTATAATTTCATCATCCCCTACTATGTCATCTCCTCAAAAGAACTTTTAATTTTTTTTAAGATTTTATTTATTTATTTGAGAGAGAGAGAGCAAGCACTAGTGGGGGAAGGGACAGAAGGAGATGGAGAGGGAGAAGCAGGCTCCCCACTGAGCAGAGAGCCTGATGTGGGGCTTGATTCCAGGACCCTGGGATCATGATCTGAGCCGAAGGCAGACACTTAACTGAGCCACCCAGAAGCCCCTCAAAAGAACTTTTTAAATAAAAGAAGATAAATATTGCCACCATGTTCAGTTACATGGGATGCTTTGGAACATCTAAAAATCAAGAATTCTCTTGTCCTTCAATTATACACTTTTGAATATACTGTAAGTCGAAATCTGGGTGGGAGATTTTTCACCAATTTCCATGTCATCCTTGCACAGGTGCCATGTTAATCTTCCCTGTATTGTTTCAATTTTAGTATATGTGCTGCCAAAGCGAGCACTGGGTAGGGAGGTTTTCAATATAAAATTATTTAATATTGAAGGGAAGTGAGAAAGAATGTTTAGTTTATTTGAATAAAGTTCATTGACAACCTAAGAATTTCAAAACTATCAATATATTTAAACCATCAAATATACCATTGAACCATCATATTAGATACCTTACTTAATTTCTGGCAATTCTTACCATTTTTCAAGGGTTTTCTTTTAGTGAATCCTTGACCTTGAAGAAAACATTCTATCTTGTGAGTTCCTAGACTAGTTAACTTTTAGTTATGACTAGAATTTGTTGTCCATTTATTAGTTAACACTGGGATAGTAAAACTAGATATTATATAAACAGTGAAGAGAGATCTTTAACTTAGATTTCCTTGGAGAATTAGGGACAGTGAAAGATCACCAGGCTGCAAATAAGCTTAGTCTTAAAGGAAGAATTAGAGAAACATCAGTGAAAATGTTGATGAAAGCATTCCAGAAAGAACAATTAGAAAATGTGCAAAGTCACGAAGACATAGAAACGCATAATTTTTTAAAAGATAATTTTTGGAGGAGTGATATGTCCTCCTGAATTGGGTGAGTTTTTGATGATGTAGCAAGAGTATGAGGCAAGAGAGCAAATCTGGGGCCCAAGTATTGATGGCTTTAGGGAGCTTGAGTGTTTGTAAACACAGAAGTGACAAATCAAGTTTTATATTTTACAAACATCCTAGGGTCTTTAGGGTGGGGTGTAATGATAAGATTATATAGGAAGATGGTGCAAAAATACAGATGAAAAAAATTGAATTAAAAGAGGTCACCATCAGTATAAGAAAGAGAGGGCTGATTTGGAAGATATTAAAGAGATAACAGATACTAATATCTAATCTATGTGTCTGGCAAGCAAAACAAAATTTGTCTCGAACTACACTGTCCAAAAACATGTTCTCTAGCCACATGTGTCTGTACACATTTAAATTTATATTAGTTAATATTAAGAAAATTTAAAAGTTCAGTTCCTTAATAACATTAGCCACATTTCAAGTGTTCAGTAGTCATATATGGTTAGCAGCTACCATTTTAGAAAGTATTGATATTGGATGTTGCCCATGTAGAGTGAATCCCAGATACTTAACGTGGGCTACCCATGATTAAGAGTAAGTACTCAAAATTTGCAGTCACTCTGAGTATGAGATGAGATGAGATGTAATGCAGCAATCGTACTTTCAGGCACTGCACTTTCAGGTAGGACCAGCATATCTTGCAGACCCAGATGTAAACCAGGCTCCAGTGTTTTATTTACAATCAACTGGTTGTATGAGGCAATACGTGTGGACTGATGGAAAGGAGGCAGTGAAGAAGAAAACAGTTTGAAAAAAAGACAGACATTTGCTTATGCAACTTACTTGTATATCTGCCTTGTCCAACCCATTTTTGATGTATTATTTCTACTTGATAATTGCTGCACATGTCCAACTTTAGAATAAATGGATCAGACATAGAAAACAGGCGGCATGGTTATATCATGTCCCAGGCACAACCAGCCTCTCTTTCAGCAAAGGTTTTGGTAACCTGGATTTAGTCTAGAAATGGGGTTCAAGGCCATGATTTTTCATCTTACTGATTCAAGTCAGATTTTTGGCCACAGATCTAGAAGGCTTTTTTTTTCTCTCCTTCATATAAGTCATGCGATATTCTAGTATGTTCTCCAACTATTTGACTTCTTGGGAGGTCAAGATCAATGAGGTGCTACCAGAAATCCCTGTGGGCCAAGTATGTCCTTGCTGTTCATAGTAAATTGTTGAAAGATATTCTCTGTGAATATTTTCATGCTTTTACATAATCCAGGCTTTCCAAGTAAAGAGGATGTTTGCATAATAAAGGCTTTGGAAGCTAGAGACAGGATTGTCTCCCTGGAGACATTTCTTCACTTTCATGTTGAGATCTGACTCTATTCCTGGGTCAAGAAGAATTAGTAACCCCCTTGCAAGTGCCTGCTCCCCAGAAGATTATCAGAGTTTTTAAGCAAAGGCTCATCTCCTCAGTCACAGGTGGTCAGGCTACTTAAATGGCACAGGGAGGCTTAGAGTTATTACAGGTTCAAGTTTCTTCTACGTCCAACCTGTTAATGGGGTTAAGCTCCAATTTAATAAAGCAGGAAATCAGATGAGAGACAGTAAATTGATAACTGCTACAAAAGTAGGATTAATTTTTTGAAAAAGGAGAAATTTCCAACAATTACTGCAGATGTAAAGGTTTGAGTAAGATTGTACCAGGAAAGCAAGTTGGTTATTTGGCTCAGAAATAGCCAATAGTTTACTCTACCCCTTACTGCTGGTGAAACACAATTTATCAATACATTCTCCACCCTTGAACCCTATTGAGATACAAACACAATCTTTCTCAACAAAACATCATAGGCACAATGGTCACTTCACGCCTAAAATAAAAATTCCATTTTGAGATAATTTAATATAATAAAATATATTTTAATAGAGATTGATGGTATTTGCTTGCATTTAATGAAAGCTCTTGTTAAAATTAATGCCTATAATAAGGTGTGAAGATGGAAGTACTATTCACTTTTTGTGGAAATTGAGGAACACAAAAAATTAAATGACCCCAAACCACTGAATGATTTAAGAATTAAACTTTCATTTGCTGTTTCATTGTTGACTAACATATATTACTTCTTTTATGACAACAGCTATTTTCATGAATTATTTTCCTTTTTCTCATGCAGGGCAATGGACACTAATCATCACATTACTGTGCTACATATTACATGATGGTAATCTCCAACTCAAAGTACAAGGGAAAATAGATACATATTCCACTGTGTAAGGGAAAGTGGATATATGTTTTCTAGGTAATGGGGCTTGCCAAAATTAGGAGAAAATGGGATAAATAATGAGTCTTTTAAGTCAATTGCAAAGAAAAGGTAAAAACTTTCCAGTTCATCCTTTTATTCCATCTTTCATTTTCACACTTTATTACATCAAATGTTCCACTCCTTCTCAGCCATTATACTCACCAAAATTATCCATATTCTTCTATATTAACCTATGAACCCCTGGCATATGCACTGCTTCAGTGCTTATCTAGTAGGATAAAAATTTCCCACAAATTTTGTATGTAGGCTTTTCTTCGGCCTTCCCATTCATGTGTGTACCCACTTGTTATACTGATAGATCTTCACCCATTCCCTGCTGTGGGTACTACTTCCCTACCTTGAGGTTATAATGCAAAGTAACCCATCTGTTTTGTATCCACCCATGTTCTTTTTGCGTCTGTCACTCTATAAATATTCTACAAACATTGGAGTCTCACAACAAATCAAAATATGATGAAAATAAGTATTTTTTATTATATTGTTGATAGACTACTTATAAACCAATCTGACTAGTAGTCACAGTCATGAGAATAATTGGTGAAAAGAAAAAAAAAAGAAGAAAAAGAGTGGTTTTCTTAGACTTAGAGCTTTTGCTGTTAGCTATGGTCACATGCTTATCCCAATGGCTATTTCTGTTGAGAGCTACATGTGGATAAATGGGGGAAAACTGCAATCTATTGCGAGGATTTTTTAACACCTATACAAATACAGTTATCTTCTACCTATCTTCTGGGATTTATGGATAAGGGAAACAAGAGCCAGACTGTACAAAGGTTCTTCACCTCAAGCTCTGATTTATTATCTGGGAACCAATAACGTTCTTAACCCAAATTAAGCTAGAATGCAATTTTCTTATTCATCTGACCATTGGACAATAATTTTCTAATTTCAGTTAAACTTAAATATAAGAAAAATAACAATGATAATAACAATAATAGTATTAATTACAAACACGTAATAAACTAAGCTCTATGCCAAGTGTTTTCCATAAATTATTTCATTGATACTCATTACCATGTTACTTACCAAGAAAGTGAGAATTAAATGTATTAAATAATTTGTTCAAGAAGATACCAAGAAGTTAAAGAAGCCAACAGTGTATCAAGTTCACCACCATGAGTCATCACATAAAAAAAAGCCTTAATAGACCTCAAATCCTCTGACTTTATAGAGGAAACAAACCAAATTACTTTCTCTGATTTGCTAAATTCAATTAAGTATCTCTATACTGTGATAAGAATTCACAGAAAAAAACTGTTCTACTCTCCCACTATACTAATATGCTGTATCTTTTATGTACAAGTATATTAATGAATGTCACTGATAGAAGGTTCTTAGAGTGTGGATCATGGCTACCTCACAATCTATTAGTAAACAATCCTGTGTTCTTTATTCACTGCTTTAGAAATAATAATAGCTATGTGTCAAGCGTTGCACTTAGAGCTTTAAATATATTTACATATTCAGTTCTCCTAACAAACCACAAAAGGTAGTTTCACTATCCCCATTTGAAAATAAAGAAACTTACGTTCTGTGAAGTTAAATAACTTGTTCAAGATCTTAGAACTGGTATGTACCAACCCCGGATTTGAACCAAATTATGTCTCTGAAAGTTTTTGTCTTAATAACCACTGTATAACATTTCCTTTTTAACTGCTTTGAAGCAAATTATTGTTATTCTGACAAACACACATTTATGTCAAAATTATGTACCATGTTCTCTACACACCAATAGTCACATGCATAAATATAATTAATAACATAGATTGCTGTAAAAATTTAGTTCCTTTTAAGAGCAAAAGTTACACTGTATTGACAGTCCCTGCAGTTCCTAGATTATCGTCAACTCTATAAATATTAAATCACAACAATGGATCATTTAAAACATTCAGTATCATGCAGTTAAAAACCCAAACAGTAGAATTCACTTTAATGTTGTTATATGCAAACATGCCTCCTCTAGTTTGGTTTTGATCCACACATGTTGCTCTACAAACAGAAGGACAGATGTTGCAAGATAATTCACCTTTATAGGTAGATTTAATTTACACCATGTTGGAGTGAAAATGTTTGACGGAGCTCTTTAATTTTTCTGCTATATAGGAATATAATAATCACAAAAAAATCCTGTCTTTAAATGACAGATCTTTGCATAGTCTAATCTAGAATATCTACAGGGGGTGGGAGTGATCTGACCTGTTTTATAATATTATAGTGACGTGTGATGCAAGTTTTAAAAAAAACAGACTTTACATGTGAGGTTCCCCAATCAGAAAAGACAAAGCTTGTTTCAGGTATAAAAACACTCGGGCTCTGTGTCAAGAGAAAGAACTCCACATTGCTTTGAAGCACCCCTGGCAGCTGATAATGGAGAGCTGTTGGCAATGATTATGGAGGCAGATGCTTACCTGTTCTCCTACAGTGTACAATCTTGGCTTGATGACAAGGTGAGAAGGAGAAGCTGTCACAGAATGGGGGCAACTGGCAGCTGGAACCCTAGCGGGGAAGGGTAAACTGGTCACCCAGGGCTGCTTGCTTGACTGTAGCAGATCTCATCAATCATGCCAACATATGCAGCTGCCTGAAAATAAACAGGCTTCTCAGACAGGAGACAAAATGAGGCAAATTAAAAGACCAATAATTTAAACAAATCTGTTTCCAGTTTCACAGCAAAGATGGATGGATGAATTCTGTTGATAGACCCAGATTTCTGGTTAATTGATAAAAGTCACTGATACATACTAATGCAGTAAGTTTAAACATGCCATTCTGAAACACAATCTTTTTATAAATCCTTTAAAAGTCCTTTTTTTAAAACATAGGCATGACCTATCTTTTTAATCTGTCGATTATTATCTTCTCCTAGATTTTTCTAAAACTATTACTAAAAGAAACATTGCAGCTGTAAGAACCCTATTGAAACATACGTCTTCTTGTTCCATCCAAAGCCCCGAATAAAGCCAGTGGGACTGTTACAGTGACTGCATAATTATGCTCATAGCGTAAGGTAATCCTCTTTATTTTCATTTCATTTTCCTTTATCTTATTAGTCTATTAGCTGATCTTGAAAAACATCCATTACTTCCTCATCACACCCTCTCCTTTACTTCTTTTCTTCTGAGTAGTTTAACACTATTTTTACTCTTTCCTATGTATGTATATACACTACTTTCTGAACATTCTTTTCAAATTCCTCATAGTCCTGCAGCAACCTTCTATTTCACATCAAGAAAACGAATTACTTGCAGTCCTTCCTTTTCTGGCTTCTAACGGATCTCTACTGGGAACTCTTGACTAATAACTGTAGATTCCCTAAGGTTAAATGATGATGAACTCCACCATTAGATACTTAGTAGTTTTTACTCCTTGTTATCACATTTCTTCCTTGAGTCTATCCTTTATCCATCTGATTTAGATTAAAAAGACCAAAGAGCTCATGTCCTTTTTAGTGATGTGTTCTGCATTTCTATGCTTTATGATTGCTACCCAGTGCCCTACACAGAGCACCGAGGGGTCTGATGAGACAATATCACAAGGTGGTGATTTTCTTTTTCAAATCTGACAGTGTTGCAGAAATTAGAGAAAGACAAAACTAGCCTGAGGTCAATGTAATTCTCTCGTCTCTCAGGCTCATCTCCTTACACAGGTGGTGCTACAGCTGCTGTTGTGTCTGCAGGGGAATAACAGTTGCTGGCAGCCCCGTACACAGCTGGCAGCCGGATGCAGGGACATGAGAATCAGGTTCGACATTGCTAAATGGGAAGCATCCACCTTGCCTTCCAAATGTCTGCTTTTCTTTAATCCACACTACAAAATGGGTTGTTGTTCTTGTTGTTTCTGTCAGGGCTGAGAGTTCAAATTTCTCCTCACCTAGTAGATTGCTTAGCGATTTGCCACAGCAGCTGTCTCCACCTCAGACATCTCTCAGAAACAAATTAGCTCAATATTTTTAATACTTATTTTAAGCTAGCAGTTCTTTTTCACTTTTCCTTAGAATTTGGAATAGTGTGGGATATCCCATAACAATATACCCGTCGCTAAGAAAATAAGTTGGATTTTAGTACAGTGGTGTTTCGGAGTAGCAAACAAACAAACAGTGTAAAACATAGCATTTGGAGAGAGGAAAAAGAAACTATGAATTCAGTAACTAAAGCATTGACAATGACATTTTGCACATCCACAGGTAATATTCAGACGTCTGGGAAGGCTAATTTTATTTATTGTTTTGGACATCTTCCTAGTACATATACATCACAGATTCTTTACTGCTTACATTGGATTTCATCTCCCTGTCAGATGGTAACTGTAGCCATTTTAGAATGCCTGGGACTAATTTCCATAAGTGCATTGACAGCCATGACTTTTTTCAGCCTTTTAAATCATTACCAGTGATAACCTGGGTTCCACAAATCTGTCCTTTACCACAATTTTCTTTGACTTCAAAGAATGTCCATCGTACATGTACACTCTAAGCTTCATTAGCTCTGATGGCCATCCCATATGTTTATAAAAAAAAAAAAAACACACACACAAGATTAGGCACAGAACAGTCCAAGTCCAAGCACAGGTTAAAACAGTCATGAAGAACTGCTCTGCACATCACCTCATATCTCAACACACTTTAACATAAGCATTTTTGCCACATTTTGTGTGACATATAATAACAGCATCATGAGTGGCACCTGGGTGGCTCAGTCGGTGGTCACGCTCCCAGGGTCCTAGGATAGAGCCCCACATTGGGCTCCTTGCTCAGGTGGAGCCTGCTTCTCCCTCTCCCTCTCCCTCTGCTTGCCACTCCCCAAGCTTGTTTTCTCTCTCTCTCTGTCAAAAATAAAAAAAGCATCATGAATTGGGTCTAAGCTACTGTGCACGAAGTCCCATTATAATTAATTAGTGTTGTTATAGCAACACCTTTTATGATATTGCTTGACACCCACAGGACGCAGTGGCATGGGGTGAACCATCTAAAAAATAATTTTGCCAATCTCATCCTCAACCCATTCATGCTACTATCTTTTTTTTCCCTTTTTATTTTAGTAATTTTTGCCCTTACCTTGAATCTTTTTTTTTTTTTTTTTCCAGAAATTGAGTAGTCAAACCTAAGCACAGGATCAGGTGTTAATATCATTTTGCTTGCATGAATATTAAGAAGCGAGCACTAGTTCCCTGTCATGCAAAACAAACACAGTATTTATTTTAGTAAAAATATTATTTTTTTTATTTAGCATGATTGCCTACAGCATGGAAACAGAATGCCACATTTGACTATTAGTAATCACTGCCCTGCATCTACAGTATACCATCAGGAAAAAAAAAATAGTATTTTTTTTCTTAGAACCAAATCTATGGGGTTAGCTATGCTTGTTAGCATATTTATAAAAAATAGTCTGACTTGCAAAGGAATTTACAGGCCATTTAGTACAACCCCTCCAATTTACAGGTTCAGAGATAGGGAGAAAGAAATATCCAGAGGTCTCATGAGTAGTTAACCAGAACTGGGACATGAACCAAGGTCTCCATGTTCCCTAATTGGTATACTTTATACCAAATTACAAGCTGCCTTCTGTTACACAGTTGTAACTCACACAGCATCCTTACTGAAAATATAAAATAGATGTAAGGAAAGCTGTGTGCAAAGGCTAGCTTCAGTGCATGACAGTCTTGCTTAGTTGGTGGTGGAAAGGCCATGCTAGTGAGTCAATGCACCAAATTTCTGTCTCTATACCAAGTCAGGATTAATTTAAAGTAAAACTGAGTGTGAGAGAGAAAAGAAAGCCTGAATGGGCAGGAAATTTTCAACATTGGGAGAGTATGGCTGTAGGTGAAGAGTAGAAGTCTTGGGATATCAGGAGTATTGTTGAACTCCAGCAAAAATAACAAGTGGGTGCTGGCAGAGCTCTGAGTCAAGGAGTCTGGGAAGATGCAACACACTGTGATCCAGCCAAGAGTCAACAGGAAAACAGAATCCTGGGAATTGGGATTTAGAGAGGTAAGCAACAAAAGGAAAACCGCAACAAATGTCCTTGCAATATTAGAACCAGGTAAATATCAGAGCTCTATACAGGGTTGACAGAACCAGCTACATAATTTGGAGGGCTCAATGCAAAATAAAAATATGAGCTCCTTGTTAAATTATTATTAAAAATTTCAAGATGGCAACAGCAGAGCATTGAACCAAATGCGGGGCTGTTTTAACTGTAGGGAGGTTTGGAATCTGAAATACGCATTTTATACAATTTCTTAAAGCTAGAATTCTGAAGGTGACTTTGGTTTTGCCAATTGGATGTACTCATAACTGATTCAAAAGGTAGGAGTAGGCCAAGGGTTTTGGCTGTGGCTACTAGGAAGCTATTTGATGTGAATTCTTTGAATCAAAGTTATGGGTCTCCATTCTCCAGGTTCCTTGATATTAAGAGGCAAGTGTTATGGGGTGAAGTTTTTGCTTCAATCATAACCCAAGAGGTTGCCTCACAGTGTTAGCTCCCCCAGCAGATTATTGTTGAATTATACTAGGAGTTACTCAAGGAGGTTCAGACTGGAACCTGCTGCCTTAACCCTCCTAACAATTTTATGAGCATCTAATTCCCTGTATAGATCTCTTCCTACTTAAAACATCTAATATAATTTCTGTTTTCAACTGAACCTTGTCTGATTCAATGAAATTCACTTGATTCTATAGGAGGAGGTTAAGACTCTCCAGCAATAATTTTGTAACAGAGATTCTGGTAAGCTTTTCTAACGTACAAATGACATGAACTTCAATTTACATCCAAAGAAATGTACTTGTGGCCGATGAAAGATGGACAGAGAAATTTTAAAAAGAAGTACTGATCTATCATTCATGATGTGTATTAGTTTCCTAGGGCTGCCATAACACACTACCACAAACTCTGTAGCTAAAACAACAGAAATGTATTCTCTCACAGTTCTGGAGGGCAGAAGTCTGCCCAAAGTGTCAATAGGCTTGGTTTCTTCTGGAGGCTCTGAGGGAGAATCTATTCCACGCCTCTCTCCTAGTGTCTGATGGATATTGTCAGTCTTTGGCATTCCTTGATTTGTAGATGCATCATTCCATTCGTTTTCTTCATTTTCACATGAACTTCTCCCCAGCATGTCTGTGCCTTTTCTTTTTCTGTCTTTCTCTCTCTTTCTCTCTCTCTTTTTAAGGATTTCATTCATTTATTTGAGAGAGAGAGAGCATGAGCAGGGGTGGGGGAGCAGAGGGAGAGGGACAAGCAGACTCCCTGCTGAGCAGGGAGGACTACGCAGGGCTGGATCCCAGGACCCAGGGATCATGACTTGAGCCTAAGGCAGATGCTTAACCGACTGATCCACCCAGGGACTGCTCCTTTTTTGTCTCTTATAAGGACACTCATTTTATTTAGGGCCTACCCAAATTTGGCATGATTTCTTCTTGAGATCCTTAGCTTAATTATACCTGTAAAGACTTTTAGGGCAAATAAGGTCACATTCTGAACTCCTGAATTGACATATATTTTGAGGGGACATCACACAACTTGCAACACTAAGAAAATAATGCAACTAAGCTTATTAAATTTTGTTTGTTTCTTACGTTTCCTTTGTAATAGAAAATAATGTAAACTTAATACATCAAAATTGACCTTTTGAAAAGAAGACCTAAGCAAAATTGTATTTAGAAAAGGACAATTCCAGGTTTTAAAAGGACTGGTTCTGGAAATGAAAAACACAATGCTTTTAAGTTTCAAAAACCGCAAAATTATCAAGATTTTCAATTTTGCCATAAGAAACCAGAAATCTTTTCATTCTTAATCTTCAGATATCAGTACTGCAAAAGTCAGGAATAACAATGTTTTGCTAGGGTTCAATAACTTGTGGAAAATGCTCAAGGTTTCATAATTTTTAACTAAAATTAGAAGTAATAACAATCCCCCTTTCACACACACACTTGCATACACATCTGTGGCATGTTTATGCAAACTGATAAGAGAACAATAGTTTGCTTCAAAAACTCTTACTGATTTTCAACTTCCAGTTTTATTCTAAATGTGAAAATGTCATTTAAAAAAATACTGGGGTGCCCAGGTGGTTCAGTTCATTAAGCCTCTGCCTTCAGCTCAGGTCATGATACCAGGGTCCTGGGATGGAGCCCGGCATCAGACTCCCTGCTCAGCAGGGGAGCCTCCTTCTCCCTCTTCCACTCCTGCTGCCTGTACCCTCTCTCTGTCAAATAAATAAAATCTTTAAAAAAAAAAAAAAAAGATTTTGTTTATTTGACACAGAGTGAGAGAGAGAGCACACAACCAGGGGGAGCAGCAGGAAGAGGGAGAAGCAGGCTCCCCGCTGAGCAGGGAGCCCAATGCGGGGCACAATCCCAGGGTCCTGGGATCATGACCTGAGCCAAAGGCAGCCGCTTAACTGATTGAGCCACCCAGGTGCCCCTAAATAAATAAAATCTTGAAAAAAAATTTTAAAAATCTTAATTACAGCAAAACATAGGAATGATTTCAAGTTATAACAAAAAGATATTTAGATAATGCAAAATAAAAGGGTTTTGAAAATGATTGTTTTAACATCTTCTTTGAGTTAGTAGCTGGTCAATAGTATAGTAGTAGTAGTAGTGGCCATGACTAATGTAAAATCCTACACTAAATATTTAAATGGAACCCATGTATTTATTCAATATATACAATACCCATACTAGATACAGTAAAATAAATAAACAGATGTTGAATAAGTATCCATGATATTGACATTCATGAAATCAGAGAAAATCATTCAATTTTCAAACTTTGTTTCAGTTCTCTGGTAAACAAACTTTAATTTTGACAAAATAGGAGTGCCCGGGTGGCTCAGTCAGTTAAGTGACCAACTCTTGGATTCAGCTCAGGTCCTGATCTTATGGGTCATGAAATCAAGCCCCGGCTTGAGCCCATGTCTAGCCCCACTTCAGGCTCCATGCTCAGAGGGAGCGTACTTGGATATTCTCTCCCTCTGCCCCTTCCCCTGCTCATGTGCATACTCTCCTTTTCTCTCAAATAAATAAATAAATCTTTAAAAAAAAATTAATCTTGACAAAATAGTATTGTTGATTACATCAATGTAAATCACTCATTTAGAACCTCAATTCTGTCTATTCTGACCATCTAACTTAAATAATTTAAAATAATAAGTAGCTAATATAATATACACTGGCAAAAGAGGAGGACAATCAATTCATTGGTCAGTATTATTGTAAATTATATTAAAGAGTATATAGAAATATTTGTAACATGTGATTAATTTCATAGCCATTCCATATTAGAGTATAAAAATAAGCTTTCTTTGTACTTTAGGTGAAAATTATTTGAATTCCTGATATCAAACTAATGGGGAAATACATTTGTCAGGTTTTTGAAGATATTGTTAGTTTTCTTTTAAATTGCTAAGTTTTGTTTCAAAGACCAAGAAGTTAAAGGCTTAATGATGTTAAAACTCAGGATTTAACTAGAGTGTCTATTGTTCAGCATTATAAAAGACATAAATAATCTTTCCATGATTTATCTATTTAAGAATTAGGCTACAGGGGTGCCTGGCTGGCTCAGTCAGTAGAGCATGCAACTCTTGATCTTGGGTTGTGAGTTCGAGCCCCACATTGTGTGTAGAGATTATTTAAAAATAAAATCTTAAAAAAAATAAAAATTAGACTATAAAGTCTACATATTTTATGTCAATTTGACTATTTGATAAAGAGAAATACTTGGCTGTATGAATCATTTTGTGATAATATATCTATTTAATGATAAATTATTTTATTATTTTATCTTTATTTAAAAATGTCTTTGTGGGACACCTGGGTGGCTCAGGTCATGATCTCAGGGTTCTAGGACTGACCCCGTGGGCTCTCTGCTCACCGGGGTGTCTGCTTCTCCCTCTGCCTCTATGCTCTCTCTCTCTCTCTCAAATAAATAAATAAAATCTTTAAAAAAATGTTTTTCTGTGCAATATTTTATTTTATTTTTACTGCATTCTTGTGAGACAGAGCCAAAACTCCTCACTGGTGGTCAAAATTTGAGTTAACTTGAGCTTATTTTTAGTTGTGTAGAGAAGAGAAAGTATGATGATGAAGGGAAGCCCTTAGGGATCACGGTAAGAGAATGTGTAGTCTTACCTCTTGGCAGCCCTAAAACCTAGAGGAAACCAGCCGATCTTGCCATGCTTTCCTTGTCTTATTTGACAAAGCAAAATTATAATTAATCCCTTTAAGAGATGTAAAAGCTTATTATTTGAAACTATTTAAATTGAAGTGATTCATAAGTACTTTTGAAATATAAAAATACCACAACCAACTGCAATTGATCATATTTATTAATATTCTAATGTTGACAAACACTGCTTTCAGGACTAAATAACCAGTAATCATAGTTTACTTTCCAAATCAAATATGTAAAAATAATCTAAACCAGAGGCAGAGAAGGAGCGAGGGATGAAGTATATAAAATCAGGGACAGGGCCTTACCTGAAGCCCATTTAGCAATCCCCTTCACAAGCTGTCATTCAAGTATCATTTTCTCTGCTGCCTCTAACATCAACCAGTCCCTCAGTGTTCTCAAAACATGTGGGACATGTCCTTCTTGAAGCGTATTAACTTACATGTGTTGCCAATCTAGCTATCCCCTCCCCTCCCCCGACTGTGAATACACTACAAGTAAGAATACTACTTTATCTGTCCATTCGTCTTTCATTCTTTCGTCCCCTTCCCTTTCCCTTCCCTTCTGTCCTCTCCTGTCTTTCATTGGGTATACTCAGTACCTAATATAATGCTTAGCTCTAGGACAGTCGTTCTAAAACTTTAATGTGTATTAGAACCATCTGGAGGCAATTTTAACAAAAACAGAATGCTGGGCCCATTCTCAGAGTTTCCCATTCAATAGGTCTAGAGTTGCATACTCCTGGTTTTATCAGTTCTAATGAGTTTCCATTGTGATGTTAATGCTGCCTTTATGGGAACTACATATTGAGAACACAGCTCTAGCATTTAGAAAATGGCCAATAAGAATTTGCTGAATAAAAATTGGAATCCTATACAAGTGTGCCTGTCACTGCAATTTTTTCCATTGCTCATGAAGGTTTTGATCAGTTTGACGGTCAACTCTAATAACTGCTCTTAACAATTTATTGTGATAAGACATTGAATTAAATACATGTCCTTCATGTGGATTTCACAGAACCTAGTAAGATAATATCATACCTAAGTTAGAGAAACAGATTTAGGTACAAGATTGATGGCAAATTTTAAAATTATCCTCAAAAGATATAAATTTCTTAAAAAACAGCCACAAAAAATAATAAATTTAAACTCCCATTTTCCACACACTTGCTTTCACTAATGTGTTTCTAAATTGTTCCCCTATGAAACTTGAATATGGAGCTGGCAACACCTGCTGTTAAGTCTGTTGATTCTTGTTTACTAAGCAAAACTCTTGATCTCTGCCTTTTGAACAGCTCATTCAGTAAGCAGAGAAGGGAAATGTGAGTTCTATTAGAGCAGGGCTAATATATTCACTGCTAACAAAGCCAAGAAAATAAATCACATTTCAAATTCTTCATTCAGAAGCCAATTGCTAAATATTCATTTCCATGATTTTTAAATTTTGTACATTTACATATGAATGGTACAACTGGCCATTGATAATTAAGTATAACCTGACCCAATGATTGAAGTCATGGTATTAAAAAAGCATAGAATATCATATAAATCCAAAATTCAAATTCCCATCATGAATATCATTACAATTATTAGCTCATTCTAAGGACTTTAGAAAAAAATAAACACATTTTTGGAATTTCTAAAGGATTTTTCATGAAAAATAATGATGAACTCACCTTTTTTCACTCTGTTTTTATTTTGTTTTCTTTAAGCCCAATTTTGCATTCTAAATGAGCTATCCATTGGTTCTTACTTACTCTCTGAGAATAGCTAATTTTTCTCATTAAAACTGGCTTATTATTTTATTATTTAAGACTGTGGTTCTCAAATTGTACTTCGTCAGAATCACCTGGAAGACTTGTTTAAACACAGTGCTGGGCCCCAATACCAGATTCTAATTCAGTAGGTCTGGGTCACTGTGCCAGAAAATTTGCATTCTAATGAGTTCCCACGTGATGCTGACTATACTGGTACAGAGGCTACATTTTCAGAAATATTCACTGGTTAAGTATAAACGAGGGCACTTCTTATTTCTCATATTCATACAAATCTATTTTTAAAACAGAACAAAACACAACATAAAATATAATTTGTTCCTTTCCAGTTATTTGTAAGCTAATAACTGATGCCAAACCACAACTTTTCATTGAAATTATAAGTGTGAATTTCAAATTTATTAGTCATGATCCTGTAAGTGTTCACCCCTGATGAAGGGAAAAACATATAACTACAAAAATAACCCTATATTCTAATAATAGTATTGATAAATGCAAATGTAGTTATACAAGCATAGGTTATTTTTAGATTGGATTGAATAGATCTATCTACATTTAAAAACACTATTTTAATTATATTCTTAATCCATCTAATGCTAGGTTGGCCATAAAAAGGAGGATAAACTTTAAAAATAACACTAATTAAAATACATTGTTCAAAATTACATGGCACATTTTATAACAAATAAGTTATTGCTCAATCTCATTTAATTTTAAAGAGATGGGGAAGTTAAAAGTGCTAGTACTTTAAGCTTCAAAGGAGTTGTTCCAATCCAATAAACTAGCAGGAAGCCCATTCCTATAGAAAGCACTATGTCAGAGCATGATAAATCTCAACAGCCATGCCACTACAACCTTAGAGTTCCACCAGTGGAGATAGATTATGGAATTCCTCACATAGAAATATTTTAAATATGAACTAGAAGATTGTAACCTTAGGGGTAGCTGAAGCAAAGACAATGTGAATTGAATCCTTAAAAATTAGCTAGAATGATTCAGAGAATCAGTCCTAGAGATACGGAAAGGCAAATAATCAAGAAAAGAACATAGTTACAGGGAGGCATTTATTAGTCCTTGAGAACCAAAGGGGAATTGGTTTTAATCAAAGAAAATTTTCAATAGTAAAAATGGTCCTGAAGTCACAGTTTTAGAGTACAAAATATACCTATTCGTGGGTCCCACTTTTTTTTTTTTTTTAAATCTCTAAAAGCAGTACTGGCATTACAAATTGGGCCTGAGTTAGATCTTCAAGGTAAAAAAGTTAAATGAATCCAACTGTTACAAGATGAGGACTTCAAGGTCTGAAAACGAACTGAAACCTATACAGCAGTATTTTAATATTTTTTGAAGTATTTACTCTTACTATTAGACCATTTCTAGAACTAATTTTTTTGAGTCAAGAAACTTGAGATCAAGATTTTTCTAAGCAATGAAGAGAAGCTGTGAAAATAAATGTAAAATAAAACATTTGTGCTATTTCAGAGAAATTATCAGTTGACTTTCTGGCTTACAAAAAGATGAAAGGAACAAAAAGATAAAATTAAAAGAAAAATAGTTTCCAGCACCTTGTGCAAATATTGGCAACCTACTAATATTAGTGTCAGGTTTTGAGATAACAGTTGAGAGTGAAAATATAGTTCCCATTATCTCACAGGACCACCGGAGAAATAATACCAAAATTTGAGTAAATAAAGTATTTTTATATTTTTCTACTTAAACAGTGACTGTTTAATAGTACAGATTTAAAAGTTTAAAGTAGCTATGTCATAAAACAATGCTGGCTATTGATATACACATATAAGGATAAGTTATTTATAGTAAACTAGAAAACTCTCTAAATCAAGAGTTAGAAAACCTGATTTTTTTTTCCCCTGTTTTTTACTAACTTACTACTTAAACCTACTTCAAATCACTTACAATTTCTGAATCTCAGTTTCCTTATCTTAAATTATACACTGATATATTTAGGGCCATTTGAGTTCTTCAATTGTTCAGTCTTTTGAGTATATTAGTTACTAATAAATAATCCATCGACTAACGTAGATAGTTCTTTCTATAATGTAAAACATACTTGGAAATGCTGCGTTCAAACCTGACATGGGTAATACTAGAAGTGAAGCAGAGGAATTTCAGTTTAACTTCTCATCTGCAGAATGATCAATAATCTAAAGCTCCAAGAGACCAGCTATAGAAAGACAGCATGAGAGCTTGGCAGAGTCTGCATGAGTCCTAATAAAAAGGAGTTTAAAGCAAAAGGGAGTTCGTAGCTGAGTGGGTAAACAGGGGTAGTGACTAGCAGAGGAGGCAGTTTGAAAGAGAGGGAAAAATAGATCAATCAAAAGTTAGCTGTTATAACAATCAGGGAGCAACTATAGTAAAGGAGGTTCTGAGGGAGTTCAAAGACATTCAAGTAGTTTATGTCCTTGACATTTATAAGATCCTAGATATGAGGCAACTTACTTAAAGGAAGCTACAGAGAAACTAACAGAAGTCAGAAATAAAAGCAGGAAGGTAAGAAAAGCACTCAAAAGAACCATTCCTGTAGAAAAAGAGCGTGCAAAATGTTTATTTTTGTTTGTTTAATAAAAGACCATTGAGGTGGGGAGCAAGATCATGGCCGTTCTAGAGAACAAAACTGAAGATGAAACTACTTTTAACATCAATAACTTGAGAAGAAACTGTTGGAGAAAAAAAAAAAAAGCAAGGGTGTTTGCATCTGGAAGTGGACCATTCTTTGGGACAAGCCTGTGAATAGCTCCTCCGTATTACCATTAGTTAAACCTCTCAAGAGTGATTTCCGTCCTGGAGAACATATTGCTAATTAGTGTAAGATCAATGATTTCCTTCATCAGAATGGTTTGTATTCATGGTTTAGATTTCCTGGTGTGTAACCAAGTGCTTCGGTGAAAAAATGTTTCCTAAGGTCCCAAGCTTTAGAGAAGTTTTTGCTCGTGGAATGAGCACCATGTATATACGTGTTCATTTTGCCCGTTTGTGTAGGAAAATACCTTCCTATTTAAACATGAATATTAAAGAGTAATATTTAAAAAATAATAATAATAATAATAATTTAAAAAAATAATTAAAAAAGTAATACTAAGTAGTTGTTTAGTCTAAAAAAGATCTATAAAACTGAAGGGTCATTTACTCCTCTGAGAGGGTTTTATTTTTTTTACTTTTTTTAAGATTTTATTTATTTGACAGAGAGAGACACAGCCAGAGGGGGAATAGAAGCAGGGGGAGTGGAAGAGGGAGAAGCAGGCTTCCCACCGAGCAGGGAGCTGGATGTGGGGCTCCATCCCAGGAAGCTGGGATCATGACCTGAGCCCAAGGCAGACGCTGAACGACTGAGCCACCCAGGCGCCCCTCTGAGAGGGTTTTAAATGATGATCAGTGGGCATACACATAGAGCTCCCTAGCCAAACGAGGGCAACAATAGTTTTATTCATCTAGGTAAACATATTGTAATTTACAGTACTTAAGATAGAGCTAAAGTGTTATGGCTGCATGGAAGAAGTATCTCTTTTTTTTTTTTTTCAATTCAACAGATGTTTATCGATGTCCTAAGATTAATAATACACATCTGTTAAAATAACAGGAAGGTACTATAAGAGGGGGAAAAAGGGATGAATAAATTATAGCTGATACTTCAAACACTGGCAGTTTTGCTAAGTATAAGCTGCTGACATGACAACCAGGTAGTAAAATCCAAAAATATAAATGGAAATCGAGAGTTAAAATTCAGGATAGTTGAAGCAACAACATATATGGCTCTCTTTTCTGTTTATTTGTTTTAAATCAGATTTAGAGAATTTCTCAAAAAAAAAAGTGATAGTAAATCAAAGAACAAATGTTTAAAAGAATTAGTCACCTTTTTCTTCAAGGATCAAAATGTTTTGTTACGGTGGTTTGAGATGGTATTTGAGAGCAGCAAAATATAACTAGAATATAACTAGAATCTAAGTGTCAAAGTTTTTAATAATGTCTGCATGTGTGTATTTTAAATTTTATTTTATAGGCAATGGAGAGTTACAAAAATGTCTTTAGCAAACTTAACATCAAGATGATTACTTATATAAAGAGGTTAAAGCAGTGATTCTCAAAATGTGGTTCCTCAGGGTGCCTGGGTGGCTCAGTCAGTTAAGCATCTGCCTTGGGCTCAGGTCATGCTCCCAGGGTTCTGGGATTGAGCCCTGCATCAGGTTCCCTGCTCACTGGGGAGCTTGCTTCTCCCTCTCTTCCCCACTCGTGCTCTCTCCTGTTATCTCTGTCTCTCTCTCAAATAAATAATTTTTTTTAAAAAATGTGGTTCCTGGACCAGCGATATCAGCATCACCTAGGAACTTTTAAGAAATGCCTATTCTTGGGCATTGGTACAAACTTACTGAATAAGAACTCTAAAAGTGGAGCCCAGCACTCGATTTTGAAGGTAGAGCCAACCACTCACACAATTCTGATGCTCACTCAAGTTTGAAAGTCATGGGATTAATCAAAAGAGATGAGTTGAGGGTAATCTTAAATTGTCTGAACTGTTTGATTGGGAAGATCTTGATTTTATTAATCTGACATAGGTGATATGGTAGATAGATCAAATTTGGGAAAGAAAAGTGAAAAACTTTGTATTATACATTGTCTAGCTTTAGGTAATAGTGGGATATCCACATGGAGATAGCCAGGAACAGATTGGAATAGAGAATTTGGAAGTTAAGATAGGATCAAATTTTAGAATTTAGGATTCTACACATATATTTAGAGGTGAATAGCTACCCATCAGCTTGTATGAATTTGCTAAAGAATATTATTTTAAAAACCAGGAAAGCTAAGGAGAGACTGAGGAATATCTATATATCATGGCTTGGCAGAGGAGGTAAATCTAATAGAAGGAAGAAAAATTTCTATTTCATTTTTCAAGGTTAGAGGGATGAAGAAATGCTGGGTAAAAAGATAAGACATTTGGGATATATGAGAAAAAAACAAATTTTTTGGGGGTGAGGAATTGTGAATGAGTTCAAAGTAAAATGAGTAGAAAAATTAGGCACATTTGTAAAGAAAACTACTGTATGTATGGATTAGAGAACATGAATTTGGAGTGAATTCAATTGTCACTCATCAGTTTTTCTAGAAATACCAAGCAAACCTGGAGCAACTGTAAGAAAAATTATTAACAATACTCCAGGGGTTATCAATCCATGAGATTGAGATGGCGAGTACGTAAAAAAGCAAATGCTCAGAAAATCTAATATTTGACCCAAACCTAAAATTTCAGCCTTCCCTATTCTCCTATATATATATCTTGGGCCCAATTCAACTACATATGAATCAAAGACACTTCAGTTTTATTTCATGTGAAATCTTGAAATTCTTCTTGAGTCCCTTAAGATAATAGCTTCCTTGTGTTCACTGTATGTTCACACATTAACACCTTTGTGTAGCACATATTTATCTGGCATCTCTCCTCCAGACTTGATGATAACATGTCACTTCTTCAATGTAGACCTAAAACATACTTTCTCAGGATTTGCTTTGTACTCTCTTCACATTCTTTCTGATATTTTCAATAGAAATGTATATTATCTTTAAGCCCCTCAGATATAAATCCCTGGGACTGACAGACCTATCACAGGGAAGATTTCTTTATCAAAGATGCCTATGATAAGAGGCATCTTTGTTTATAGCCTAGGAATGGAGGCAAGTAAAGTCAAGAGGAGAAATCATAGGGAATTATGAAAGAGTTATGTAATTGTGACTGGTAGTGAAGTCAAATAATAATGAAATCAAACATTTTAAAAATTAAGGTTTATACTTTGAAGAGAGAAAAGTTTTGGCCACAGTTGAGTATAGTAGGAGAGTAATAACTTTGAGAATAAAGATTACTAAGGGCAGTTCAAGAACATTTATTAATCTTTAAGTTCCAAAAATATGATGATAGGACAAATGTAGAGAATATAATTGTCAGCTGGATAGTACTTAGATGTACCAGAGCATATGAAGAAGTATCTTAAAGATAAATGGATAATGACAGTAAGGTAGGCGAGAGATTGGCATGTCCCACGTTAAGTATTTTGCAGGAGGAGCACTTATTAGGAAAGAGTGATGGAACAATGACTTGGTTATAAGTAGTGAAAAAAGAGTAACTCCTGTAAATTTCTGATACCCATGATCTTGAGGAGAAAATGTTACAAAAGAGGGAAGTGACAGGTGTAGATTCACCACCTTCTGTTCTATTTTCCCTATTTGAGTAATTCCAATTTACTCTTCAAATCTTAATTTATATTTGCCTCTCCCTGGAAGGCTCCCCTGCTCGCTGCTTCCCTCAGAGATATCCAGTTAATTTAGGTGTGCTTTTCTGTTTACTCTTGACAACTGATGCTGTCTACATCAACTGTGTTCCTAGCATCTAGTTTAGGCTTGGAGCACAGTATATAATGCATAAATATTTGTTAAACTAATGAAATAATTTTTCACTGTAAGTCTCTTTATCAGATTTAAAAATGGTTTAATTATGCAAAATCTGCACAGACAGGATATGTGTAAATAAAAGTTAAGTCAATCAATTTCGCTTACTACTTTAAAAATTACTTAGCATTTTTGCACATTATAAGAAGATAGGAAAGAGCAATAAGTACTGGCCTAAGGTTTCTAAATATGATTTAATGATAAGAAATCCCGCAATAATATTGCTTTTCCTAAAGCTGCTTTCACTTTTTTTTAATTTGTGATAAACAGTAAGATATATTCTCTTCAAAAACAAACAGATATAATTATTCTACACAACAGAGTAAATATAACAGGATAGGAAAATGACTACTCTTAGATAACTACTCCTATATTAGAGAAGAAAAGGAAAATCAGAATTAAAACATTTGTGTATAGCTAAGACCTAAGTGGGGGCTCTGATAAGATGGATTTCAAATAGATTAATTCATTGCACCTGGCGGTAATGAAAATATAAGATGTGTTCGAAAAAATCTCTCCACTATATACCAAAAGTCACAGAAACATAACACTTCAAACGCAGCTACTTAGTTTGCTGGTTTTCCAGAATAATAGAAGTATTTAAATTAAGAATATAAAATATATAAGTCAAAGGAAAATCTGCAATGAAAATTGACTATAATCTTGACAAAGGCAGATAGAAACATTCTATAAGAACTGTTGGGAGTTACTAGATCTGATTTTTTCTTCATATGATTCAGAAATACAGTCAAAGCAGAATTCCTTAAGCTTTTAAAATAATTTTGCTTTGTTAATTTTGCTGTCATTTTAGATCAAATTTCCCTGATGTCCATTTTGCCATGGCTTCGAAGGTTTTCTTATAAAAAGTGAGAATACTCATAAAGTCAAATAAATAAACCACAAAAAATTAGAATGACTGTTTCAGAAAACTGTAGAATCTTGGATCTGAACATAATCTTAACAATCACGTTTAGGCATATCATTTTAAAAGTGAAGAGGCTAGAGAACTAATAATGTCTGGAGCTTTGTTCACGACAGATACTAAGGTATTGAGCTGATGGTAAAAAGTTCTCCTAACTTTCATGATAGTGCTCTTTCTGTTATAGTATGCTGCCTTTTGCTTATAAATAAAACACAGCAGGTAAATATTATGTCTAACAAATTAACAAATAGAAAATAAAATGTAAGAGATTCTCATGAACACTAATATCCCAAATTGTTATATTTTTAAATAAAGTTTTAAAAGTATCTCTCTCAAAAAAGAAGTGTTGCATAGCATATAAAAGAGTTTTGAAGGTATACAGTCAAAAGATATTCTGACCTAACAAATTATTCAATAATCTAGAAAAATGGACAGAAAGTCACCTAACATTGTTTCTTCATTTGATATTCAATTTTGAAGTGCACTAATTCCATCAAAGTTCACACAACAGTAAATAAGAAATTGCTAAATTAAAAAACAGTCAAGAAATAGGAAAAATGTTTCAGCTCAGTGTATCACTAGTAATTCATCAAATAAGGAATAATTCTCAAAGCATTCGACGAGAAATAAAAACCAAAATAATAATAATGACAACAACAGCCTCTTCCACTTCTAGGATGATTAAGTAGATATACGTATACTACTCCTCTTACTAAGTACAACTGCAAACAACAGTGATTATACTAAAACAAAACAACTCTTGGAAAGGATAAAGCAGACCATCAAGGCAACTTAAGATGGAGCAGCTATGTGGTTGTGGGCTTTGGGGGATTTCTTTTTGTCTCCTACACGCAAGACTAGGAGCTGAAGAAGCCAGAAACCCAGAAATGACAGAGTACAGACACACATACACACAAAGCAACAAAAGTCTGCTCTCTCCAGGTTAAAAAAACAACAGGGAAAGGTGCCGGCAGCCTAACAAGGCAGAAAACTAAAAAAGTAAAAGAATTCTGAAAGCATCCAGTGAAAGTCATCGCCTTACTATTAGGGGGTTAAACCATTAGAAATACTGTGGCTATTATTCATAATAAACAATAGAGGTCAAAAGGAATTGTGGCCCAAGAATTTTCAAGTGTTCAAAGAAAAGAACTGTCAACCCAGAATCCTTCACCCGGTGAAAATATTCCTCAGGATGCTTCAGGAACAGAAGCATACCTTTAAAATGGCTAGACAAAATTTTATCTCAAAAAGCATTACCTGGTTTACTTGCAGGGCTAATTTCCTCCTGTTGAACACATTCATTGTGCTGCCTGAACTATGGCAACAGATACAAGAACGTGAAGCTGCCGGCATGCGACAGAACCCCACCGCGGGCGACTTCCGTGGGACCAGACGGGGCGTGCGCAGTGTGGAGCTCGGGGAGACCAGGCAGGTCGTCACGTCGCTGCTGTGCAAGGGGCACGCGGGAAGCCCCAGCCAGTCCCCTCGGTTTACGGCAGCCAAAGGCAGAACTCGGGAGCCGGTGAGTAGATGGGCTTCCAGTAGAGGGCGCCCGGCCCACTTTCCCGCCCCGCCACCCCGCACCCATTGGTCCTGTCTGTCCCCGCCCTTCCCATCTTCCCACCGCACTACAGCACCTCAAGAGTATTTCAAGCCCTGGAGGCCTCTGCCTCAATTTCCCACCCAGGCCTGAGGCTCTCGGCACGCCCCACGCGCTGCTGCCCTGGGCCCAGCTACATTCCTCGGTCAGCAAGCGCTCAGAAGTCAGGCCCACGGTTCCTTGCCAAAAAGGCCTTGCCTGAGCCAGCTTCTGCTCACAGCTTCTGCTCCCTCCCCAACGGAAGGGAGAAGAGTGGCTCTTCTGTCTCCCGGGCTCTTTGGCCTATGACAGGAGTTAGGGAAGACAAGGAGTGGCAATGTGTGGGTCTCACTGGGACCTGGCCAACCCACACCCCTGCTGGCTGTGAACAAGCTCCCGGGAACTTGGGGGAAGGGAATGAATATGTGTGCTCCAGGCTCAGTGTCACTCAGCCTTCCCGGCTATTGGCTAGAAAGGACCTCCGTGCAATTCCCTGTATCTCGGGCCCCTTGGTGTCCCTCACTCAGTCCACCATCTCCCTCCCACCACCCCAACTCTGCACTCCGTGACCAACCTGCCCCCACACCAGTCTACTCTCTGTGCAGGTGCCCTCATGACCACTGGAAAAGCAGAAAAAGCAGGTGCACGGCCCCCCTCCTTCGGCCCCCTGCCATTATATTCACAAACGGGGGGGGGGAAGTCACAGAATATTTATTTAATCTGTTTCCTCCATTAGATTGTAAATTTCATAGTCGGTTTGCTTGTGTGCATTGTGTAAGGTTGTGTATATATTCTGTATCACCAAAACCTGGCATAGTGCCTGTCACATATTAGGAGCTCAATGAACATTAGTTGAATAAGAACATATTTAGATATCCCTTTGTCTCAACAGAACTTGCTCCAATTTAAACCATAGGCATAAAACATAGGCATCTTCATTGCCACTGGGACTGCCACTTTGAACTCTCTGCTATCTAACAGAACTGTTCAAGAGGGTTAATTGTTCCAAAGGATGCTGCAAAATGTTTGTTATCTGGAATTTTATAACTTGGGAGTGACTTCTCTTTCTATCCATAATATTGGAGTTTCAAAATTATCTTTCCAGATAAATTAATAAATTTGGTAACTAAACTGAGTAACAACAACTGTGACAGGCATTCTGCTGGGAGCTAGAGTTATAATGGGGATTAGAGTCACAATGGGAATTAAAATAACTCACTACCCTTGCCTTCATGGAGATGATGACTTTCTTTTGATGAGGACAGAATAAATCAAAGTTTTCACAAAAAATAAAACATGGGTTTTCTCAGGCTTCTAATGTCTTTGCTTTATTGTATTCAATGCATTACCTCTTTTAGTATTATTCCCTAGAGTAGGAATAACCACATGTGAAATTAGATTTTCATTGTATTTTCATTGTATAGAGTTTATGAAATTTGATTTTCATTTGTATTTTCATAATATATAGAGTTTGGATGCCTGTATCTCTTGTGCTATCATTCATCCTCCCATACTATATGACTAGCACTTGCTTAGTATGGTGTCTTTGAAACTATACAGAAACACTGACAAGTATAGAAGACTTGGCAAAGCATTTACCCATCATCCCTAAAATGTTTTTTAGGTTAGTGATCTCTAAGTATATTACACATGCTGAAAAATCAGTCTAACCTTTTATCCTGAAATTATCAGTACCAGGTTTTAAATAGTGAACCACTGACTCAAGTATATACATTGATTAAAGGAGAAAATATCTTCAAAAACATATATACCTTTAACGATTGTGTAGACTTTGACTGTATTTCAGATTTTTAAAAAATTAGTCTCTTTGCCTGGCCACAGGCAGCTTCATCATGCTACAAGATAATTACATATCTTTGGAGTTTCTCCAATTCTACTTTGCCCTTATTGTTACATATAGTACTCCGTGTGGAAGCATCGTGTTTATATAAGGGTGAGCCTGAGAACTAAACCCAGATTCAGATTCAGGCTGCATGATTTACTAATTTGCAAAAATTACTTGGAAAAAATTTAACTTCCCATTCTGTAATCCTCATTTTCTTCATCTATAAAAGTAATAGTTGTTTTTACAGATCATCTAATCTAAAACACCATTTATTGTAAAGGATGCTTTACTTACCATCAAGAGAGAATAAATGGTAATAAATGAGCGTGACAAATGTACAGTTAGTAAAATAGATTCTAATTTTAGAGATGTGCTTCTTAAAAAATTCAGCTTAAGACATTTCACATGTCTGTTAAATAATACAATATGTAATTTAATTTTAGTATTTGTAAAATATATAACATGTTTCCTTAGAGGTTGTGAAGGTTAGTTTCTTTTCCAATTCATTTTCAGTTAGGCTCTTATTATAGTGGTTTTGATGATCAGATTAAATGTGGTTTATAAGCATAAAATCCTACAAATCCATTGCCAATTCTCTTGCTTACTGTTGCACTATATGACCAGAATCCATGAATATTTACTCAAGCACTGCTATATTAATTTGTCTTGTGATTTTAGAGAAGTAACTTAATTTTCTTGACTCAATTTATTAATTAGTAAAATAGCAATACAAGCTTACAAACATTAAGTTTAAAATATACAGTAGATTCTAAAATAATTTCCAAATATAATATGTTAAGTAGTAGGGGAAAGAATGCCTAAAGCAAATGAAATCTATGTAGCACTGTTAATTCAAAAACATTTTGCCTGTGTAAGTGCCACTGAATGAAGAATCCTCTCAAGAGAAAGACAAAGGCAAAGAGCTTGAAAAATCCTCTCATCCTTTATAGGTAAAATCTCCAGAGCAGTAGTTTGGGCAGATGGGAAATTTTTACTCCCTGTGCTGTATCTGTTCAGTTGATAAAAAGAGGACTTTGATCTTTGAGACTGTCAATCCAGCTCTTTTTATGAAAAATTTGCTTAAAGTAAACAGTAAAAGTAGCAAACCAGTTATTAAAATTCCACCCCAATTGGCTATGCTCCCAGTTCCAAAACCCAAAACATAATGCCCACTGATTATTCAGATTATCTTTAAAGCTTTTTGTGTGTGTTTTAAAAAAAACACCACTATAAATAACCGATCTAGTTGAGAAAATTACAAATCTTCTCTTTCAAATTCTAATCATATTAGATGAGTTAAAGTAAGATCCAGCAAAAATCCTTTCAGTGACACTTCTATTGATATAAGCTCCAAGTACTAAATTCTGAGCTGCATTCAGCCACTAGAGTTTTGTGCATAAAACTATGAAATATTACACTTGAGCTTAAAACCACTGGCTGTCAATCATCTGGAAAGTACACAGATCTGTATAATTCTTTTATATATATAATATGTCTTTTTTAAAGCTTGATACATTAATCTGGTCATGGAGGTGGTCTTTTCTCATTTTTAAGTCTCCTTCAGATCTATTTTGTTTTTTGCTGTAGTTGATGCTGTATTGAGAGATGCCCACTGGGATTTTCAAAAAAATTACCAATATATAATGAAATAAAACCTCCACCTAAGACATCTGTTGGACAACCTTGTTATATATAACTATACAGTAGATGCATTGGGTCTCATCTTTCAATTGCTTGCTATTTAGAGAAGATAGAGAAGATAAAAACTATGTTTCTTAATCTCTGTTGCATCAAAGGTTCTAGAAACGAATGAATTCCCTTTTCTGACTTACAGAAGGCAGATGTGTAGCAAGAGCCACCTTGCTGCTATTTCAGCTAGTAACAAGGCCATGAGTGTGAGCACTAAAGCTCAGCATTGCAGGCTCTTTGGACATCTGGAGACAGAGCTGCAGTTGTGAATATGGGAGAAGTGGCATCCTCACCTCTGAAGGATTCCTATGTCTATACTTGTAATGCTTTTCAGTCCCCTGTATTGAATTCCTTCGGTGGGAAATGCCTAAAGTGGTTTCTATTTCTTTCACTAAATCCTGACTCCAAACCTTTAAATGGAGGTTACTTTTAATTTTTAAACCATTTTCCTAACAAACGCAGGCATAAAGGGGAAATTTAAGATTGCTGATACATGTATTTGCATCAAGAATGAAAGAGTAATAAACCTGAAGAATCTCTTACATGTTTCAAAGGAATTAATAGTACTATGTAACTATGAAAATTTCATTTGTGGTTAAGTAATATAGCATAGTTCTTGACCCAAAACTAATCATGTCATTTCAGAAGGAAAGAGATCATACTATCAAGTCATTTAGATTAGATTGCAAAAATCTAAGACCAAAAGACTAATGTGACTATCTTAATATTACACAGTGTCACAGGCATTAATAAAACATAGTACTTAACTTTTGTTAAGATTCACTGTTACTTTATAAAGATTCCCAACTTCGAGCGTTGCAGTTCACTTCAGTTAAAAAAAAGAAAAAGGAAAGAGGCAAAGAGCATGGAGATATTTAATAATTTAGTTAATATCCAAAAAAAAAATTTGTTAAGTTTCTATTAGGTGGGAGGCATTTTGACAAGTATTTTATTAGGAAATAAAAACTGAAAGCAAATGAGTTATACAAATAATTTTAAAAATTGTCAGGAAAGTAATAGTGAGAACCGATAGGGGGAAAAGAAAAAAAAAAGACATGATAAAATAATGGAACTAATCATGGAAATTGGAAACAAACTAGAAAAATAGAGAATATAAACAAATCAAGCAGTTTTCTTTACAAAGAAAAAGGTATGGATCTGAATATGATTATCAGAAAAAAAGATGCAAAAATGATATATGGAAAAAATAATAAATAGCTACAGACAACTGAGATTTAAAAGAATAAAAGTTTGTGTTGAACAAACATAGGCAATGCACACTTTGCACAACAGTGCAGGATCATAAAAATGACTGCAAGCTGAAACCATGCAAGCAAGCTTAGTAATCAGTGAAGAAATTCACAATAGTCCTACGACCTTTCAAAGTATTCTTAAAAAATTAAAAATCCTCTATGGTCAATTTTAAATATGTAGCAAATTTTTAAAATAGCAAAATTAATATATTTTAGCTAACGGTAATTTAAAATATTAGAAACGTTGGGAAATAAAGTGTATTCCTTTTTTAAAGTTATGGAAGGAATTCTGATCATTGCTTACCTTCTAACTCTCATTCTATAATTTGTGATGTGGGGAACATTTTTTCTATACTTTGGTGAATTGTTATGCTCATTTGTAAGTTTGGATCAGCTCCCAATATCTTGTTTTGCATTTTCAATGTGTGGAATATCTCTGAGAGTTCTGTTAATATGAAGATTTCTAAGGCATCACTTCTTCTAAGACATCTTCACTTTTTTTTTGTCGTGATCACTTTCCTCATTTATGTGGATTAATTTAACCTTCATTAAATTCCTGGGCATGTATATCTAGTCTCTAGAATAGTGGCAGTATCAATATTCCCATGGTCGGTGATTTCTTTTAAAACCACTTCATTTACATTCAATTCAAATGTCACTTTTAGCATTATCATTTTCCATGTTTTTGCTGCACTTCTGTGTATTAACTCTTTCATTGGATCGTCTCTTTTGTAAGACGTCATTTGGGTTTATTAGTGGGAGCCACGAAGGTGACACAACTACATGCTTTTTCGTCTGCTTGAGATATGAATAAATGTACAGTTACCAATCACCAAAAGACTTAGGGAAAAAGTGATGATTTATTACAAATAATATTATGCACCTGTTATTTATGTAGTGATACGTAAATTGAAGCGTGAGCAGCAAAGTTCACAATTACTCCAAGGTAATAAATATACCATAACTAAAATTTGAACCGTGTGAACTGGTGCTATGTAACTAAACCCTGGTAAATAAAATTTGTGCGTATCAGAAGCAAGCAACATGAGGAGTTCCTGTATGTATCAATCAATTTGAAAATTTGGACAAAAATAATAAAACATTTGTACAGATCAATAGGTATTAAAGATTTAAAACTGTATTCAAAGCTCCAACAAAAAGATGCTTTTACAATTGTGTAAGACATCTGGTTTCGTGTTGTAACCAAAAGTACAACAAAACAAAAATCATAGTTTTCTATGGCACTAGGAAAGAACAGTGGATCTAAGGAAATCTTGCTGAACTGAATTATAAAAAGAAGCAAAGCAAATTGTACTTAGGTAAGCAGAAAGTGGAAGTGTCTTTGACCTTGCTTACGTACCTGGTCTGGGTATGCGCTGCCCTTGTAAAGACAGAGAGACATCACAGGTTATAAGAGAAACAGGATTTTTTTTCCTAGAATTTTACTGAGGAAAACTAAAAGCATTTGTCGAGTGATCACTAACAGTTGAATGAATGAATAAACTGGTATATCCATCCAATTGAATATTATTAGCAATGGAAGGAATGAGCTACAGATGCATAAACAATATGTGTGCAAAATAATTATGTTGAATGAAAGTCAGAAAAACTGCATTCATACTGTGTGATTACATTTAAATAAAATTCTAGAAAATGGAAACAAATCCACTGTGACAGAAAGCAGATTAATGCCTAGGAATGGAGAAATGGAATGGGGAACAATGGGTTACAGTGCCGCACAAGGAAATTTAGACATGTTTCTTCAATTGTATAATTTAAATATACACAGTGTATCGTACATCAACAATATCTCAATATCTGTTTAAAATGTAGACTGAGTTTGCAAAAGAAGTAGAATAGGTCCTATATTAGCATACTATCCATAAAAATTAAAATCAACTTCAAAAGAATAATACACAATTTTCAGTAATATACGTAATACTGAGACACAAATAACACATTAAAATGACTGCTTATCAGAGAATGGTGTGAAGGGGCACCTGGGTGGCTCAGTGGGTTGAAGCCTCTGCCTTCGGCTCAGGTCATGATCTCAGGGTCCTGGGATCGAGCCCCTCATCGGGCTCTCTGCTCAGTGGGGAGCCTGCTTCCCCCTCTCCCTGCCTGCCTCTCTGCCTTCTTGTGATCTCTCTCTCTCTGTCAAATAAATAAATAAAATCTTAAAAAAAAAAAA
>CM052883.1:44042182-44075549 GCA_028534135.1 Potos flavus
AAAAAAAAAAAAGAGAGAGAATGGTGTGAAAAGTTTAATTAGTAAGCATACATCAAAAAATATACATAAATTTGTGTATGGAAGAGGTTATTTTCTTTTTAAAGATTTTATTTATTTATTTGACAGAGAGAGAGATCACAAGTGGGCAGAGAGGCAGGCAGAGAGAGAGGGGGAAGCAGGCTCCCTACTGAGTAGAGAGCCCGATGTGGGGCTCGATCCCAGGACCCTGAGATCATGACCTGAGCCGAAGGCAGAGGCTTTAACCCACTGAGCCACCCAGGCACCCCTGGAAGAGGTTATTTTGCAGACCAATAGTACAGCTATAATGAAGTTAAGAATATAGTTTTCTCAACTCGAGGTCCAAAATTAAAACAAGAGCAATGGCACTTAAATAAGTCAATCTTCCTAATTCTGAAAATCCCAGTTCTTCACAAATGTTAAAGGAAGTAGTCATGGTGATAAGCATTGAAGTATTTAATAATTCTTTTAAAGTTCGCTCAGCAAATATTTACTAAATGCCTCTTGGGTAATGGCCACCATGCTGGGGTCAGTGGTATGTGGAATCATTGTGGTTCTTGCTCACGTTGAGATTTTATTTGAGTACAAAAAGCAGATAGCAAATGCATTCTTTCCTGTTTCGAGACCTTCTCACTCCTGCTATTACTTCTGCCTGGAATTGCATTTCTTTTGCTTTTTGCATAGGCTGATAATGTGATCTCTCTGGTTTTAAACATCATCTTCTCAAAGACAGTGATCCTGATGACCCAGTCTAAGTCACATAACCTAATGCCTCTTCTTGCTTTTTGTCTCTAGTACTGCACCTTATTTGCTTCCTTATCTGCTGTCTTCTTAACTTTATTATAAACTCCTCAAGGAAATTACATATTTGCTAACATACAATGCCCAGTGCTTTAGAAAATGGCACACAACCTGTATAAAATGGATTTTTTAAAACAAATGTATGACATATCTAAACACATAACATTAATTTGCTATTAATAACTAATCAAAAAGAAAAAAGTATATTGTGGTTTTGAACAATGGTGGAGAAAATGTACAGTGGTAAAGGAACTGTTTGTGGAAGAATCCATTTATTTTCAAGATGGGATAATCCCTGACCAAATATACATTTTCCAAGTTCAAGGTTAACTTGAGGGGGAAAAAATATTGTAAAAGTTTAAAGGGCACAGCATAGAGAAATTGCAATAAATGTCATCATAGATAGGAGACTTTTTTCTCATCAGCTCGTATAATAGACCAAAATGCAGTTCTTACTGGTGAGGATAAAACTCCTAAATGAGGAAATGCTTTGATACAGAACCAAGAAACTCTCCCACACAGATATTTTGATATTCTTGTTACTTTGAGATTCCTAGAATTTTAAAAGTACAACCACACGCCAACTACTTCACAGATTAAATATGCATTAGGTTAGAGATATTTATGGTTAAATTCCGTAACATGAATCTGTAGACTGAACAAAAATATGCCTCTGTGGACACATTTCCAATCAAGTGTCTCTAAATGCCTATTTTCTTAGTTTCTGTGCAAATAAATTGCCAAAAATGCTAATTTTGTATACAGCGATTATGACCACTAAAGTTGTGAATTTTATTTTAATGTATTTTTATTGTATAATAGCAACTGAGTCTCTAAATGTGGCAGCCAGATTTGATTTTCAAAAAGCAGAATCAATTCTTATGTAAATTGTAGTGTGAGAAAAATTCATTATACTCATTTTACATGCAATTATTAAGGGTTCATGCACATGCTTCCATGTACACATACTAAAAGCGAATAGATCTATTTGTAAATTAGATATACGGAAAAACCTAAAAAAAAAACAAAAAATGAGTGTGCGCATACACACATATACTCCCGCATTCACACGTATATCCAATCAGTATTTTTGTATTTTTTTTTTGTTCACCAGAAAATTCTGTTTCATTAGAAAATAAATAAGAATAAAGATTTAACAGTGGTGGAACGATAAGTGATTTTTAGAAATCCAAAAATCAAACAGTGAAAAAATACATTCGTTGCACATGGTAACTGCTTTGCTCCTTAAAACAACCAAATAAACTCTAAGAACTATCAGATAAATATTACATACAATTTCTATTTAATTAATATTTGATATTACTAGAATGAATCATAATTATAATTTAACTTCGTTCCAACATATAGAATTTTTAAAATCACTAGGAACAATTGACAAAAGAGAGATCTCTAATCCTACTAGTCTTTCACTGGTTTTACTTCAGGAAGATAAGTGAAATAATCATGAAAATTCTGGAAAAATAAAATATATAGATACATATTTTTCATAAAGAGTTAGATTTTTTATTAAATTATTCATTTGACAGCAAAATCTTAGAATTTCATATGGCTTAAAGGCATGCACGTTTATCTACTCCGCATAGCTGCCACATTTTAATTGAGACATATGTGAAGTTTCTGATTGGGCACTTAATAGTTCTAACAGCTTGCTCTTCTAGAGAAATTCAATTACAGTATATAGCAGTGTTAGTAGGCTAGCACTGGTACTACCTGAATGACTGGCAGAGAGCTACTGCATTTTACCAAATGAATACTTAATGATTTGCATTTCATAAAGATGAAAAGATATATCTCAACAGTAGCAATTTGCATTAAAATAAACGCTGCCCTTAGAGGTGGGCGAGTTGGAGTAGAAACTAGATAATTTTATAGTTATTTCAACATAAACAAATAACTGATGGATTTGAAAGTAAAATGTTGCCTACGTTTTGTCTTATTTTCAAAATGTACTTTGAAAGATTTGACCTAATAGCAAGGACAGAGAGTAAAAAAATTACCTAGATTCAAGCATTCAGAACCATCTATTTTTTTATATGTAAAGAAATCTGGGTATGAGTAGGAAGAAATCACTGGTGTGATCAGCATGGAATGACAATTTTAATTTTCTTTATATAGGGAGATTACTTGGCAGAGAAAATAGCCCTTGGTGGAAGATTATAGTTAGGTGTAAGCCCCCATATTAAAAAATACAGATACCAACAAATAAGCAATATAATTCAACAATGTGGGGTTTCTTGATACTAGATTTGGTACAGAAATTTAATATGAAAAGAAATCATAATGTCGGACCTCAAAGACAGTGCTGTCTGGCATGAGTTTTTACACAGTTTGGAATATACACACAGAGATTTATTTTATCTGTTTCCCTAGATTGTAAATTCCTTAAATACAGGAACTGTGCCTTACTTACTTTTATGATTCCAGAACTTAATGATACTTTGTTTAGAGGCATTAGGAGGTATTGAAAATATCTTTGATCTGCCTTAAATTATCTGTACTATCTGGTTGTTATGATTTTGAATGTGATAAACTGTCTTTTTACTATTAAATATTCATCTATACAAGTACTGAGGTATTTTGCTGGGGGTATTGACTAGCATTTGTTGAACATCCATCATCTATCACTTGATGCATTATTGATTCACTCATGTAACCAACTCATTGGGTGGGCATTGATCTAGAGGAAGCAGAAGTTTACAAAACAAGTAGAAAACTTTTATAGAGCTTATGTTTTAGTGGAGCAAACAGATATTTAATAACTTTTATGTTGGCGATGACGAGTAAAGCAGGATGAATGATAAAGAATGATAGATTGAGGGATGCTTGTTCAAGAAAGATTGTTGGCCAAGATCTCACTGATGAGATAATGTTTGAGCAGAGGCCTGAATGAAGTAAGGAAGGAAGCTACATGAACATTTTGTTCAAATCATTCCAAATGAAGATAATATTAAGTCCAAATGCTCCAGAGTGAGAGTGAGTTTGGCACATTTTTGGTGAAAATCAAGAAGACAAGAGTGGCTAGAGCCAACTGAACAATGGGAAGAAACAGAAAATGAGGTCAGAGAGTTTGGAGTGGGCATATGAATCCTTAGTCAAAATATAACTTTGGTCTTGGGGCAGCTAGGTGGCTCAGTCAGTTAAGCATCTGACTCTTCATTTCGGTTCAGGTCATGATCTCAGGGTAATGAGATAGAGCCCTGAGTCAGGCTCCACGCTCAGCAGAGTCTGCTTGAGATTCTCCCCCTCCCTCCATCCTTCCCCTCCACGTTCTCTCTCATTCTCTCAAATAAATAAATAAATAAATCTTTTTTTAAAAAAAGATCTTAAAACATAACTTTGGTCTAATTTGAGCACAAGTATTGTATTTTTCTCTGAAATTGAACATATCATGGAGTCAGATAAAAGCTAGCGTTCTTGAGTCAAAACAGTCCTCTCTATTTCAGAATGCCATAGGGAAGAAACTACTGAAGAAAAAAATGAGTCTTTATAATGTTAATTTCCCAAGACAGGATTTTTGCACAATAAGCTATTGAAGCACACAGATAGGAATACTTGACCCAGCTAAAGAAAGATATTCATGTAAAAGAAAAAAATAGGGAAAAATTTCTGATGATACAACGCAGCCAAATAAAGCATAAAGAAACCAAGGTAAATGGACAGGTGAGGAGAAAGAAAAATTTTTAAACATAGTACTACATCAAAAACAACACGCAAATTTTGGTGAGCAAACATACTCTGATTTATAATATTTATTTATTTTTTGTATTTTTGAGAACATAAAAAACTGTTCTTCCATGAAACTTGCAGTCTAGAGACACAGAATAAGAAAGAAAAAATGATAAATATGATGATCTCAGATCACCAAGAAATAAGTTTATAACATGTTAAGCCATACTTTTTGCTCAATTTGTTATAATGTCTTAGTGTACTCTAATTAATTCAGGAAATAATATAGTGTAATAGAGAAAATAAAAAAGAAACCATTGAAAAGAAAGCATACTATAAAAGGAAGTGTCAGACCTCAGACTATTGGATGTCATTTCAATAAATGTAAATGGAGTAAAGTTATCTATTGCTAGGAAAAAACCCATCTTTTTTGAAGTATATGTTGCTCAGAAATGATATAATAAAATAATTAAAATATAGGCAAAGATCACAAAATGCAAACAAAAAGAAAGCATGGTCCATAATACTAATATTAGAAGGAGGATAAAATTAACTCAATTTATGAATAATGAAAATCATATTATGTAGATATAAGAGATGAACACTAAGAGAAACAATGATAGGAATAGAAAATCATTCTGTTTGGGGAGTGGGAATCAGCCAAGAGTTTCTTATTTTGCATTGTAAAACTTTCATATTTCCATTATAAATATTTCATATTTTTAACAAAGTTCATGTTTTGGTTAAAAAAACCTGAAAAAAAGTTCCATTGTAAAAGCTCCCATGAAACACCATCAGTATACTATGACAAATAAACAAAAAATATTTAAGCAAATTCAAGAAAGATACTTAATTCATGTTTAAAATTTTTCATACAATAAATATTTGAGAAATTTCCATATTCTTTTACCACAATGCAGCAAATTTAGGAATGAAAATTTTAAATGTAGAATTATAATAAAAAACTCATAGCTAGCAACACATTGGAAGGATAAATAGAATATTCATTTAAGCTTAAGAAATGTTTGCAAATATGTAAAGCAATCAACACTCCAATAGAAAATGTGCACATGCAGTAATAGGCTGTTCATAGGAAATATATGACTAGCTTATAATGGCTTATAAAATTATTACCACATTCACAAATAAACATAAACTTAAATAACAATGATTTATCTGTTCTACCTGTTGGATTGCAGAGGTTACAAAGTTTTTATGCAGAGAAATGGTAAGGTAATTCTCATATAACTTCATGGGAATATAAATTAGTCTAAGCTCTTTTTGAGGAAAATTTGGTGTTATTTCTCAAAACAACCTCGGTAATTCCATTTCTAAATATTTATGTCACTGATATATTAATGCATCCTTTGAATTGCTAGTTAACTAGCGTGTTTATATACTATAAGTAAAAAATAAGAGAAAAAATTGTGTTTATGTCCATCAATATAAGATTCTTTAAAAATCATAGTATTTTCACACAATAAAATTTTATTTAGCAACTGAAAATAATGTGATTAATGTTTATAGTCACAGAAAGAAAGTTCACTAAGAAATATCACAAAGTAAATAAACCAAATGTTTGGTACCTATTTGTCTTCAGTACATATAAATAATATATGAGATAAATAACTGCAATGGAATAAAATTTTTCTTTAAGAATGGGGAAGAAACTATGGATTGTAGTTAAAGGAACGGAAGCAGAGATCCTAGTGGAGGGATGTTCACCTTTTATTAAAACACTTCAGTGTTTAATTTTTTCAGTCTATAATGAGCTGCTTTTCCATAACATTTTTAAGAGGCAAATATGCAAGACTCAGTGATTTCAAGAAAAAAGTGAAATTCTCAAAATGACCAGTGTTTCTCATGTATTTGTGGTGTAGATGACAAGGTCAGAGGTCAGGTCTTTGACAGAGAAAATAATGTATATATATATATGTTTGTGGAAAACAAATTTGAAAAGGGATATGATCAATTTATTAATACATTTTGCTTTTAAGCATCTTAATAAAGATATAACAAGGGTAATATAAGATGCTTATGCAATGATTTCTTAGGAATATTTAACCCATGGCACAAACACAAGAAATGATGGGTTTCTTAATGGTTGCAGGAGAGAACGTCTTCCTTTCATACTTCTTTCCTTTGCACCTCTTCCTTCCTCCTTCTCCCCCTGCCCCACACCTTCCCTTCACCCTCTTCCCTTTCTTCTTCTCCTCCTTCTCCTTTTTCTCCCCCTCCTTTTCCTTGTCCCTTTCCTCCTACTCCTTCTCCTCTCTCTCTCTCTCTCTCCAACTGGCAAAAGGAATACAACTAAGCCCCAAATTTTTTAAAATGCCATCAAGTTTATGACAAGTCATTAAAATGTCAGTTGAGAGTAATACATTTTAGGGAAGATGGCATGAAAGATGTAGATTTCATTCCCTTTATTTTGCTTTATAATGCATGCTCTTACACCGGACTAGGTCAAGAGATATTGGATATTTAGGTCATCATTTATTGACCGCCAACATACTTTCTTTTGTAAAATTCAAGTTGCTTATGTTGTGGGTCAATATAAGTGGAATATGTAGTATTTTCTTTTTTAAAAATATTTATTTATTTATTTGAGAGAGAGAGAAAGAGAGCGTGAGCAGGAGGAGGGGGAGAGGGAGAGGGAGAGAGAATCCTTGAGCAGACTGCACACCCAGCACAGAGCCCAATTTGGAGCTCCATCTCATGAACCCAACATAACCTGAATAAGAAACAAGAGTCAAAGGCTTAACCAACTGAGCCACCCAGGCGCCCCTACAATATTTTCTTCACAGAAAACCCTGAAGAAAACTCCAGTTGTATCTTGCTGCCAAAAATACTATATTTCTCCTGAGAAACTTCTTTTGTTGTTGCTTTTAATTTCACATCATTATGAGTTATTTGACTGATGACTTTTCTGTTTTTGATTTGTCCTTCAAAGGATAAATCCTGGGCCCAAATTTAGTATCCATAAAATCATTATGTTTAATAATTTTAGCCTTATTCATTCCCTCCCATTTTCCTGCTGTTATTTTCATTTTCCCCTTCTCCTCACTTTCAATTCACTTTATAATGAGTTAACGAAAGTCGACTCTCTGAAACATCTGGGCATGAGTAAAATATCTTAGTTAAACATACAAAAGTTAAATAACGAATTAAATATATATGGGGTTATCTAACAAATTGGCATAATTGCAATGGCATTCACTACTTAGGATTTCCAACATTTAAAGCAAAAGCGTTTTCTGTCAGAAAATTTCATTACCATTGAAAATGCATGTTGATGTTTAAAACACAATTATTATTCTTCAGTATTTTTCTATAAAAGTATGAAAAACAATGGTTCATTTTGAATTATCATGTTCCAGTTCTATGAGAATATTAATAAAAATATCTATAATAGGGGCACCTGGTTGACTCAGTCGTTAAGCGTCTGCCTTCGGTTCAGGTCATGATCCCAGGGTCCTGGGATCGAGCCCCACCATCAGGCTCCCTGATCAACGGGAGGCCTGCTTCTCTCTCTCCCACTCCCCCTGCTTGTGTTCCCTCTCTCTGTGTCAAATAAATAAATAAAATCTTTAAAAAAAATCTATAATAATTAAGTTTAAACAAGTGATTTTAGTAGAAACCAAGACAATAAGCTCTTCTCAGTAGTTAAGGCCCTGCCTTTAGCTGTGGATACCTGAAAATCAAACTGATATTTATTTCATATCTATCAATTACTTTTGAAATGAAATGAGAACAATTTTTGCTAATAAGCATCATCTAATGAATTCTAAGAGATATGATTGTGTTAAGGAAAATAATGAAGGCACTTCTCTCCTTATTTACTTTATATTCAGTAGCCTTTGCCATAGTATCTGAATATACTCTAGAAATTATACCTTTTTAATCTTTTAAACACCTTTTTTAACAGGCCTAACCGTTGGCTGAAAACGTCAGCCCTTTTTGGCTTCTCGATCGTTCCTGAACTGGGTAAAATTCTACCCATCCTTCGAACTCAAAGGTCCAACACAAAGGGTTGCTTTTTTGAAGTCTTGAGAAACTACTTTCCACTTTCTAACTCTATCCACAGAAAATCACTCCTAAATTATACATTAGAGTATGTATTTAATATTGAGCCGGCTACTACTGTTTTTTTTTTTTCGATCAAAATATCTGTGTACCTCTAAATGCATCTACTAGCTGTTTTTATATTTGCTGTTTATTTGGGGGAAAAACTCTGTCATCCCATCCCAAGTACTACTTAAAGGCATATTTGAGTGTTAAAGTTATCAACAGTTCCTAGCCTGGTGTCTGGTACAGGTAAATGTTTAATGCGTGTATTGAATTTAATTAAATTCCCAATGTGTAAAAAACTGAAAGTATAGTGGGTAGTGATCTGTTTATACTAAGAAACAATATATTTAACCTTAGGCCTGTAAAATTAGTAATTTTCTCCTATAAATTAGAGAATTCCAGCATGCCAGGACAAGGAAATATACAGAAAAATCCCCTTTCATTAAACTCTCCTCCACATTTATTAAAAACCTTTCCTCCACATTTATTATAGAAGTTAATAAAGCCTCTAAAATCTCAGTCTGACTTGGAATTAATAAAGAAAAAGATTGTGATCATCAAAAAAAATAAATTAAAATAAAATATAAAATTGTTCAAACTACAAAATAACTGATGGCTTTGTATATAAGAGCCATTGTCAACTTAGATAAACAAGAAATTTAGTTTTGTCTTCAGAGGCATCAGTATTGAATCGAGACAGAAAGAGCTTACTAATCATCAAATTATTATTAGAAAGCTCAAAAACACTTCTCTACCACTGAATTATACAGGAAGTCTCTAAATACCCCATTCCTTTAGACTTAATGTACTAAAAAAATGACATATTTTTCTTTCATAATCATTTTCCCATATTGTATCAAAAATCCTTAACAACATTACAGTTTTAAGCAAGCATTCCCAATATGGAAATTTTTTTAAATTATGCTTAATTTTTAAATTATTTTTAATTTTTTACTTAGAGATATTTATTTTTTAATTAACATGACGACACTAACATACTACCTCCTTCTTGCTATTAGACAAGGAGTAACATCAGTCGTCTAGCTTAAGCCCCTGTTGCAGCCAGATCCCAGAATGACTGAATGAGAATTTGCATTTTAATATGATCCTCAGGAGATAGATATGCACCATAACATGTGAGAAACACTGGTCTGATATAAAGTCAGAACCTTTGTTCGTATTAAATAAATGTTATTTTGCTTCTTTTCCTTATATGTCCCTACACAGTCCTTGTAACCTCCAGATTTATAGGAAGAAAAGAGCTTGGGGTCCCCCACCCTTATAGACCTATACAACCTCTTTGTTTTATATAATGAATGTGACCTAAAACCAAATTTTCCCTGTAAATAAACACTTTTCAGCAGTCAAAGAAAAAAAATCATTTTTCTTATTACAAGATTTAGCTACATCTCTAGTTAATCAAGTATGTGAAACCTTCATCATAGTGGTGGCATACAGGATTGAATGGGGTTCTTGGCCTCAGGAACCACTGCAGTGTGCTAAACAGCTGGGATTGTCACATTATTATAAAATATTCATACAACCGTATGGATGCATGTACAGTATTTCTAGTCAATCTCCATACAGTAATACCTACTAGTACCATCAATGATGAATTATTTGTAGCATTCTATTAATGCTTATAACCATAAACTCCTGCTTAGTCTCTCAAATGTTAACAACTATCCCTGGAGCATGTGTTGTTAATTAGTTGTAAAAAGTATTACCTGAGTAAAGATTCAGTATATTAAAACTGAGGCAAAACATATATATCTCAATCTGTAGGACAAAGCAATTTTAAATAAATTATAGTGTTGTTTTCAATCTCTAGTAAGTTTCCTTGAGGAATGTGTATCTTAAAAATGAAAATATGTCTTCATCTCTTTATACCAAATTTTCAGTAGAAAATTGAGGTAGGTTCAATAAGTTTGTGTAAAGAGCAGTTTCACTGGATTAGGTTTGAACCATGATTGTTTATAACTAAAGACAGAAAACTGCAGATAAAGGATTGCCACGGATGGTTGACAAACGTTTTCTGCTTTACTGGAGCAATGGAGCTTTAGTAGGTTTTCAAAAAAAAAAATAAATAATGGAATCTCCTGAAGAGCAAATCTTTTCACATGGTTGTATTAACAATCATCTGTGGAAGAACTTCAGCACCTTCAGGGATTAAGAAGAGAACTTGCTGGCAAAGTGGCTGACTCCAAAATTATTCCAGGAATAAGACAAGGTGGAGAAGGGTAAGGAGAGAGAAAGAAACCCTCATGGGTCTGGACACAGGACAATTTTCTGGTAGAAGAAAAGACTGATATATTTTCTCAGGAATTTATGGAAGTTGAGGGAATTCAGATTAACTGTGATATCCCTTTCCAAATGTTATAATATGTGTTGTGGAAGTTGAGTGCACCCTGCGTTAGTTTCCATGGAAGGAAGTTAAAGTTTCTTGATGACCAGAGATAAGTGTTTTATGTTGTTTACAGGGTACCACAGGTGCCTCAGTACGAAAATTTGAATGGAAAGAGAACAGTATAGGCTTTTGTTCTAAGTAGTTAATGTTGCAAAATGTCTTTGTTATACTGTCTAAGGAGGCCAAACTATAATATTTACCAAAATATTAACCTCAGTTAATACTGTTCAGTAGAATTTTAAAAGATGACTTTTACGATTAAATCTCACAAACACCAAGTACGTAACCCAGAGAGGCAAATTGTTAATCTACAGTGAGAGATAATATAGGAAGTTGGTCAGACTTTTGTGTTTGCCTAACCACTAATTTGTTTTCCTCATAGACATCTATATGGGAAGAAAAATTATCACTAGGTGATAACTGAATGAACATTAATGTAAGGCAATAGGATCCAGTTAGTGGATTTAGATATTTAGTAGCATGAAGTCTGGTAGCTTTATGAGTTCATCTCAACACATTTTAACACCACCCACTTACATGTTCTAACTTAAAACTTTGGTATGATCTATCATCCATTTATTTCTCTTTACAGCCCACAACAATTGCATTACACATGTGTTTGCAATTCTGACTTTCAAATAATTCATGTTCTTGATTTCCTTTCACAATTGCATTATTCAACCCTAGTCAAAGCCAGCTTCATTTCTAAAGTGAACCATTACTATACACTAGTAACTAGTCTCTCACTTACCACTCTTGAGTCTCCATTCTCATCCCCACAGATTTTCTTTATAGCAGCTGGGGTGATTTGTATAAAAAAAATAACACAGCTAAAAATATTTTATATAGACTATATTTGTGTATGTAGACCTCAAATATCTCTCATACACCTTATGGTAAAATTCAAAAATTTTGGAAGAAACTCACAATTCATCTCTTATCACTCACCCCCTCAGTCAATATGCTCAGACACCTACCCTTTCTACTCTACTGTTGCTACATTTTGTGGGACCTACACCTGAAAAATGCATTGGTTATCAAATGTTAATAGTATCTACAGTGTTTGTTGGGGGAAATGGGTGCAAGACACAATGTGGTCGGATTCCTCCAAGCCAAGAAGAGCATCTTTACTTTCATTTCACTGGCTTTTTTTTTTTTTTTAAGATTTTATTTTTTTAAATAAGCTCTACACCCAATATGAGGCTTGAACTCACAACTTCCAAGATCAAGAGTCACATGCTCTACCAACTGGGTCAGCCAGGAGCTCCTCATCTCACTGGACTTTTAACATGAGTAAAGGAACAAGAGGCCATCAGTTCTAATCCCTAGATCCTCTTCTTCTGGCTTACTCTTGAGACTCTATGTTATCAATTTGTCAAATTAACACTTATTAAGTGGATGGTGATCCTCAGTTCAACAATAGACCACAGGAACTAAAAGAGAGAAAGCAGAAATTACTCACAGATCCTAGAGGAAGTATCTGGCATACCTTGAAGGACTACATGGGGAAGTCAAGGCAGAGTGCAGACAAAGATAGGATGTGGGTGGGGCGCATGCCGTTATTAAAGTCAGTAGGTGAAGGGTTTTGTAGTTCCTAAACTAAGGCCAGACTGGTCAATTCAAACACAAGGAATGGGGTTTTGGTAAGCCCCACAGGGATCCTTCTTAAGAGGGACATACTTAAGGCATACTGGTTGCTGCAAGGCAGGAGAGACTGATGATTACAAGGACTATTGGGGAAGTCATATCAGGAACTTGGATTTGCTTGTGACTCTGTGGGCTGCTATCTAGGGCACGTGCTTGCATGAGGGGGCTAATGTCAACTTAAGATAACTGCAAAATGGATGCCTAGGTAGCAATTCCATGGAGTAGCTTTTAAACTTCTAACACTCAAAAAATGTTTTCTTATAATAATGTTTTCTTATAATAATAGTGAGTGATATTTTAGTATCTAAGGAAGCAAGTATTTGTTTAACATGGGATATTTTGGCTTTGGTCAAATTTTCAGGGTTGTATGCAAAACTATTTGTGTTATGTAGTATCCTAAAGCCTATAAATGTATCTTTGTTAAGAACTTCCAGATTTGCACTCTAACCACAACTTGCCTTTGTATTATATTTCTAATTTTAACTAGATGAATTGCCAAAGCAAAAATATATATAATCAAAACCCAACTTACACTTTTTTTCCAAATTTTGTTCTTATTCCTATAATTCCATGTTCTGTTAAGACATCACTATTTGGGAGCGCCTGGGTGGCTCAATTGGTTGAGCCTCTGCCTTCGGCTCAGGTCATGATCTCAGGGTCCTGGGACTGAGCCCTGCATCGGCCTCCCTCCTCAGCGGAGAGCCTGCTTCTCCCTCTCCCTCTGCCTGCTGCTCTGCCTTCTTGTGCTTTCTCTCAATTGGTCAAATAAATAAATAAAATCTTAAAAAAAGAAAGACTATCACTATTTGTCACCCCATGTTGAAACTTGGGACCCCTGTCAATTTCCCCCTGATTTCTGTTACTGTATCAGTCCCCAAATCTTCTACCTACTCACACTGAGGATATATAATCTCTCTCTCCTGTTAAGTGGACTAACTCCGGAGTCAAATTGTCTGTTTGAAATCAGGCGCAGCCACTTACTAGCTACTTGTTCTTAATTTAGGAAGGTACCTCAACAGATTTTTTACAGTCCTCCTCTGTATAATATGAATAATTAGCAATAGCATTTATCTCTTGTCATTATTATGAAACTCGAACAAAATCATTTTTGTAAAATGCTTAGTATCCAGTAACCTCATAAGAATTTTTTTGTTATTATTATCTATGTGTAATTTTTTCTGGAATCGACTTTCTTTTCGTGTCCACTGATTATTCACAAAATATCCTCATTACCTTTCACCTGAAATACTGCAATACTTTATTTGCTTTGTGTCCATTTCTAATGTCATGATGGTTCCCATTCATTGCCTTCTCTGTTAACAATCATGTAAATGCCATGTTAAAAAAGTGTGTTGAAAATAAGCTTCAAAGAATTTAAAATAGTATTCAAGGGTCTCAGTGATGTGGTAAAAAATATCCCTTTTCTAACCGTTTGTTCACTCACTTATTTTTAAGTTCCAGTCAAACCAGAAAAACCAGTTTGCATTTTCCTAAATGTGTGCTTTTGTATATTAATGACCTACTGAAATTGCATTTTCTCCTATTTCTTATTGTTGGAGAACCCTGTATTCTTATGTTATTTGCCATTCTTTTTTATATTCAATATGAATTACAAATATAATTATAATTTAATAGTTCTAGTAAACAAGATAAGTCTAGCTTTATCCTTATATCCATCACAGTTGGTAGGTCAGTAAATATGTAACTAATTTTTAAAATTTATTTTTGAATTTGAAGGCTTTCAAACAATCTCCAAACTCTATATTCTTCTTAAGAAATGTTCTATTTTCCTTTTTTAATTTACTTATTTTTAAAAATTTTTTTAAAGATTTTCTTTATTTATTTGAGAAAGTGAGAGAGAGAGAGAGAGATTGAGAGAACGGGAGGGGCAGAGGGAGAAGCAGACTCCCTGCAGAGTAGGGACCTCCAATGTGGGACTCCATCCAGGACCCTGGGATCATGACCTGAGCCAAAGGCAAACACTTAACCAACTGAGGCACCCTTAAGGGATATTTTCTAATCATGAATAATGCAAAAAATAAATAAGAATATTATATATGTATATGCACATATTATATAGGTGTATATATAACATATGTTGTGTGTTTTGTAAAACAAATTTCCTGCGTTAACTGAACTATAAAGAAATGTGTTTGTAAGAAGGTATTCATACCAAATGTGTTTTATTCAGAAAAATTAGAAATATATACATTTTCTGAGTTTAAATTTTAAATTTAATTCCCCAAGTAACAGAGCTGAAATTCCCGTGTTCATATCTGACTAGATCTTGAACTATAAATGGATTCTGAAACACTTAGACTGGGATATTCAGCATATGTAAACAGCTATCTTTTCACTAGATGAAAAATTCCTGGATCTTTAGATACTTCTGAATAAATTTCTTTGACATAAATTTCACAAATTTTGGGGAGACTCTTCTGAATTTGCACATTATCATTAAGTTCTTTATGGTGCCATAGGATTTTGTTTATACTTTTATTTAGTAGGTAAATGATAGCCGTTACACTAAATCAATTTTCCTTCACTAACTCAGAAGCTATCTAAGGTCAGGAGGTACATATTTTTCATCTGTTCTATCCCAAATAATTGCAAACCTAGGTCCTGGTACGTATTATGTGTTCAGTAAATATGTGTTGAATTAATTTTTTATTGTCATACTTTTACTTAGACATCACACACACATATATACATATACCTATGTAAGTATCATATTCAAATATTGAAGTTTTGTCTATTGTTAAAGTCCTAAAGATATAAATTTTAGAAATATAAAAAGTTTGCTATGTTCTGTCTATAATTTATAATTAATTCATTTGTTTTTCATTCCTATAATCTACTTAAAAACAATTTAGATATTTTTTTAAAATGTTAACTGGATTATCTCTTTCTCAATGAAACCACAAGATACAACAAAATGTAAAAAAATCATTTTTTATTCAGTCAATTTTTCCCCTTCTCAAACATACATTATTTTAAGAAAAATTAAGTCAATGTTGACATATATCACAATTTAAAAATATGCCAACTGTAGTAAGGAATTTTAAAATATACCTTTAATGTATAGAAAGAGTTTCAACCCTAAATGTTGCTTGAGGAAGTGTAACTGAATATGTATTATTCAGTTGATTTAAACTTTTCATATAAATGACAGGAAGAACCTTGAGGATATATGTATATTATTTCTAGAATAGCAAAGATGTTGCAAAAAGCAGAAGGAGGCTATATTGACAAACTAAACATTAGACAAGAGTGAACAAGTCGAAATAATAATTTGAATTTACCCTGAGGAGGAAAACCCTAGAGGAAAATTTTAAGGTAGGACTAAGAATGGAACAATTTTTCTATTATTTTAGGATTATCATAAAAATTCTAGAAGTTTGCTTTTCCTTTCCATATAAAAAACATGTAAGAGACTTCACTAATGTGAACACTTCCCTAATAAGACACACTAAATAGTACCAATAAAGAAAAGGAAGAACAAGCGGGGAGTTGGGCGTATTTCCCCACGAGATATCAAGACTTATAAAACTTTAGTAATTAAGGCAATTGGTATCAGTGTAGGGATAGCTCAATGAAACAGAATAGAGTATCAGGGATAGGGAGGAGAAATATATATATTTCCCCTCATATATACATATATATATATGCTTATGCTTAATTTATCTCAGGGTGAGTTTTCAGATTTGTAAGGACATTGAGCTACATTTTCAGTTATATGGAAAATAAATAGAATAAGACCCTTACTTCATACCATACACAAAAATAATAATTTAAGGTAAATGAAAGATCAAAATGAGAAGAATAAAATGACCAAACGTTTAGAAAACATTACAGATGAATAACTTCATAACTTAGTTTTAGGGAATAACTTTAGACCTAATCTAAAACCTAAGTCTTAGTTTTTTTAATAAGATGTCCCGTCACAAAACAATAAAAGTTTGACAAATTTTATTAAATTAAAATTTAATAACTTCTTTTTTAATAATAAATAAATTATATAGAAGAATAAAAAAAAATCCATAAATGCAAGTTACTTATTACAGGTATAAATGATGAAGAGCTGATATTCAATATTCACTTTTTAAAAATCTCCTAAAGTAATGAAGAAAAGGAGTGTTTCAATAGAAAAATGGGCAAATGACCTCAAGAGGCACTTCAAGAAAAAAGAAAAAAAAAGATCTATACCAATCAACATGACATGAATTTTAAAACTGTACAGTATCAAGGGATAAAAAGAATGTGAAGCAATGTTTATATTCATCAACTGAAGTATAAATTAATAAAACCAATTTATTAAACAATTTAGTATTGCCTAAGAAAATTAACTATATACACAATTTATGACCTCAAAGTTCTACTCTTAGATATGTCTTCAAAGAAATTCTTGTGAACATGCACCATGATTCATGCCTAAGAATATTTTTAGCATTATAATTCTCCATGACAACAACAACAAAAAAATAATAATAACTGGAAATAAAACAAATGTCCATTACCAGTAAATGGATACATTAATTGTGGCATATTCTAAAATGGATCACTGTAATGTCCTCTAAATGAATGAACTACAGGTAATTATAGTAACATAAGTGAATATCAAAAATATAACATAGATTAAAGAAGCATGACACAAAGATTACTTGCAGTATGGTTCAATTTTCATAAAAATTATAAACATGAGGCAAAGCAATTTATTATTTAAGTATATAAACCTCCTACAACAATAAAGAAAAACAGTGAAATTATAAAATAGAAAAAGAAGTAAGGAAAAGTAAACAAAATATTCAAGTTAATAATCACTCTGCAGATGGCAAAGAACTGTATGGCATCGGGGGGGAGCACACATAATTCCTGAGGCATTGGTAATGTTCGATTTATTGTCCAAGTCTGTAATAATAATAGTAAAGGGACGCCTGGGTGGCTTGGTCTGTTAAGCGTCTGCCTTTGGCTCAGGTCGTGATCCCGGGGTCCTGGGATCGAGTTCCACATCGGGCTCCTTGCTCTGTGGGGAGCCTGCTTCTCCCTCTGCCTATGGCTCCCCCTGCTTGTGCATGCTCTCTCTCTCTCTCTTTCTCTCTCTGACAAATAAATAAATAAAATCTTTTAAAAAAAAAAAATAGTAAAAATAAGAGTAACAAACATATAGCCCTCACCGTGTGCCAAGAACAAAACTATGAGACACATATTATTATTCTCCTATTCCAGATCAGGGCACTCTGACACAGAGTGATTCATAGGCTTGTCCAGCTTCACACTGATAGTAAGTCCCACAGGCATGATTCAAAGCAAGGCACCTTGGTCTAGATACCCTGCTCCAATCAAGGCCCAGCGCTCAATCCTGGCTGTATGTAGCAATTACCAGGGAAGCTATAAAGATATCGATATTTGAGTCTCACCCTCAGAGATACTGGTTTAATTGGTCTGGCAGGCATATTGGGTGTTTAGATTTTTAAGCTCCCCAGGTGACTCTATTCTCCAGCCAAGTTAAAGAACCACGCACGATGTAGTCAGTTCTTCACACAGGAACAGAGGGTGTTTTATTTATTTCTTAGAACTTTTCTCAGATCCCTCAGAGAATTGAGATAACAGGGAAAACCACCACCCCAAAACCTGGAGAGACAGGTGAATAAAGAGGATTGCAGACATGATTAGCTTAACTGAAGTGGAAGCCCCTGGAGCCAGTTGGAATATTTACATGATAACTTTGCAGAATCTGAAGGCTGAGTGTGGACCACCTTGAGAATTAAAAACTATTGGAGAGGGGCACCTGGGTGGCTCAGTCGGTGGGGTAAAACTATTCTGTAGGACACTGTCATGGTAGATACATGACATTATGCATTTGACAAAACATAAATTTACAATACAAAAAGTGAAACTTCATGTAAACTATGGACTTTAGTTAATAATGTACCAATATTCATTCATTGAAACAAATATACAATATTAATACAAGATATTAATAATGGAGGAATCAGTGGGGATATGGGAAGTGGGAGATATGATGTATGGAAATTTTATATACTGTCAGTTCCATTTTTCTTTACATTCAAAACCATTTTTTTAAAATATATAAAATAAACTAAAACAAGTGGTAAATCATGTTTGCCATCTAGAAGGCAAATGATCAATGGGCCTATTCAGGAATATTTTTAAAAAGAAATCCAAAAAGGTTTATAATTAGAGTGACCAAATAATTTATTTTATTAAAAAAATTAAAAATGCAATAATAAAGCTTATTTCTGCATGAACTCTCCCTGATCTCTAATAAGTTTTTTTCTCTTCCTTATGTCTGACCCAAGCTTTTGGTGGCCATGTTCTTTATAGTGTTGTTACATCACAGCCATTAATTTATATATTTGCACTTGTTTTACATTTTTCCCTTTACATTTGAATATACGTGTTTTTGCTTCTCATTCACCCTCCACAAAACTGACGTTCCTAGACAGTCAGATTCATGTTTGCTCCAATCTCAGTGATATCAACCACTGCCACGGTAATTCCCTGATCAGCTAGCTCTCTCCTCACTGACTGTTTTCATGACTGGTTCCTGCTTCTCTTTCTATTAGGAAATTATGACTTGTAGATTCCCGTCATTCATTAGGTCAAGAAGAGGACATTGTCTTTCCACAAAGGAGGGATATACATCAAGGGGAGACCATCGGATAAAGTGGTTAGGAGTTCAGGCTCTGTAACCAGAATATCTTCTGACTTTCCTTTATGTGATTTTGGTCAAGGAACTAAATCCTCCAAGCATCTGTCTGCACCATCTGAGAATAATGAATCAGTGGTAGGCAGGACAATATCACTGCATATTGAAGTGCATCATAAAATCATATCCTGCTACTTCTTCAGTCCATCTGGGTCACATTTCCTTCAATAAAGACAATATTACATTGCAACAGTGAGAGCACAGTGGACAGTTTTTAAATTAAGTGTACCCGTAGATGAAATATGCCTTGTTCTTTTTGAATTTTTAAATTATCTAATGGTCGATACTTATTTGTGAAAGTTCTCTGAAGTTCATATTTTCCTCCAAAGTAAAATGTGTTTGTTGATATTAATTTCTATATCTTCTGTCAAGAAGAATTAATTAGGATTCTATTTTTGCACATTCATCGTTTGTTTTTTATTTAGAAATCATAAAATATCAAGTCTTGTTTAAAACTCTCACATAATAGGGGTGTCTGGCTGGCTCAGTCGGTTAAGCCTCTGCCTTTGGCTTGGGTCATGATCCCAGGGTTCTGGGACTGAGTCCTGCATTGGGGTCCCTGCCAGGCAGGGAGTCTGCTTCTCCCTCTCCCTCTACTCCTCCCCCCACTCATGGATGCACTCTCTCTCTCTCATGTGCTCTCTTTCTTTTATTTCTTTCTTTCTTTTATTTTTGCTCTCTTTCTTTTAAATAAATAAATAAAATCTTTTTTAAAACCTCTCACATAAATAAAAATATAAAGTTCAATTATAAAAATAATAATTCTTAATTGCTATTATATTCTAATAATTAACATACGAAAACCTATTGTTTCTATGAGTTAAAAAAAGATGATTATAAGGATGGTAAAGTGAGAATTTGTTCTGAAAGATAAAACTCTATTAAAAATGTCTCTTTTATTACTCATTAATAATTTTAAAATATCAAGAAATATTTTGACTTTTTAGTTTATGAAGATTAAACAGAAAGAGGAAACTGATAAACCACTAAAACTACAAAAAGTATTTGAGTATTCACTAACATGAGAAATCATATCAAATATATCAATATTTATATGAAGTAAAATATGGAAAAACTATAACATCAAGAGATAATGGATTCTAATAGAAATTAACCATGCCCCATATGTAATATAAAACTTAAGTATGTATATCAATCATTTTTTCTAGAAAACTATACTTATGTTGTCTTCAGTTTGTAATATACAAATAATATTCAAATATTTTATTCATAGTTGAGGAAAGAATAGAAAAGAAAATTAGTTATGAGTGTTGAAATAACAAAGCATTTTTTTAAAATAAAAGTATTATAAAACATATCTTTATAAAAATATATTACTTTTTAATAATGACATTTTAAGAATAACAGTTAATAATTTTGAGCTATAGACTGTATGTTTTAAATACAATGAAAATGGGGCACCTGGATGGCTCAGTCAGTTAAGCGTCCGGCTCTTAATTTCAGCTCAGGTCATGATCTCAGGGTTGTGAGATCTAGCTCTGTATGGCATGGGGCCCTGTGCTCAGTGGGGAGTCTGCCTGTCTCTCTCTCTCCCTCTCCCTTTTCCCTTCCTCCTGCTCATGTGCTCTCTCTCTCTCTAAAATAAATAAATAAATATTTTTTAAAAATATAGTGAAAGGGCTTCTTGATATATAAATATATTTTTAATATTCTTATTTTTCAATATTTGAATCTTGACATATATAGGTTTTTAATTTTAGTTATTTTAATTTAAGAAAAAAAGATTCATGTTACATATGAGATGTTCAATCCTATCCAAATGACACGTAATCGTAAGAGAAATACGAATATAAATTAAGTAGGAACTATATACCAGCATTCTAAATCCAATCACAGTATATCCAAAAGCACAAAGAAAATATAACTTATTTTTTCTATGATGAACTTTGTAGTCCTTTTGAGTCCGAAACCTACTTAGTAGTATCAGAATAAAAAATAAATTGAGATTGATCCAGTAATCGCAGTTCAATTAAATAATCTAAATATTCTTTTTGTAATTCACCTCTTTTGTTTCAGTATCCAGGCTTTCCAATGTCCTCTTCTTTCTCCCTGCTCCTGACATGTTGATGTGTGCAAAAGAAGGGCTTGCACAACCTGGAGCAGGTGGTAAAAAGTTGACTCCCATGAAGATCCATATTAGATGTTAGTATCATCCTTCAAGACCCCCGGTCTCTAAGCAACGGTCCTATTCCACATGCTACTGCTTATCCTCCTGAGACTTGAGAGTTTACAATAGGATGGCTGGTTACCTTAGGTGTATTATCTCACTTGAGCCCCAAATTTTCCCAGAGACTCTATATCAGCTATAGTTGGAGTTGCCTACACTTTGGATAAAAATCATATTTCCCTATATCCTGCCCTGGCCTGCCCTGAATTCTGTGATCACTGAGCCACTTTGACATTCTCTGGAATGATCCTCATTCAGATTAAACCAATTGTCATATAAACTCCTTGAAGGCATTTGGGAGCTCTGGACTCCAACTGTTTGCTATATACCTCATTGGCTTGATTACCAACAGCAGTGAGATGAGCTCCCTTCTCTCGTATCCATGCCAGAACACATTAGGGTATTCTTGAGATTTTATAGAGCATTTGTTGTTTGTTATAAAACCTAACTTAACTTGTTTTGTCATACTAAGAAATGTAAACCTACTCTGATCTAGTGGAGCTATTTTGGTATTGTATAAGCAATATTGGGTTTTCTCGGGAAATGAATTTGCTCTGGGTGCAAAAGGACAAGGAGCATTTTACAACTGACTTAGGGAGTCAGGGAAGGCTTCTTGAAAAAGATGATGCTTGAGTTTTCTGAAGGTTGAAAGGAAATTAGCCAAACAAAGAGGAGGGGGAATGCTATTCCAGGAGGAGGTAATAAAATTAGCAAAGTTGAAAAAATAAAGGCACAATCTGATAGGGGTACAAAGTTAGCAAACTTCAAGGTTTGCAACTATTAAAGTAAAAACCTGTGCTAAGGTGTGGTGGGAGGTGAGTGGACAGAGCCTCATGAAGAGCCTCGGATCCAGGAAAAGGGAATTGAACTCTATCTTGAAAGTAACGAGGAGCCACTGATGAGTTTTAAGCAATGAAGTGACAAAGCCAGATTTCTGAGTTTTCCAATATTAACATGGTGAGTTATTAAAAAGACAATTTAGGGCTCCTGGGTGGCTCAGTGGGTTAAAGCCTCTGCCTTCGGCTCAGGTCATGATCTCAGGGTCCTGGGATCGAGCCCCGCATCGGGCTCTCTGCTCAGCAGGGAGCCTGCTTCCCCCTCTCTCTCTGCCTGCCTCTCTGCCTACTTGTGATCTCTCTCTGTCAAATAAATAAATAATAAAAAATCTTAAAAAAATAAAAAGACAATTTACCGTATTAGCACTCCCTGTGCCTGCTCCCACCTCAGAAAAGAGAACAATAAAGAAAATGAAGTGATACATCCCAATATTGTACACTAAAATTCATACCTACGATGAAAAGCCATTTCTGGTTGCAGTGTGAACTCAGGAACCAAGAGTTGATGGTTAGAGATAAATCCAGGCCCTAAATCATTCTCTTCTACTACATTTATTCTAATCCCAGGTTGATTTTTATGCATTTCTAGTATCTTTTTTTTTCCCAAATACTTTTATTTTATTTTTTCAGTGTTACAAGATTCATTGTTTATGTACCACACCCAGTGCTCCATGCAATACGTGCCCCCCTCAATACCCACCACCAGGCTCGCCCATTCCCCTACCCCCTCCACTCCAAAACTCTCAGTCCCTTGTTCTGAGTTCACAGTCTCTCATGGTTCTTCACCCCTCTGATTTCCTCCAATTCATCCCTCCCTTCCCTCTCACAATGTCCTCCATGTTTTTCCTTATGCTCCACACGTAAGTGAGACCATATGATAATTGACTTTCTCTGCTTGACTTATTTCACTCAACATAATCTCTTCCAGTCCAACCCATGTTAAAATAAAAGTTGTGTATTCCTCCTTTCTGATGGAGGCATAATATTCCATTGTATATATGGACCATATCTTCTTGATCCATTCATCTGTTGAAGGGCATATGATAAGAATTTTATTACATTTGATGGAGTCAGTATGTTACCTAGGTCTATTTTCATGATAAAACATTTTTCTTTCTCTCTTTTGTTCAGCTTCATTTTCCCCCAGAATTCTATCTTCTTTTTTTTTTTTTTTTCAAAATTCTATCTTCTATATCACTTATTCATTCCTCTGTTTTCCATACTTGTGGTCATTACATCCAGTAGGTTTCAAATCACAGTTGTTTCATTTTTTTCATTTTGGCCTGATTGTTTTTTAGTTCTTTTATCACTGCAATAAGTGTTTCCCAGATGTCTTCCGTGCTTTTCTCAAGCCCAGCTACTATCCTTATGATTGTTGCTTAAAATTCTGGATCAGACATATTATTTGTGTTTGTTTCAATTAGATCCTTGGCTGTGATCTTTTCTTGTTCTTTCTTTTGGGGTAAATTCCTCCATCTTGTCATTTTATCTAGGTCTCTGTCTTCTCTGTGTTAGAAAATTCTGTTATGTTTCCTGCTCCTAATAGTAATGGCTTGACGAAGAATTTATCATATAGTGTCCCGGGTCTGACACTTCAGGAAGTGTCTCTGGTGTGTGCTGCATGCTCTGCTGCTGTGTATGGCTGCTCTATCCCTCAGGTCAATTCTCTGCAATTTCTCTTTGCCTGCAGTGGTGAGTGTTTGGACCTTGGCCAGAGTGTGGTGAGTTTTAACTAAGTGTGCTCTGGTTTGCTTGTTAAAAGAGACCTGATATTATTTCCACTAGAACTGAAGCTTTGCAGAACTCTATGTTCAATGGGCATGGTGCATGCTGGGGTTTATGTTGGTCTTCTGTGGAAGGGACCAACTGCATTGGTCCTTAGGCACACTTGCTTGAGAAAAGCAGTGCCAGCAAGGTGCAGGAGGGCAGGACTTAATGTAAGCAGGTTATGCAGCCAGTGTTTGTGCTGTGCTGTTTACTAAAGTAGACTTATGCTGAGTGGTGAGGGAGGAAAATGGTGCCAGCCAGGTCCTTATGTCCCCGGAGAGGGGAATCCATGCTTGCTGCTCTCAGGGAAGCACTTCAGAGGAGCAAATAATTTCTCCTTGTGTATCACAGGCATTTTTCAGATTGTTGTTTCCACACTGTATATCTCTGGGTCACTTGCTGGCCTGGAGCAATGCAGGGCACCTTGTGCTCTATCCCAACCAGTCTTCTTGACTTTTAAAATTACAGACTTCAGGGACCTGGTATGTGGAAACCTGTGCTGGTCCTCTGGGAAAGGGTCTTGATGTGCTGGGACTAATGAAAGTTTGACCAAGAAGTGCAGTTGCACCAGAGCACAGGGGTATGGGATTTGGAGCAAAGCAGACTAACCAGTCAGTGTCTGGGTTAGCTGTCCTCAGCAGGTGTCTCTGTGCCTATGTTGAGTGATAGGGGAGGAAAATGGTGCCCACCAGCTATTTTGTCCCCAGAGAGGCAATGCCACTTCTCATAGGTGCATTCCAAAAAGTACAAAGTCTCTCCCTGTGCACTTTAGGCAACCCTCAGTTTGTATAGTCTGTCCTGGGTATGTTTGCTGGCCTCCTCTCCATGAGCAGGGCAGCTTCCTCAGGTCTTTATCCCAGACAAGTCAGGGGACATTTAAAATTCTCGGAGCCCTGCTGGTTGCAAAAACTCGTAGAAATCAGCCCCTCTCCTTTTTCCAGCCAGTGGCTTTCCCAACACTAAGGAAAGTGTTCTCCTTTTACATATCCCTCTCTCTCTAGACTTCTTCTGCGACCAGGTCTTCCTCCCCTGCACAGCATCAGAGATCTGCTTCCTTCCCAAATTGTGACTCCATATTTCTTGCTTTCCTTGATGTGGCCTTTTCTGTCACTCTAATTGTGCAGTTTGTTCTATTCTTGGGTATTCAGAATGATTTGATAGTTATCTAGCTGTGTTTGAGGGACAAGGCAAGCCTAGGATCTTCCTACTACACCACCATCTAGCTCCCCTCCTCTGCCACATCTTTATCCATTCATCTATTGATGGATACATGGGCTGCTTCCATAATTTGGCTGTTGTAAGTAATGCTGCAGCAAACATCAGAGTGTATGTATCCATTTGAATTAGTGTTTTTGTAATTATTGTGTAAATACTCCCTGGAGAATTTTTCATGTACACTTAAGAAGAATGGTATCTGCTGTTAATAGGTAGAGTGTTATCTGTCTCTTAGTTCTAACTGGTTAATAGTATTGTTCAAATTCTCTATGTCCTTATTGATGTATCTAGTTCTATCAATTATTGAAAGTGGGGTATTAAAATTTCAAATTTTTATTGTAGAATTGTCTATTTTCTCCTTCAATTTTTGCTTCATATATTCGGGGCTTCTTTGTTAGGTTGTGCATGTTTATAATCATTAGATATCTTCTTGTATTGAACTGTTTTCAATATATAACATCCTTCTTTTTCTTGTAACCTTTTCTGACTTAATGTCTGTTTTGTCTTTTGGTCACCATTTGAGTGGGTCTTTTCTATCCTTTTAGTTTCAGCCTCTTTGTTTCCTTATATCTGAAGTGAGTCTCTGGTAGATAGCATGTAGATGGATTATAGTTTTTAATCCAACTTTCCAATCTCTGTGTTTTAATAGGAGAGTTAGAATCCATTTAGGTATTTAATGTGATTAATGATGAGAGAGGATTTATTTCTGCAATCTAGGTATTTCTTTCTGCATGCCTTATATGTCTGTTGCTCCCCAATTCCTCTGTTACTGACTTTTTTGTATTTAGTTTATTTTTTATAGTGTATTATTTTGATTTCCTTCTTTTCTGTATATTTTTAAAAAAAATTTTTTAGTATTTTCCTTGGATATTACAATCAATATCTTAAAATTTAGAGATGAATAATCTTAACTTAATAATAATAATAATAACTTGAATAATACTAACTTAATTTCAATATTATAAAGACACTCTTCTCCTATACATGTCATTTTTTAGGCATTGTTTCCCTGATTCTCTTTAGTTCTTTTTTCATAACTTTGTTTAGTTCATAGAACATATTTAAGATAATTGATTTAATATTTTTGACGAATATTTCCAATATCTTATTTTCCTCGGTGATGGTTTCTGTCAAATTATTTTTTCTCCTGTGAATGGGCCATTCTTTCATGTTTCTTTGTATGCTTTGTGAATTTTTGTTGAACTTTGGACATTCTGAGTATTATGTTGTGGTAACTCTGGAAATCTAATTCTCTCATTCCTATGGATTGCTCTTCTTTGGCATGCTGAGGGCTGGAGCCATTCTTCTGTGATTTTCTAAACTATTTTTGCAAAGTGTATCTTTATTGTGTGTGGTCACTGAAGTTTCTCTTCATTTTTACTACGGTTAGCCGGTGACCTAACAAAAATTTCCTTAAATGTCAGGTTCTCAATTAGGGAAGGGGTTGGGCTTTGTGCCACTTCGTAGCTAGGAGGGCATGTTAGCCCCTTGATATTAAAACACTGGCTGACTTCTATGTTAGCTTCTCAGTGATCAAAAGCAGTATACAGCAATGAGCAATGTAATTACAAAATTTCTATGCCTGGAAGAGAATTTTGTTTTTTTTTTTAAGCATTTACAAAAATCAACTTTATTGAAGTGTAATTTATATACAATAAAATTCACATTCTAAGTGTATAGTTTGATGTGGTTTGACAAATGTATACACCCATGTAACCACCTTCAAAATCAAAATAAAGAAAATTTACCTCATGCCCCTTCGCAGGCAGTCAATCCAATCCTCAAGCAATCTTTTATCTAATTAGAAATCTTTAATCTTGTGACAGGTGACCTCTTGCTTCCTTCTGCTGAGATCTCCTCAACTTTTCTGAGAAACCCTAACTAGGTCTGTTACACAGCCCATATGTGTTCTATGGGGAGCACCCAAGCATCCTTTTGTCTTGAAAAACAGTGGAGGAATAAGCCAATCTCACCACAGCCACTGCTTCTTGCTCTGCCATAATAGCTAATTGTTTTGGAAGATAAAGTGTTTATTGCACATCCCAACTATAGAAAGTTGTATCAAGAACATGGGTTGAGCCTGGTGGTGGGTATTGAGGAGGGCACGTATTGCATGGAGCACTGGGTGTGGTACATGAACAATGACTCTTGTAACACTGAAAAAATAAAATAAAGTATTTGGAAAAAAAAAAACAAAAAACTTGGGTTGCAGTCTGCATGGCTGCCTGCCATAGGGTTGGTGGGTTATGAATAGTAGCTGGTACTCATAAAGGCCAAACTGACTAAAATTTTTCAGCCTTTTTATCAAGCTATCGCTGAGATGCTTCCAGTGCTTTACTTGATTCAGAGTTCCAAAATAGTTGCTTTAGATAGTCCATGTCCATTCATTTGTTGTTTCTGTGAAAGGGTAGATTACTGGAATATTCTACCAACTTCCCTCACGTTACTCATGCATTGCTCTTTGCTGTTGTTGGGTTTTTTTGGGTCAAGTTTCATTTGAGTGTTACTACGTTTATTATGACTTTTTAAAAAAAAGCTCAATGGTGTGGCTGGGTGGCACAGTTGGTTAAGTGTCTACCTTTGGCTCAGGTCCCAATCTCAGGGTCCTGAGATCAAGCCCTGCACTGGGTTCCATGCTCAGCAAGGAGTCTGCTTGTCCTTCTGTCCCTCCCCATGCTCAGCTCCTCTCTCTCTCTCAAATAAATAAATTCTTAAAAAGAGCTCAATGTATAATGTATTGAGACTTTGTCTAAATAATTTTTAAAATTTAAAATTTGGACTTTAATTTTGTTGTTACTAATGTTTATTTAAGTTTTGAAGTCTGTTGATTTTTTCTTTAGGAATTAAAAAGTCCTTCCATTTTTCAAGATCAATTATACATTTATTTACATTTTCTTCTAGATGTTTTGATTTCATTTTTTATGTTTCACTTTTTAAATCATGTGGAATTTATTTGAATGCATAGCATGTGGTAAGATTCTAACCAATTTCTTTATAAATTGTGAGCTTAAGTTCTCAATACCTTTTGTTTAATAGCCTGTGCTTCACCCATTGGTTTTGAATTATGTTATTTATCATAAATTATTGATATTCTAGTGTCTTATTCTGGTCTATAATTTCTGTTCCAATGATATGCCTGCAAATTCCTTCATCTCTACTCATGGTAGATTGTATTATTCCAAATATATAGTCCATCCCTAGTGACAAGATTATATATTCACCTCTTTTGTCATGAACTTTACAGTACCCTCCCACTCTAATTCTGGGCTTGGCCATGTGACTTGCTTTGGCCAATATGATTTTAGGAAATACGATACAGAGAGAGACTTGAGAAGTATTTTCAGAGTTGGGCTTGCTTTCTTTCAGTTCTGGGACTGCCAAGAGAGGAGCATACTTAGGTTACCCTGCTAGACCCAGGAGAAGAATGCAAGACAATAGAGAGAAACTGCTTTAGCCAAGCTACCCCACCTAGGCTTAGCTTAGGTTAGGTAACCTTGGGTCAATCTACATATGTTTAGGGAATCCCAGTCAATATCCTGAAGAGCCTGAACTATACTAGTTTAGCCAATTCCTGATTCACAGCCATGTGAGCTAAATAAATTCCAGTAAGATTTTTGTGGTTGCTCATTATGTAGCAATAACTAACCAGTTCAATAATATGTTTTACTCTATGGTAAGATGTCAACTCATTTTTATTTATTTTCTACTTTGCAAAAGTGTTTTATAGCTATTCTTGGCTGCTTATCCTGGTTTTCTTAATAACGTAATTATTTGTGCATGTCTTACCTCTTACCTGGAACCAGTCTGACTCTGAAAGATGGTTGAAAACAGATAACAATTTATTCATTTTTAGTAGTACCCATGACAATATCTAGCTTAGAACTTTTTTGTTTATAATGATAATCAATACCTAGTCATTGTTGAATTAAACTAAAGTTCTTCAAGGTCCAGAAGTGCATAGTGAATCCTTACATTATCATTTACTTTATTACCTATAAGGAAATTTAGAATGTTTCATGCCATATAGATGCAGCCTATAATTAGATGGGTTTATTTTATTCTGTAGTCTCTTCTCCATAGTAAAAATTGTTATTACAATTTATATCAAATGGCATATGCTACCTTGGGTTATGACAGTATTCATAATATAGAAGCTACATAAGTAGTTTTCATCTCACTGTTTTCCAATTTCACTATAGCTTACTCTCTTTCAACTTACTCTGGAATTTCCCATACTTTCCTATTTTTATTTCAAGAAACTAAAAATATTTGGATATACATGAAAAGACTTGAACCAAGTGGACAACTCTGATTCAGTGCAGTAAGAATGTTAGCAAATTTTTCATGAGGTTTTAGTGACCTCATATGTAATGATTTTGAATAATAGCAAAGTAAATTCATTATACATAATGTATGAATTGAAAGTCAAAATTGCCTGGCTTTTGATTTTACTTAAGAGGGGAAAGAAAAGGACAGACTATCAGGGCCTAGTGAATATATCACCAATGAAATGTGACTGATTTTCTTGAGTGGGAATGTATTTTTAGTATTTTTATCAGGATTTGTTGGAACCATCTTCTCCTTAATATTTATCCCACTAGAGACCTTATTAATGCTACTTTATCTTTTAGCAGCACATTCCTTTTTTTCCATCTGTTGGTGGGGCATTTTAATTGCCTCTACAGATCTGCACTACAACTAAATATTTTCTGAGGCAGCCTATGATAGATGGTTCTGCTGTTGTGTGTAATCATTTCTATTAAATATTATAGTGAAACTGAATTATGATTAAATTAAATAAAATATATCCTTTTTCATTTAGAGAACCCCATTAATTTGTGTTTGCATTTAATAAAATAACCTCTTAAATAATTTGCCCAATTTTTAAAAAATGTTTCCCAAAAAATAAGGGAGTTAGAAAAAAGTAACTAAATTACTAGTGTAATGATGGCTCTTTCAAGAGATTCTAATCTTAGTTTTTTTGATGTGTGAGAAACATGTAACTTCACTAATTTTCACTCATGAGAAAAGTCCAGGTTTTCTCATGACCTGTGCAGGTCATATGACCTTATCCAAGTCACTTAACATCTCTGGGCATCTGTTTTTTAAAGTTTTTATTGTCTAAACTAACTATCTTACTTTGTACACAGTAAAAGGAGATAGCTACACTAGTTTAATAAACTTTCTCCTGAGATATTTACAGTAAAATCATTATAAAAGTATATACTAAGATAGAGTTAATATACCATTCTCCTCCTGTCTCCTGAGCCATACAAATCTACCTGACTTTTTGTAATGAATATAAATGGCCTCTTGAAATTATCTACATCTGACAGGTGGATGCCTGTAGCACAATGTCTATCATATAAACAAACACTTAAAAAGTGATTGTATTAATTTTTCACTTCCAGGAAAAGCACTCTCTGACCTGATAATTAGATACCTGGTTACACATGTGAGCATTAGCAATAATATTTGCATAAACTGATGCTAAAATATCTCCAATAAGAAAGCATTTATCTTTTGTTTATTATTCATACGAATATGTTGAGGAAAGACATCTTTAGGTAGAAAATATACTTCCACTTTTAGCTGAGAAGGTAGTCTGTGTCGATAGTGACACACAGGCAAATGCAACAATAGTTATTGAAATAGTTGAAGGAAAATTCTATTATTAAGACTTTGATAAATTCTGGCCACTGTCGTAAATTAAAAAACAAACAAACAAACAGGCAAACAGGATTCTCTTTTCTTTTTCTCCTCAAAATGGTTGCCATATTGAGAGCACAAGCAATTGCTATTTCTCTTAGTTCCATTAATCTCCCAGTATACTTATCCACATCTTCCAACCATTAACTTCTTTTTTCTTCTCTTTCGATTCTTGATAAAAAATAATATACCCTACTTACTTTTAAGGTTTACCATGAATGTAGAAAATCTAATACGCAGCCAGGTCACGATTTTATGACAGAAAATAATGGGTCAGGATCAAGAGCTAGCCAATAAGAGACACTATCTAAAAACCCAGAATCAGGGAATAAGAAAATTGAGTTTTAATACAAAAGTCAAATCAAGGAACAAAATAACAATGGTCACTAGGGATATAAGAATAGAGAAAAATGTGTTGAATGGTCACTTTCCTCCATATCTCCATACTCTTAGGCATTCATTTGCCTCCTTATATGAGCATTGAGGATAACTGACCCCAGTTCTGAGCTGACGTCAAGTAAAAGGCAGATGTGGTGTTCTACATAAAGGTCTACCACTGTACAATGGGTCTTTGGCACCAGATGATAATCCTGAAGGTTTGGAGGCAAGTTCAGAGACTGAAAGACTAAAAATGATATATTTTGACCTAAGGTTTTTCAGGCCTTCTACTACTTCTCCTTTCTTAATTTTACACATTTTATATGAAAAATGTGTAATATAGAAGATTTTTAATAGTGAAGAAGGTTAAACTTGCTTTCCCATATTTGGAAAGGTAGTCTGCATAGAATTATTCCATAACAACATGACTAAAGCCCAACTTGGTGAAAAATTACTTTCAGATGGTTATGAAGATAATGCTGCTGAGTAGCCCTGATCTGAATGAATACATTAGTCATCATATACACCAGAGCAATGTTTTATGTATTTTCTGGGAAAGTGCTCTAAAAATAGAGAGCAGAATATTCTAAGAATGATAATTGTTGAATTCAGCATAATATTAAGAACAAGCAAAAGAAAGAAAAAAAAGGAGAGAGTGATAATTAGAAGAATATTATTTTAATCTGATTGCCTTTGATAAAGAGGATTGCTGCTTTATATTATTAATTAATATAAAAATTTTTGAGATATTGCCTTTCCTCTTTTGATAAATGAATATTTTTCCCTTGCACATCAGTTTGTCCAGTGTAGGGACATATCAATGTGATAAGAAATTATGTGCATAAAAAGTTAAATTTCTTGCCCATTAGTCACATTGACTCAGGTAACACCATAATCCATGTATTTGATAGTACCAGGGAAATACTCCACTGCCATCCATACCATATGCCTCCTAGCTTCTGAGACTGCTGGACCATTAGAGTACCAGTTGCCCCTACTGATATCACTTTAACTCCTTACCTTAGCAAAGGAGAAAATAAATGAAGGTGCTTGTCACAAGAACTCTTGGATCCCTCTGTTTAGTCTGTGCTTCTTACAAACACTCCACAAGTCACTTGGGGCAATGAACAAAGAAAATTGCCTTTGTTATCTAATCTCTGAATTCAGCTGGGCCAGAATTTGTTTAATTTCAGTGAACGAGAACATTAAAGGAAGATGGGCCTGAATTTGGTTAATTTAAATGAATGAGAGCATTCAAAGAAGATGTATACAACTGCATAAGTAAGGAAAGCAATAGGGGGATCCAAGTGGTGAGAAAAAGTTCATTTGTGCAGATAATTTAGTCAGAGAGAGTCAGAACATCCAGAGTGTTCTTTATTTTTTTAAATTATTTAAGTATAGTCATATACAATGTTATATTAGTTTTAGGTTCACACCATTGTGATTCCATAATTCTATACATTATGCAAGGCTCACAATGATAAGTGTGGTTACCATCTGTCACCATAATACATTACTACTATATTTTGACTCTGTTCCCTATGCTGTACTTTTTATCTCTGTGCCTTATTTATTTTATAACTGGAAGTTTGTACCTCTTTATCCTCATGACCTATTTTGTCCATTTCCCTTTGGCAACCACTGGTTTCTTCTCTGTAATTATGAGTCTTGTTTCTGTTTCGTTTCTTTGTTCATTTGTTTTGTTTTTTAGATTCCATGTATAAGTGACATCATATGGTATTTGTATTTCTCTGACTGACTTGTTCCACTTAGCCTAATATCTTCTATGTACATCCATGGTGATACAAATTATAAGATTTCATTCACTTTTTTTTTTTTTTCCCCAAATACTTTTATTTTATTTTTTCAGTGTTACAAGATTCATTGTTTATGTACCACACCCAGTGCTCCATGCA
>CM052883.1:44076049-44135438 GCA_028534135.1 Potos flavus
ATCTTTGGGGTAAATACCCAGTAGTGCAATTGCAGGGTCATAGGGTAACTCTATTTTTAATTTCTTGAGGAATCTCCACACTGTTTTCCAAAGTGGCTGCACCAACTTGCATTCCCACCAACAGTGGAAGAGGGTTCCCCTTTCTCCACATCCTCTCCAACATTTGTTGTTTATTGTCTTGTTGATTTTGGCCATTCTAACTGGTGTGAGGTGGTATCTCAGTGTGGTTTTGATTTGAATCTCCCTGATGGCTAATGATGATGAACATTTTTTCATGTGTCTGTTAGCCATTTGTATGTCTTCTTTGGAGAAGTGTCTGTTCATGTCTTCTGCCCATTTTTTGACGTGATTTCTAGTATCTTAAATATTTTTCCCAGAAATACTCTTAATTTTTTAACTTTCTTCCCAGGAAGTATGCAGAAGATTATAAAAATATATTTTAACATATTCTTATCCTATTTCTGTCTTTCTGATACATTTCATTGTAGGCTGAATCAGTAAGGGCAGGTTTCTCACATACACTGTGATATGAACTTTCACTAAATGATTTTGTCCATTTCCACTGAACTAAACTTACAACCTGATCTTTTCAGTGATGGAGAAATCAGCAACACAATAACCAACAGAATAATATGCCATAAAGGTAGTTAAAGTTAAACTAAAAAGGCTGTACATAGAAACAGTAAAGTCTTGTTATTAAGCTCCATGTCTCATGTTTATTTTCCCACAACAATTGAGGAAAAGATAATCTTGATGTAAAAAATTGTATGACCAAGTACACCAGACTTAACTGTTATATTTTGACTGACATTTAAGGAATTATAAAATTTAGGAAATAATTTCTTTCTCAGGAAAAAATGCATTTAAAACTACGGTCTCAAAGTAAAATTAAATCTTGCCATCAAAATATAAATGCTACAATCACTTCTGCTATGCTAACCTCATGTAAAATTCTCATTTCACATATCCCAACATAGCAGAAAGATGCCTTGGGATGTCCAGAAAGGAAACCATGCTTGAAAAAAATGCAAAGGAAGGAAGGAGGGAAGGAAGGGGAGAGGGAGGGAGGGTAGGAGGGAAGGAAGGAAGGAAGGAAGGAAGGAAGGAAGGAAGGAAGGAAGGAAGGAAGGAAGGAAGGAAAAGAAATCATATTTACCGATTCTTATTTTTTCACCTATTTTTAAAACATTATTTTTGAGAGTTTCAAAGTGATTTTTTTTTAAGATTTTATTTACTTATTTGACAGAGAGAGAGAAAGAGAGACAACAAGTAGGCAGAGAGGCAGGCGGAGAGTGAGGGGGAAGCAGGCTCCCTGCTGAGCAGAGAGCCCTATGCGAGACTCCATCCCAGGACCCTGATATCATGACCTGAGCCGAAGGCAGAGGCCTTAACCCACTGAGCTACCCAGGCACCCCTCAAAGTGATTTTTTATTAAGTCACTTATATACTGAAATTTCTCTACATTTTAAAGATAAAACTGACAAATGGAGTTAGCATAATGGAAAAATTAAACAATTCGTCATCATTAAAATCATGTAAAGTTTTAATTTTACATAGATTTCATTTTATGTACCTAACACTTCAGAGTAAGAATCAAACTAAATCAAAGTATTCACATACTGAACATTTTTTTCATAATTATGTTGAAAATATTGCAATTCATAACGGAAGCAGTCTTCAAAGAGAACTAAAATGAAAGGATTTCTCCATATATCTCTTTACTCTTCTACTATAAATATCTACTACTGAGTTCTTACTGATTTTGTGTAACATAATTGCCATTTAACATACATTTGGGTTCATTACGTGTAAAGCTTTTTGTTTAGGTAGAAGAGACAATTTCCAACCTCTTGAGAGAGAGAGTAAAGCAGAGATTTGTATTCAAACTCTGCAATAAAAACTACAATGTTTCATGTGGCATGTTCACAGGCGGGCATCACAGGGTCAGGTAGAAAAGTTACTTTTCTGAATTACAGAAGTTCTGAAGTACTGAAAGTACTGACAAGTACTGAAAGTTACTTTTCTGAACTATATTCTGAATTACTAATTTGAGTTAATCAGCCAGCATATGCTTTCACAAATGTATAAGATCACAAGATTAGGAACTTTTTATTTCTGTGATTTTTATCTGGATAATTTTTAAAACTTATTATATTCTTCCCTTTAACCTAATTATCCGTACACATTTCCCTTTCCTTCAAATCTATAAGGTATTGAATATATGACATTTTTTACTGACTTTATGCACATAACCTCCAAAGTACCTAAAATACTGTCTTGTGTGTATATATTCTCAATAAAGATTAATGTTAAAAACGCTATAGGTAAGGAAAGGGGTGCCTGAGTGGCTCAGTGGTTAAGCTTCTGCCTTTGGCTTAGGTCAGGATCCCAGGGTCCTGGGATAGAGCCCTGCATTGGGCTCCTTGCTCAGCGGGGAGCCTGCTTATCCCTCTGCCTCCGCCTCTCCCTCTCCCCCCAATGCTCATATGCGTGCATGTGCGCTTGCTCTCTCTCCCAAATAAATAAGTAATCTTTAAAACAAAAAAATACTATATGGAAGTAAATTTAAAATGAAAATAATGTAATATAATGTAACATAATACAAGTAAAACATTGGGGTCAGAAACCAAGATCTCAGAGTTAATCTGTCTGCTTTGGGCAATTTTGCATATTTTTACATTCATTCCACATGCTAAATTCATAGTTAGTTATCATAATCTGTATTTTCAAGTTCTTAGAGGATATAATATTGTCCATGTAGTAGTAACAGCTTTTAATTATAACATTCTAAAATTCTTTGAGTGTCAGAAATTATAAAATGGCAGCAGCAGAAAAGCTCAATAGAAGGAAGATATATTGGCAAAATTTTAAATGCAAAGTATACAGGAGAACAGAAGCTTTTTTCAATATGAGAGAAAGGTAATATAAATTACATTCATAGAAATAGAAAAGCAAATATTTAGAAAAAATGTGAATTTACAAATATTTAAAGTATATTCAGCTGACAATATCCAATAACAATTAAAAAATATATGTCTAATTCAGTGTTTTTCAAAGCAAGAATAACACCTATCACCAAGGAACCTGTTAAAAATAAACATTTCTGATCCTAGTCCAGACCAGTGAGCAGGAATCCTTTTATGGGACTTGGAAATATTCATCTTAAGTAAACATCATATATGCATTGTGGTTTGTTTTTGTTAGTATAGCTGACACACAGTTTTACATTAGTTTCAGGTGTACGACACAGTGATTCAACAAGTTTATACCTATGCCATATTCACCACAAGAGTAGCTACCATCTGTTACTATACAATGCTATTATAATATCATTGACTCTACTTCTTATGCTGCACCTTTTATTCCTGTGACTTATTGATTCCTTAACTAGAAACCTTTATCTCCCACTCCCCTTCACCCATTTTGACCATCTCCCCAACCCCTTTGAGATTCATTGGGAGTGTATATTTGGAAGTAATCAATGAACAATTATGTATTGAGTACCTATTATATCTTTGCCAGACACTGCTCTTGGGACATGTGAGTGGGGAAAAAATTAGAAAAACATCTACACCCTGCTGAAGCTTATGTTTTAGAAGGAAAGAATCACATGCAGAAAAAAAGATAGATAAGGCCATAGTGTGGTTGAAATCACTAAGAGAGATCAAATTAGATATGTAAGATGGTGGACAAAGAAAATTATGCAAACACTTTATGGGTACTGAGGTATAATTTAAATTACTGGACAAAAACAGATGGAGAAGAGATAGAGAACAGGAGGAAAGTAAAAAGAGGACAGTGCCATAAAATTCGAAGGAGAAAAAAAATTAAGGAAAAAAAGAGAGATATCTGACTAAAAACTGTAGGTAGGTAAAAGTGGGTACACACTGAGAAAAGGACATTGGTAAGAACAGGATGGGGGTTATAGAGAATGGTAATGAAGGCTGATTAAGATATGAATATAGCAAGAGCTCTGATAGCCAGTTTTGTGCCTTCTCCATGAGGGAGTAGCAAATTACATTTGAATGATGGTGTGCATAGGCATGCTATGAAATTTGGGTAGTGGTGTGGTAAAAATGAATGAATGAATAAAATAATACCCCAAATACTGTCCTCTTTTTTATGGGAGCTTTGCCTAACATTGGAAAGAAATCATGTAAAGATTATATGCTGAGACTGGTCCGTCCACCAGACTCTTGCTATCGATAGCGTTATCCCTATTAGCATAAAGGTAAAAATCTTGTATGTAACTATGACTTGGATTTTAACAGCGTACATGGGAATAATGTGAAACACAGGGGAAAAAAAGAATGTTGACAAATGTCTCAACTAAATTGATGTCTCATCCAACTCTACTTTTTTTTTAAAGAAAAAAGGATGCTATAAAAATTGAAATTAAATGGCAGGTATCTGCTTTGCCTTCTCAGTGTAATTAAAGAATAACAAACTATAATGTACATACAAATGAGATGAGAAGACACTGTATACAGATTTCTTCCTGTTTCTGGAGATTACTGAGCTCATTCCTTCCTCAAAGACATTGCACTTAATAAGTATTATATTAGATGTAAATTTTTTATAGATTTTTTTTATCAAGCATAAGGAGTTCCTCTTCATTCCTTGTTTGTTAAGAGTTTTTATCAGAAATGGGTGGTGGATTTTGTCAAATTCTTTTTCTGCCTCAAATGATATTTGCTTTTGCACAGTGTCCACCCTTTCCATTAGAACCCTGAACGTTTTAATCATAGTTATTTTAAATTCCCTTCATGCTAAATCCAAATCTGTATCATAGTTGAGTCTGGTTGTGATGTTTGCCCTGTCTGTCTCTTCACTCTGTATTTCCTGATCTCACTTTTTAACATGACTTGCAATTTTTTGTTGTAGTTGAAAGTCAGATACGATGCACTGGATAATGGAATATGAAGAAAATGGGCCTGTAGTGTGAGGTTTTAGGTTATTTTGACCGGGAGTTCAGCTGTGATTAAGGTAAGCTACAGCTATAGGAGCCAGAAGCATCAAATTCAACAAGAAGCGCTCTTGTTTTTACTTCCACTGATGTCTTTGCATTTCCCTAAGAACTTCTACTTTGATTGCACCTTGTTCTTGCAGCTCTTTGAGCTGTAATCCACTGTGGTTATACCGGAGCTCTATTGGTGTGGTGGTAAGATATCAAGCAAGCGAGGCATTAAATAATGTTATGATTTAATATTAGTTTCTTAGAGGACCTATGTCACTTGACTATGCCTTGTACGACTTTTTTTTTTTAGTTCTCCTCCCTCTCTAATTCCCTTAAGCGAGACGTGAAGTCTGATGTGAGCTGAGACAAAGAAATGCTTTCCCTCAAGTTTGATAAGGGCCTAGTAAAGTCTTTATCCCGGGAGAGGAGGTTTTGTTTTGAAAAATCCCCAGAGCATATTTCATAGTAATTACTTTTTACATTCCCTTGCCAGAGCAATGAGGGAATCTTTCTCTGATCTTCACTGTACAACTTGGTGGGGTTCCTGGAGGTTAAATCCCTAAAAATGCAGAACTCCCCTAACTGTGCCCCCCCCAGCAACCCCCAGTAGCTTCTCTCTCTTCTGCTAGTCCACAATCAGCCTCCAGCAATTTGTTAGCAGCATCTTTTATGTTTTCCTATCAGTTAATGGCTCCAGTAGCTCCTGCTTCAGGTATTGGAAGCTCCGAATTTGCCCATCTCTCCAAATTTTGGAGTGGCGGTTTTATCTGAAAGTTCAATTTTCCTATTGGTCTAAGAAAAGTAACGAATTTTACTTCTTCTACTGAAAGAATGGAGTGATGACTTCTAAGCTCTTTACATATTGAAGCCAAAACTGGGACTTCTGAGTGACTTTTTAAGTAGTATTTAAATATTGCCAGGAAGTGGGCTTTTTTTAAGATTCAATTTTTTTAGAGCAGTCTTAAGTTCATAACAAAATCGAAAGGAGGGTACAGAAATTTCTCATAAACTCCTTGCCTCCCCACATACATAGCCTCCCCCATCATCAGCAGCCCCCACGAGAGAGGTACATTTGTTACAGTCGATGAGCTTACATTAACACGTCATATATACCCAAGTCCATAGTTAACACTAGGGTCCACCCTTGGTGTTGTACATTCTATGGGTTTTGACAAATGTATAATGACATATATCCATCATTATGGTATCCTACGGAGCATTTTCACTGCCCTAAAAATCCTCCTTGTTCTGTCTCTTCATTCTTCCTGTCCCCCACAAGTTGCAAGTATTTTATAAAGTAAATTCTTATACTCACTTATACTCATGGTCATGCAATTCAGGTTTCTTTATAGAAACAAGAACTAGAATAATTATTCCATTTCTGTAATGCTTGATATTATGCATCAATTTATTTACTGATTTACACCTTATTATTTAAACCCATTCTATTTAAAAATTATGCTCCAATGATTTATTTTTCTTATAAATGTTTTCATAAAATCTTGGTCCATTCTCATTATACAGTCATAAGAAAAGTGTATTTGACATCCTCAGGCAATTTCATCATTTTTTTTAAAAAGAGTAAAATTTGATGAAAAAGAAACAACTCAGTCACACAAATATGCTTCTAGCAAGGATTGCACAATTTTTTCTTGTTCTGATATTTTTCAAATAAAATGAAATAATTGAGGAAAACATGTTTGGGTAACAGCTGCTGTTTTCAACTTATATAGTATGAAACAAAGGGTGTGCTGGAGTATTTCCCTTTAATTGTTTCCATTGTGTGCGAATTACCCTGAATATCCAGTATATTTTATTCCAGAGTCTCTGATTAAAACCAAAGCAGCTAAAGTTTGTGGGCCATCATTTTCTATGCTACATTTAATATGCAAACTAATTTTGAAAGGCATGAGGCACCTGCACCACAGATTTCAAAGGAATTTGCATAATAAATACAGTACAGACTTAAAGCTTGCCTTGTAGAGGACAACGACAGATGTGTAAGCAGTTTTGTGTGAGAGTCCTGCATAGCAAAATTTGCTTTAGAGTTGAATTTCAGGGTCAGGGTAGGACAAGCAATCTATTATAGGATAAACATTTTATGTAAGCAAACATCCTATATTGGAATACCCAAGGCTTATTCCTCATGCAAACTGGGGAGTGCTTTTCTTCTATCAACAAATCTTGGATTCTCTACTGGAATTTATGACTGGCTCAAATCTGAAGACAAGAACCAGTAACCTCTTTTCAACATTGCAGGGGAAAGATCATTACATTCTAATTTTGTCCTTTTTCGCATTTAGTTTATTTGCTATGTTTATTGTTATTTAATCTCCCAGAAAATTACATCAAATCTTTTTGTGTGTATGTGATTGTGATGGCCATAAATATTAATAAACAAATAATAAAATAATACCAATCAATAAGACAATAATCATGTTTATAAATTTATTATATCTACCAGATCTTCTTTCCCCCCAAATTATGATAATACACAAAACTAATTGATTAACAAAGTTAACTTTCTGAGATAGCTCAGAGGAAAATTTTCTCTCAAAAGTGATTTGTAAAGTGATTTGTGATTCAGAGATTTATTAGACCGATTTTTACAGGCATCAAATACCTGAAATAAACAATAGACAATGCCCTAGATCTGCCTAATGATAGCTCCAGGTAAATAATAAATTATAGTCAGAGGAACTGTAAAGAAAACACTTACTTTTCTGGATTAATGTCCATGCATATTGTAATTTGGTGATGTTTTACAAGTAGAATTTTCATCACAATACAGAAGGCTCTTTCTACATACCCATCTCCTGGAAACCTATGAGTGGGAAAGAACATATGAAAGTATACTATTTTAAGTGTCTTATACTGTGTGAAGGGGCATAACAACACTTATAGGTAGATTGTGATGAATTAAAGATCTATAGTACAAATCTAAAAGCAACTAGTAAGGTGAAAAGCAAAAGTTATACATGAGTGCCCCTCCAAATAAAGTGAAATTATTAAAGATTTTCAACCAAAGAGAAGGCAGAAAAAGAATAAAGAGGAAACAAAGGAGATGGAACAAATAGAAAAAAAATGTCAAGTTAAAAGTTTCAAACCTAACATATGAATAATCACATTAAATGCAAATTATGTAAAATTATACAGGAAGTTCAGGCTGTCTTTACTCATAGGACAGTAGACACTTAGCTTTTGCTCAGCTCTGCAAGGCAATACACAATATCTTATAAATTCCACAACAACAAAGCTCTTGTGGTCAGGATATACTGGTTAGATTAATTCTTTGATTAATATGTCTTTTCCTCACTTTCTCCCTTCCCCACATGGATAAAAATGCTTTTAAGCAATGACCTAGCCAAACAACAAGTAAACAAACAATTTAATTAAATGATCTAAATCATTAGCCCATGGCAAATTCTGAATAATGAGATGATGCCTGCACAAGAACATTTCAAGACTGTCATTAATTTCTCCTCACCTTAGAATCCTTTTTTTGGTCCATTGGTCACCAAGCTAGGATATGAACACCATCTGTAAGATCATAACACTTAATATTAGAAAAACTATAGCTTTATCTTCATAATTATACAATTGAGTAAATGATTATGTTAAGTAAGCTAAAAGGAAATGGACTAACACCATAAATAAAATACTCATTTTTAAGTAAATAAAAATATACCATTTAAAAAAAAGTAACAATATCAGATAGGGAGCATGATATGGAAATACACTTATTTTCATAAATATTTGTATGTAGTGAGCAACTGTAATAGGATGTCAAGTGGCTCTCACTGTTAGTTTGGCACAGAATCTGATGGCGAATGTTGGGGTTAGGTGAATAGCAATTTTTATGATAGAATTGGATCACATAATGACTAAGCTATTGCCTATGACATCCCATGACTATTTGCATCAAATTCAAACCCATGTCATGTCCCACAAGGAAGAGCTTGCCCACATTGTTCATATTTTCCCCATAGCATCCTATAACACTACTGTCTCCCATGTACCCTGACCACTGGCCTTTCTTCAGTCTCTCGTTGGGTCTTTAGCAACTTGAACTTAACATAATGGCTGCCTGAATGCCCCTCTCTGAGATTTCTCCATTTTTAGCTCTCTCTCCTCCTTCCAGTCCCAGCTCAAACATTGCTCTTCATAGGGACCAACCCTGAGCTACCTATGTAAGTTTCTTCCCCATTGTTCTTATTAGGTTACCCTGTTCTATTTTATCTATATACTCACCTCTGTTTGAATATTTTTACTTTAGAGAGATATATTACTCACTAGAAAGAAAGCACCAATAGAATAAGGTCTCAAACACCTTTACCGAGCACTTAAAACAGTGCTTGGCTTTGAGTCAATAATAAATGTTCAGTGAATGAATCATTAACTATCATCTCTAGCATTTTATGATTTGGGAAATTTGTAAGAAATTGTTAAATTTGGGGATGTTTTTTCAATCCCTGGAAATGCATGGAAAAGTTCAAGAACTATGTTCATTTATAGAGGGATCGCTATGCTTGAAATACTCTCGTATCCTTCCAGAAAAGTAATTAACATGCAGTCATGTCCACATTCATTATAGTTTAAAGTGGACAGAAAAGATCATCTACTTTGAAGCATCTCCAAAGCCACTTAGGATATGTTATTTAAGCCTACAATACATAATTATACAAGAATAAGCTGAAAACCAGTTGGCCTTTAGACTCTGACAGAAAATAAAATGTCTCAAATCTGTAAAAATCAGTGTATTGGTGACTATCAATGAAATTCCTGGGGATAATTGTTAGCTAGGAAACCCTGGAAAATAAAACAGAACAAAAATGCACTCTAAAATTTCAGTTAAGGAACATCAGTAATAAGAAATTTGGAAGAAATTCACATTTAAGAATTTTGAATCCAAATATTTCAGGTAAAACATACATACGTAAAACATAAACATGTGTGCCTTTAGGCTCAGTTCTAAAAACTCCCAGAATAATAGATACGGCTTTAGCCTTAGGAAACAATGATAGGATTTCTTAAATTAGCAAGCATGTTCTTCTATGACTGTAGGTTTATGCCATGTTAATACATGTAAAATTAATTTTAAATGTACTGCAATGCAACAATTGATTGAGCTTGAAAATATATTTGCATCATAAATCATGAAATTTTAAGCAAAAATCAGAAGGCCTGAATAAACTGGATATGCTCTAGATCCATATTTAATTTCAATTTTGCAAGGATTGATGATTCAAATTAAAAAATGTAAAATCTTTGTGCATTACCACTAAAATTACTTTCATACATCCATGTGTGTATGTGCATATGTGTGTGACTAATTTTATTTCTCATTGAACACCCTTAAAAGTTATTGCATGGGTTGGAAGGTCAAGTGAAATAGTTATATATTTGTGCCATGGTATACCATCACAGGTAATTTTTGCAATTGAAACTATTTGAACGATATAATTCCAGAAATTGAGTGATAGTGTGATTCTGCAAGGATATTAAATGTTTGATTTTTTCAGAAGGAGAAAGCATAGTAAAATATCTGGACATAAAAATGAAACAAAGTATTATCAATACAATCAGCTCTTAATTGAAACTGAATTAAATGAAAAGGATAGTAAAACAGCATGTTTTTAATGCAATCTGGAGATTTTAAGCATAATCAAAGGAATAGGGGAGAGAAAAATTAAGAGCGCCTTTACTTAAGTATGAAAGTTACATTGTAGGCATGCAGATTGAGCTTTATCATTTGGGTTACATATGAATAAATAATTATTTCTAAAATTAACTGCTTCAATTCTTGGTGTTCCTATCACTCAAAGTAGAAGTTCTGATTGGTTTCTGACTCAGTACAAACTAGTGATTTACCAGATTAAACTGAAATATTACAATAGAGTCACCGAGGCAAAGCTTCTGGTACCTCATTTGAGAGAATGTGGATGATCATGATAACAAAAAATTCCATTGTATTGAGCTAAAAGGCAAAATAATTGAGATGTATATCTGACTGAAAACCTTGAACTTCTGGGGGTCAGGATAGAGTCTTTGGTTATTAGCACCAGAAAAAATCAAGAACTTAAAACTTAGTGAATAACTATAATTGGTAATTCCAATTTTATGAAAATTTAATTTATTATGTAGAGAAGAAGGACTCACTTTTAAAATATTTATCCATGTTTGTCTTCTTTGTTGGGTGCTAAGATATTTTGAATAAATAAATTTCAATTGTTCAAACATAATTTTGTTTTTTATAAAATATAGAATATAGAATGGTATTAGATTAAAGGCAAAGAATAATAGATGACTGGACAAATAGAGATGGCAGTAAAAATACCAGCATAAAAAAAAAATACCAGCATATAAAGAATTAATAGTGAAATGTAAGAAAAGGTTTTACTTAGGAGTTAGTGAAGGGATGTAACTTATTCTAGCACTATAATAGTGTCCTATCAAGCAGTATTCTAGAATCATGAAAATAACTGACTCCAAAACTATAGAATTTTCCAGAAACAAATTTCTCACACTTATGTAATATGTTCTATGGGCAACACTTAAACACAGGAATGACTACTGTAAAAGAAATACATGAAAAGCCACTGTTCATAACACACATTTAAAAACTGATGAAAATAATAAAGCATGAGAATTTCAGCATCCAATACACTTTTTTAAGATTTATTTATTTATTTTAGAAAGAGAGAGAGAGAGAGAGCATGCGCGAGTGGGGAGAGGGGCAGAGGGAGAGAATCTTTAAGTAGACTCCCTGCTGTGTGCAGAGCCCCACACAGAGCTTGATCTCACTACCCATGAAATCCTGAGATGAGCAGAAACCAAGAGTTGGACGCTTAACCCACTGAGCCACCCAGGTGCCCTTCTAATATTTTTTTTAAGAAAAAAATGGCACATAAAAATACAGTCTCTCTCTTTTCTTTTTTTTTTTTTTTTTACAAGGTATTCCATTTGCTTCAGGAAATCTAAATGTGTCTGTCTGATAGGTAAATAGAGATTATTCTAATTTAGACAAGGATATTAGGTAATTTGTAGAAAGCAAAAATAGTTTCTGTTTAAGTTATTGTTGAGATCCTTAAACAAATTGAGAACTTCATCAAACACGAAGATGACATACAGCTTTCATTTTGAACCAGTGTTGTCTCATTAGTGTACTTTGAGACTAGCTGAGAGAATATGGGTAAATTTTTTATAAAAACTATTGTAACCAATATTGACATCTCTGCAAGTGACACTTTCAGCACTGATACTCAAGCATATCTGTGAATTGAACAAGTTAGAAGTATTTTTATGTGTTTTTCAATTATTCCATTTCTAACACACACACACACGCATATACTTTCTTTTCTTTCCACTGAGAATGACCCAAAAAGATTAAAAGGAAGAGCCCCCCGGTGGTTCAGTGGGTTAAAACCTCTGCCTTTGGCTCAGGTCATGATCTCGGGGTGCTGGGATCGAGCCCCACGTCGGGCTCTCTGCTCAGCAGGGAGCCTGCTTCCCTCTCTCTGCCTGCCTCTCTGCCTACTTGTGATCTCTCTCTCTGTCAAATAAATAAATAAAATCTTAAAAAAAAAAGGAAGTAAACATTTTGGGGTGAGAATTTTAATGTGTAATTTATCATTTTATGTTTAAAATAACGGTTATATGAATGTGGTATGCCGTAATATCAATTTTTTCCCAAGGAGAAATTTATAGATTTGGAAGTTTGTTTCCCAAGGCAGGGATCCAACTAGGGACTTCTACAAATTTATCTATAGTCTTCCCATAAGATTGCCTCACAGTTAGCATTACTTTAAAAGAATAATTTGAATTTTTTTTAACAATACTAGCTAATCTTTTTAAAAAATGTTATTGAAATTATTTTTAAATACACCCATTATGAAAACCCAAATCACACAGTAATGAATTGTGTGAAATAAAAAGTGAAAAGCCCTATCTTCCCATCATCAAGAAATATATTTTGGAGAAAATTTTTGACGTTTTCTTTCTTTATTTTTTTTTAAAGATTTTATCTGTTTATTTGACAGAGAGAGAGCGATCACAAGTAGGCAGAGAGGCAGGCAGAGAGAGAGGGGGAAGCAGGCTCCCCGATGAGCAGAGAGCCCTATGCAGGGCTCGATCCCAGGATCCTGAGATCATGACCTGAGCCGAAGGCTGGGGCTTTAACCAACTGAGCCACCCAGGCACCCCACATGTTTTCTACATATGTATGATCATATTCGTGCATATTCACACAGAAAATCCCTATTTTTAAAACAGAAATTAAATTATAGTCTATTGTGTCTTGTTTTCTTAGTGTAACAATATATAAAACACACATTGCTATGACATTGCATGTAGAACAACTCATTCTTTCTTGTCTATAGTGATTTCGTATAGTGATTTAGTGAGTTTTATTTCATTATAAGACTCAACAATAATTAAAATCATCTGTCACTTTCTGTTGCTTGTGTTTTGGGTCAATTTTATTTATCTATGAAATTTATCAACTGTTAGTGCAAAATAGATTAGTTTTAACGAATAGATACTGTTCTGCAACTACTACCAAACTCATGAGGTAGAATATTTTCAAGACTCAAAAAAGTTCCCTCTTGCTTTTATGAGTTCAGTCTTCTCCTCATAGTACTTGGCCTGTGATAACACCACACTGCTATCTATTGTTACAATTTTCTTTTACCATATGGTTTTTGTAACTGGCTTCTTTCACATTGTATAATGCTTTTGAGATGTACCAATGTTTTTGGTGAATCTGTAATTTTTTCCTTTAATTTCTGAATTGTATCCACTGTATGGGCACTCTGTACATTGGTTATAGGTTCAGCATTGACAGACATTTGGATTCTTTCCAATTTTGAATAATATTGCTGTGAACAGTTGAGTACAAGTCTTTGTATGGACTTAAGTTTTTATTTCTCTTGAGTAAATATTCAGGAGTAAAATTGCTGACTACATTGTAAGTTTATACTTAACTTTATACATTAATGCCAAAATGTTTTTTCAATATGGTTGTAATGTTTTGCTTTTGTACCAGCAATGTATAAGAATTCCAGGTGCTTCACAAACTTTACCTTAAGAAAACTTAGTATTGTTAGCGTTTTTAATCTTAGCCACTCTACCAAGTATGGAGTGGTATTTCATTGTGGTTTTAATTTTATTTTCCTAAAGATTAATGATACTGAACATCTTTGGTAGGATGTCTGGTCAAAATTGCACCCATTTTTATTCACTGAATTGTTTTTCTTCCTCTTCTTAATTTTTTATACATGTACCCCAAGTTTATTACAGCATGATTTTTATTTGTTTGTTTCAAGTTTTTATTTAAATTTTAGTTTGTTAACATATAGTGTAATATCAGTTTCAGGAGTAGAATTTAGTGATTCATCACTTACATATAACACCCAGTGCTCATCACAACAAGTGCCCCAACCCCCATTTAGCCCATCCTCCACCCACCTCTCCTCCATCAACCTTTAGTTTGTTCTCTATAGTTAAGAGTCTCTTATGGTTTGCTTCCCTCTCTCTTTTTTTCCCATCTCCTATGTTCATCTGTTTTGTTTCTTAAATTCCACATATGAATGAAATCATACGGTTATTTGTCTTCCTCTGACTGACTTATTTTGCTTAGCATAATACACTCTGGCTGGATCAATGTCACTGCAAATGGCAAGATTTCATTCTTTCTATGGCTGAGTAATACTCCATTGTATATACATACCACATCTTCTTTATCCATTCATCAGTTCATGGACATTTGGACTCTTTCCCATAATTTAGCTATTGTTGATATGTAAGAGTTCTTTATATATTCTTGATACAACTCTTTATCAAATATGTGTATTTCAAATATATTCTCCCGGTAAAAAGCTGGACTACTCACGTTCAAAACATTGTCTTTTAAAGAGAAAGTAGTTTTTAATTTTACTGAATCTCCATGTACATATTTATTTGTCATCCACTTGTGTTGGCTAGGATTGGAAGTATTGTGTATAGCCCTCTTTGCCCTTTTTCCAATCTTTAGGAGAAAGCATTCAGGTTTTCACTGTTAAGAATGATCTTAATTATAAATTTTTATGGATGCTCTTTATTTGGTTGAGAAATATCTATTCTTAGCTGAAATTTTTTATTATAAATGGATGACATTTTTTCAAATACTCTTTCTGTAACTGTTGGGATAATTGTTATGTTGTTGTTATTGTTGTTTTTCTTTTGTTTTTTAGTTTCCAGCTTTTTTGTGTAGTTTCATAACAGTAGCAGAATGATGCTAGCTTCATGGGTGGAATTTAGTACCATTCTCTCATCTTTGATATTTTGAAAGATTTTGTGTGAAAGTTAGATTTTGCTGATTAGAAGATTAGTCTTTTTTTGTCCAGATGCCACTGAAACTGCCAAGTTCTCTTGAAGTACATAGAGTACTGTATTATCTATAGAGTTAAAAATATTAAGTATGATATTTATTATAAACGTCTCACAATATGGATCTCTAAATGACTAATAAATAATTTTTGCATCTGACTGTCCCACTGAGTGAATCAAAAACTCAGAATTATTTTTACATTGTCATGAGTTGTGGTAAAAATTTATCCTAAAAGATACTAGCTGCTATGGGTCTACATGGCCTTAAAGGACATAATATCTAGTTGCAATATATACACTAATCTGGGTCCCGATTCATACATACAACTGTCAAAACAAAGAAACAAACAAATAAAGGAACAGCTAAAGATGTTTATGAGACCCTCAAAGACATATAAGTACTTACCGAATAGTTGATAACATTAAGAAATTATTATTGATTTTCAGATGTGATAATAGTAGTTATATTTTATAAAGTGTCCACAATTTTAGAAATGCATGTAAGAACTTTTATAGGTAAAATGCTGTGATGTCTAGGATTGCTTCAAATACTTTGAGGTGGAAGTAGGTCAGGTTATGGATAAAACAAATTGGCCACATATCAATTATAGAGAGTAGATGATGGGTATGTCGTGTTCTTTTATCCTCTACTTTTTTATAGACTTAAACATTTCCTAAAAAAACATGCTTTTAAACATTTTAAACATTTCTAAAAGTGTAAGTTTCAAAGGAATGTAGTGTCAGCATTTACCTATTAAGAGTTGAAATTACTAATCCCAGACGGAAAATATATTCTAATTATATATGCACTATACAGTCATATAAGCTATTCCTGTTATGTGTATTATGAATAAATACCCTATAATGAATACATGTATGTTTACTGAATCTTATCTGAATTCTACTCTTTAATTTCATTTGTAGTAGATCTCTTCATTTACAGTATATCATTGACCCTTGAACAACATGAGTTTGAAATGTGTGGGTCCGCTTTTAGGTGGATTTTTTTCAACAATACAGTACAGTAATATGAATGTATATTCCCTTCCTTATATTTCCTCAGTAAAATTTTCTTTTCTCTAGCTTACTTCATTGTAAGAATACAGTACTAATGCATATAATATACAGAACATGTGTTAGTAGGACCGTTTATGTTATTGTTAAGGCTTCCAGTCAACCGTAGGCTAATTGTAGTTAAGTGTTTAAGGAGTCAAAAGTTATAGGTGGATTTTCACCTGTATTGGGTGTTGGTGTCCCTAAAACCTATATTGTTCAAGAGTCAACAATAACAATAAATGGTCTATAATGAGGATAAAGAGAGGTTTAAATGAGTGTGTTAATACACTCAATCCTGACTCGCACAAGAAACGTCCTTTCCGGTGTTTCTGAAGATTTCAGTGGTCCAAAATGATGAGCATAACTACTATACTTTTTAGCTACAACTCACAGACAGATCAGTGAAAGTGAAAATCATCCCTTCCCTATCAAGTTGCTCCTTTAAAAGATCTGCCATTACATACCTCCTTCTTTAATACGTAATAACACCGATCAATCATTCAATTTACAAAACAGCAAATAGGGGGAACAAACTGCCAGAAGTATGATCTGGTTACTTCGGAGCACTGTTTTATTTGTTAGGTTTTTGTTTTTGTTTTTAAAATGTTCACTCTTTTGCATATGAAAGAAGGACATTTCTTGCACTGCCAGCCACTGAAAAGTGCCTCAGTTTAACAATGGTGTCAAGTTTGGTAGTTTTCTACATTATCTGAACCTTTCAAAAATATAGGATTGCTTATTGAGTCTATCAAGTGCAAACATTGGCTCATGAATCAGGTGAATTATCATTCTCAGAGCATGGTGTATTTACTATAAAGGAAAGCCTAGACTCCTCTGCTTTCAACTCTGAGAAATGCCGCAGCATTTCAGGGAGAACTCTAAGTTTTCTGCTAGCAGTGTGGGCAGTGGCACTTTTTCTGACAAACTTAATGTCATGAGGTACATAACTCTTAATTACAAAAAATCATCATGGAGTTAAAAACCTACAGGGAAATTAAAAGACCTGCAGGAGAAAACCCTGATAGGGACCTACTTCACATAAATTAAATTGACTTATGTTACCCAAACAGTTCTGATGATTTGGAAAGTCTATCTTTTTAGCATAGCGGACTAGCTATAACTATACAGTTCATTAGCTTAGGTGATCTAACCATGTTCAAACTGAAAAAAAATGCAAAGAGCGCCTGATTAAGAGATTTAAAAAAGTAATGGTAGATTAACTTAAGTTTAATTAGATTGTGAATTTCTTGGAAAAAAAATAAAATTTTATAAATGTACGCTCTTTCTCTTCCCAACTTCTTTTTAAGTTTTCTTTACCTAATGTTCTTAAATATTTAGAAATAATTTTTTCTCTCAACTCAAAGAACAAAGTTTCCATTTGGCATTAAAAGGGTCTTGCAAATAATATTTTGTATTAAAGTTACAAAGGAAAGTGAAAAGTGAGTGGCCTTTTGAAATGCATTTGTTCATGCTATCAAGTGAATTTTGTGGATGTGGATACAATTAGAACGCAATTCCTGATCACTTGGGATGCAAAGGATGTATAAATCTAAGTAATAGTCTACTCATTAAGAAAGTACATATGTACCACATTTATGTATGATAGGAAAAATTAACTATTAGGGGAAAGAGAGAAAAGTAGTATGAGCCATAGGACTTAGGATAAGGAAGGATGTGAAAGGGGGTGCCTGGGTGGCTCAGTGGGTTAAAGCCTCTGCCTTCGGCTCAGGTCATGATCTCAGGGTCCTGGGATCGAGCCCCGCATCAGGCTCTCTGCTCAGCAGGAAGCCTGCTTCCCCCTCTCTCTCTGCCTGCCTCTCTGCCTACTTGTGATCTCTCTCTGTGTCAAATAAGTAAATAAAATCTTTAAAAAAAAAAAAAAAAAGGAAGGATGTGAAATTTAGTACTAAAAGTGTAACAGGGCAACATGAACAAAATAAATGTGATTCAAGGTTTATGAAGAGAAGACCTAGGTGTTTATGGGGCTGTGTGAAATTTGCAAACAGGTCTCATGCCAGTTGTTTTGGGCATTGAGAGATCATTAGGCATCTGTACCTACAATGGAAAATTGAGCTTCTGATATTAATAGGTAATAAATATATATTTTTTAAATATGTAAATGATTGAAGTAGAAGAGTAAGGGATTTTTTAAAGATTTATTTATTTATTTTAGAGAGAGAGCGAAAGAGCACTCACATGTAAGTGAGGGGGAGGGGAAGAGGGAAAGAACCTTCAAGCAGACTCCCCACTGAGCACAGAGCCTGAGGTGGAGCGGGCGGCGGGCGGGGGGGGGGGGGGGGACTCAATCTAAGGACCCTGAGATCATGACCTGAGCTGAAACCAAGAATTGGTCGCTAAACCGACTGAGCCACCCAGGTGTCCCCAGAGTGAGTTAGTTTTAAAACGGTGGATTCAAGTCCTGGAAAGTTCTAGGTCCTGGTATTAAGAGAGAATCAATTCCACCAACCTGCCTGTAGAAACTTGGTGACAAGACTCATCATTAAAGAAAGAATATATGAATGAGAAGCATAGCATGGTTGAGAATCAAGTTGGTGTGACAAGTGGTTGAGATGGGTTGGAAATTTCCTGAAATGTCTGAAATGTTTTTCTTTATAATGTCCACTCAGTGTCGTAATCATTCTTAAAGGCTAGATATTTGCAAAATAAATTTTAAAAATAAATAGGCTGTATGTTTGAAAATTTAACATTGAAAGAGAAGGTCAAAATTCAGGTTACTCATACTTGATTTTTATAGTCAACATAATTACTGGGTTTTGGAAGCCTTCTCTGAATAGTTCCCCCAAAACACTATGCGTCCATATTACTGGGGAGAATATTACTTCCCCACCAATAATTACAAATAGTTAAAATAGTGTATCCTTATCCCTACTGTAAATTAAGGTTATTCATCTGCAACTGAACAATGTGAGTAAAAATTAGAGTTAGATAAATTCTGAAACTTTGTTTGGATATGTACATAGTGACAGCCACATTCTAAATTATGAGATGACAAGATGTCTCACTCTTTTTGTGTGCAAGACCAAAGGCAGGACCACACACAAATATTCCTTTAGTTAAAAGAAGAGCTTTGTAACCTATGAGTATCATCTCTGACTTGCCTCTCTCTACTTAGTGCGATTTTGAAATTATGTCATGTAAGTATTCATCTTTTTTCTCACAATATTGCAAATTCCTCAATAGCAGGAGACGTGATTAATATGTACAACCACCACCTACTTTAGTATTATATACCCTAAAGAAGCTCATATTTCTTAATCTTTGCCACTTCTTTTCTCCTGATTTCTAGTTGATTTGAAACAAGGTTTATGTATGCAATGGCCTCTTTGGAGTCAAATCACACTCTTAATTTCTCTAGGCATATCGAGACCAACATTTAATCATGCTTCTCTCATTTTTAACAAGCTCCCTTTGCAAAGATGCCCATTTTGCCCATCACCTTGTTCCACTGCCATTTCCCTTTTGAAGTCTTTCTCATTGATTTTCCTTGCATTAAAATCCTATATATTATTTCATTATTAAAAGTAGAACATAATTTTTATATGTTCAGTTATTTGCTCTTTTTATTGACCCTATGAAAATGTCATTTCTCCCCACAAAAAACAGATACAAAGTAAGAGTGGTACTCTTAGCGCCTAGATTGTCTACGACAGCTGACAAACAAGCTTCTGGGAAAGTTTCACAGAGGAGGTCATACCACATTTTTACGGTAGAATCAATGGATGAGAAAGTTGATGCTAAAAATTATCTGTTAAGTCCTGTCTTCTTTCACTAGATCATAAGTACTTCGGGGACAAGGAGAACAAGGACTCTTGTCTTTTTCATTTTCAGTCATCCATGAGTCACATAGTGCTTGGGACATGAAAGGTGTATAAGACAAATTTGTCGAATGAAACTGTTGAACTAAGAAAAGGCAGGAGGTTGGAACAGGAAGGGGTTAATCTGACAAACAAAGGAGTGTGATTGAGCATGTACTGCAAGCCAGGAAAGAAAAGAGACTCACGAAAAAGTGAGGACATTATACAGGATTGCAGAAAATGAAAGTAAAAAGAGAACTGGATTTTTGTGACTGTAGTTTGGATGCATTTTTATATGTTAATTGGCCACGTGTGTTTCCTAGTCTTTAAAATGTATGTTTATGTTGCTCATCCATTTTCCTTCCCAGTTCTTGATTCTGCTTTTATTGATTTATGGAAATTCTTTATATATTCTTGATATGAATCCTTTGTTGGTTGTGTCTATTTAAATATTATTCTCAGTTCATAACCTTTAACTTTGCTGTCTTTAAGTGTGTTTAATTTTAATATGGTCAAATTTATGGAACTTTTCTTTTACATCTTACTTATGAAATCCTTTCCTACATCAGGTCCAAAAATTATTCACCTACATTTCCTATGAGTTTTAAAGTATTATTTTTGCCAAACAAAACTTGATTCCATCTGGATTTGAATTTATATATTTCTGTGTCTCTATTTAAGTATCTGTATATCTTGGGAATAAAATGATGAAGAGTAAAACTGAAGAAATATATTAGTATTTAATTCCAATAATGTTTTAGAAAAAATAAACTTCATCTGAGGTAAGTGAGGCTTGCACAATAAAGCAAATTCAAAATAAAAATAGTGAAGGTCAGATTAACACCAACTGGTATTTATAAGACATAACAGAAAGTAAACATTTGGTTCTTTGTATAATTTTGATCACAGAAACATATTTCTTCACATTTGGAAGAAAATCAACTATCTTGAGAGATGTTACTTAGAAAGGAGTACACAGTTTCCAAGGATGGGCTGTGTGGACTAACTTGTGTTGAACTCAAGTTTTAATACCATTAATGACGTGTTAAAATATGGTGGAAGAATAAGACTAATTTGAGAACGACTGTAGGTATCTCTCTGACACAGATAGCCCCAGAAAGGCTGGTTAAAAATGCAAGTGGGGGCAAAAGATGGATTTGGATTTTGTATCAATATGTATTTTGAAACATGAGTGTTTTTGAAATTCGGAGGCAGATTCTATAAAGCAGTTGGTTTTCCTGTGGACTCCAGATAGATTAGTGACATTAATAAATCAAATAGTTGTATATCCAATTTGTTTTATTTGTTTACCAACTAGTCAGTTTGGATGTGTGAAGGAAAACATGATGGGGAAAAAAGCAAAGTTCGCTGCTTTTTTTGAGGTAGCTAGCCTGACTGAGAAAGAGCCCACTTAGATGGCATGTGTCTTAGTTTGTTCTCCTGGCCTTTCCCTGGGGGTCATGCCTGCCAGAGGCCAAGGATTATTGCAAAGAGATAAATTTTTCCTCTTTTTCAACCAACCCCAAATTATTACAGCACAACTGTCAGACTCGGCTGAGGTTAAAGGTAAAAGGCAGGAACTACTAGAAAGAAAAGTGCCATAAAAATCTGGTCTTTTTTTTATACCCCTAATATTTATATTTCAATGTAATATTGACTATAATTTCAAATATGCTTCTTAATTTAAAGATAGCCCCTAGCATAACAGAAAGAAACTTTCAAATTTAGAAGCAACGTAGATTAATGATTGAGATTATGGTGTCTGGAAGCTCCCTTTCTGAACAACGAAGTAACTTGGACATGTTGCTTCAATGCCCTGTGCCTCAGGTTTCCAATCTGTATAATGGGGGTAATGCTGACAGCCACTTCACAGAGTTATTGTGAACATCGAATGAGTTAATATACACGAAGAACTCAGAACAGTGTCTGGCATTAATTAATAACTCAGGATTTTCAAACATATAAGGGAATAACAAAAGGGAAAGATTTATTCAATTAAACTAAAATCAGGACAGGAAAAAAGAAGAAAGATGATCCTATTAATCTTGGATACAAAATCAGGATGCAAACAAAGCATTTTAATAACCATGATAAATATGAATAGATTACATGTTCCTAACATTTATTCATCTATTCACACATTATTTTCATATATATTTTGTGTATTTCCTATTGTTAAGTATGAACATTCTAGGTATTATGCTATAAAGGTGACACAGAAAAACACAAGTGTTTTTTTTAACCTTTTTAACCTTAACACAAAGGTTACACAGAAAAATTTCTCATCATGGTGGAATTTTGGATTTAATGAAGGACATAGAATTGTGCCATCCAATATGGAAACCACTAGTTATATGTGGCTACTTAATTTTAAATTTAAATGAATTAAAATGAAATAAATTTAAAGACTTAATTTCACAGTCCCACTGGCTATATTCAAAGGTTCAAAAGACATGTGTGGTTAGTGACTATTGTATTGGACAGTGCAGATATAAATCATTTCAATTATTGTAAAACATTCTATTGGAGAGAGCTGATATAAAAATAAACCATGACAAAAAGGAAATTTCAGATACTGATATGGGCCTTGAAAGAAATAAGAAAGTGTGATATGCTAGAGAATGACTGAGAATTACAAAAACAGGGGCTGGCAGCACCATAGAGGGCAAGATCACAGAATGCTTTTGTGAAGAGAAAATGTACGAAATGAAACCTTAATGATTAGATCAGGCCAACAAAGTCACCAGCATGTGGAACTTCATTCTGGCAAGAGGTAACACTCTGCACAAATTCTGGGCATAGAACTTGGATAAATCGAGAATAAAAAGGAACTTGCTAACATGGGCATGATGAATGAGCACAAGTGTTGAGCAATGAGGTTAGACAGGTAGGGAGAGGCTATGTCAGGTGGGGCCAGGTAGGCCAGAGTAATGGATTTGAATTTAATCCTAAGCGCAATGATTAGCCATGGAAAGCTTTTAAGTGATGGAAGTAAAACAAACAAATGAAAAAATAAGCTTTACAACTGAGCTTAAAAAAATCTTAAATATCCTATTGTTAAGAAAATTAAAAATAACAATATAGCACCATTGAATATAATGTAATGGATAGGGTACCAGACAATTAATACAAAACTAAGAAGACATTGGTAGCAATAGTGTTAAGATGAACTAAAACCAAGACAATAGAAAAAGCAATCTTGTATAAAGATTAATATACAGTGAAGTTTTCCCTAAAATGTTCCACAAAAAGAATATTACTGAGTATTGTAAATATAACTCTTTGAATTATAAAAATTCAACACACTCACAGTTGTGGTGACCCACTTATTATGGGATGAACTGTGCCCCTTCCAAATTCATATGTTGAAGTTTAATTCCCAGTACCTCAGAATGTGACTGTATTTGGTGATCAGGTCTTTAAAGAGATAATTAAGTCATACGAAGTCATAACAATGGGCCCTAATCTAATCTAACTGGTGTCCTTATAAAAAGAGATTAGGGCACAGACACACAGAGAAGATCACATAGAGACACAGAGAAGATGACCATCTACAAGCCAAGGAGAGTGACTTCTAAAGAAATCAAGCCTGCTTTAACCTTGATCTTGGACTTCTAACCTCCAGAATTGTGATAAGATAAATTTCTGTAGTTTAAGACACTCAGTCCATAGTACTTTGTTTTGGCAGCCCAAGCAAAATAATATAGTGTTAGAACACACTTGAATTTTAAAGAAAATCAGGTACTACCTTCCCTAGATATCCTCCCCTAAATCGTAGGGGCTATATATTGTAAATATATTTTTTAAAATTTAGAAGTTGTCAAAAAATATATGCCTTTTCAAAATTGAGCAATGACAAAAATCTTTATAAGTCTTTGTTTTTTAATTAATAGTGGAAATAATTATTTTCAAATAAATGAAATCTATATTTCCATTATTTCTTTGAATATCTACTTGCTCAGGATAAAGACTGGTTATTATTATTATTTAACATTGAGTTTTTTTAATTTAACCCTTATGAGTGTTCTCACATTCCCACCCATATCACTTATTTCTAAAGCTACCACAAATCTTTTTTTTTTTTTTTTAAGAGAGGGAAGGAGGTGAGAGAGCGGCAGAAGAAGAGGAAGAGAGAGAATCTTAAGCAGTCTCCATGCCTAGCACCAAGCCCAACATGGGGCTTGATCTCACAACCCTGAGATCATGATCTGAGCTGAACTCAAGTCATATTCTTAACTGACTGAGCCACCCAGATTCCCCAACCACAAATCTATTTTAGGCAAGACAAATATATTTTCTTTTTCAGCACAAAATTCATGACAGCCTTAATTTTGAACCTATATTCATTAATATTATGAATATAGGCATACACCCTCATTTTTACAAATTAAACTTGGAAATATTAGATATTTTAAGAAAACATCACTTATAATTGTTAAGTTATAAATAAAAACAAAACATGTATTATTCCAAAGCTCTTGTGCTTATTTATTTTATTTACTTATGTATTTTTAAAGGTTTATTTATTTATTTTAGAGAGAGAGAGAGAGTGAGTACGTGGTGGGGAGGGGCAGAAAGAGAGAGAAATCCACATAGACTGCACTGAGCAAGGAGCTGGTGTGGGGCTCTGTCCCAGGACCCTGAGATCATGACCTGAGCCTAAACCAAAAATTGAATGCTTAACATTTGCACCTCCCAGGAACCCTGGAAAGCTCTTGTTTTTATTGAATTGTGATGCTGCCTGTTTTGGGTGCATTGAAATAATAGTCAAATGGTATTACTGCATTTTCTTCATGGACATATCTTCAGTTGAGAATTCCACAGGTAGATGGAACTAATGTCAACAGGTCATGTAGGACATCCTTCAGTCTGGAGAGGAGTCTGTAAAACCCAGTTCTACAGAGATTCAAAATGAGAGAGTAGGGCCACCTTCCATAAGAGATAACACGCACTGCTTCCATTCATTCACCGCGGTAAAAACATGCATAAAAATGATGTCTTTTCTTTACAGAATCAAGTTATCCCAGACTGAATCTGAAATAACATTAATTCAACCTTTTATCCACACTTTAAACAAAGTACATAAATGAATTTGTAAAAAAATGAAATGGAAAGTATCCCTACAGCAGTTCAGAACTAAAAAAAAAAAAGTCATCGGGAGGTCTATCTTTACCATTCACTGAAATTTTAATTAAGATATGCATCTAACTTGAACAATGTTCATTTATAGCTCAGGTGTCACTCTCACCATTCTTAATTTACTCTCACTTGCAGTTCATGTGATAAAAAGCATTATCACTATAAAGGAAACTAGGAAAGAAAAAAGCATACAAGATGAGTTCACCTTTCGGTTTTCATGTGAGAAGAGCAAATTACCGAATCTGTAGTTGCCAAAATGTGCACGTATTTGTTACAGGAGCAGCTGGTAATGTTGTATACAAGCTGCTTTCCAGAAATTAATTGTGAATATTAAGAATAATCCTGACCTGGGTCACAGCTGAGCTGATTTATTTTTTTCTCCTGGACATTTATCAGGCCTGTCTTTTCTTCCATCTAACTGAAAAGCAGGATGTCTCCGAGTTCATGATGAAAAAGCCACCAATGTATTATGGACCTATACAAGTAGACATCTGTTTAAACTCCATGCTTTGGTCTTTTCTCGATTGTAGTATGCCAAATTATGAACACCATATGAAGCATAAAATTGTTCTGGCTCACCTTCCCTTTGCAGTTAATTTATAAAAAAAAAGGCTCATTTAAATATCATATTAAACAAAATTTAGTAGCATATATTCAAGTGGTAGAAATAGGTCCAGTGATTTAGCGTATGAACAAAAAAATCTCTATGAAGTATATTGTCTGATGGTGTCAATAAAATCAATCCAAGAAAGTTATTTCTGGGAAATTTTGCTCAAGTTTCTATTTTTGTTAATATGTTTTTTTTTTTTTACCTTCATTTATAATGAAGCAAGTCCTAGTACTTTTTTCTAAATAATAGTAGATTTGTTAAAGGCACATAATTTTAATTTTGCTATTTCTCGATGCATAACAAAATATGATATATTGACTTTCAAATTATGAAATTCAGTGATTCTTCAACATTGTCTTAATGTCATGTATAAAATGGGCATAATTATGCCTAGCTGATAGAATCTTTGTGAGACCCAGTGATAATATGCATTATGCATTTTGCTTATTAAAAACCCTATACGGGACACCTGGGTGGCTCAGTCAGTCAAGCAGCGGCCTTCGGCTCAGGTTATTATCCCAGGGTCCTGGGATCAAGTCCTGCATCGGGCTCCTCGTTAAGTGAGATGCCTGCTGCTCCCTCTGCCTGCTGCTCTCTCTCTGACAAATAACTAAATAAATAAAATCTTAAAAAAATGTCTTAAGAAAAACCCTATACATTTCTGATATTGGTATTGGGAGGTATTAGAGAATAATGAATGGTTAAGGGCGTGGTCATTGATTTCTTTACACACCTACCTAAGTCCTACCCCATGATACCTTTTTATCCTATCAATTTGCTCTTCAACTTCCCACAATATTACTTAATGTTCATTCTCAATTTTACATATTCTCTGTTCATTCTCAATTTCTGAGCCCACAAATATTCCCTCAGTTCAACTTACAGTGGTATCATTATCATGATTTTAAAAATGGCATTAAATGGGCTTTCTTCAAATGTTTCACCGTAAGTCTCCAAAATTGCCTATATTCTTAATTCCTTCCTACTTCACTCCTGTGATACTTGGAAGATCCGTCTGCGATCTTACTGAAGACCAACACTTCTACTTGAGTTATAACTGTTTCTTCTCTCTGATGACCCCTGTATGTTTGCATATAAAAGTTTCAAATTCAGTTAATTTGAAAGTTATTCTCTCTAAGCCATTGTTAAATGACTTGTACCCATAAAACCTATAAAATGTGGAACCATGGTTAATCAACCATGAAAACCATGATAAGAAAAGGTAAGTATTATGACATTGACAAATATAATAACATAATAAACACAAATCAGAGAGATAACAGAAGTAAGATGACATGCTAGTGCATATTTTCCACACTTTTCTTGCTAAAATTTTGGGCCCTAAAAAGTATCTAAAGTTAAGAAAGTTAATAAACAAGAAGTAGTCTTGGAATAATTTTATAATGGGAACATGAAAAGCACTAAAAATAGTAACAACAATTAATATTAATTATTAATAGTTGTTAATAAATACTGGAAAAAGGGAATTTGAAGCAGAGGTACAAGGACGTATTAGTCAACTAATTTTTTCATCTTTCATATTGAGAAATAAAGAGCATTAATATATTATCCTAAGTTAAAATGAATCAAAGAAAAGCAAATTAGAATATGGGCCTTGGAAAAATACTACAAGGAAAGAATCACATAAAAGCAAAATAGCACATTGAAAACGCAATTCCTATAGCAAATCAGGAAAACAGTCATCAAAAATAGGAAAAACAATTTTTAATTCCCAAATGAAAGATAAGGTATACATGTTTGACTCTGTCATCCATTGGGAAACCACACTACAATTAAAGTATGGAAATTCAGAGAGGAATAAACTCAAACAATGACAGAATGGTAGAAGAAAGAGGCTGGAGAGAAAAAAAGATTTTAATAAATTTACAGAAGATGGAAGACACAGTGAATACGATGAAGTTGATGTATTAAAATGTGGGGAATGAGACATTCCTGCAGTCTGTGGAAAGCAATGTGATAAAACCTTGGGTTCCAATTTATTAGATACTAGGGGGCAAGTTAACAAGGTGGAAAATAGGTGGACTAAGCTGAAGGTTTGTCCCAGTCAAATGCCACAAACACACTCAGGTTCTGGCTTTCTTGTCTGTGCTGTGTCTTGTGTAGTGAGTTGAACAGTGCCTCCTTCCCCCAATTTATGTCCACCTGGAATCTAAGAATATGACTTTTTGGAAATAAGGGTTTTTTAGATATAGTTATTTATGGATCTGGAGATAAAATCATCCTGGAGTTAGGGAGACCCTAAATCCAAAGACTGGAATCTTCATAAGAGAAAGGAGAGGGAGATTTCGACAGAGAGATATACAGGGAGAAGGGTGGCCTATGAGGAGGCAGATTGGCATTACACTGCTAAAAACCGGAGAACATCCAGGGCCACCAGACACTGGAAAGAGTCTTCCCAAGAGCCTTCGGAGGCAACATGGCCCACCTGATACCTTGATTTTGTACTTCTGCCCTCTAGATCTGAAAGAAAATATTTCTCTTACTTTAATCTCCCCGGTTTGCAGTAATTTGTTTTGACAAGCCTAAGAAACTAATATATCCCCGTCTGTAAACTCTCTTTTGGAAAAAGAAAAGAAAAAAAAAAAATCCTCTCAGGTTTCTTTTCCCTCTCTCTCCCTCCTATTTCCCATGGTGGAAGTGAGGAGGTAGGGGCTGAGTATCAGTGGGAAAAATGACCGACTGGCAGATGGGATCTATTTCAATTTGTGTTCTACAAAATCAGACCAACTTTAGCTGGCTCAACAATTTACTCTACTTCCTTGGTAAGTTGTAAACTCACTCTCACATTCCCCAAGGGAATACTTCATATCATATATACTCTCTCTTCTCAAATCTTTGATTCCCTTTTCACTACCTCACTTTTAGCTCATGAGTTTTCATCACACTGTATTGAACAAGCAGAAGCCATCTGTAGTCTCCCTCTCATTCCTGTCTCCCATTTCAATGAGGAGATTTGTCCTTGTTCCATCAAAAATTAGTCACTACACATATATCCTGGATGCCATGCCCTTTAATTTTGCAAGGACTTTTCCTCTTTAGTTAACCTATCACCGTATGGCATCATTACTCTCTACTTTGTTATATCATTATCCACAGTTTAGAAAATGCTTTTGTGTCTCTCATCCTTCAAACAAAGTACAATATAAAACATCAAAAATATGCCTTCTCCCCACATTATTCTTTATTTTCTCTATTCCTCTTCATGAGCAGTCTCCTCCAAACCCTTTTCTCTTATTCCTAAATTCTCCTCCATTCTCTAATCACTCAGTCATCCTTCAGTTTTCTCCCCTCAACTTTTCTAGATGCTTATTACTTAACTTCTCAGCAACACTGAACCACTGAACAGAATTAAATCTTCTCTCCTACTAGAAAGATATTTCTCTTTTGAATGGATGTTGACAAGATATATTCCTGATTGTTGTCCAATTACCTGATGCTCCATCTCAGATGTGTTTGAATTATTCACCTTTCTCTACCCAAATGTGAGAGTTACTTTGGGACGACTTTACTTTTTTCCATTTTCCTCATAACTAATTATACCGACATGTAAATACCTCATCCAAATTCCTCACACCCTTATTTCAGCAACCCCTTTATCACCTCCACTGGAAAATCTCACCATATCAAACTTAAATTTTTCAGAATATTTTCTAAGGAAAAGTTTCTGTCTGATTTCCTTCCCATGAATTTCTAGTACTTCAGAGTATAACGAGCGTAGTCACTCAGTAAAATTATTCGCATGAAAAAGTGGTTTCTATAATAAATACTAAATATAGACAGTAAATTGAGATTATATTTAGTAAGATTTTGGGGCAGGTTTTAATAGTCATTAATAAGAGATTTTATGTATACTCAAATTTAGTTCTGAGAATTTCTAGGTACTTAGAAACCTACCATTAAAAATATTTATTGTCTCTTGAAATTGTTGATATGGCCAGAACTACTGATTTTAGCTAACCAATTCACCACTTCTTACACTATTTTTGATAAGGACCTCTAACATTAGCAGATAATCCCTCCATTATCCTCTCCTTTATCATTGGATATATTACTTGTTATTTCTTACAGTCTGACCTCAACTATACCCAGAGAGTTCTGTCTCTTGAATATTTCTCAACATGATCTCTTCCACTCTTCTATTAGTCATTCATGAAAGACTCTGAGTCCACTCTTACCGTCATTTAAGAATTTAGGGCCAAGTGGAAGACAAACTTTACTTCCAACTCTCAAATATTACCAAAGCATCAATTCCAAAATAAATTAACCTTTTTCTGTCTATTTTATCCTTTTCTGAAGTCTTAAATACTGTTAATAAAGTTAAGTGCTCTATTCCATGATAAAAAATACAACCTAGTCAAATATAACAACCACTAAATAGTTCTTAAATTTTAAGATAGTTTTTCGTACAACCTCCTCTCTGTCTAAATGGTTTCTACTTACATGTTTATAACATTAAAAAATAACACAATACTATAAAACATGTTAAAATAGCCAGATCCTGTTACATTTATTGCTCTATGTTTAGCACTGGCTCTTCCACATGGTAAGCATAATATAAAATAAATGTCTTCAGAAGTATTTATTTTATCCATCATCAAAAACAATATTTATCGTAAATGCATGATTATGATTGCTCTGGTGTTATAATCAGCACTAATCTTCTCAAAACAGACATTTCTTTCCATGTAAATAAATATTTAGATGGTTGATTTGAAGCAGTTGGCCCTAAAAAGGGCGGATAGTTCAACAGATCAAGAACCAGAGTCGGCATCCCATCGGCCTTACCAGGTTTCAATTCTTTTGTATAATTCAAAGCAGCTAAGAGCTTTATGTTGTGAATGGGGAAAAAAAAAAATCAGGACTTGCATGGTATTGCTAAAATCTGTCAGGAGACCCATACATTAAGGACAGAAAGATGAATGTCTTCAGTGAGCTAGGTTAGTTACAGAGGGACGAGCTAGATGAATAAAAAGAGCATAGGGGCTTATTTTTAGATATGTATAAATCACTTAAATGCTACAAACGGATTTTTAGTATAAAGTAAATGTTACCGACTGTCTGATTGCCTATTTGACCTAAAAAAAGACTATAAAAATGAAGTACTTTTAGGCCCACAAATTTGCCCCGAAATAGAGCATGCAGTGTCCTTTCACTGAGGCCTAAACGTTCCTGACTGAAAGGGGCAAGTGGAGTGCTGAGGAAAAGGCTGTCTCCTCATATGCACACACACCACAGCACAGCACAGGGCAGTGAGCATTTTGTCAACTCCTGAGAGATTGCCACATAAAATTACCATCATAATCCTTCCCTAGACCTGATGTGAACTAAACTCTCAACGTAGTAAGGACACATAAAGAGTAAGTAAATATAACACGATGCCTAGCATAATTTATTAATCATGTTAATAATGATGTTTCTCATCATTTACCATTTGCATATGTCCTTCTAATGTAGAATTACTGAATTGTTCTGATGAATTCACCCTGGGACTGGTACCAATAAGATAATTCAGGGATTAGGATTACAAACCAAATGATTCCAGACATCATCCTGGTGCTTTATTTTCATCCTATAATGTTCTATATGCTGGATCCTTAGCTGATAGCTCAATGTTTGTTATTCAATAATTTCACAAGATGCTTAAGGTATACAAATGCAGGGGGGAAATGGTGGACATCAGAAATATATTTCACCTGTCCTATTTGTGATTATTGGTATACACTTTTAGGAATTTTAGGAACTTGCAAGGGCCACAACTTTACTTGAAGAAGATTTGATAGAATTGGTATTTAGGCCATCTCTGTTTAAGCTAGCCTTGATTTAAAAGTGTAGAGTTCTTTTAGATGATGTCGTAATAGTTTTAAAATGTTAGAATAAAAATTTTAGTATCTCCATTATACCCTAGAAAAATGATTTAAAAACCAAAACCCAACCTCCTGGCAACTGGAAGGCTTTTTTGGAAATTCATAATCTTAAGAATGTGAAAATAAATATTTTGAAAACAAACTAAAAGGCAGGGACAATGAAGCTTTAAAGTCAACGTAAGCATTAAAATGTTGGCTACTCATAGACCTCTTAGCTCTTGATATATCTGTCTTGGCATTGTTTGGATTGTTGTCTTCCTTTACATTTTTTTTACATTAAATTTATTCGTTTGGTGCGTGTCTAATTCATTTATACACATGAAGCTGCCATTTTTCGTGCCTCTGTTCCTAAACAGCAACTACAAAGAAATAAAAAAGAAATCTGTTGAGAGTATCCTTGAAAACTAGGTTTAAATCTGGAAACAGATTTAATAATTGGAAGTTTCGGCTGAAGTCATAACTGATTTATGTTTCAAAATCCATAATCTTAGTCTTCCTTAAAAAACAAAATACATTTCTGTAATAATGAAGAGTTTGTTTATTTTTTGTTTATATCATGCCTCATCTTATTTCGTAAAAGACTGTAGGTGGTTAAATGCACTCAGTTGTAACCAAAGTAAAGCATGAAGAAAGCATAAACACCATCGTTCATGTGAGCATGGAAAAATCCTGCTTAAATTCTTCAATCCATTCGATCCTAATAATACTTACCGACCTCCCCATGCTAAAGTACAATCATTAATTATCATGTCCTTCTTTGTGGTTTTAAATGGAAAAAATAGTTATCTACTTAAATATTTGTAAAACTATAAACAAAGTGGCTTAAATACAGAGTATTAAGGCTATTCTTTGGCTCCTGAGGGTAAATGGATTATGGACTCAGAACAGCTATCACATTGTAAGTCGTAAATCCTAAATTTTGGCTGCAGCTAAAATGTCCATTTGTGTTATTCATTGATTTCCCATATGAATAATGCATAGTGGGCTTTAGAAAATGAAAACAACATTAATAATGGCAAGGGAGTGTCTGAATTCTGTCAGTCATTAAAAATCTTAATTATATCAGAACAGTACTCCATTATTACTGAAAAATATATCTGCTTTATCTGTTTAGAATTTACAATAAATTAGTTTATATTAATTAGTTATTATTTAGCAAATTATGTGTTCTACTCCAAATAGATAACATGAACTGTGCATTTACATTGGTAAAATAGTCATTAAAATATTAAAGCAGTTCAATTCGCTTAGTCAAATAGTTAGCCAGAGTTTTCTATCATGATGAATGAATGTGGTATGTATATGTGGATTTCAATATCAAATAGTTTACTATTAAACTAATATTATATAGTTTTTTTTATGAGATGCTGGGACTCATAGCTAGAATTAGTTACCCTGGCTTTTTCTCCATGTACCTAGATTATAATCTTTATACTGTAATGTGGGTAGAGGTGGATCAAAATAATTTTGTGTGTATAAACCTAAACCTAATCATGTTAACTACTAAAATGGAGTGAAGAAGTTATGGACAATGACCAAATTAAACACTCTGTTTAATTTAACCATTATGGTGATAAGATGCTTTGATAGTATAACATGATATTTCTTTTTCACATCCTGTAGCATAATATTTCTAAGGCTATATGTATAAGGTTAATGAACTATGAGCAATAATTAAGTAGCTAATCACTACTGCAAAAGCGACAATGTGATATACATTCTAGTGTTCACTTCAGGTCTATTTTATATCTTATTTTCTGTGGTTCCTTTTATCTATACTCATTCTCTTTGGTCTTGATGTCTTCTTTAAGATTCTTCCCTATATCTCTCTGTCCTTTAACTCTGGATGTATGTTTTTCTTTCTGTATCTCTATTGTTACCCCTTGATTATTCCCACAATCTGTTGATACCTTTCTCTTGCTCATTCTCTGTCAATACTAGTTGTTCTTAAATTTTATTCAAACAGCCAATGGATTAATGGAAAGAACTCTGTGGATATAACGACAATAATTAACTCCACGGATTTTGAAGAAACGGAGATTAATCTAGCACATTGATCGATCATTTGCAATGTATGGATAACCCTAACTTTTCTCCTGATGTCTTTTTTCCCCCAAATACTTCCTATATCCTAATAGACTAATAGTTGGTTATTTCGAAGTTACTTGAACTCAACAACTCAAAATTGAAACACTTTACTTCTCTATTCCATTATTTATTACCTATCGTTTTTCTCTTTATATATGCAGGTACAGAACTTCAGAGACTTTGAACCATCTTGAACTATTTTTCTGGTTTACTACAGTTAATGGTGACCAAGATTTTAATATATTTTCCTTTTTTTCCAACTCAATTGCACAGTATTAACCATACCATCTTCATCATTTGACTAAATTATCACACTTACCTTTTCAATATTAATTGCCATCAATGTCTACTATTATTTTTCAATTTAGTCTTTAACAGTATCATTCTAAAATGTAGATCTCATCATGTTCCACATCCCTCCCTCCAATAACAATAGAAAGAGTAGATGATCTTTGGTTTTTAGCAGATGTCAAGCTTTGATTTAACCTTCACAACAGTTCTATGAAGTAGGTGCTGCTATTATCATTTTATTTGACAAGTTGCTTAACTAAAAGACCTTTCAAGTTAGGCCAAAGAGTATTTTCAGTTACTCTTTTTTTATTATCATTGAGATATAATTGATATGTAACATTGTGCAAGTTTAAGGTATACAATGTGTTGATTTGATACACTTATATATTGCAATGTGATTACCACCATAGTGTTAGCTAACACCTTTATCATATTATATAATTATTATCTTATTTTTTTTTTGGTGAGAACATTAAAGATCTAATCTCGTGGCAACTTTTGAGTATAACAGTACCGTTAACTATAAATACAATGCTGTATATTAGATTTCCAGACTTATTCATCTTCTACACAAGTGTGCACCATTTGACTATTTCGCCAATCACCACCCCCCACCAACATGACCTCATAACTACCATTTTATTCCCTATTTCTATGAGTTCAGCATTTTGATATTTCACATATAAGTGATATCATACAGTATTTGTCTTTCTCTGTCTGACTTATTTCATTTAGCATAATGCCATCAAATTCATTGATATGGTTGCAAATGACAGAGTTTCCTTCTTTTTCATAGCTGAATAATATCCCATTGTATTTATCTATATGACATCCACATTATCCATTCATATATAACAAACACTTAGGTCATTTTCGGATAATGGCTACTGTGAATAATGCCATAATAAATATAAGAATAAAGATATCTTTTTGATGTCTTGTTTATATTTCTTTGGATATACACCCACAAGTGGGATTGCTGGATCATATGGTAGTTCTATTTTTAATACTTCATGTTACCACTTATATGAATTTTCTAAAGTTGTCAGATTCTTAGAATCAAAGAATAGAATGCTGATTGCCAGCAGCTGAGGGAAAGGAGAAATGGGGATTTACTAATCAACTGGCAAAAAGTTTCACTTAGGGCGCCTGGGTGGCTCAGTGGGTTAAGCCTCTGCCTTCAGCTCAGGTCATGATCTTAGAGTCCTGGGATTGAGGCCCGCATAAGGCTCTCTGCTCGGTGGGGAGCCTGCTTCCCCCCTCTCTCTGCCTGCCTCTCTGCCTACTCGTGATCTCTCTCCTCTCTGTCAAATAAATTTTAAAAAAAAGTTTCACTTAAGCATAATGATTACGTTAAAAAGATTTGTACAATATTGTATCTATAGTCAACAATAATATATTGTACTCAGAGTTTTCTTAAAAGGGTAGATTTTGGGGCGCCTAGGTGGCTCAGTGGGTTAAAGCCTCTGCCTTTGGTTCAGGTCATGATCTCGGAGTCCTGGGATGGAGTCCCGCATGGGCTCTCTGCTCAGCAGGGAGCCTGCTTCCCCCTCTCTCTCTGCCTGCCTCTCTGTCTACTTGTGGTCTCTCTCTGTCAAATAAATAAATAAAATCTTTAAATAAAAAAAAGGGTAGATTTTATGTTGAGTGATTTTACTCTAATAAAAGAAAAAAAATTAATGCCAATTGCCAGATTGAATGAAAAGAAATGCAGCCCATCAATATGTAGTTTGCTATTAAAATATTTTTTTTTGTAACCTGTGGAATACACAAGAGTTTATTCCTGTCATATCTTTTTTGCTTTGCCGGTATATATTACACTTTAGATTTGGTGATATTTCATTTGCAGATCTCTTCTTTGGAATATATTGCTTTTTTAAAACCTGGATATTTTTAAATTATTATTTTATTTTATTTTAATTCCAGTATAGTTAAAATACAGTGCTATATTAATTTCAGATGTAAAATATAGTGATTTAACAATTCTATACATTGCTCAGTGCTTATCAAAATAAAGAAAGCACTTTAAATATAAAGACATAGGTGGGTTGAAAGAAACAGGGTGGTAAAAGGAAAACCATGCAAATATAAAAACTGAAGTAGCTAAAAAAAAAAAAAAACTGAAGTAGCTGTATTAATATCAGTCCTTGTGGACTAGGACAAGAAGTATTATCAGAAATAAAAATGGGGATGCCTGGGTCGCTCAGTTGCTTAAGCAGCTGCCTTCAGCTCAGGACATGATCCCAGGGTCCTGGGATCGAGTGCCGCATTGGGCTCCTTGCTCGGCAGGGATCCTGCTTCTCCCTCTGCCTCTGCCTGCCTCTCTGCCTGCTTGTGCTCTCTCTGACAAATAAATAAATAAATAAAATCTTTAAAAAAAAAAAGAAATAAAAATGGACACGTCATAATGAACAATGGGGTTAATGGGGTTTACCAATCTAAATAAATAAGCACATAATCAAAACACAGTACTGAAGTTTGGATAGAAAAATGCATAAAAGAAAATGTCCAGATTAAAAAATACACCTATAAAGATAACACAGGTAGAAATTCCATAAGAAAAAGAAATATATCCAACATACGATGTGGGAACAACTGAATAAATACGTGGGAAATATGAATTTGGATTTCTGTCTCAAACCATGTAACAAGTTAATTCTAGGTGGATCAGAGATATAAAGGTAAAAGCTATAGCTATAAAGTCTTTAGAAGAAATCATAAGGGAATATGTTTGAGAATTTGGAACATGCAGAGATTTCATAGGGAGGATATTAAAGTAAAAAAAATGAATAAAATATCTCTAAAGAGAACTTTCATAACATTTTTAGCCTGCTCATAAAAAGACATTGTTGAGAAATAAAAAGGGAAGCAACTTCAAGAGAATGAGAAGACAAGTCACAGACCTAGAAGAATTACTTGTAAATGATACACTGATAAAAGACTTTTATCCAAATATATAAAGAATGCTTAAAACTCAATAAAAAGAAAACAATCTGATTAAAAATGGGTCAAAGATCTTAACAGACACCTCACCAAAGAAGATATAGATGACAAATAAACATGTCAAAAGATGTTCCACATCATGTGTCATCTGGGAAATGCAAATTAAAATGAGATCTGTTTAGAACAGTCAAAATCCAGAACACTGGCAATACCAAATGCTGATGAGTATGTGACGCAATAGGAACTCTCATTCACTGCTGGTGGGAATGCAAAATAGTACAGCCACTTTGGGGGACAGTTTGTTGGTTTCTTTCAAATCTAAACATACCCTTATGATAGGATCCAGCAGTTGTGCTCCTTGTTATTTACCCAAAGGAGTTGAAAATATATCCACACAAAAACTCACACGTGGATATTAATAGTAACTTTATTCATAACTGCCAAAACTTAGAGGCAGCTAATTTATTGTTTAGGAAATGAATGCACAAAATTATGGTGGTCCCTCCAGAAAATGGATATTAACCAATGCAAAAACAAAAGCTATCAAGTCATGAAAAAAATATGGCGTAAACATAAATACATATTACTAAATGAAAGAAGTCAACCTGAAAAGGTACGAGCTGTAGGATTCCAACTACATAACATGCTGGAAAAGGCAAAACTATGGAGACAATAAAAAAGATCAGTAGTTGCCAGGGGTGAGGGAGATGGGAAGGGATGAATAAGCAGAACCCACAGGCCTTTTAGACTAATGAAACTATTCTGTATGATACTGCAATAGTGGATATATGTCATTATTCACTTATCAAAATCCATATAATGTATAAGAGTAAACTCTAATGTAAACTATGGACTCCGGGTGATTATGATGTGTCAGTGTAGGTTCATCAATGGTAACAGATGTCCCACTCTAGTGAAAGATGTTGATAATGACAGGGCTACACATATATGGGGGCAGAGAGAATATGAGAAATCACTGTACCTTTCTCCCAATTTTCCTGTGAACCTCAAGTTGTTCTAAAAAATATAGTCAAAAATAAAAAACAACGGACTTGGAGAAAATATTCACAATACATTTATGTGGCAAATTATTTATGTTCGAAATATTGATTCAATAAAATCAATAACACAAAGAAAAACAAATACCCCAATAGGCAAAGCTTGAATAAACATTTCACAAAAAAGATAAGTGAATGGCCAATAAATTCATGAAAAGAGATCCAACATCATTAGTCATCAGGGAAATACAGAATAAAATTGCAATGAAATATAATTCCATTACTACCAAAAAGGCAAAAACAAACAAAGGAAAAAACCCAAACAAATAATGACTGAATACTGGCAAAGCTATAGAACAAGTGAAACTCTCCTAATGCTAGAGGGAATTTAATGGTACAACCACTCTGTACAACATTTTGGTAATTTCTTAAAAAATTTAACCAGCTGTCTACCTTATGAATTAGGAAATCTATTTCCCAAAAGAAATAAAAGTCAACAAGAAGACTTATGCAAGAGTGTTCATCCAACTTAGATCACAAAAACAAAAACTGGAAATAATCCAATTGTGCATCAACTGGAAAATGTATAAACAGACTGCCGTGTGTCTGTGTGTGTTATAATGAAATTATATTACTCAGTTATTGTATTTGACACATGCTGACAACATCAACAACATAACTCTTACAAAGGCATGCTAGTAACATGATTTTACGTTAAGACATGTTAAGTGACAGAAGCCAGACACAAATGAATACACAACTGCTTAATTCTTTTTATATGTGAAGATCAGAAATAACTAAAACTAATCTCCAAGGACAGCAAACAGATGACCATTTGAAAGGGAGTAGTGTTGGGGATTTAGTGGAATGTGGCATGAGGAAACTTTCTGGGATGATGAAAATATTCTATATATAGATAGAAGTGATAGATATAATATATAAATTCCACAAACATTCACTCTGTAAATTTTGTTTCAAATAATCTGTGTGTATGTATATATTTATTTTATATTTATATAACTATCTCTGTGTGTGTACATACAAAGGTATATTGACACACAGGTATATATACGTATAATATAAGTCACATATCACATATATAATACACAGGTATAGATATAGATATAAATACAGATATATGTGAGTATAAATACTATGAAAAGGCCTTTCAATACCCCTGTACTTTATGTATATGTGTATATGTACGCATTGTTCATCATATATATGTGTGTGTCCAGTAGTGAAGTAGACTGAAAGAGTATGATTGTAACCAAGTCATTATCTATACTATCTTAACTGTGTAAGAACTTGGGTAATGATACTACCAGACCACAGAGTTCACATACAGACCTCATGACAAGGACTGCCTATCTCTGGGGATTGGGGACTCGAAGCTGAGTGATTGAGACTTTGAATTCTATTCCTTGGAATAGGTAAGTTTGTTCTGTGAGTGAGAGGAAGTAAGAAGTGACTTTTTTACTTGGCCAGAAGATGGCCAAATGGCCAGAAGATAGGATTTTGACAGAGACAGTACTGTGCAGTCACCAAATCTCTTTCCCTTTTCCTCCTGTGCATGCCATTAGACAACAGTTCCCAGAAATTTTATTTTTTATTAGTTAGTTGGGACCATGTGGCTGAGATCTGACCAGTAGAATATGGATGGAAGTGTGACATCTCTTTAATGAAGGGCCCTAACATCTCCCTGTGATTCTCAACATTTTGTAGCTTATCTTGCTGGATGCAGATAATCCAGCACAGATTCTGAGGCTCAAGAAGGGGCAAAGCCATACAATGGAAGAACCATGGGTCTGAATGAGTGACTGGGTGAAGTATTACTCCAGTGATTCCCAGGATCTGCAATGGACTATGAATTGAACAGGAAATGGACTTTTATTATTCATTTTGGAAGTTCATATGCCAGTAACTATGGAAAAAAGTGACCAATTTTACATTTCAGTTTTATCTTCACCTTTTATTAGGATTCATGAGCTCCTTACAGAAGATAGAATTTCTTGCTAAAAATTTTCTAGCCTTTCACGCATGAGAGAAGAAAAATTATGATAAAAGCTATATACATACATATATATTTGACTATATTTATACTTTATATATAGTTGAATATGTGCATGCATTATATCTGTAAACTCTATATAGTTATTTGAAGATATATAAACTCATATATAGCTTGTGTTTTGCTCTTCATTAAAACAAGCTAATATCACAATTATTTATTTATTTGTTTCTCATAATACTATGTCTCATATGAAATCAACATTTGACATAAAAATCAATACTACTTGAAAAACCAAACAAATATGTTTTATTTTTTTAAATTTTTTTTGTTTCAAATTCTACAACAAATGGAGAGTCTATCAAAGTGAAATTCCCATAGAAGACTGTGTCTTAGTGGCTCTCTATGATGTACCACTTCGTGTTATTTTTTTCCTCAGATTTAAATGTATAAATTCACCAATTCCCCATACTCCAACCTACTTCTATTATGGGAAAAGGTCATTAAAAGCAGGTTTTACTACCACCACCATCATCACTGTATAATTTTTGAGACATCAGTTTTCTTACTGGCCTGATTTTTTACAACAAAATGAATTTTACAACAAAATGAATTTACAACAAAATGAATTATAAGTGCATGTAAGTATCAGACCCTTCTGAGTTTATGAAAACATTTAATGTCATCTCTTTCAGAGCCCCTGGGAATTATGCCAAATCCAAAGAAATTATGGGACTCCCACTTAGTGACACTCCCACTTAGTGACTCCCTACTTAGTGACAGGTGGTTTTTTAATTAGAGAAGACTCCAAAATGCGACCACCTTACATTGCCACTCAAACGGAGATGTGTTTCCGGATAACATATGGAAGCTCCTTTGGGGAAAAACATCAACCCCAAAATTGCCTTTGTGCCATCTTATGACTACCATCATGTGTGGAGTTACAGAATTTAGCACCATAGGACATGCGGGTATGATGAATATTTCTTTGGTCATGGAAGAGAAAATTATCTTGCAGTACGGTAAAAGTCTTAGAAGAAATAGCTATTGTGTCAGAGGTTTGATAAAGGTAGAAAAGTGGCTTTGGTTCATCCTGTGAAGAAGCTCTAGGCCTTCCAAGATTTGTACCAATGCATTTTAGTGAAAACTTCAGGAAACGTGTCATACACCTACTGCTACATTCATCACAAGTAATGAAGCCTGTGAGTAGCCAAAATATTCATGTGCCTGAAAAGAAAACAAGCACAAATGATGCCAAATTTGCCATTTTAATTAGTTTTCTTGGATCATGCTGTTTGAAATATAGTGACCAAATTAGCTGATTTTGTGGTCATATTCTAACATTTATAAGAAGTCAACAATTGGAAGTATTTAAGATTAGAGAAAAACTCTTATGTGCAAATATATATACAACAATTTATATCTGCTGTTGCCGTGAGTGCCAGCCAGTGAGATTCACTCTGTGGTTGATTCTGAGTTTGCGCCCATAGAGTCTACATTCCATTTCAAGAAGGAATAAGCCACTTCATTTACACATTGGTCTCCAGCGAAAATGCATAAGTGACGCTCTACATGCAAATGAAATACAATATTAGAACAAAAAGAGAGTATTGCAAAGGCATTGGATTAATCTCAGGAAAATAACTAAGAAAACATAAGCATAGACTCTCACCATAGTGTGCTGCATCTATGGGGTGCATTCAGCATGGACAGCTAGACTCAGCGATTTTGAGGAGAGAAAAAACAGCAGATAGTTAAAGAAAACAAAAAGAAAGACATTTCAAGCTGATTTTTTTTTTTAAGATTTTATTTATTTATTTGTCAGAGCGAGCACAAGCAGGGAGAGGGAGAAGCAGGCTCCCTGCTGAGCAAGGAGCCCAACACGGGACTCAATCCCAGGACCCTGGGATCATGACCTAAGCTGAAGGCAGATACTAACCTACTGAACCACCCAGGCATCCCTCAAACTGATTTTTAAAAATCTCTTTCAAATCCACGATTTTTGTAAGAGCAATAACATTTGTCTTTGTCCTCCTCTTCCTCATTGCCTTTAACAATTTTCCTAACAGAAGACTTAAAAAATTTTTCACATTAAATGCTCCATGGAAAAGTATCGGGACAGCTAGAGGAAAGATATTGTAAGTCACATTAAAAAATAGGCATTGTTTTTCCTGAGTCATCTGTGCTTGAATATAACCATCTGAAATAAACCACAGGATTTGTTAAAAATAGGGTACTTGGTTGTAATGCTCTATTCCTCCCAACCATGTCCAATTCAGAAAACTTCTAATTATTTTTTTACACATTTTGGCCTATAAGTATACTCTTACGAAAACAGCCTATGTAAAGAAATAAAAAACGTGAAATATGACAAAATAATATGTTGGCACTGTGGCCTATATAAATATTTCAAATGAGAGGGAAATTATATTGGGGTCCATCCTTCAACACAGTGGCATATACCAGACTTAAATCATTTCCCAAATATTTCCCTATCATTGAGATTCAATCCAGAGTATGTCAGAAACTACATCACTCTGTACGTCGCCCTGGCAAACTAAAGTGAAAAAATGGGTAACTTAGATAAATGTGGCCCAGAAGACTATTTATTATGAGAAAAAGTTAGATATTTGGTCTCTATTATCCATGGGACTGCCGATATCAATCAATCCCATTAAAGAATCGCACCATTCTCCTGTTGTCTAGGAGAAGTTCTGAATGGTAGAACTGGACTGGAACTGGCTGCTTTTTGGCTCAGAGCTGGTAGAAAGTTTGATTTTTTTCACACAATGCCAAAGAAGTCAATATGAAGTAGATAGCATCACTGCATAATATGTAAGAGGGGGAATAAGTAACTCACATACTCAACTGCTCTAGGTGATCCTCATTGCTATCACTTGATGGCCAGCAAGGGCCTAACTTGAATATGAATATGACAGTGGAAATCATACACAGTGAAGATCCCATGAGACTAAGCACAAAACATTTAGCACCACGCTTAGCACATGTTTCTCTTTCATTTTTTCCTCCTGCTCCTCTTCCTCCTCTTCTTTCTAATTTTGGTTGAGGTGAAGCTACTCTTAGAAAGGAAAATAGGATAGAGGGTTTCAATTTAGGGAGCACATTAATAAAGTGAACACATCTAAGTTAAAAGAAAACATGATTATTTTACTAGATTATAAAATAACTTACCAAAATTTCTCATGCAGTCTCACATTAAAAAATAAAGTAAATCTGAAGTAGGAAGGAAGAAAAAAAGTGTGCAAGGCAATGCAACATCAGATTTTCACAGCATCATGTAATTTTATATGAAAGAGATAAATGCTGGTGGCATGCCTAGTATGCAAGTATATTTTGTCCCATTACATATTCATGATTTCAAAGTTAGCTGTTTGACAAGGTAATGAGTCCATAATAGGCAATCTCTTTTCTTGAAACCACTATTTCAAGTCTCCACTATTCTCCTTGAGATTACTTCTATTCAACATTTCCTACCCACTCTAAGCAGATGGCACTGCCTGTTTCTTTTTAAGGAAGTAGGAGCATCTATGTGGGAATTCTCTCCAGTTCTGTCTTATTCTGCATGTATACCCATAATCCCATTTTTTATCTTCTGTGAATAATCTCACATCTGCATTCTTTCCAGGAACTTTTTCCACCTAGGACCTTCTTTATATCATAAACCAATTGCTCTTTACTCCTCTCTTCCCCCTACTTACACACATTCTATCATTCCCCTTCTCTTTATACTAAATCTCTATCAATGTAACTCACTCTTTTCATTTATACCCACGCTTCCCAAAAGAAGAGCTTATATTTACTTAACATATTTTCCCACCTTTTCTAAGCACTTAAATCTCATTTCTAGATTTATAACTGAAACAGCTTCTACCATGGTGGGCAATGATGTGGTAGTGCCAAAATTAATTAGATATCTTAGTTCAACTAGACAATCCCTTTTTCTTGTCGCCTAGGACATCACTTCTTTGACAGCTCTATTTCAAATGCTTTTGCCTGATGAAGTGCCTGACATCTAAATATTTGTGTTTTATTGCAGAAAGTGGGAGTGAAAGTGTCAGGGTAGACATTGTCTTAAATCTCTACATACTAAGCTCTGTCAGGCTTTCGTGAAAGATAATGGTAAAAATATTTATTTCCAGGCTCACCTGGAAACCCTTCTGAGCACAATATTTCTGGACCCACCAATTATAAACCTGCATGTATACACTGTCCCTGCTGAATGCCAACCCCTCTTACTGTTTTAGAGACAATCTTCACCGATGATCACTTTTTCTTTCCCGACACCAGATGTATGTATTGATTCGTCTACTCTATATCTCTCTGACTCCAATGGATATCTCAAAATCATGTGAAATGAAGCCATAATATCCTCTCCTTTCCTTTTCCTGACCCCTAAAAATGTGATTATCTTGCTCATTTTCATCTCTTAATGAAAAATACCAGAATCCAACTATTCCATCAAGTAAGAAATGTGGAAGTGATTTTAATTACTTTTAGTGAGTTTTTAAAAAAGATTTATTTATTTATTTATTTATTTATTATTCATTTATTGGGGCAGGGCAGACAGACGGAGAGGGAGAAGGAGAGAAGCAAGCCCCGTACTAAGCATGGAGACTGACACAGGTTTGATCCCAGGACCCTAAGATCATGACCTGAGCCAAAATCAAGAGTCAAGTGCTCCACCAACTAAGCCACACTGGAATCCCTACTTTTAGTGTTTTTTAGTGATTTTTCTTCCCTATATCTAAACCCCCATTTTCAAATTCTAGTTGATATTATCTCTTCTATATTTTACTTATTCTCTTTACCATCACTACCTTTGATCCTCCCCCAACGAACCCCACACCCCCACATACACCCAGGCTCCATATTTTTATACCAAAAGTCTTATTAGGACTATTAGTTACTAATATTCACTAATTTTGCTTCCATCAAATACAATTTTCACATTGTCATCATAATATTCCTCAGTGCAAATCTTACGACATATGCCTGATTAAAATCCTTGATGGCAGGGTGCCTGGGTGGCTCAGTCAGTTAAGTGTCCGCCTTCAGCTCAGGTCATGATCTCAGCGTCCTGGGATCAAGTCCCATGTCAGGCTCCCTGTTAGGGCAGGGAGTACACTTCTCCCTCTCCCCTTGCCTCTCTCTCTCTTCCGTCTTTCTCTCCCTCCTGTTCATGCTCTCGCTCTCACTTTCTATCTTTCAAATAAATACATGAAATCTTTTTTAAAAAATCCTTGATGGCTCCTTAAAAATTCTGAACTGTGAGGTATTTTGTACATATTGTATGCCTATTTTAACCTACTTTTCCCTGTAATATCCCCGAACAATATCACCTGACTCTGTTCTATGTAAAAAGAGAAATGTGCTGTGTTTATTTTTCTTTTCCACTTTGCTATCATCATATTTGGAAGTGGTTTTTATATATGAACAATTAATTAAATAGGAATTATTGTTTATCACTGTGTATGTCTCCACAAACCACATTGTTATCTTTCATTTAACATTGTAAAGAAGAATATTGAAACCTCATTGACTTTTTATTATTTGTAACTTGTTTTATTAAGATGCTTAAATTTTTAATTCCTCAAAATGACAATTTGATTCTCTTCATGGTATATGTGGTCTAGTTTTTTGTTTTTTATTTTTGCTTAACTGTAGTAAGCAAATGGAGTCTATGTTTTTAACCTGATAAAATATTTTTTTTATTTATGTCTTGGATATTTGTTTCCTTTGTAGCTTTTGTTTCTTCTTGAAGTAAATTTTATTTTAATTTACTCTTTCTTCCATATATATTCTCTCTACTTATTTTCATCATTTTCATCCATGTTCTCTGTGCTACAGCAGTCTATCTTGACTTATTCTTTACATCATTGTTTAATTTCCTCTTTTTCACTTCTATTCCCTATTTCCTTCAATGTGGTGTTAACTCTGCCACTGAATTTTTGATTAATTTGCAATCCTTTATTTAGTTCAACCTTTTAATCTGACATTTTATCTTTGAAATACATCTGTTTTGTGTTTGTTTTTCACTTGTTTTATATCTTAGTAGTCACTTCTATCTTTATAGCTACTCTTTGATACAGACACAATGCGTGTCTTCTTGCTTCTTTTCTTTTTTTTAAAGATTTATTTATTTGAGAGAAAGAGCATAAGTGGAAGGGGCAGAGGAAGAAGGGGAGAAAATCCCACGCAGACCTCACACTGAGCACAGAGCCCAATGTGGGTCTTGATCTCATGACTCTGAGATCAAGACCTGAGCTGAAACCAAGAGTTATAAGCTTAACCCACTGTGTTACCCAGGTGCCCCCTTGCTTTTTATTGTATATACGAGCATTTTATAAAATTGTATATTGCAACTTGCAAAATAATATTTTTGCAAATATGCCACCCCTTAAGTCATCAGCATGTAAAAACTTTGTTTCTCCCTTCTAAAGTATTTTTCTTCAATGTCTATCTTATTTTTTATCTTATTAATAATTCTTAGATGAAGAAAACTCCATTTAGTTGGCTGTTGCCAAAACAATCTGTATTTTTCATTTTTTTTTTAAAGATTTTATTTATTTACTTTTGTGACAGAGAGAGCAAACATAAGCAGGGGGAGTGACAGAGGGAGAAGTAGACTCTCGTTGAGCAGGGAGCCCAATGCAGGACTCAATCCCGGGATCCTGGGATTGTGACCCGAGCTGAAGGCAGAGGCTTACCTGACTGAGCCACCTAGGTGTCCCAATCTGTATTTTTTAAACTAATGCTATTACTCTTACCTCCTCAATAAGGAATGGTCAAATTGCCTTCACTCTGCTCAATTAACACTGTATAGTAGTACTTATAGAATTAAACCAATAATAATATAAGTTCAATATAAATGTCCCCTAATTATTCCTTGATATGCAGAATTAATGGACAACATGACAATTCAATCTTGGATTTTTGATAATATCATCAATTGGCTCTTTGTCTTTCAGGTCCAATCTTTTATTTTTATTTGAGCTTCTCAAATGGGTGTATACAAAGAGTAATAAATCACAGACTTACTCAACATCAATGCCACCTACAGTAAAGCATTTTTGGCACCATATCTCTCTATGCCTCTTTCTACTTAAGTCACTGTTTTAGTAAGTGGAATTCACACAATATGTGAAAAATAAGTTATGTGTCCTTTATAGGATACACTATTATTTTAAGATACATCTTTTTCTTTGTTTTCATAGATACTGTGATAGAATGTTGGGAAATACTGTATCAAGAATGTTAATTAAGCACTTTTTTTCCTTCCTAAGTATTTGGTAATAAAATGAATACAAGCATCTCAGTGCTATATATGAAGTTTACAAAGCTTTATAAGATTTCATTACTTTGAATTGATCTGAAAACAAAAGCAGACATTCATTCATTCAGCAAATGTTATTTCATGTTTTTAATAAGATATTCATGTTTTCCCTTTAGTCATTTATTCATACATTTGACACTGTTGGGATAGAAGAGGAAAATGGTCTTTTAATATAAGCATAGAGTATCACCTTTCTCAGTAAAATTAAAAAATATCTGCTAAATTCTAAAGACCACGCAATTAAAGATGCCTATTGGGCAGACAATTCATCTTACAATTATTTCAAATGTCCAAACTTTGCTTAGGTATGGCTTTGATATAACTAGTATAATGAAATTATTGCCCTTTAAATATCTCTCTATGAAAGAAAAATTCAATAAGTTTTACATTCTAAAATTTGTAGAACACGACAGTTTGATAATAGTAATTTGCCACTTCTGGCCCATGATCCTTTAAGCTAAGAGGATTCCTGTAAATTGAGATTAAAACAAGAATAGTCCTTATCGTGTCATGTTGTTTTGTGCTTTCTTTTCCTTGGTACTATGGAATAATTGTGTTCAATATGAATAATAAATCTGTCCTATGTGTTTTCAAATGTTTGCAATGCATTCAGTTTTGATTTTTCAATACTGCTTTTAGTTGCACCATTATCCAAGCTTGACTAAATATAATGTCTTTTGACACTAAAACTACAGGTAAGGTGTTGGTAATATAATTGTAATGCTAATACTTACACTACATGTATTGCTGTATTATAGTCAGTAATAAAAGCATGTTGAAGTGTTGTGAAAACTCCTCATGCCTGTATTATGTTGTGATCTTTGATAACCTTTATTTCTAGATGAAAGTAGTTTACAATACTGTATAGGCTATAATGAGCACCAATAAACAAGCTGCTTTGCCAAGGGCGAATATAATTTCAAGCAATAAAACTGAATCCATGACACTGTATCTTCTATTCTTCATTTCAGATTCATTAACCATTATGGAGATCAATCTCTTTGACACAGTACATTTCTAACCACATTTATGCCAAAATATGTACTCATTAGCATGTTTGAACTCCAAAGCTAAAATGACAGGGTTTCCCCTTTGCTTTGTCACATTACACATAATTTGAAAAGCAAGCCTTGAGCATTCTGACAAGCACGTTGTTTAGGATACATTTCTTCTCTCTGTATACATGCATATATTTATGCACATCCTGTACATTTTATGATTTATGCTACACAAATGGAAAAAATGACATTATTTCTAAAACTTTGAAAAATTTGGGTAAACTCAATGCTCTGAACAAACTCTCTTTAAATAGTAGTGTTTAGCAATATTACCATATTTTTTGTTTCCAAATCTAATTGTAAATTAACTTGTACAAATGTGGATAGATAGGTAGATATAGAATAAATTACTGGACGTATTGCCTAAAGGTGTTGCTATTGACATCTTTTTGGAAAGGTCATTTATTAAAATTTATAAGGTTTCTTGTAAGTGCAGTCACCCAGTTATGATCTTTACAGCTCCAAGATTATTTCCTTGACATAACATGTCACAATACATTTAATAATAAAGAAGAAAGAAAGAATAAAGTATCACCAAGGACATGTTGACATCTATCAAAAAAAAATATTCCCAGGCATTTAAAACTACCAAATTTCCTTTTTTTTCCCTTTATAGATTGTATTAGAGTTTTAAATGTCTTTTTATTTTTATTTTTAAAAAATTTTATTTATTTGACAGAGAGAGACAGTGAGAGAGGAAACATAAGAGGGGAAGTAGGAGAGGGAGAAGTAGGCTTCCCACTGAGCAAGGTGCCTGATGTGGGGTTCGATCCCAGGACCCTGGGATCATGACCTGAGCCGAAGGCAGCTGCTTAACCGACTGAGCCACCAAGGTGCCCCAAAATGTCTGCTTTTTATAAAAATATTATACATAAATGGGAATGGTTCACGTATTTTTCCCAGCCTCTCATTCTAATGGGATGAAGATAACGTTCAACCCTTCCTTAGAGGAAAGAGTATGGCAGTTTTGAGGAGTAGGTAGATGAGTGTCACTTGAACTGTGGGCAGTGGGAGAAAAGTTACTTGAGAAAAGCCTTGTTTTGCAAACCAAGAAGTTTATTTGGTATTTTTGTTACAACAGTAAAAATCCGTATACATAATTTGATCTGGGAGGTGACATGATGGTTTTATTTAAAAAAAAACAAAAACCAAACAAAAGAAAAAAATCTAGCAACAATGTGTGGGGGTGGTGGGTATTGGCAAGGAGATTAGTAAGGCAGCTGTTGCCTGATCCCAGAGACTGACTTTTTTTTAAGGTGAAAGTTTTTTTGTTGTATTATTTGCTTCAGGGGTACAGGTCTGTGAATCATCAGTCTTACACAATTCACAGCACTCACCAGAGCACATACCCTCCCCAATGTCCATAACCCAGTCACCCTATCCCTGCCCTCCCCACCCCCCAGCTTTTAAGTGAAGTGAAAGTTAGGCAAGGATCCTTAGTGTCAAATATTTTTAAAAAGGGGGTTGGATTATCAAGGGATTTATTGCCACTTTCCAACAGCGCATGGGAGAAGAATGAGGCACAAACAAGTCAGCTTTAAGAGAAGGGGAGCAGGGGTCAGCAGTCCAGAAGACTGCCACCCGAACATTACCTCAGTCCCGTATTTATTAGATACAAGATAACAATCAACAAAGGAGTCAAAGGAGATTGTAGATAAGCAAGATATGCCTGATCAAGCAGTATAGGATTTGTGGTTGAGTAAACACATTTAAAGGGATCACCTAATTAACTACAGGTGATCTCTGGAGTAGGGGAGATAACAGAAAAAAGAAGCAGGTGGCGTTCCACCCCGAGCTGGCTGGGCATTCCCAGCGGCTCGGCGTCAAGGACGCATACCATCCTCTCCCCCAGAGGCCTGTTGCTGGTACATGTTCAAGCATGCTTGTTCAGTACATTGTTCTGAGGGACGGTTACAATTTATATTTGATAATTTTGATACTTTTGATACAGGTCGATACTTTTTATTAGGAAAGTAGCAGGAAGTTTAGACTTAAATTCAGTCCTAGACCTGTCACATATTAGCTGTATTAGTATAAGTTAGAAACTCTGTTGTAATTTTTAACACTTAAGATGAATTCTAATTCATGCATTCTGTTTCTCTACTCCAGATCCAATGTTACACTAATCAAAATTTGGGCCCCTGTGGGACTAATGGAACTGTATCGACTTGATCAGATACTATTGTTACTATTCAAAGAACTCCCCACTACCTGGTAGGATTCAGATCTTGAAGTCAGTTACATATTTGTTTCTCCATTGCGTTGAGTCTATTAAGCCAGATAGGAGTTACATTCTCAGTGCAGTAAAACTGTTTTACTTGTACATGGACTCACTTAATTCACATAATAACTCTTCAAGGCATGTCGGTCAGCTATTCTCAATCCATTATGAAGTTACCCTTCATAATCACAGAGTCCAGATGTCCCTGTGAAGGGTAACTACTTTGGTGAGCTGCTTCTCGCTAGGGATAGGAGACCTATTAAGTTGTCAAGAGTAAACATTTCACTATTAGGAGTGTCAGAAATAGAAGAGAAAATATTATTTAGTTCCATGTCAAAAACAATCCTTTTCCTTTATCATGCTGCATGTTTGGAGAAAGGAAGCCATATTACTCCCATAAGTTTCAAAACCGTGGCTTAAAGATCAGGAGGACAGAGGAACAAAAAGCTATTGAAAAAAAGACTATTCTGTCAGAAACAAAAGTGATGGGGCGCCTGGGTGGCTCAGTGGGTTAAGGCTCTGCCTTCAGCGTGGGTCATGATCCCAGGGTCCTGGGACCGAGCCCCACATCAGGCTCTCTGTGCTTCCCCCTCTCTCTCTGCCTGCCTCTCTGCCTACTTGTGATCTCTTTCTCTCTGTCAAATAAATAAAATCTTAAAAAAAAAATCTAAAAAATAAATAAAAATTTAAAAAAAGAAACAAAAGTGATAACAAAATGACTTGTAAATATAAATAATCCCGGACACATAGTAAATGCTATAAATACTTCTCATTGGATAAAGTAGAAATTATGGCTAAAAGAAATATAATTTCTGTCACCTAACGATGTAATAGTATACACTGAACATCACCTCTGAAGTATAGTTGTTTCTTGGAATTAGAACAGTATTTTACAATTAAATAATGCTTTGTAACTACAAAATGATTTTATAGAATCTTATTTTATTTGATCCCTCTCATTCTTTGAAATGGATGATATCACTGATTATATTATTTTTGAAAATAATAAAACTGAATATCAAAAAGCATTAATGAATTTGCCCTGGGTGTGTGACTCACAACATATCCATTGCTTTAAATCCTGGAGCTTCCCCACTGAAATGACCCCCCTGTTAATGATATGTCCATATGGGATTGGAATTGGAATAGGCTGAGAAATCATTACAGTTGGATGAAAATGGAGCTCAGGGAAATTAAGCAATTTGTCCAAATTTATATATCAAGTTATTAACAACCTCAGATTAGGATTTAATTTAACTGATTTCTACTTTCAGAGTAGCTTTAGGGCAAATAAAATAAAACATTGCTTTATAAGTCAGTAACAAACTTAGAATTCATTTAACTAAAAAGCTATAGATACAGATAATTATCTCTCTATCCATCTATCCATCTATCTATCTATCTCATTTGTAAATTACCAAGCCAGTAAGTATAACAAGGGATATAAGAAGTACCCTGTACCACCCTAATGTTTTAAACTTGACCTCTTAAAAGGGAAAATGTTTCATGTAAAATGTGCATTTTGTAACTGTTAGAAAGTACTTGGTTAGATAGGTTAGCATGTGGCATTTATTGTATTAAATAATTAGCATAAAGCTAGACAAAGAGTATCAGTTGGAAATAAATATTTAATTGCAAAATTAAATTACTTATACATGCCAAAATTTCAAAAATAAATAATGAAACCTTGTTTTGTTAAGAAGTCTTACAATCGACTAATAGGCTTATACAAGAAAGATCCAGAGATATCGGAAACCAAACAATAATTTGCTTACAAAATCTCTGGTGAGTATATTTGTCAGCAGGAACACCAATCATGTACAAGGTCATTATACGGTTTCCATTAGGTTAAATGCATCAATTAGTATTTTCTTTCAAATTGACCTACAGAGAAATAAAACTAGAAACTTCTAGCAAGTTGGAGGTTTATAAGATTGTGTTAAATGTCAAGTGTCTTTTTCTACCTCCTCCCCCCACTGCCCATGTTCAGCTTTCAGTCATTTCCCCTTTGTTTTTGGTTTTGTTTAGTTTTCTGGCAAATGAAATATAATTTCTGTTGAGGGGGTAATTTTTGCATTCCAATCCTGACGTGTTTTATGCCCAGTGTAGTATGAAGAGAACTTTGTTAATCAAACATGTCTGCCTTCTCTATGTCACACATGATTTCTCCCTGAAGGTGGAAGTTGGGGGTGGGAAGGCAAAATGCCCGAATGCTAACTTTGCAAGGATAAACCTTACATGTGCTGCCTGATTCCTCACTCTCTTTCCCTGATGAGTTTGGTGACCACAGAAAGCATAGGATCTAATCTTGGAGCTCAGTATTATGAAAACCTTTCCTACACAGAAAAGGCTATCTTCTCAATACCAACTTTATCAATGATAAGAATACTATCCTTGTCCTCAGCAGCTTTAATTACTTAACAGATTTCTCAGTCGGATGAGTACTCATATTAAAAAAAAAAAAGAACGTATTTATTGGGCCCTTTAAACACATATTTGCTGCATTGATCTGTGTGCCTCTGGAAATAGACATAGAAAGTAAAATTTATGGAACAAAATATAAATGGAGTAGTTGAGGTTTCTCATGTGACTAAGTCCTTGAACTGGGGTATATTATCAGGGAGCTTTGATGTTAATAGTTAATATAGGCCTAATTGGATCATGGCACTGAATTTGCTTTATGAAAGCCGCTCATTCACTATTGCTGCTTAGGTGAGTGGCTTGTAAACCTTAGATCACATGTGATAGTGACCTTGTTAGTTCACTGGAGCTTATGCCAGCCTTTTCATTGGAAAGTAACCAAATTCATGGAAAAGAGGGGTGAACCTGATGGTCCCAGTGCAAAGTTGCAGGGATCAACAAAGGTATGAAATCACTCATGTCTCAGGTAAAGGTGCAGCTGCCTTATGGATGTTAGCATACTCGATGACCAACGGATCCTCTGACAAATTCTGGCCAAGTAAGATACAGGTGCTAGACTACTTAACCCTGGTTAGGAAACACTAGACATCCACATGAATGATCTTAGCCACATTATTGGTGGTTTAAGCTGCAATTTTCAACCTTATAATGCTGGTTTTGCTAAACCAGATGCAAACCTTACTACGTGAATGAGGACAGTGAGTTACTTTAGCTGAGAGTAGGCCAGGAAAAGCTTTGTATATAGTAGTAGCTGAAACCAGGGGAGATAGTCTTTATTAGACCTGTCTTTTGGGGGCACGCTGGGTGGCTCAGTCAGTTAAGCATCTGATTCCTGATTTCAGCTCAGGTCATGATCTCAGCGTCATGAGATCAAGCCCCGAGACAGGCCCTGTGCTGGACAAGGAGCCTGCTTAAGATTCTCTCTCCCTATCCCTCTGCCCTCATTCCCCCCGGCTCATGTGCTCGCTTTTTTCCTGAGGAAGAGCCTGGGTGGCTCAGTGGTTAAGCGTCTGCCTTCGGCTCCGGTCATGATCCCAGAGTCCTGGGATCGAGCCCCGCATCGGGCTCTCTGCTCAGCAGGAAGCCTGCTTCACCCTCTCCCACTCCCCCCTGCTTGTGTTCCCTCTCTCACTGTCAAATAATAAATAAAATCTTAAAAAAAAATAAAAAAAAGAAAGAAAAGGAGAAAGGAAGGAAGGGAGAAAAAGAAAGAAGAAGAAAAGAAGGAAGGAAGGAAGCAGGAAGGAAGACATGCCTTTTGGACATTACACTGTAGAATACTATTTCTTTATTTAAATATCTTGGCATATATCTGTAGTATCTGTGAACAGAGTGGGCTCAGGTTGGCTCTGCATTTGTTTATAGAAGAAAACAATGGTCTTAGAAGGTGGAATTCTTGGGCATAATATATGACATACAAAAAGGTACTGGTTACAGTCATCACCATACTTCCTTCTCCTTTAGTGCCCACAGTTCTTGGTGACATCACTTGGAAGAATGAAAAGGTAGACCAGAGTGGTGGGTAGAAAAGCGGGGCTTATTGAGCAATAGCGAAGTGATAGTACAAAGTTCCTGAGGAAGGAGAGGACCTTAGAACCCTGGAGTTCCTAAATCTAGGGTTTTTTATGGACTTGTTGGTGGACTGTTTTAATCTGATTAACCCTCCCTGAGCCTGTCATCCAATCAGATTTTTTTTTTTATTTATTTATTTGTCAGAGAGAGAGAGAGAGAGAGCACAAGCAGGCAGAGTGGCAGGCAGAGGCAGAGGGAGAAGCAGGCTCCCCGCCGAGCAAGGGAACCCGATGTGGGACTCGATCCCAGGACTCTGGGATCATGACCTGAGCCGAAGGCAGCTGCTTAACCAACTGAGCCACCCAGGTGTCCCATCCAATCAGATTTTTATCATCTCTCTATCTCCTAGAGGTGGAGGGCTCCTTTCAGGGTGGTGTAAAATCCCTTTAATGGTGGTTTCTTCTTGGGGAGGGGGGAGGTGCTTGTCCCTGCCTGCCTGCCTTCCAACTATACTTCATCATCTAGACCCAAGAAATAGGTAATTCTACCACAGTCTCCACTCTGGTCCTTTATGAGCTAAACACAAAACATATGCAGAACTTTGGAAGGTCTTATCCAAATGGTCTTGTGCCTGCTTTCAAGGATTGCCCAGAGCCTTCCCCTGTTCTTTCTTCCTGAGAGTGCAGGGTGACAGGTACACAGGTCCTAAGTCTAAGGCATAGCCAAGTGGTGGCTGTTTATTAGTATTGAAATCAATCCCAGGTGGGTGGAGGAACAGAAAACAGTTTCAAGGGTCAAGAGCTGGCTTTGATCTCATGCCCATATTTTGGTTTATACTTTTTGAATTCTGAGAAATCTAAATTTGCATCTTGCATTTCAGCCTCATTTTCTCTTGAGGAACTTAAAATATGACGAAGTGGGGCATGGAGGAGCACTTTGTCGGAGAAAGTTGACAAGTTCAGATTTGTGGGGTAAGGAGAAACCTTATGAAAATGGTATGTGAGGGGCGCCTGGGTGGCTCAGTGGGTTAAACCTCTGCCTTCGGCTCAGGTCATGATCTCAGGGTCCTGGGATGGAGCCCTGCATCGGGCTCTCTGCTCAGCAGGGAGCCTGCTTCCCCCCTCTCTCTGTCTGCCTCTCTGCCTACTTGTGATCTCTCGCTCTGTCAAATAAATAAATAAAATCTTTAAAAAAAAAAGAAAATGGTATGTGAGATTGCTCTTGTACTCTTCTCCTGGGCCCCCTGAATATTAAGAATAGGTCTGAAAACAACTCGCATTTGGCATAACACTATAAATACCTATGTATAAGAGTATATCAATGTTACATCAACAGGTAAGGCACATATTCAAATCCTTGTGATGCCAGAAACTTACTGGAAAGAAAGAGTTTAGAATATTGCAATGGTCTGAATGTTTGTGTCCTCCTAAAATTCATGTGTTGAAATCCTAAACCCCATGAAGATGGGATTAGTAGGGGGTACCTTTGGAAGGTAATTAGGCTGTGAGGGTGGGGCCCTCACGAATGAGATTAGTGCCTTTATAAAAAGGACCCCAGAGAGTTCTCTTCTCTCCTTCCCCCTAAAATACAAAATGACAGCAGCCTCTCACCAGGACTGACCATGCTGACACCCTGATCTCAGACTAACAGCCTCCAGAACAGTGAGAAATTAACTTCTGTTGTTTATAAACCATTTAGTCAATGGCACCTTGTTATAGCAGCCCAAACTAAGACAGAAGTACCACATAAGAAAATAAAGTTATCTCAAACAAATTTTGTTTAACAGGAAAGTAACAATTGTCAGGGTCTCAAATGTTGCTTTTAGAGAGGAAGCAAGCAGTAAGTAGAAGTGTATGTCTCCTCAGAAGCAGAAAATGTGAAGTGCCAAAATTAGCATCTTGCTGAGAGATTTTTTTCCCCCCAAAGCTTTAAGGAGTTTTAGTGGACAGGTTATGGATTCTAAACAACTGGCACCCTCAATGGCATCCTGATGAGACAAAAGCCAAGAACATATTCACATACCATTGAATTATTGTTAAGTCCTTGGCAACACCAAATAGTATGTCCTAGAATACGGTATATTTTTTAGAGTATTTTAGAATACCTACATTAGAAGATTGCAATAGAATTGTTTTCTGAAGGTTGTGGCTGTTCAATCCAGTCTTGAGATGATTTTGCATGTTTTTTTTTTTTTTTATCTTTTTTACTTTTACAAAAATTGAGGCAAACAGCAAACTTTTAATTGAACAAAACTCCTTATGCCCTGAATAAAGACAAAAAACTACACCCATTCCAACCAGAGGCACTTCCTACTGCAACTGCTTTTGGAATGAACGCCAACTCCACCCAGCATTAAGTAGCCCTCCACCTGATACTGAGTGAAATAACAAATTGAGAAGAATGGATTTTCAACTTTGCCTTGTTGAGACATTGGTTTCAGATTTTAAGTCTAGACAAATATTTTCTTTTTCAAACTTTACTTTTCCCTGGGAACTTACGAATGGGATAAAAATTATATTAGATTTTTAGAATATTTTGTGTTATATCTACATGTTGCCATTCAGTCTTATTTGTAAGCTTTCGATGATTTTATTCAGCAATGACACCAAGCATAATTTAGGTCGGAGAGCAAAATAAGGAATTAATTTTGGGGTGACTGGGTGGCTCAGTTGGTTAAGTGTCTGCCTTCAGCTTAGGTCATGATGCCAGGGTCCTGGGATCGAGCCCTGAATTGGGCTCCTTGCTCAGCCTGCTTGTCCCTTTCCCGCTGCCTGTCACTCCCCCTGCCTGTGCTCTCTCTCTTTCTGTCAAGTAAATAAATAAAATCAAAATTAATTTCAACTTTACATACAAAGCGACCTGGGAATTTCTTAATCCACTGGTCTGATGTTTCTCAGCATCTTATGGGATCAAAATATCTGCTAATGTAGTGGTTCTAGGAACAACCAAAGCATTAAGGATTGACATTGGAAATTCGTTTTATGAAGGTGGAATCAGGCCTGCTTGATAGGATTTTCGCCTCTTAAAAAGAGAACTCTGACTGAACACAACTTTAATAGTTAAGCCCAATGTGTTTAAAAAGTAATACTTGACTAATGACATAAATCACATGTGCCAATATTATCCTTTTAGTAACACAAATGATATTTTACTCAAATGTGATAATATTTCTGTCTCTGCTTCTCAGTTTGTTGGAAAGAGTCTTTGGTTAACTAGGCAGAGGAAAGATATACTAAAGGACAACACTGTCTTTGTTGGGGTTTTTATTAAATTTATTAAGCTTTTTATTCCAAACTAAAATAAAAATGTTAGGAAATTAGAATTTATTAAATAACTAACTCCCAGATACATTTACTCACATCATCAAGGTCTAATATTTTGCCATATTTGCATCATTACTCTCTTGGTCTTTCTTTCCATCCCTCTTAATCCTTTTCTCATTCTGTGTGCATGCATCTGTACAGAAAAATGTATTTTTCATTTATGATTAAAAGTAACTTGAGGGAGATACATACAGCCTGTGTGTTTTTTCTTGTGTCTAGACAAAGCAAAGTTGCACCAAAGTTAGACAGATAGGAAGATTAAGCTGTTGTAAGGGGTAGAGAGGTCAGAACTGAGACTGTTTTGATTTTGCCTAATTGTCACAATGTTGTTCTTGATGTGACGTATAGATAAAAATATAGATAGTCACAAATACGTGCATGTGTGTGATCATGAATATGTGTCCAAATGAATAAATCAGCTGGCAAGTCCAGGAGTATTTGCTTCTCCAGTTCAATGGAGAAACATTCAAGATGGTCTTCAAAACTATGGAAATACCCTCAGAATATGTTCAGTGGAAAATCACCAGAAAACAATAATGAAAATCTTTTAATGTGATGTAAATTATGTGGAAAACTAATGATGATCCAGAGACAAAGGCCATCAAATAGACCTTTATATGATATGGCATATGACGGCATCACCAATCATCTGGATATTAATTCAAATTTACGTTAATTCAATGGTAGATAGTGAACAAAAAGAACATTTGAGCTTTGCTGATGTTTTGAATAAAAATAAGAGCTGAAGAAAAGGTTCATAAGTCAATGACCTGGTATCAATGGCCTGCCATATATCCTTAATATATAAGACAAAGAAGAGATTTAAAAAATAATAATAAAAGAAATCTCACCAATATGTACTTTATGCTATAGTAATAAAAGTTAAAAGGAAACCTAAAAGAAAACACAAATTTCATGAACTTTGAGTCTTAGAATAAAAGATATGTTTAGCAGTAACAAACAAATAATATTACATTTCATTTTCTGCCTTATGCTCATAATTCTTTAAAGGTAGTGATATAAAATGTAATAATATTTTCTCTTTATATACAACCTTATAATGCTCTGAAAATATCTGGGTATATGCAAGAATAAATACCCTCAAGTCCTTCCCGTTTTATAGCAGCCTTAAAATAAGAAATAATGGCTAACAGCATGATTGCCTACTATGTGCCAGAAACTGTATAGACCTTTCCCCACATTATCCCATTGAAACCTTTCAGTAACTCTGTATGGCAAATATTATCATTTCCCTGATTGTCATATGATCTCTCTGATATGAAGAATTCGAGAGGCAGGGTGGGGGGTTGTGGGGGGTGGGAGAGGGAAATGAAACAAGAGG
>CM052883.1:44135938-44185112 GCA_028534135.1 Potos flavus
GGAGAGAGAGAAGCAAGCTCTTTGATGAGCAGGGGTTCCTGAGGTGGGGCTCAATCCCAGGACTCCCAAGACTCTGGGATTTTGGCCTGAGCTGAAAGCAGAGGCTTAACCAACTGAGCCACCCAGGTACCCCTCCCTCATTTTTTAAACGAGGAAACAGAGACGCAAAATTGTAGGTAATTTGCTTCAAGTTAGTAGTAGAGCAGACATTAAAACCTTAAACAATCTGATTTCAGAGATCATTTAGATTAATCCTTTTGGGGAGCACCTGGGTGGCTCAGTCGTTAAGCCTTTGCCTTCAGCTCAGATCATGATCCCAGGGTCCTGGGATTGAGCTCCACATCAGGCAGGCTCCCTGCTCAGTGGGGATCCTGATTCTCCCTCTCCTACTGCCCCTGCTTGTGTTCCCTCTCTTGCTGTGTCTCAATCTGTCAAATAAGTAAATAAAATCTTAAAAAAAAAAGATTAAACTTGTTTTTTTTTCCTCTTCCTTTGAGTTTTTACTTCTTATAGGAAAATATTTATAAAAAAGAAAAAAAGAAAGAAAAAAATCCCTGCATATTCTTAAGTCACAAAATGAAAAGTTTTAAATGAGGTTAGAAGACAATAAGAAATTATTGATGATTTTGGATAAGTAAGTGATGTGAGAAGAAATATGAGAGGATTTATCAATTCGGATATATTAAAAGGAGATTGAGATTGGAAAGATGAATGAACAAGGCAACTACTTTAATAATCTTATATACAACAACAATTAAATAAAGATACTGATAATGGAAAAGTTATAGACACAAACTGAATAAGAATCATGAGAGTAGCTTTTAGAAGGGTTAGAAATTGATCCTGGACAGGCATCCAAATGGAGGAATCTTCAAAAAGGCAGATGAAAATGTATAACTGGAATAGTATGAGAGATGTCAATAAGAATTAGAACTAATTTTGTCTAAAAAAGGATAATGACCATGGAAATAGATATGACAAAAAAACATTTTTTTCAGTTAAAAGAGTAAAACTGAGAATAAAACCTGGGTAAAAAAAATCACTACTTATTGGTAGAGGAAATAAAGAAAAGTTACTATAGGGTACAGGGAAAGAATATTACACTTGAGGAAAAAAAATGGAAAAACCGGAAGTTCATGAAAGACAGAGGTAGGAGTCAAGAACTAGAAGATACAATGTCAAATTTAGAGAGAGTTCAAAGAGGAATTATGTGTTTTCAATTTTTCAGTGAGTCATTCAGAGACTTTTAGTAGAAACAGCGTCACCAAATACATATATATTATAAAGAGCCATCAATCAATGACATAAAAATGTGTAAATGACTTTTTCTTCATTTGGAGTACATTGGAATTTAATTTTAAAAATTAAAACATTAAAAAATGTTTGTGTGCACATTTGATGGAAAAAGAATAATAATCCACTGCTTACACTGGATGTTCTTGGGATCCAAAATCCACAAGCGAAATAAGTCAATCAGAGAAAGACAATTATCATATGATCTCTCTGATATAAGGGGGGTGGGAGGGGAGGGATAGGGTGGCTGGGTTATGGACATTGGGGAGGGTATGTGCTATGGTGAGTGCTGTGAATTGTGTAAGACTGATAATTCACAGACACCTACCCCTGAAGCAAATAATACATTATATGTTAATTTAAAAAAAAAAAAAATCCACAATCCGGAGTAGGAGAATTTAGTTTAGGAAAGATTGAAGTAAATACTTCTCTTTTAAATACAGGAGTAAAGAAGGCAGAAAAAGGGAGTGAAAGCAAAGAGAAATTATCTTGAGATAGAGAAAAGGAGTTGAGGGAAACTGTATTGACAATTTAGATTCCAGGAAAATTAGGAGGTGAGAGCATCTACAGAGTAGAGGTGGGGTTTTTAAGGAAAATGGAGCAGACTATTTGAAAGGTCTGGTATCAATAAGTTCTCAAGAAATCAATACAGGATGAATAAAAGATTTGTAGAGGATCAGGGAATGTAAATTATTTTATGATTCTTCTCTGGGCTGCCCAGTAGCTATAAAAAAAGAGAATAAAATGAGAAGGAGATATTAGTAAAGACCCAGAATTAACCAGACAAGAAAGGCAGAAATTCTGTTTAGTGATACATTCTAGACTGTGAATTTCTGTTGAAGTGTTTAACCATGAGTTGAAATTTGGCACAGAGGCAAGTGAAATTCACAGCAGAAAATAATGAACTAAATGTCTGAACCTTTACAGATATGATGAGAGTGAAAAAATAAATTTGTAGGAAAGATGGAAAGAATGGGAAAATCAAAAGGCCTAAAGATACAGGAAACAATGAGTGTTAGAAGTATGTTAGAAATGTCAATAGTGTGGCAAGAAAAGTTTTAAATAATAATGAATTTAGAAAGATAAAGGAAAAGGCCCTAAAATCCCCAAAATAATTTTGAAAAATAATAATAAAGTGGGAAGAATCATTCTTTCTCATGGTAAGACCTAGTATAGCTGTAGTAACAAAGACAATGTAATATTGGCAGAGGGATGGATACGTGGGTGAATAGAACAGAATAGAGAACCTAGAAAATAGATCCAAGCAAATATGCCCAATTAATTTTTAAAAAAACAAGCAAAAGCCAACAGAGGAAGGAAAGCCTTTTCAACAAATAGTGTTGGAACACTGAGGATCCATCAGCAAAGAATAAACCCGTCCTAAACCTCATACCTTATGTAAAAATTAAGTCAGAATAGATTTAAATACAAAACATAAAGCTATAAAACTTCTAGAATAGAACACAAGACAAAATCTTTGGTATCTAAGACTAAGAAAGAATTTCTATATTAACACCGAAAGCTCAATTCTTAAAGATAAAATTGATACATTGGACGTCTTCAAAATAAAATAATTTTTGCTGTATGAAAGATCCTGTTAAGGGGCGCCTGGGTGGCTCAGTGGGTTAAAGCCTTTGCCTTCAGCTCAGGTCATGATCTCAGGGTCCTGCGATCGAGCCCCGCATTGGGCTTTCTGCTCAGTGGGGAGCCTGCTTCCCCCTCTCTCTCTGCCTGCCTTTCTGCCTACTTGTGATCTCTCTCTCTGTCAAATAAATAAATAAAATCTTTAAAAAAAAAAAAAAAGAAAGATCCTGTTAAAAAGGTGAAAAGGTAATGACAGACTGAGAAATAAATATTTACAAATCACATATCTGACAAAGGCTTTGTATATACAATATACGAATAACTCTCAAAACCCAACAAACAAATCAATTAGAAATGGGGAGAAAACCAGAAAAATAATATGCACAGCCATTTCACCGAGGGAGATACACAGATGGAAAATAAGCACCCTTAAAGATGCTCAACATCATTAGCAATTAGAGAAATCCAAATTAAAACCATCATGAGATACAACTACAGACTATCGGAATGGGTAGAATTAAACATAGTAATTCCAAATGTGGGCAATGATGTGGAGAAACTGGATTACTCATACATTACTGGTGGAAATGTAAAATAGTACAATCACTCTAGCAGCTAGTATGACAGATAGCCTGGTTCATAGCAGCTTCAATAGATAAATGGTTAAACAAACATCCAGACCCTGGAATATACTCAACAATTCGAAGGAACATACTATTGATATAGGCAACAGATTGGATGAACCTTGAGTGAAAAAAAGCCAATCTTAAAAGGATACTCGTGGAATAATTCCATTTATGTAACATTTGTAAAATAATTATAGGGGCGCCTGGGTGGTTCAGTTGGTTAAGCATCTGCCTTCAGCTCAGGTCATGATCCTAGGGTCCTGAGATTGAGGCCCATATTGGGCTCCCTGCTCAACAGAGAGCCTGCTTCTCCCTTTGCCTGCTTGTGCTCTCTCTATGTCTGTCTCTCTGTCAAATAAATAATTAAAAATCTTAAAAAAAAAAAAAAGTTCCCAGCACAAGAAAAAAATTGTAGCTATGGCTGAAAGATGCTAGTTAGATTTAGTTGTGATGATCATTTCATACTAGGTATATAAATCCAATCATTAGGTTGTTCACCTCAAACTAATATAGGTCAATTATATCTCAATAAAAAATTCTTTAAGGAATGTCCAGGGGCAGTTAGCTCGGTTGGCTAGGTGTCTGCCTTCAGCTCAGGTCATGATCCCAGGGTTCTGCTCTTGAGAGCTCTCTCTCTCAGATAAAAATAAATAAAATCTTTTAAAAAAATAAAAAAAGAATGTCCAGCTTTTTCCTATTTTCCTTGCAAGGAAAAAATATTATTTAGCTAATTAATTTTAATAAGAAATGAATGTTAGTAGAAGAGGTTGTTATTACATGGTATGATTTTTTCATATTGTCTAATCAATGAAAATTTTGTTGGTAAAATATATAGAACTAAAGAAGACATAAGGATAATGAAGGAAAATAACAATTATATTTTTCAGACAGTCGTAATAATATAAACTAAATATATGATGAATGATTTCAAATTAAACTGATGACTGCTGGTTAGCTAACAGTGAAAAAATTAATATAAGTGCTTGTAGTTTAATGTGTTAATTTTCTTGATTACATTGCTTTTCTAATAGAAATAACAAGTTATTAGGCAATTAATATGGGTATAAAATGGTGTTAAATTCTAAACATAACAGATGCTAAAATAAGCTCTGCAATTTATTTTATTAATCCTTACTTTTGCTTAGGATTTTTTTTATAAATATATGATAGATTTTGCATTTAATGCATTTTTCTCAAAAGGAGTTTGTGGAAATCATCAAACTTTTACTTTTCACTGCAAGATTATCCCTACCATTGGCAAGATATTAGAAGTATTTTAGTCAACAAAAAAGCATGATCTACCCCATTTATTATAAAAAAAATACTTTGCTACATATATTTTTTTCTGAATTACGAAGTAAAAAAATGACAATTCAATTTGAAACATTTCAGAAATATTTTGTTGTGATTGTGTTGGAGGGAGGGGGTGTGTGAAGCACTGTTAAGATGAACACACCTTCATGGGTGAAAAAACAAGTATTTTATTATTTTATAAAAGAGGATTGTGTGTATTATGATGAGAAGTCATTTTAAAATCTTAGAATGTTTTATTCTTTGAGACAAAATGAATGTATGCTAAAACTCATATATATTTAAAGGGTGGGATATATTGAATACATTTTGTCATTTTATGAAAATTAATGTTGGCATCTCTTTAATTTCCCCAGGAGTATTTCTCAACTTATTACAAATAGACAAATTTCTTCATCAATATAATGTTTTCAAATGATGTTATGTTGTGCACAGAAGGTAGGACAGCTTTAAGTATATACGGAACTATAGTTTAATGGGAAAATGAGAAAAAAATCACAGAAATAGTGGATTTGCAGTATAGAATATATTTAACAAATAAAATTAGCTCTTCATGTTTTAGCCTTTATTAAGATTTTTTAATCTATAAGTTCACTATTTCTGTCTGAAGTTACAGGATAAAACAAGTTTCTAAGAAAAGATGACTGATTTCACTTAAATTATTTGATCAGTCAAAGTCATCAATGACCTAAGTAAAGATTAACTTTTATCTCATTCCTATTGTCAAGTTGTGGGTAAAAGAAAATTTAACCATAGCTAATTGTAATAAAGAAAGTCACCAGAAATCTTTAAGAACATGTTACAGCATGTAAAAAATGAAAAAAAAAGGTAAATACATAGATGCATAAAGATGTACATGCATACTTTCAGAAAGATATACACACATATTTGCAAAATATTAGTTTATATGGCATTTAAAATTATTTTAATTAATGGGATACATGTATATTGCCTTGAATATCTAAATAATTTTAACTTACTTAATATTGCTGGTATGGTTTTCCCCACAGGAAAAGCTTTCTGTTTCTTCTTCTAATCCAGGTAAAGTTTAAAAATCAATTTCAATTTTTCTGTGATATAAAATATGTCTTTGACTTTAATTCCTTCCATAGTTTTTTGGTAATATGTAATGCCCCATATAAAATCTAGTCTTATACAACATACTGTCTAAACATTAAGACCATGTCCACACTAAAAGCTAATTCCAGGTAGGATTTTCTTAGATGGAAATGAATAGCCCATTCCGTCTTGCTTTTTTCAACCCGAGACATGTCTAACTCTTCGGATTAGAATTAATATTGGAATGGAGTTAGTATTTACCTTGTTAAAATATAACAAAAAATAATGATAGAGTTAACATGCATGAGTTCAGAGATCAAAACTCTTATAAAGTCTCTCTATAAATAATATCCAGGGGCTCCTGGGTGGCTCAGTGGGTTAAAGCCTCTGCCTTCGGCTCAGGTCATGATCTCAGGGTCCTGGGATCAGCCCTGCATCAGGATCTCTGCTCAGCAGGGAGCCCGCTTCCCCCTCTCTCTCTGCCTGCCTCTCTGCCTACTTGTGATCATTCTCTCTGTGTCAAATAAATAAATAAAAAATCTTTAATAAAAAAAAAATATCCAACTGCCATTTCATAGCCTAAGATTAATTGAGGGCAAGACAGGAGAAGCAGGAATAAAATGGTTTATAGCCCCAGAAATTCAAAGAACTTGGAATACCTTGCAAACTGCCTGTTTCTCTATAATCTAGTAAAGAATTAACAAGTATCTTAACAATTTGCTTTAATTCAACATATACCCAGAAATATTTACATAGATTGTTTCCTTTTAAAAGGAATTCCAGGCATAACCTGACAATTATTGACATCTTGTAAAGTCTAGATATATTTTCAAATATTCTTTCTTGTTCTGGAAATCTATTTGCTGTATTTTTAAGATACCTACTATCATTGATTATATAATTTTATACTGTTAAAAGTATTTATTATAACAGCATAATGAACTACATCTTGTGTAAGGAAGAGGTATAATATGTATGTATAATGTAAAGTTATTAGAAACAATGGCGCTTTATTAAACTGCTCCTCTGAAATACATTTTCCGAAAGATGCAAGAATTTTGCTACTAGAGTATGTTACAATTATCACAATAGATAAGAACACAACATTCCCGTTAAGCCATGAGTTTTCCAAAGCATCTAAAATTTATCTTAACTACTGGTTCCCATGCAAAAGAATAAGCACATGCCCACAGCAAAACAAGTAGTCAATCATGTGTTGTACATAAAGAGATAAAATTAAATAATGATGATTTTGTTATAGCAATGTAATTCAATTTGTAAAAAATTACCAAATATCACAAGACATTTCAGGAAGAGAAAATGAGGGAGAAATCAGTTGAAGAGCTAATATTGAGTGTTCACTAAAAGCAGCAATAGAAGGAAGCTATTGTAATCAAAGGCACTAGAAGACAAAAATTAACATTCTAGCTCCTTTCCTAACTCGTTTTGGAATCTCTGGCAAGCTATTTACATTCTCTAGGTTTCAATTTTCTCATTTGTAAAATAAGAGGTTTGTTCTAGTTGGTTTCCAACCATTACTTAAAACATTGTGATTCTACCAAAAAAAATGACAACACAATTGTCTAACCCTTCTGTTCCCGCTTCTCCCTTGGAAGAAGGAACAGAACATAAAACTAGAGAAAAACCTGCAGTCACTCTGGAAACCAAAAGTAGGGTGCCCTCCACATGTTATAAATGGGAATTTCTGCCAGGGATAAGGCAGTTGCTACCAAATTGAAAATAATAGCCAAGAGCCAGGTCACACAGCATGCCTCTTCCTCCTAAAAGAACCTGGTATCTGGGGAATAAAGGGGAATTGACTAAAGGCCCTTAACTTTCCCTCAGCTCTACTTAACTTTAGACAAGCTTCTTTTGGACCGTGGGCCCTTGACTTCCCTTTTCTTAGATTATTTACTTTAGAAAACGTTTGATTATGAATTCTTTCTCTACCCCTTTGAGATGTAAATCTTTTCCCAGGCTCTCACCAGTTTTACAACCCAGCAATGTCTCCTTCAAGGACCTGGGAGACATCCTTCTGAACTATATTCATAGAGGCCTTACTATCTTCCAGCCTCTGTGGGAAAGTAGGAGTCTAACTCAGTGACAATTAAGCGAATGCACGGGGCCTGATGGATTGCATGAAACAACCCTCCTCCCCTAACATTCTATGGCACTTTTCCACTAGCTCACCCCAGCACTTAAAAACTTTTCAGCCTTTTATTTCAAGAGACTTGAGTTCAGTCTCTCTCTGCCCCATGGTAAGTCTTGAATAAAAGTCTTCCTTGCTTGTTTAAGTCTCTGCAGCATAACTTTTCTTTAACAACTCTATCAGAAAAAAAAAATAAAGGCCTTTCAACATTAATAATAGATACAATATAAAATATTTCATAATCAAATGACATTGAAATATATAACAACATAAAAAATATACGAGGAAGTCTTTTCAGAAACAGTATTGGAGAGATACATGAAGAAATCCCTCAGTTTGTACGTAGGCTGGAATAGCCAGAATCATAAGAGGACATAGAAAAGTGGTTCTTAAACTGTTTCATGTCATGGACTCCTTTAAAATTTACGTGGAAGTTATATATCCCCTCCCCAAAATATTATATATGCCCATAATGGCAAAATTTTGGTCAGAGCAGTAAATGGCAGTCCATGAGCCACCTCATATCGCTGGCTAATTATCACTCTTCCATAGTATATGAAAAAAAATTAACAAATATAAAAAAGAAATGTGCATAATATTTTTATACCTCAGCACCACTCTTAATTTCTGACAGACCACATAAAAGGAAAAAGCAACAACAACAAAAAAGTTTCACAGTATTTTTATATATGTGTGTGTATATACTATGTATATTATATACACTTTTTCTGATTCTCCTAGACTAACTATAAATATGATCAAATAGTAGAAAAGTAAAAAAAAAGAAGAAATTGCACAAAACTTCCCCAAATTAAAATATTAAGAAACAAAGTTTCCTATTTGTCTCTTCAGTAAAAACAACAACAAAAAAAGTCCATAAGTTTAGAGTTTTTAACACTTAAAATTAGGGAAAACAATATTAAATGTATAGGAGAGAGCAAAACTACCGAAAAGCAAATTCACAGCCTAAGTGCTTTCAATAATAAATAAGAAAGAAAGTAAACATTAGTCTAAACATATTAGAAATAAAATCCAAAATTTAAGAGTAAACTCAAAATATACAAGAGGCAGGGGGAAAGCAATAAATAAGTTTAAAATAAAAAAAATCTTCCTAATTAACACATTCTGAAAACGTTGGCAAGTGCAGTCAAAAAGGAGGAAAAAAACCTTAACAAGTACAATCAAAAAGGAGGAAAACAAGATAAATATCAACATCTTTAAAGGAAAAAAAAACAATATAACAATGAAAATTAAAATTGCAGAAAACTGATACATACATCTTTGCATTTGTAATTTTAAAAAACACTAATTATGTGAAAGATTATCTCTCACAAAAATATTTTACACCTGTCCTAGAAAAGAGTACAAATGCTAACTAATCCATTCCTACTAATTGCTGACTCATAACAGGGTAGAAGGAGATTAGAAGGGGAGTGCAGCTAACTTGATTTGGCTTCCCCTGGGAAATAAAGACTTTGAATGAGATTCATTTAAAAGTGAGCAAGGAGGGTATGCCCTTGGGGAGTCCTGGAGGAAAGTGCAGGAAGCAGAATAGGATGGGAGGAGACACTATACAAATTGTGGTTTCAGCTGAAATCTAGCCTTGGCTTGATGCTGTTCCAAGAATGACTGGCATCTTAGACTTATTTCCACTTGGTGTAAGATGGCCGATCCCTTTTCCTGTCAAGACATTGGCTGGGATGCAGCCTCTAGAGAAGTTGTAACCTTCCAGAAATTTCCAGTTCAGGCTGTGCTCACTGGTCCTGGGAAACCCTTCTAGGCTGAGTGTGTCTGTGACTCTCTGCAGCCCATCCGGCCAGCCGCTAAGGGTTTTGTGAACCTGTGAAGCAAAGGGGATCTGAGTGGATCCCAGCAGGATCTGGGAATAGATATTAACATTTTTTTTAGCATTCATTTGAAAGTACTGGAATTATCAGAAAAAGTTTTTTTCTAAATTTCCAAATTTAACAAATGTCATTTCAAAGACGATATCTTCACTGTTTAACCTCAGGCACGCTTTCCTTTACAGTCTGAAGAGGTTAAGGAATCCTGAAGAAGGATTATCAGAGTTTTAAAGAAAGAGGTTGGGCAAGTGGGGAAAAAAAAGGGTGGGTGGAAAAGCAAAACCAATTCATGTCATTGTGGCACCAATGACTAGAAATGAGGGGAGAAAAAATGATGGTTAGGATTATGAAAAAAATGAAAGAACACTGCATTGAGGAACTTTCAGAATTGCAGAAGCCAACAGCAGCATCTCTGCACTGTTTGAGGTTAAGGTAAATACTCTCAGTTTATCCACGGAGGAGAGAACCCAATCTAAATAATTTAGGGCAATAAAAGTAACATTTCGTCAGGGGTAGGGGTAAGAAGAAAAAACCAAATGTTATGCTCATAAAAGGAAAAAAGACATTATCTGTGTGAAAGAAGACTTGCCTAAGAGAACATGCTAGCTGATTCCATTTAGGAAGCTTTAGAACAAACAAAAAATATATGGGAGAAAAATCAAACAGTGGTTTCATAGCGTGGATTGGAGGCAGGAACTTACTAGGTAGGGTCATGGGCAATCATTTAGGGGTAATAGTGACATTCTATGCTCTACATAAGAGTTTAAGTTATATAAGTTGCATACATTATCCAGTTACACATTTGTCAAAATTTAGCAAACCTGTCGATTTTATTGTACAGAAAATAGAATAGCAAACTCTTTGTTAATCATATGCATAATGAAAGATTCAGGAGGCAGTGTGCTAACATCTGCAATTTTCATTAAAATTCGTCAAAAAATGAGATGGATCGTGGAGAGAGAGAAGAACAGATAAAGGAAATTTCTGTGATAGAACAAGCCTGATGATATGGTAGAGGGAGAATTGTGGTGCTGGGTACCTGAAGTTTCATTGTAAACCTCTCAACTTCTCAGTATGTTTGAAAATATCCATAAATAAATGTTGAGAAAAAGATGCTTGAAAATTGTGGAAAAACTCATTCCTACATTTTTAAAGGGAATTTTAATCCTGGCTTAATTTTACATGCTAATGTAAAATTACATTAGCATGTAAATATAATTTACTTGTAAATGTAAAATTTAAAAAAAATAAGAGTAAATGTAATTTACTCTTTTTGAAGAGACAAGTGGTCATTCATCCTTGCCACATTATTTTTTCTCTAACAAAGGATGCTCATTATTACACTAATGGATTAAAAAAAAGAATCATGACTCACCTATGACTGATCTCTTTTAATGATTTAGAACATCACTAGAAGAAGAGATACATATTTAATCCTCAAGCCACCTTGTGAGTTGAACAATGAGACTGTGTACCTTACGATAACCCTCAGTGACAGCAGCACAAGATGATATACTGAATTTGGTAATTGTGAAATGCACACACCAGAAGCTGATTTCACATGCTTTTGGGTAATAGTTGAGCTTCAAAATTGGCTTCCTGCCATTCCTACAGTCCTGGGAGTTAGACATACTCCAAATATCAAGGTATAACAATGTAGTGGAAATGCGAATTTAAACTCCCTTATCTCTAGAAAGAGAGATTTCTTGAACTTTAACCCTGTCATCTAAACTTTTTTTTTTTTTAAGATTTTATTTATTTATTTGACAGAGAGTAAGAGATCACCAGTAGGCAGAGAGGCAGGCAGACAGAGAGGGGCGAAGCAGGCTCCCTGCTGAGCAGAGAGCCCGATGCAGGGCTCGAACCCAGGGCCCTGAGATCATGACCTGAGCCAAAGACAGGGGCTTTAACCCACTGAGCCACCCTGGCACCCCTCATCTAAACTCTTTGATCGTCAGTTTATCTATCTGTAAAATGTGGTTAACCATCCTTAATTTACATGACCCTATAAGTAACAAATTAGAGTATGTAAAGCTCTTGACATATCATAGCTTTTTAATATGTTTACATACTTTTCCATTCTATTAATACAAAGCAATAAAAGCACACAAGTAATTAACAATTTAACCCAATACTACCTGACTAATGTTTACCACAATGTTAATTAATTAATTGAAAAGTATACATAGACATTCTTATATAATGATTTGAGACCTAAGTCTCAAGAATGTGGTTACTTTGAGAAAATGGGACTATATTTTCTGAAGATCTAACCGCATCTGAAAAACTACCAAAGCAATGCTTTGGGATGAATATAAGTTGTCCAAACGACAACTTCAGCTACTCCAAATTAAAGCATAATTGGCTTGACCATTATATTATAAGTATCATCAGGACCTATGCCATGTCTCTCTACTAAGCTTTACAAAGGGAAGACTCAATCTCTCTCTCTCTCACACACACACCCCAAATACAAAGAAACAATAAACAAATGCAATAAAATGTAGTGAAAAAAATTGCTCTCAAAAGGCATTCCCAATTCAGCTAGTGTAAGTGAGGGTTTTTTTTTCCCGTTTACCAAAGCCAAATTAAAGCCTGTTTTAAAGGAGACATAATTAAAAATTTATCGGCTTACATATCCCTTTTTTGGGCAAAAGACACAAAAGTGATAACCCAGTCAGCCAAGCAGTAAGAAAGTGTTTATTTGTGTAAGTGCGGAAGTAATACGATTCAGCCACAGCTAATGTGTTTAAAGTACCTCCTGGTGCTCGTCTTTTTCTAATGTCAACACAAGTCAAATTTCTCCGTGACACATTTATCTCTTTCAGTAAGTCATACGCAATAGGACCAATCTAAATCGAAAGAGTTATTTTGTAGCTTTACTAATTAAGGAGGAGAAATAAATGAAAATAGATCATTGAACATAAATATCGCCATAAAAATCGTTTTTTCCTAGATTAAAAGAAATAAAACACAAGTAGAAGTTACTAAGCCCTAATGGTGAAATACAGTCATTCCGAGCCATGGAATGAAAACACTCGTGACTCTTCAGCAGCGGGTTGGCGTTGATTTTATGAGGATTTTTTGTCATGGCCAATTTTGTAATGTTCCAACCTTCTAAGTTCATTTTCAATGGACAAACGGAATGTAGAATAAAAGAAGAATACACAATGAAGAGGAAAAATTGGTTCAAAATTATTCAGAGAATGTAAAATGATGCACGGCTTCGAAAATAAAGATGGTAATAAAAAATTTAAAAAATTATAAATGAAACCTGATTTTTTTTTACTTCTCATTGGGCATTTGGTTGCTGTGCTCAGCTCTTCACTACAGTCCTTTTCATCACAAAGAACTTCCAAATCAGAATCAGTTTTCCTGTTACTTCATTGCCCACCACTACCCATTTGGCTGTGTTTAGCTCAGCCAATAAATTTCCTTCACACTTTGAAGGAATTATTTTTCATCTTCAGTGATCTTTACTGATGTTCTGCTTCAGCAATTCATTCTGATATAGGCACATCAGGAACTTGGCATCAAGAACATCTGTCAAACTTCTACACATTTATAATCTAATGTCTAAATTTTTTGACCTTGTATTCATATTTCTTTTTTTGTTCTTCATCCTTCCTTCTTTTATATTTGATCTTTATCTAACTGAAAGCTCAAGTTCTTTTATTGCCCTGTTTCCTTCTGGCCTGGCATCATCCTTGGTACCATTTCTTTCAATTATAGGTATTACAGCCATGGTCCTTTTAAGAACCTTCTTTCTAGAAACTTCAGTTTTGTTGTCATCTCTTTTCCTCCAAAGATGCCTCCTAAAAAAATATAGAACTTTACATCTACTCAACTGACAAGGTTTTTTTTTTTTTTTTTCCATTTCTAAAGTTAGACTATTACATACTGCTCAATGAAGATATAAACATTGGCACGACTTGAAATCCACAGTTTTTAAACTCAACCTGAATACTAATGTTCATTAACCACTTTTCTTATAACTGGTCAGTCTTGCTCTCTCTGTCCATGTCTGCCACCTCAGGTTCTGAACCTTACTACTTTCTGTTTCCTTCTCGACAAACTATACCCTGTATCTTTCGACTTTCCAGCTCACTAACAGCTAATGAATCACTACATGCATTTATTCTTCCTTTCTGCAAAAAAGGGTTTATATTAGTCAGGGTTCTCCAGAGAAACAGAACCAATAGCATATATGTATAGGGCTATACAAAACAGGGATAGATAGAAAGAGAGAGAGATTGTTTATAAGGCATTGGCTCACGTGATGATGGAGGCTGAGAAGTCCCGGGTCTGCTGTGTGAAAGCTGGAGACCCAGGCGAGTTGGTAGTGTAACTCGAGTCTGAATTCAAAGGCCTGAGAACCAGCAGGACTGATGGCATAAATTTCAATCCAAGTGCAGGAGAGCACTGTCTCAGTGCAAAAAAAGTCCTGCAGAGAGAGTGAATCTCTCTTACCTCATCTTTTGTGCTTTTAGACTTCCACTGTATTGGATGAGGCCCACTCACATTGGGGAGGTCAGCTTTCTCAGTCTACTGATTCAGATGTTAATCTCATCCATAAATACCCTCACAGACACACCCAGAATAATGTTTAACCAAATGTCTGTGTACCTCGAGGCCCAGTCATGTTGACACATAAAATTAATTATCATAAGCCCACCCTTTGTCAACTTGGTACTCAAACAATTTCTTTAAGCCATACTTCATCTCCAGATAAAGATAATAACAGAGTCATAATTCTACCTAACGATACAACTATCCCGTGTACAACCAAAAATGCACTAATTTCCCCAGAAAAGGAGATAAAGTCCTTGAGTGACTCCTTCATATCCCATAACTTAAATTCTATGATGTAAAATTAACAATACATGTTATAATAATAAGTCAATACATCTTATGTTATATGATAAGAGGATAAGAAAGAGAGGAAAACAAAAATATTTGCTTATTATATGTAAATATATATATATTAGGAATATATAACAATCCTCAGAATATATACAATAATTGCATTCCTCATTTCTGTAACTGGCTGAATAGTTGAAGTGGTTATTTATAACTACCTTTTTCCACTACTCATTCTACATTCCCTTTTTCCTCAGGGAGCACCTCAGCTGGTCATGGTTCATAAACTGGTGGAGTGACCCAAACTTCAAACCTAAAGGGTCTAGGTCATTAGCAGTCCTGTCTGGACTGAATTATTGTAATTTTCAATTGAGACTAATTATGGTAATGCTTACAGATGTCCTAAAGATCTCCTGGATTCCAGATATTCTTCCTTCCCTCTGCTGTAGAGTAGTAATCCAGTTTCCCTTTGGGAGTCAGAATCACTCACCCCAGCCAGTACTGCAACTCCCTTCTTGCCTGCTGATTCAGAAGCATCAGGAGCCCGAAATGTCTGGTGGCAGTCTTACCCTCCAGTTCAATGGAATCAGTGTTATATCTCCTGGTGGAAACATTCTCTTCTTTGGAAATAAAACCTCTAGGTAAGTAGAGCCTAAAGTTGCTGGAACAGGAAGCACAAACTTTGCTGGTGTTTCACTAGGGGTAACAGTGTTGCTACTCCCACTTCTACCCTTTGATTCCTGGACCTATGAATCCTTGCTATGGGAGAAACAGGACCAAATGTTGGATGTTGATTCAGAGCACATAAAACTCTTCTGGGGAATGATGCCCATGGTCCTGCCTGCAATGTGTTGCCCCCTAGCGGATGCCATAATTGAATCTTCAAAAGACCACTCCAACATTCTATCAAACCAACTGCTTCGGGATGGTGGGGAACCAGTGGGTGGGATCAGTGAATTCAGGAGCATGAGCCCATTAGGTGATGAGAAGGATTGCTGAAGAAAGAGGCTGAATGGTATCCACAGAATCGGTCATTCTATAGCCTTGGTTAGTAAAATCCTCTGTTGCCCTCACCCTTTGGTGAGCATTCATATGGGACAAAAATATCTTCACATTTTTGCCTATTCAGAGGAATCTATTCATGTATCTCTTTCCCAAATTTTCTTGTCACAAATTTTTTCATCATTTTCTCTCCAAATCCCTGACCATCCTGTCATTGTCACAACCCACAAAGTGGCATAGAATCACATATCTAGCCATTTCTCCTGCTAATTGTTGCACGGTTCAAAGTTCTGTTTCCTGTGAAGAGTTCCCTTCACATCGTCCTTCAGGGATGTTCCTGAAAGAGGCTATAGGGCTGCAGGGCTATACCTGCATATTGAGCAAAATCGTCTGTAAATCAGGCCAATTTTTCTCTTCCTCCATCAGTTGATCATAGGGAACTCCCCATGAGGTCATAGGTGCAGCCTGGAGTGGGGGGAACTATAGGGGGAGGGAGGATCATCAGCTTCTGGGTCACATCTTCATGTAACTTCATATGCCTTTAAGACCTGCTGGGTCCCAGGCATGTATATACCACTTCCATTTGATGTTGAAATGGAGCCGTACGTGCTCAATTGTATGGTGTGGTGAATCAGATAAAACCCAGTACATGCTGAGCAGCTCAGTTTACATAGTAACTTGGTAGCCCATGGTTGAATCTTTACTTACTAAGGTGCAGTAGAAAGCCAAGAGCTATTTCTCAAAAGGAGAGTAGGCATTCACAGAAGACAGCAGGGACTAGCTCTAAAATTCTAAGCACCTGCACTGTGATTTGTCTATAGGGGCCCGCCAAAGGCTCCAAAGAACATCCTTATCTGCCACTGGCACCTTAAGTGCCATAGGAGCTACTGGTCATATCGCTTAAGCAGTAGAGCTGGTTGCACAGCACCTGGTCCAATTGCAGGTCCTTTGTCGATGCTGGTTACACGCTAAATAAGCAGCTTGTTAGATCTCTCAGGAAATAGCACAGAGTAACATACCCAAATGAGGAATATGTTGTCTGTCTCCAAAATCCAAAGAAGGCCATTAGGTATTGTGCCTCTTTCTTTCTTTGTAGGCGGGTTATATGCACAACTTACCCTTCACTTAGAGGGGATATTTCAACATGACACACACCACTACACCTCTGGAAATTTCAGTGAAGTAGAAAGACCTTGAATTTTTCTTGGATTTATTTTCCACTTTCCGGCACCTAAATGTCTAACCAATAAATCTAGAGAAGTCTCCTTGCCTCCTCCATCCAATCAACATAACATCATCAGTGTAATGGACCAGTGAGATATCTTCTTGAAGGTGTATTGCTAGCCTTGCTGACTGAAAGCAAAATGCTTCCGGTTGTCCTTATTGACACGAATAGAGAAAGAAAATTTTTTCATATCAACAGCTTCATACCAGGTATCTGGGGATGTGTTCATTTGCTGAAATGATGAATCCACATATGGTAAAGCATCTGGAATTGGAATCACCATTTAGTTAAGTCTATGACAGTCCACTGTCACTCTCTAAGATACATCTATCTTCTGCACAGGCCAAATTAGCAAGTTGAATGCGGATGTGGTGAGAATCACCACCCCTGCATCCTTTAAGTCCTTACACTAATCTCTGTAATCTTATCAAGAATATGGTATTCTTTTTGGTTTACTATTTCCCTAGATAGAGGAAGTTCTAGCAGCTTCTAGCTAGCTTTTTGTACCATAATAGCCCTTACTCTACAGGTCAAAAAATCAATGTGGAGATTCTGCCAGTTGTTGAGTAATCTATTCCAATTATGCATTCTGGAATTGAAAAAATAGCCAAAGCATGTTTCAGGGACCCATTGTGCCCACTATGAGATAGACTTGCACTAAAACTCCATTGCTCATCTGACCTCCATAAGCATCTACTCTGACTGGTATGCCCCAGTCATGGAGCTCTCCTGAAATTAGTGTCAGTTCAGAGCCAGTGTCCAGTAATCCCTGAAAGTTCTGATTATTCACTTTTACCCAATGAACAGTTGCCCTAGATAACAGTTACCCTAGACTATAGATATGTTTGGAGAAGACTGGAAGAAAGATTAACAATATAAGTTTGGGGGAGCCACCATTCATTCAAGGGGTTCTGGGTCCTCAAACTAGCCCAAGTCTGGGAATTGTCTGTGGGACTGGGACTGTTCTTATGATTCAGTTTAGACTTTTGTTCACTTGACCTAAAACTTTTTTGCTTATACAGATCAGATAAGAGTTTAATAGACCATGCAGATCAAGTAGAAATCTAACAGCCTTCCTATTCATTTCACTTCTAGGAACACCATGATCAACTAGCCAACACTAGGTCTGTGCAAGTCAGATCATTCTGATTGCGACTTTTATTCTTCTGTCCGAACCCACCTTGTCTCTGGTGGTTGAGACCACACAGCCTCTACCATCACAAGATCCAATTACTCTCATTGCATTTAGATCTCCCTATTCAGTAACCACAGCTCCCACCGTAAAGTCTGTCCTACCTACAGAGAAGAGTGATCACAGAACTCTCCAAGGATGCTGGTGCTCCTCTCACAAATTTATTTCTCATAGCATTGGTGAAACGTATGTCTTCTGTATCCCCTTAGTGTATGTAAATAGGTCGTAAATGACAAATCCAGTCTAACATTCCAATATTCCTAGGCCTTTGAATCACTTCCTCTACATCAAACCAGGGTGGGTTGGCACTACCAGTAGGCTCACTGTGGGCCACCTTTTAGTCCATGTTTCAGTCAACCATCCAAATAAACTATTCGAACCCTTCCTAACTGCTGAGTTACAACATTAAATATAGAATCTCTGCTTAATGAGCTAACATCAATAAATTCAATCTGATCCAATTTATGTTTCTTCCACCATTATCCCACACCTTTAGTATCCATTCCCACACATGTTCCCTGGATATCTGCTTGTATAAATTAGAAAACTCAAGTAATTAGTTTGTAGTGTAACACATCTCTTCATGGGTCACGCTTTGTTCCTCACTGTGAGAGGCCTGCTGGAACTGAATCTAGTTATAGGTCTAGAAACAAAAAGAGGTGGTGGAGGTGGGTCCTGAGCCTAGTCAACAGTCAACATTGTCTTACTTGGCAACTGCTTCAAGGGAAATCATTAGAGTTTCCTCAGGCAATGCCCTACGAATTCCCCAGATGGGGGTAGGGAAGTCACTTCCACTTGGGGTGGGGTTGCCCCTTCCACTGAAAAAGAAGACTCATCAGAATTTAAGAGCTCAATATAACTAGCTTCATCAGGGTGTTCCCACACATGCCCATCCAAATTTACAGGATCCCCTTCTTTCTTAATTAATCCCCTCACTTAAATAGTAGATACCTTGTGAGCTGGGAGTTCAACTTGCATTGTAATTCAACCAGTTGCAGGATCAGATTATGCATTGGACTTTTAGCAATCTCAACCTTTAGCTACAAGAGATATGGGTCTCCTTCAGGGCACATACTGAAGATTTTAGATCATGTATGTGTGCTTGAGCTGGAAATTCAAATCACTGAGCTCATTCTTTTCTTTACCACTTTGCTCAGAGATGTTAGGAGTAACCAGCCAACCTCATTACATTCATTAGTTTTCCAAAAACATATGAGAGCATCATCCAGCATTTTGATTCTCACAAGTGGTTGCTTCGGAAGAGTATTTATATAAAATAAGGAGTTGGGCCATATAACCCAGAGAGCCTGTGGTATAGTTCCAGAAGTCCAAAGGCCTGAGAGGCAAAAGAGCTGATGGTGTCAGTTCCAACCCAAGTAGGGGAAAAGACTGTGGCCACAGTTCTAAAATAGTGAGACAGAAAAACAAATTGTCCTTTACTCTACCTTTTGTTCTATTCAAATCTCCATTGGTCTGGATGAGACTCACCTACATTGGGGAAAACTAGCTGTTTTAGTCAATCTACCAATTCAAATATTAATTTCATCCAGAAATATCCTCACAGCAATACTCAGAATAACGTTTAACCAAAATTCTGGGCACTTTTGATGTAGTCATTTGATATATAAGATGAACCATCTCATTGCACCTCCACCATCCAAGCATAAGCTCTTAAATTAATCCATAGTTGCATCTGTCCTTCCTCCTCTGGGACCCCGTTATACACTTCTCTACCCTCTATCTTTACTTTAGCATCTCAGTCTTCTATAACATTGCCTCCCCTCTCTTCAGTGTTTTTCTTTGGTCACTCTTTTATTTCATGGTTGCTGCCCTACCTTTTGGATTTTTAAGGTTTCTAATATTATAAATCGAATACATTTTGGTAAAGTATCAGATGACTCTATATAGAAACACTACTTGTGACACATAAGCCCACATGCAACATGCTTTTTAGAGCTACAAAACTGTGATAAGACATATGGTATGATTGATAATACTCTGGGAGGTATATGCAAGAGACATACATCAGAATTTAATTAGATTTTTTATTGCAAAGGGTGAGATCGATAGGAAAAAAGAAAAAGAAGAAATTTAAAGCATTTAAATTATAATTTTAAAAAGCTGTTAAAAGACTCTGTAAGGTGAGTTGAACTTTAAAAACAAAGAATATGAGAGATGTCACATAAAATAATAAAAAATCATCACAAAACATTTTCCATACCGTTGTTTTAAATGATCACATCTACTAAGATAATGGGTGGTTTGGGGGCTGAAATTTATATTAACAAGTCTGGAAGCAGTGTGTGTAAGTCAAAGACTTAAAATTAAAGACCCCATGTCAACATTATACAGTGTTATGTTCAGTATAATTAAGGTTGTAAAGAATAATTATACCATGGCCCGAGATAGAGTTGTGAATAAGATTATAAATGTGTAATGAGGAGAAAATACAACTAATCAGTAATACAAAAAGTGTTCAATATCAACTATTCAGCTTGAACCCCCTGAAAAGATTCTATTGTGCTCTTGATTTCTTACTTCATCAAATTAATTCTAGAAACTCCACACTAAATATAAGGATCTGTGAATCTTTGCCAAGAGAACATGCTGGCAAAACCTGCAGAGATTGTTATTGTTATTGAGCATTTCTGATACTAAAATTATTATGTTGAGCAATACAGTGAGAGTTGGACCAAAGAGTAAAGGCTGACTTGAAATTAAGCCACTGTCCATGATTACATTTTGTTCAGTGACAACTTGTAGCAATTGTTCAGTGACTCTCTCTCATAAATATCTGCCTCCCTACAATGTGCTACGCTTTTCTTCTATGGCACATTGACACTGTGAATAAGTTAGAGCCAATGAAAGCCCTTACTTCTTTTGACCCCTACTAAGAGTATCTAATTGGATTTTTCCCTTTATTTCATTTCATAATGTGTTAGGCTTCCAGTTCTCACTTGCTCAGCATGAGCATCTCTGTGTTTCTAATCTTGCCTTGAAGAGACAATGGATCGTTAGCTAACGGCTGTAGTTGACTGTGATATTCACTCTACAGTAACATAAGGTAACAAGGTCAGCACTAAAAACAGAGAATGAAAAAGAATATACCTTTAATAAACATACAGTGCCAAACACTAAACAGGATGAAGCTGTGTGGGTCTAAGTAGCAAAATAAACATGAAATCGCCTGTTGACATTAATAGTCAAAGATAAGTTGAGATACAAACACAAAATGGATCAAATCATTTTCAGAATTGAGGATTTCAAGGAAACATTAAAAGGACAAATGCATTTTTTTAATGCCCTTAAAATTATATTTATGTTTAAAGACAAATAGGAAACAAAAATGTCTATGTTTTGTTATTTTTTAAAGGTTAAAGTTCTTGAACTTTTTATTCGGGTGCTTATTATTTGAAATAAGTGGGTGGAAAACAGTTTCTTTTAAAAACTCCTTCAGCACACACATACAATTCAATAAGAGGAGCTGATGAAACAATTGTGTTCCTGCTTTATGTCCAAGCGACGCATGCTATTCGGGGATATGAATTCGCTTTTTAAACACCAGGGAAGCTTGCTCATCTTAATGTTATTCAATTTTGTGAGACTTGTTTTTCACTTTCCTTCTGTTTTTTATTTACTTCCTTTACTCGGTATCAGAAAGTAAATTATGTACATTTGTAATTCCTTGTTGCGATGTATAATTTTGAGATTTTATCTCAAATCTGGAAGCTGTAATTCTCCTGCAGTCTTGTTTTTGTTGTTTTTTTTGTTTTGTTTTTAATTCTCACTTTGTATCCTAAGCCACTTCTCATCCTTTTAATTCTCAACTGCTCACATTCACACATAAATTGCTTTTCATGTACTAGGGTATCTGCAACTTGGCACTTACAGTGAGCTGGTATATACAATATGAAAATCGAAGAAAACCCAGTGTAGCTTATGCACACTCATTACTGAAACTTATTTGCATGCTTTGCCATTTTGTGAAAGATAGAGTTTTATTCCTAGTACACAGTTTATTTACCTACCCGCTTGCTCTAAGGAGGATCAGGTAGAAACAAGGGACAAAGGAATCTAAAGATGGCGAACCAAATTTTTATCATTTTATAGGTGAAGAAATAGGCCCTTTTCTGAATTCTTAAGTATGGACATTGTCAATAAGAAGTTCCCTTTTGAATACAAGTGAATTCATTTGAACTACCAATATAACTATAATACAACAGTTAGATGATGATAGACAGAATAATTGACAGATACCCAGCACATAAATACTGAACTGATTCCACCTCAGTTTTGGATGAGGCATAAATACAATTAATATTAAATATAAAACTATCGATATTGACTAGCCTAGTTTTCTTGAAAATGAAGATTAGCCCAAAATTGATTACTGACCCTCATCCACAGGTGGGTGAAAAAAAAGAAAAAAAAAAAAAAGAAAAGAAAAGAAAAAGAAGGTTCAAAAAAAAAGAGAAGCTGTTCTTCCAGTATTTCTTTGCAAAGGGCTGTGTTGTGAGGACCTATCCTCCAATGGTACAAAGTAGGGAAAGTAGAACTTCACTCAGTGAAGAGAAGGGAAGAGCTTGTTCCATCTCTGCTGGGAAAAGGGACCCAATAGACTTGTCAGCATCCTGCCTGGGAAATCGAGAGAGAGAGAGAACAAGATAAATGGAGGAGCTGGTTGATTTGGCAGGCAAGCCGAGAAGAAATGCTGCTGTAGGAAATGGCATACACTCCTAGAGTATGTAAAACTCCAGTGGATAGCTCTCATCAATCAGAGTATGTTTCAGACAGCTGGCAGGCCCTGGAAGTGTAAAGCTGGTTTGTGACAGTATAAGGTGACAACTTACCTGTCACCCTTAACTCCCTTCTCCCCCAACTGCTTCAACTCTGCTCTGGCCATAAGCTTCAGTTACATGGATGAGGAGGTGTGAAAGCACAGGGGAGGAACATCATTCTTTCCTCCTGCAGGAGGCTAGCAAGGGGCATGTCCCACAAGAGACAGGAGAGATCTCATTTTCATTCGGGTGTGAGTTTTGATTACCAAGACAACTAGAAGTGTATAGATCTGAATAAAACATGTGTGGTTTCTTAATGCAACTATGAGACCTTTTATTATAAGGGTAAACCAAAAAGCAGGGGACAGCCTGAGTTTTTAACCAGGGCTAAAGGAAGAACTTTATTACAAAATACATTTTTAAAAGACTACAGAAGAGAAAAATAAAGATCTTTATGGGCTATATCCGCGAATCCTGGCTGCCCAACGCACCATTACAGTGTACAACCCATTTGTGCTTTCAACAACAAAAATGTAGAAATATGTACATTCAGAGGACATAAAATTCACAGGAGTCCATTAGACTCAAGTGCACAATGAAAGAACTATCATTTTCTTGCTCAAATCTTACCCCTAACTCAGTCTTCGGTCTCCAAGTGGTAGATAGAACATTCTCGTCAATTTTGTGCACTTCCTCACTCCAACTGAGTATTGTTTCAGGCAATTCAGAATATATAATTTAAACTTTTAATGGTAAACACTCACTTCACAATCCCTTCTGCTTTGTGTGCCTTTTTTCCTTGGGCTGATTTTAGTTCCCAGGAATTGAGGAGTGGATTCGTTTGCTTGGGATGGTTTTTGATGAAGTGTAGCTCACCTCTTCTTATCTTTGGGTGTATACTTCTTACCCTTCTGCACTTGCTGCTAAAGTATCTACATGAATCGATGTCCTCTCCAGCTCTAAACACCCGGTTTTCTCTTCAGAATTGCAAATCCCCATCAGGACTGCGTGTGTGCCAGTCCAACTCCCAGCCAAGCTCCACAACTTGCTGTATGAGACAGAAATCCTCTCCATACCAGAGCCACATGGAGCAGGGATTTGCAAGGGCAGCTCTCTCAGGCCTCCTGCCTAGCTGCTAGTGATCCTACAATGAAGCCAAGTGTGGGGTAAAGAGATGTCCATGGCTTTCTTCTTCTCTAATTCTAGTCAGAAAACTGGGCACAGGTCTAAGAGCTATCCAGGGACTTCTTGGATCCTACTTGAGATTTCATTTTCAGAATAAGACAAAATAAACAGTGTTCTTCTTGGGTAGTCACAATAAGGACATTCCACGTGTCATTCAAGTACATTTCTATTTCTAATCAAATACAGATACAACATACATGGAAGTAATTTCTGAATGAAAGACACCATGAAATTATCCTATTTTCAAGAACAAAATAGTCAAAAGTCACATAAATCATGCAATATTTGAATATGTGTTAATGGGTATAATTTAAGTTTTGTTAGCAAAGAGTTTAAACTCTGCATTAGAAAGTTATACATGTGTATAAATGCATCCACAAATCACATATAGTATTACTTTGGGAAAATATGTCTTTAATATGTCTTGCCGCATGGTCATTTTTTCTACATGTAGGTAGGAAGTGATTCATATTATACATCTATATATTTATATATATATAGATGTATATATGTATATTAGTATTGGTTTCACTTGATAGTAACAAATAAACTGATTAAATTAAATAAAACTAAAACGCCATCACTGAGATATAAACAAAATATTATAGTAAATGTAGGAAAAAATGCAATCACAAAATTGACATTTCAGTGAGAGGCAAATTTTTTTTTGAAGATTTTATTTGTCAGAGAGAGAGAGCACGAGCAGGGGGAGCAGCAGGCAGAGCAGGCAGAAGGAGAAGCAGACTCATTACTGAGCAGAGAACTTGATGTGGGGCTTGATCCCAGGACCCTGGGATCATGACCTGAGCCAAAGGTAGATGCTTAACCAACTGAGCCACCCAGGTGTCCCACGAGGTAAATGTTTTTGTGATTTGCAAACAACATAAAACATTAAGCCATGAGTAAATCAACATAAGTATTAACTTTTGTTTAATTGTGGGCATGCATATGCACTGCATATGTGTCAGTTTTATATTCGTATATAAAATTATGGTATATTTCACGTGCAAGCATGGTCAACCCTATTACAGTAAATGTGCCTCTGTCCTTAGCATACTTCTGTTACCATGTCCCTCACTTTCCCCATCTCTCACCTCAATAGCCCACAGTTGATTATCTTCTTTTTCTCTAGTCCTGTGGAATATCTAGCTTCCTTGGCCTAGTTTTTATTCAAGCTCAAAAGCAAGGATGTGAGTAGACTGATCCATACGGATACTTGGCATGGAAGACTTGGAGAGGGAGAAGAAGAGATCATGGAGAAAACACGACCAGCAACAGCTCTATAACGCATTTTCTCAATGTGAGGGAAAGAAAGAAGGAAGGTAATCTGGTCAGACCTCTTTGTAAACACACTAACAGCAGACTTCTTGGCAAACACACTAACGATATTTACTATCAGAGACTCTTTACCTATGAAAGGGTTTCCGCAGGATGTACCTAGTTGCTCTAGGATTGCTTAAAGTAAACAAATCAAGAATATGAGGATTTAGAGGACAGAGTTCCCTATAAAGAGTCAAGCTATGTTATATGTGTAAAAAAAAAAAAGTCAGGTTGTGTTACATGATCTATGATGCATAAATTATTTAACTAAGTATAAAATGAAGAATTTTCAGAGGAAAACAACTCCATTTGATTAGTGTAATCCAGCCACATATAATCCTTAGAAATACATTTATCTGAACAGAGAATGTCCTACTGCAGCAATAAAAGACCCACTGTAGAGTACTGATGGTCTCCAAACTTCCTTTCTTTCCCATGTGTCTGGTAGTTATGATTCGTGAAGTGTGGTACTGAATAGGATAACTGGTTCATATGAGTCTGACCTGATGATTTAATTTTTTGTTTTCTCAGATATATAACTCTCTTTCACTTCCCAAATATAGAAGCTATTACACAGATCTCTGTGCAGATAGCACATTAAAAAAAAAAGTCATTATAGTGTTGACTTAGATAAGATGTGATTACTTCTACTAAATATAGAAGCTTATAACATTTTGCAAAAAAAGGAATGGGTTTTGCTGAGCACCTATTATAAAGCAATCACACTACTCAGCAATTATTGCATTGTGGGTTTTCCCCCAGATTTTATTTCAAGAAATTTCAAACCTACTGAAAGTTAATAGAATAAAATGAACACACATATATCATTCACCTGGATTTACTAATTGTAAATATTTTGCCATGTCTGTTTTGTTTCTCTGTATAAATATATAATCTATTTTGCTCATCATTTAAAAATAAAATTTGCAGATTTTATGATGCTTTATCCCTAAGAATTCAGGGTGTATTTCCTAAAGTCATTGTTTTATACAGCCCCACAGTGATTATGATACCCAAAGAAATGAGTATTTAATTATATCATCACCTAACATAGTGTTTCTTTTGAAATGATCCCAAATTTTCCAATAATATCTTTATAGTAGTTCTTAGTTTCTAGTAGTGAACTTTTGAGGATTCACTTACTTATAGGCAAGAGATACCTAATTCAAACTAACTAAGGTATAAAAAAGAAATGTATTTCTCACATAACTAAGTGGATTTCAGGCACAGTGTGATCTAGGTGTTTAATACTACCATCAAGCATTTCTCTCTCTCTCTCTCTCTCCCTGCTCCTCTTTATCTTTCCATTTTAGCCTCTTCTCTGTCCATGTCATTCTCAGATGGGATTTCAGTATGTTGAGCAAATATAGCTTAAATCATTCTTAAGTTTAGGGATGCCTGGGTGGGCTCAATGGGTTAAGCCTCTGCTTTGGCTCAGGTCATGATCTCAGGGTCCTGGGATCGAGCCCCTCATCAGGCTCTCTGCTCAGCAGGGAGCTCTCTGCTCCTCTCTCTCTGCCTGCCTCTCTGGCTACTTGTGATCTCTCTCTCTCTCTCTCTCTCTGTCAAATAAATAAATAAAATCTTTAAAAAAAATCATTCTTAAGTTTAGAGTTCAAAAGAAAAAAACGCTTCTTATCTAAGAACTTGAGCAATCATCTCAAAGATTTATTTTTAATGGCTAGCTCTAACTTTGGGTCATAAGTCCATTTTTGAAATGATCATGTCGTTCAGGCCTAAGGCAAGGTTCATACTTTGAGTCAAAGGTAAAGTTAACTCAGCATACACCATGGGACTGAGAAGGAAAAGAGTGGTTGTCCAAAAGAGAAAAACATTCAGATCAATTTAAAAACACAGCCTTGAGCTGAGAACTTAAAGATGAGCAAATGTTCCAAGCTCTGATGCTCACACTGTGTAGTAGGGGAGATGAGCATATAAACAAATACACACAATAGTGTACCCCAAGTGCAATAAGAAAGATATCATGCAAATGAAGTCACAGCACAAAAATATTCACTTGGATGCTTCTTTTCAGTCCAAACTATCTACCTTCCTATGCAAAATACTTCTTCCTACTCTTCCTTCAAACAAAATATAACTATGTAATTACCACTTATTTTGGCTTGGAAATTATTTTTTATAGTAAGTGGCTGAAAGTCTCTAGAACAGACTATCTCAGGGTTAAAGGGTAAAAGGTCTTTTACTTCAGTTTTACTTTTGAACACCTATTATTTCCAGCCATTCTACTAAGCGTTGGAATAAAACATGGCCCTTGCTTTCAAGAAGCTTAAGGTTCAGGAAGGCTGCGATAGAAAATTGCCTCAGTTGTGATGCATTTCCTCATTTATGGGTCAAAGAGCTTTGTCTTCTACTTGACTTCACCTATTTCTCATTTCCTGTCAATGCCCTGTATGTTTTTCGCATCTATTTTCCTCTGATTTTTGTGTGATGTGTATCTTCTTGGCTCCTGGCTGTCTACCTAACTTCTGTCCTGGTCACTCTTCTGACCCCAATTCTTCATGTATGTACACTGCTTTGCTTTCCCCAACCCACTAAGTTTTTGACTCCCAAGTATGAACATCTTGATGTGATAATGTTTGTAGAAGCTCGAAGCAGGACTAAAAAATGTCTTATTTTACACTTTCGCAGCAATAACAACAAATCAAAAGTCATATTATAATGTCCCTAATACTAATTGTAACATCTCATTCATGTTAGCCAACCGATCCTAGATATAACTGTTTTTCTATCAGCCTATATTTGGCTGATAAACCCATTATTTCAATCATCATTTAATGTTTTTATCGCTTCAAGTAACATTGTTTTGCACATTTTTACGTATATATCAATGTCCAACTCTATCAGTTTCCTTGGAATAAATTATCAGAATAAAATTCATAAAATGGGGTAGAAGTGGAATAAAATTAATAATATTAAAGGTTACTCGACTAATATTGGCAAATTGCTCTCCCAAAAGGTAGACTAATTTTCATTCTCACCAGTAGTATTTGAAAATGTCCTGTCTGAATTCTCATTATTTTGTTACCATCTGTTTCAATCCTTTAAAAAGTTGAAAGGCAAAAGATACATTACCTAGTTTTAATCTACAATTATTCGATTAACCATGATAGTGAACATTTATAGACATATTGAACATATATTTGATTTTGCCCTATATTAAATGTTTATTGTTACTTTTATCCTAAGTACATATTAGGATGTCAGTGCAAATTTTACCAATTTATAAACACACTGAGTAATATAAATAACATCTATCTACTATCTAACTACTGTCTAATTGACTAATCTATCTAACATATATATGATAAATATTTCTCCATTTTACTTTTTTGGCTTTTAAATATATCATTTTAGTTAATTTCTTGGTTTAAACATAAACATATAAATCTACTTATGGTTCTAATTCATCTTCATGTCATGGTATGTTACTCATAAGAAGAATACTGATATTTTTGTATCAAACAAAAATATATGCACATATAAGTACAAATACTTCAGCAAATAAGGGAAATAATTTTGGTGTACACTAAACATTGGTTGGTTTTACCATAACTACAGCTAATGACAAGCACAGACAAGAACAAGAAATCAATGTTTCAGGACAGTAGAGGTAATTACCTCCCCTTTTAATCTAATACTGAATATTCTTATTTGTATTTTGGCCAAGAATGAAGGACAAGAATCTTTATTTAATGTGGATACTCACATCGTTTTGAAAAAAAATCACTCACTAGAATGTAAAGTTATGATTGGGTTCATATTTCTTTCATAAGCCTTTTTAATTATCTTCATTGTGTCTTTAGTCATTAACACCTCTCTCACCACAATTGCCCCCTAATAAATTTAAATTTGACAGTATACCTATATTAGTGGCATGTTAACACTGATTAGATGGATAACCCCTAATTCAGCCATGAAATTCCTTAAACAGAGTTATCAAACAGTAAGGGACCAGAAGGGTTTTACAAACTACCTTGTTACTTCTAACACCCAACTCAGTGGTTTCCCATGATTCTTTAAGGCCTAGTTGGATAGATAGCTAATGTATAATTAATGAGGTTGATAACCAAAAGGCACTTCTTTTCCTTAAAGCTAAAGAACACTGTCATTGTATTCCTGAATTATTGTTGGTCTCAGGCCTGTCATCTTCAATTCAGTTTAGCTTTGTGGCAGGTTAGACACTTATAAATTCGATTTTCATACTCTGTATTGTCCATCACTACTTGCTTTGAGCTCTAAAAAGGAAAGGAGACCAAGTGTGAAAAGAGAATCCCAGTAACACTCAAACTTTACTAGATAAGAAGAAGGAAAATGACGTAACTAACTCTATTTTGGGGAAACTAATGACGGAGGAGAGCACACAAGGATAGACAAATACCCAAGTTTCTGAGGTGAAGCTGTAAACCTGGGGCTAGAGGTTGTAGAAAGAGGAGAGCAAGGATTCTCTGGAGTAGCTGAGCCTTCGGAAGGTAAAGACTATGAAATGAGTAGCTTATCCAAAGTGTGGAGAAGCTTTTCTTAAGTACATTATCTCAATGATTGAAATCCTCAGTCATGATATTATAGATTTTTCTCTGGGCCAAATTGACACATTATCCTCAAGGTACACTATAGAAAGGGAAGCTACCTATAGCTGTAATCATCCATTTGCAAGTAAAAAAAATAAAAATAAAAAGAACCATTTTTCATACATAAACACAAGCTTTGGTATAATGCCACAGAGCAATTTCTCAAGCAGGCTTCATAGAGCAGCAGCCTTTGAAAATCCATCCAGTAATAACTAATGTCTTTAGAAAACCAAATTTGCATCAAAGGAGACATTTGTTTACTATAAACTCTCCTCATGATACACTCTTAGCTGTCACCATCTTTGTTGTCACAGATTCTTTGAAGTGCCAGTTGTTAACAGCCAGAAGCTTTCAGGCTTTGAAAATTTGCTATAGTGTTTCTTATCAACTGTGTTCCTTCTGAAAGATCAAAGGACCTATTCACATAGAGAGCAAATATATTGTAGATGTTAAGAAATTTATTTAGCTTGTAACTGGTTTATTCCACAACTAATATCTTATAATAAGAAAAGCTATAAAATTATTTACATAAATACCAGAGTGCTGATGAAAAACTGGAAACTATATTAAGGAGAGAAATTTCAAGTATTCTTGTCTTTTGAAGAAAAACGAAACATAAATGGAACACATAGACAAGGCTATCAGAGACAAGAAATTAAGCTTAACTTTGATTTGGAGTGGAATTTTAAAATTGTAAAAATAGTATGCATTTAAAAAACACAAAGTAGAACTCGAAATTACTTTCACTCATTAAAATGCAATCAAGATTTTGTTAGCTTTTATTGGAATGTCACTCAGGATATGTCACCTCTAAAACTATATAAGATCACTAAATGGGTTTTTGCACAGATTTTAGGTACATGCTCAAGTTCATTTTCAAATACAGATTTTGGCTTCACAGTACTGACAGGAAATGTGGCTTTCATGGTTTCCTGTAGGTTGTTCAAGCTGTAAACTGTTCCAGGAGTTACCATATGTGTTGGCATCTCTCTCTAATCCAGTTTTGAAGGACAAATTAAATCTAATGTAGAACATCTGAATATGAGATTATAGTGTCTCATAGAATACAATACAATACAATAAATTCAACATAGCTTATTGCAACCTCCAAAGCCAGGGAGAGATACAGAGAGAAACAGGGAGAGAAGCAGAGAGAGTCTTAAATTCTTATTTCCCTGGATTAATAACAGTGAAACTGTGGGCATACATGAGATGGAAAAAAGAGTAAATATCATAATTCAATAATAGAGCAGTAGCTCCAATTTCAACCATGCTTCGTTTTCTTAAACATTGCACACTTCTACCTGTGTATTTGAGGGTAGTTAATATAAACCTTACTTTTTCTACATCAATGATCATATATTCCTAGGTAGAAACCCTAGATCAAGGAATATGAAACATAATTTTTATGCTCTATGAAACTTAAGAAAATAATTTTTTTTTAAAACAATTTCAAAATTCCTGAAGAAGTTCTGAGTAATAAAGTTTAAAATCCATTGTATATACCAACTATGGAACTATGTTAAATGCAGAATAAGGTCTAAATATGAATCAGCAAGACATTATTAGTCATTCAAATATGGATGAGATACTGACGTATACTATTTAATAGCTGCCTTTCTGCAATTCTCCTTAAGTAAATAATGCTACTGTGTTGGTAATCTCAGGAAGGCAGATTAAAAGGCAGAGTGAGTCATTAATTAAGCTGAAAGGAATGTAAAACACAAGGGAACCACCAAGACACTCTAATAGCTAATCAACTGTTAAATTCTCAATTTCTGTGTGATGAAAAGTGCTATGCTTGCCCCTCCCTTTCTCCTTGCTCTACTTCTTTGACTTTGACTCACTGTTTCTCCACATCCTTGGCTAAGAAAACAGAAGAGTAAAATCAGAATTTTCAAACTGAATCACCATTTAAATTTTCCATTACAAAACTCCTAACACATTTAATGCTTCGAAGCCATAGAGAGTAGGGATTTGAATGAGACAGTGATGTTCTCACCCTTTGAAAAAGAAAATTCATTGCTAATCTTGTGTTTTCACTATCATCATCATCATTATACTTTTATCCTTCTTATTTGTTTTTGAGGAGATCCTCCTCAAAGAATATAATCAATTTATTAATACTTGACCAAATGATTTTGAGTTAAGAACATGGACTTTGAAAACCACAGATCTGTATCTTCATTCAAATCCAGGCTTTTTAAATTTCACAGCTTTACATTTATGAGCTTTGATTTTCCATATTTAAAAGAGAAAAAAAAAAACCCCTACTATCAGTCCTGATTTAAAGTTGATATAAATAATATATTTAAGAACTCTTTGGTAGGCTGTATTATTTTTCACAATTATCAAATGCTTCTTGTTAAGATTTACTTCCCCTCCCCATGACACCAATCCAATGCAGTAGATCTGCTTTTGCCTGTGGTAGTTGAGAAGAATTGATATGTTACATTGCACAGAAGTTTTGAGAAGCATCAGGTAGTTTTCCATGATGCTTCTTTTCTTTTCTTCCACAAGATGGATAATACTTCAGAGAGAGGTACCATCAGCTAATACCAGAGTGAAGGTGGTACAAAGCAGAGTTGTAGCCAACTTAGAGTGGACGTGTGACATGAGCAAGGACTAAGCCTTTGATTTTGTAAGCAGTGAGATTATAGAGTTGCTATTGTGCCACAAGACAGGCTATTCTGAAAGATACAGGCACTTAGCACCACTACAGTAAGCCTGTAGGCATGGCAACCTTGATTATTACTAACAAGGAACTTTAATAATCAGAATATTTTCTTCTCTGATATTTCATGAGAAGGAAGTGTACCTAAAATAAAAAGGTATTGTCCAAATTACAGAAATCTGTAAAAACAAACAAATATTAATTTTAGGGTATGACAAAGATTCTTTTCTTGACCCAACTTTGGTCAGGCTCCTCTGAATCCTCTTCCCAATAAGACTCATCCTTGTACTTCCTTGAAGAATCTACTTTTAGCAAGAATCCTGCTAAGTAAATTTAGCAAGAATTCTCCATTCCTGACATCTGATCAAACCCTTTATCCCCACAATCCACCAGGGGATATCTAATCACTCTGGACTGCCTTCAGCAAGATTTCGCTGAGGTTAGATCCACCAGAATCCCCCCAGACTTGAAGTCTCTTCTTAGTATTTTCCCATTCACTAATGTCCCCCCACCCAGCCCACTTGCTTCATGACTATAAATGCCCCCTTGTTCTGGTTGTTTTTGGAATTGAACCCAGTTACATTCTGGAGTCTCTCTTCCCCTATTATAATATTTTTTTTCAATGAAATCTGTCTTTACTGCTTTAACTTCTATGTGGCTCTGATTTCCTTTAATGGGTATATGGTAAGTTCAGCACAGATAAATCCTAATATCAGATACTAAATTTTGTAGCTAAAGAGGAATTACCATTTAATTTCAGGCACTTTGCCTACTTCCCTTTAGCAAGAGAAACTGATACTCCATGAACTGAGGGATTGTGCTAATATCACTGAACCATTAAAAAATACAGATCTAGAATCTAGGTCAAATTATTCTTAGATGCAAAGTGTTAGCACTGACCCACAACTAAAATATAACACTATCCACATATTTGATGGTAAAGGGAAAAAGGAGGGAGCATCAAATGCTACATATTTTTGAATCATTAAGAAAAGATATTTTTAAAAATATTTATTTTCTAAGGTAGGAGTGTGGGAAACAAATTTTAGAAAGACATAGTTCATATATATGCATTTTTGTATCTATGGTACCTTGTTTCAATGTGATTCATAAAATATGACATAAAGTATAGCTATATAACTACACACATGTGAGGAAATTCAGGAGAAACTGTAAGTAGATGAGGTGGTTTCAGTTTTCTCTGTGGACAAAACCTTCCTGAAGTCTATGGCTGATGGTAGGCTCTGGATCTCATTGGAAAGATGAGACCAATAATGAACATTTGAGTGCAGATGGAGCAACCTACTGCAGAATTGTTTTCTCACTAAAAACAAAAAAGAATCCAGAAAAAAATATACATAATTATGCACAAATCATCTATTTAATGGGAACAGAAAACTGAAGCAAAGACTAGACAGTTTAAAATTCTATTCCAGGGGCGCCTGGGTGGCTCAGTGGCTTAAAGCCTCTGCCTTCGGCTCGGGTCATGATCTCAGGGTCCTGGGATCAAGCCCTGCATAGGGCTCTCTGCTCAGCAGGGAACCTGCTTCCCCCTCTCTCTCTGCCTGCCTCTCTGCCTGCTTGTGATCTCTCTCCTCTCTGTCAAATAAATAAATAAATCTTTAAAAAAAATAAGTAAAATAAAATTATATTCCAGAACACAACTGGAGAGGTGGGAAGATAATCAATGTTATGGGTGTGTGTGTGGATTGCACACCCAGCCAAACGGCTAAGTACTCAGATGGTATGAGAACAAATAATTGCTTGAGGATAAAGAAGCCAGCAAAGTTGGAGTGACAAAAGTGAAAAACTGAAGTTTTCTCAACTGGAGTATTGGCTGATTCTGCCATGAGAATATTATTTTGTCTGCCTATGGTCAACATTTTATTTATGGTATTTGTCAAAATGCCTAAAGACAAAAAGGCAGTTGCAGGACTGCTTATGTACTTTCTTATTAAAAATTTTGTACATTTCATAGAATTCAGTCTATCATTGACTTTTACTATAATACATCACCTGATAATGAACTTATGGACTGGGGACAGAGATGGTAATGATAGCTTCTAGAATAGATAAATCTCCAAATTTTAGTGGGTAAACACAACAGAGCTTTATTTGCAACCAAGAGCAATGGATATTCAACAATCTTCAGTATGTGGCTTCCAAGGTTGCCATGGATACTAACATCAAAGAAGAAGAGCTAGACTTAGAATAGATCAATTTGGTCCACATTTTATTGATCAAACATAGTGACATGACCCCATAGAGAATCAAGGAGAATCGAAAATATTGTTCCTGCTGGACAAGACCATATATCACAAAGGAAAACAAAATCCTTAGTGGAAAAATGTATATCTGCATTGGTCCACTCCTCTGATCACCAAATAATTTTGTAGTTCCTTCTTCTGGCATCTCTGTAACACTCCTTCTTCCCCAAGAGAAAGCTATTCTGAAATCCACCTAGCCTGTTTCCATCTGTGGAAGTACAGGAGGCAAAACTTATTTTAACAATCATGGAACATAAACTGTCTCATGGTTTCTTTTATAATTACTTAAAAAAATTAGGATTGTTCTCAGTTTTCTTCCTATTAAAATAATGTGCCACGATAACTCTGCAAGTGGTTTCTGAGATAAAACTCTCAAGTTTTACATATTCCATTGCTTTCTCAATCTTAATATCTTTCTTATGGGAGAATGGTAGCTACTTTGTGACCATCTAAAATAACTGGAAAAAAACCCACATTTTTTTCTTTGAGAAAGTTTATTTCTCCTTCATTTTTAAGCGTGATTTCACAGATACAGACTTCTATGTCAGTGGGTATTTTTTTTTCCTCTCAATATTTTAAATATTTAATTCTACTCTCTATTTGCCTGCATGGCTTATGAGGAAAAGTCAGATGTAATTCTTATTTTTGTTCCTCTATAGATAAAATGTCCACCCCTCTCCCCTGGCTTCTTTCTTTTTCTTTGATTTTTTATAGTTTGAAAATTATATGCCTCAGTGCAGTTTTTTGGAGTTTTTTAAGTTTTTTTTTTTGTTCGTGACATTTATTCCGCTTGATGTTCTTTGAGCTTTCAGAATCCGTAATTAGTTATCTGATAGTAATCTTGGAAAACTCTGTCATAACTGTTTCAAATATTTCTTCTGCTCCTTCCTTTTTGTCTTCTTCTGATATTCCCATGATTCATATGCTGTAACTTTTGTAATTGTTCCACAGTTCTTGGATATTGTTTTGTTTTGTTTTTTTTAGTCTTCATTCTGTTGGCTCTTCAGTTTTCAAAGTTCTACTGATAGATTCTCAAGATCAGAGATGCTTTCCTCAGCTGTATCCAAGCTAGCAGCAATACCATCAAAGGGACTCTTCATTTAGGTTACAGTGCTTTTGATCTTTAGTATTTATTTCTTTTTGTTCTTTTATAGGATTTCCATCTCTCTGCTCACATTGCCCATATGTTCTTGCATGCTGTTTACTTTATCCATGTGAGCACTTAGCATACTATTCATAGTTGTTTTGAACTGTGTTTTTTGCCTTTTAGTATGCCTTGTAATTTTTTCTTAATAGTCAAACATGAGGTACCAGGCAAAAAGAATTGCTCTAAATACTCCTGTAGTGATGTAGTGGGCAAGTGTGCAGGGAGGATCAGTGTTCTACAGTCCTATGATTAGGTCTTAGACTTTTAGTGAGCCTATGCCTCTAGGCTGTGAACTTCAGAAGCATTTCTCATTTTTTGTTTTGTTTTGTTTTGTTTTTCTTTTCTTTCCGCTAAGGTAAAACAGGATTGCTAGAATGAGCTGGAGTTGGGTATTTCCCTTCCCTCAGGTAAGTTAAGCTTTGATAATATCCCAGTAGGTTAGATTCTGCTTAACTTGTTTCTCCTAAAGGCAGGAATTGTTAAGCACAGAGTGGTCTGGCATGTTTCAAAATGGTTCCTTTCCACTTCCCCCTGCCAGAAGCAGAAGAAGATTTTTCTTAAATATTTACTATGAGAATCTAGTCGTGCTCTTGGTGCTAAATCTCACAGTATTGTGGGGACCCCGCATGACTTGGTTTCTGTGGAGTTTTTAACTCTCAGAGTTGTCACACTGAACCTCCATAATTGGTCAGTTACGGTTCAGGTTTTCCCACCATAAGTCTTTGCTCTAGTATGTCATGACTCCCATATTTGCCTATGTGTTTCTCCAATGTTGGGAGTGGTGGCTTGCCCTATGTGCCTCCCCCCCACTTATTGATCCAAGAAGAGTTGTTTCAGCCCATTCATTATTTTAGTTGTTGTTAGGATAGACAGGTGACTTCCAAGCTTCTGCACGTGGATCCCAAAACCAGAAATCAAGAATCACATCTTAAAATTTTTGCTGCTGGACCAAGTCTTACTGGGCCTTGTAGCTCAGACATTTCATACTCATAATTCACTTTTTGGAGATTAGAATTATTTAATATTGGAATTTCCCATTTTGCAAACCTCCAAATTTCTGGATAGTTTTTTTGATTTATTTTGGCTTGCAAACCCACTGATATTTTCTTTTTTTTAATATATTTTTTAAAGATTTTATTTATTTATTTGATATATATAGAGAGAGATCACAAGTAGGCAGAGAGGCAGGCAGAGAGAGAGGGGGAAGCAGGCTCCCCACAATGCAGGGAGCCCAATGCAGGGCTCGATCCCAGGACCCTGAGATCATGACCTAAGCCGAAGGCAGAGGCTTTAACCCACTGAGCCACCCAGGCACCCTCCACTGATATTTTCTTAAGCACATCTCCTTTTTCAAACAATTTGCAAAATACTACCAGTAACAATCAACAAACATTTATTTCCTGCTTTTCGATTGATTCCAATAGACCTGTGGTCTCAGAAGACATACAGTCTGCTCCCCAAGTAATCTCAGTCAGCTTTACCAAATACTTGCCACTAGGTAACATGTGAGTTTTTGGAAATAGCAGTATCCCAATTAGGTGCCAATTTAATATAATTAAGGTAACTATAACTGATGAAACAAACATTCCCTAAAACTTCAGTGGTTTGTCACAGTGGTTTGTATTTGCTCATGTAAATATCAATTGGTGGTGGTGGTGAAGACAAGAAAGCAGTGCTATGCTCAGTACAGTCCTTCAGGGACCCAAATGGCAGAAAATATGCTATCTTCAATGTATAGCTCTCAAAGTCATCTTGAGTTTCAATATACAGCTGGCACTTAGACAAAGAGAGAGGATGAGGAATCACATTTGGGTTCAGGCTTAAAAGTAGCATATTTTATATCCGCTCATAATTTATTGTCCCAGATGTACTCACATGGCTCCAGAAAATACAAGGACACAGAAAATGTAGTGCAGCACAACTCTCTACTAAGGAAAGGGAGCACAGATCTTTGTTCTATCACCAGATATCTTCCCCCAAACCTCTCCTCATCTCTTATTGCCACAGGTTACTATTAGTCAAAAATACCTAGATAGGTTCTAATCAGTCAAATAAGATGAAGTAACTAAACACTTCAAGTGAATGCTGTGTGGTCTTGTTCTGTGGGCCTGACAAATGGCAAGACACAGTTGCTTAAATGCTTTCTCTGTCACTAAACAAGGGAAATATAAGAGCAGTAATGAATCACACAGTATATAAGATAAAAACAACACATTGCTTAAAAATACAACTCTTTCTAAATCTGAGTTCAGATTGAAATTTTTTCGTAAGACTTCATACAGAATGCTTCTGTGGTAAATAAGAGGTTCATTGCTTTTTTTTTTTTTTTTTTTTTTTTTTTTTTTATAGTGCCCCTCAGTGTTAGCCTTCTGTAAAACAAACAAAACAAAACAAAAAACACATTAAAAAAATGCAGTGATAGAAATGTCGTTGTTCCAGCTTTGTTCAATGGTAGATATTCAACCACCTAGAGTTGTAATGGAATATCTTTCAGAATCCTCCATCCATTTTAGTTATTCAACTTAATGTTATCAGTGGCAGTAAATTTGAGGTGACCACCCAGAGAAAGGGCTGAATTACAGGTAGCCTATCTACTCTTAAGTTCAGATATGTATGGTTTAAAAGTCAGTTGAGCACAGAGAACTACCATTTCCTTTTGGAGACTGAGGATTCTAAAGCAGAGACTATTTGAATAGAAAATGTTTTCACTTTTGGGGTGCCTGGGTGGCTCAGTTGGTAAGAGTCTGCCTTCGGCTCAAGTCATGATCCCAGTGTCCTGGGCTCGAGCCCTGAATCGGGCTCCCTGCTCAGTAGGAAGCCTGCTTCTCCCTCTCCCATTTCCCCTGCTTGTGTTTCCTCTCTTGCTGTCTCTCTGTCAAATAAATAAATAAAATCTTTAAAAAAAGAGAAAATGTTTTTACTTTTGCATGAAGTTGAGCCAAAGAAATGTCATCATTAAGGGAAATGTTTTCCAAAATTTTCTACTGTCCTCTGCCCACAGAAGAATCGATAAATGAGGGCCCAATAGTCTTTTCCAGGGAGACTAGCTATAAAATTATTAGACTGAAAAAATCTCCAGGTATGTGTTATCAGGACTTATAGAGCACTATTATGATACTAGATTCTTACATTTTTTGTCCATCAATTCTTCTAATTCACCAAGTCATAGAAATGTAAAATATTCGAAAACAGCAAGAGTTTTAAAAATATCCATGCTTGAGTCATCAGTTCTTTCACAGCCCAAACAAAACCATCTTTTAACATTGGTGAAACATTTAAAGGATTTGTTTGAAAAATACAGTCCTATATAACTAAAGAACTGATTTTCTCCACTGGTGCTTTTCATTTTGTTAATTAAATATTAGAAAACATATTTCAAAGTGATGCCATTGTCTATTTACTTTATGTCTATAATTATATAGCAGAGTGAATTGTCTATTAGGTTTTTGGTAGACGGTAACAGGAAAAAAAACTATATTACTGTTATATAAGATGATGGATATATCTTTTACCACATTAAATAGGAATGTGAGGCAATAAGCAAAACTGTGAGGAATTGCTAGGTAGAAGAAAGGTGGAAAGCCTTGGGGATGGTTGGGAATGGAATCTCTGATCTGCATTTTGGAAATTACTACTTGATTCATCCTGAGACTCTGCATCCTGATTCTGACTATTCTGGAAGATTTTAGGTGCAGTTCAGTAAAATTGTCATGTCAATATTAAGTTCTTAGAGTTTAGCCTATTAATGATTCTTGTACATTAAGTCACAGGGCATGAAAAAGTCAATAAGAACTGTCAATGGCCTTACGCTGTTCTTGATAGATTTCTCCACTAGGTGACATGGAGAATAAAAACGGTCAATAGCTGAAACTGGCAAAGCTCTATGTAATCTGTCCTTAAAATGCTGGCCTAAAAAATCCTTATAAAAAGAGAGGAAAAAAAAAGTCCTTGCAAATTATCAAAAAAGAAAGAACCAGACATAGATTATTTTGTTTTTACATTTGTTCATTCAGAAATAATATCATTGAACTGAGTCCCAACAATGTCTATGCACTATAATAGGACTTGAGATGTGTCACTGCAGAATCATCTCTCAGGTAGGCAACTAAAATAGCCATCTAGTTTGTGTCTGTTTCAACCTTCTAAATGTTTTCCATATGAAAACTAGAATGATCTTTTAATAATTAAATCATATTATGTAATTTCCATCCACAAAGTGTTCCAATTATTTCCATCGTAATTTAAACCAAAATCCAAATTCCTAGCCATGGCCAGCATAGACCTTACATGTGACCCCTTTCTACTTCTCTGCCTTCATCCTAGACCACTCTTACTGACTCACTCTGATCTAGGGAGAGTGACCTTCCTGTAGTTCTTAGTATTTTCCAAATATATTCCCTTGCTAAGGACTTTCAAAATGTAGTTTTTTGCCTGGAAATCTCTTCCCATATTTCCTTGCATTTCATTCTGATTTTTGCTCTGGTGTCATCATTCTTGTGATCTACCCCTGGCCATTCCCTAAGATAACAGAAACTTGTTCTCTTCATCAGTCTTCATCCTGTACTCTTCTTTATTTTTCCAGAGCACTTATCACTAAATGAAGTTATATACATATATATTTCTTCTTTTTTGTCTGTTCTCTAGAATTACATTCCCATTCCATGAGGTAGGGATGCCATTAGCTTTGTTTACTGAGAGGTCCATAATTCCTACAACGCTGTCTAGAACTTAGTAGAAGCTCCTTTTTGTTTTTATTGACTGATTGAATGAACAAATAAGTGAAAATACAAAATGAAATGTCTAGTACCGGGGGATAGAAATTAAATAAGTGATAATATGAATAAACCCATAATTATTTAACATTACAGATGTTATACGAGTTAAAGAAACTATAATGAGGGTAGTTCAATTTATTTTGATAAGGGAATATTTATCATAAAGTATAAGGAAGAGACATTTAAACAGGATGAGTGTGAATTATTCAAGAAGAGTGAAAGGAAGAGCATGTGAGAAGGTGTAGAAGCCTATGCAGAAGCTCTAAATTGGGGAAAAAGTTTATTGAAGGAAAATTTTTAATGAGCAGGCTAATGATTTATGGAAAGATTAGATTGTCAGTGAAAAATAAAATTAAATTGAAGCCTGTTAAATTTTCCAAATAACAAATACCAAGAGAAGAAACTTTAGTTTCATATTCTACCAAAATATAATGGATTCCACATAAATATTTGCTGATGTGTTAGAGTACATAAACTAAAATTATATGTGGCTTAATCCTAAATGGAATTTTAACTTTTTTTTTGAAGGAGTTCATTCCCAATACTATATACAGTTGAACCTTAATGCAGGGATAAGGGGCACTGACACCCTGCATAGTAGAAAATCCATGTATTAAAAAAAAAAAAAAAGAAAATCCATGTATAACTTTCGACTCTCCCAAAACTTAACTACTAATAGTCTACTGTTGACCAGAAGTCTTACAATAACAAAAACGGTTGATTAATACACATATTCTATGTTATATGTATTATATACTGTATTCTTAGAATAAAGTAAGCTAGAGAAAAGAAAATATTATTAAGAAAATCATAAGGAAGAGAAAATAGATTTACACTACTGTACTGTAATAAAATCACATATAAGTGGATCCATGCAATTCAAACCCGTGTTGTTCAAGGGTCAACTGTGTGAGTGTGTGTGTGTGTGTGTGTGTGTGTGTGTGTGTGTGTGTGCATGTATACATATAGTATATGTATAGTTTTTCTAATTGCTAAAGTAGTATATGTCTATTGAAAATATTTGGAAAATGTTAGAAAAGCATGTAGTGAATATTTCCTATAATTCATAGTCAATTTATAATCATTATTCTGTTAACATTTTGGTATAAATTATTCCACTCTTTTAATGTAACTTTTCTCAAATATCTATTGATATAATTATGCAAAGCAATAAATACGCAAATAAATATATTACAAAATTCTATAAGTTATTTCTATATTTTGAGACATAATTTTTATTTGTTTCAATATGTTTCAAACATTTACTATATGAAAATATGCTCACATGAAGTAAAATATATTGACTATAATATTTTATCTTATTGCATAACACATCATAACTTTAACCAGTTTTTTCTTAAAGATTTGCTAGTTTCTATTTTCTCTATATCAAACACAGGAAAATTGTGCTTAACAATTATTCTTTTTTTTAACTTTTTAAAAAAATATATTTATTTGAGAGAGAGAGAGCAAGCGGGGGGAGGAGCAGAGGGAGAGAGATTATCCTGAAGCAGACTCCCCACTGACCGGAAAACATGACATGGGGCTTGATCCCAGGATCCTGAGACCACGACCTGAGCAGAAATCAAGAGTTGACCACTTAACTGACTGAGCCATCTGGGCATCCCAGTTATTTTTAAATATATTGATTAAATTTGTAATAAAGTTTCTGCATACATATCTGATTATATCATTAGGATAAATACCTAGAAATAGAAGCATTGAATCCAGATATATGAATAATGTAAAAACACTTAATATAGGCTTTATCCTACATGTTTTCATAATAAAGTTTTCATAATAAAGTACACAAAAGTTAAGTACTATAATTACTGTTTAACACACTTCTTATAGCGCAAACATAACCTAGATCTAGTAATCATCAGAAATTAACATTGTCACAAAACCACTATCCCATAACATATATCATATATGATAATTATTTGTGATGAAGAGTATTAAGATCTTAAAAAAGATTATTAATTGTCCTGCTGATGATAATACTGGTGATGATAAGAAAAGGTATGTTTGAATAAAAATAAAAGTGTTTGTAAACTGTGGATTTGTTTAGTGGTGTTTAGACTTACAAGAAATATATAATAAATATAGAAAGTACATTTATAGTTGAAATTCCTGGAAGAAAAATAGCTATGCATGTTATATGGTATTATAAATATAATAGTTTCACTGGAGAGAAAGTGGTTAGGAACTAAAAAGTCCAAAACTCCTTTCTTAACCTCTTTTTACCTATTTGCTCTTTTTATGTGAAAATTTTTGATATAAAGAAATTAAAAAAAAAAGATTGTGTTATAAAAAAAGCACTGTACCTATTCCCAAATCGACTTTAAATAGGGGAACTAGATTACACTCTTGCTAGCAATACTGAGATAGGTGATTTATCTGCTCTCTTTTCTTATTCAATAACATTGAAAAATACTAAATTTGAAAATATCTCAGTGATCTCATTTGTATTTTTTTGCTGACGTCCAATTTTTTTTCCTTTTATATATAGTCCATTATTATATGTGATTTTGTAAATAAATTGTTCCATTCATAAAAAATTATCTATTTTTCTGTTTATTTGTTGCTTCTTTAAATGAATCATTTTATCTATCTCTATTATATAAACAAAATAAAAATAGGTAACTAATTATATATTATTGGTAAAAGTATGGAAGCACCCAATATAAACAGTGTAGGTAAAAACACAATTTTATAGGATACATGATTGACTGCATTAAGATTTGTTAGATGATAAACATTTAATCTAGCAATATTAAGTAACAATGATGTTATGTGTATAGATATTTGTTTTATCAGATTCAAACATGATTTAAAAATGCATACTCTAGGGGTGCCTGGGTGGCTCAGTGGGTTAAAGCCTCTGCCTTCGGCTCAGGTCATGATCTCAGGGTCCTGGGATGAAGCCCCACGTCGGGCTCTCTGCTCAGCAGGGAACCTGCTTCCCCCTCTCTCTGCCTGCCTCTCTGCCTACTTGTGATCTCTCCCTCTCTGTCAAATAAATAAATAAATAAAATCTTTAAAAAAATAAAATAAAATAAAAATGCATACTCTAGCAATTACAGTGACATTAAATATACAGCTAATCTTTCCCATTAGCTCTGGTATTAGGATTCCATTAAGACTTTGTTCCTTTTTGCATTTGTGTATCTTTGCAAGAAAAACAAAAGGAAAGAATGTTTCTTTTTTCAATGCAGTCCCTGTATTCTAATGGTTCTACAACATGAATGACCACAGCCATTTTTTCTCATTAATTGCATGTTCATATTAGTATACAGTAACATAAATACATTTATAGATTCATTAGCTGTTAATTCATGCTTACTTTTCCCCATTTTTCAACAGCAGGTCCAATTTCCAATTATTAACATTCTTGGGTCTCCACAATACTTTTCAACATATTGTGCTGATAAATTTCCCATTGAAATAAGTACCTTACATATATTTACCAGCACCTGAAGAAAATACATAGCTTATTTTGCAATACTCAACCATAGTATGAAAGCTTTGTAGTTGTAATGTGTTTGAAAATAGTTTGTACAGAGTGTGTGTGTGTGTATACATAAATGTGTGTGTATGTATATCTTACAATATTTAACAGAAACAAGTTTTGATAGGTAATTTACTAAGGGTGACAAAACACAATGTGGATAATTAATGGTTCATAATAAAATAAAGAAACTATTCCAAGCAATGCACATATGTTTCAGACTCACAGAATGATTCATAATTGTGTCCTAGCCGGAGGTATGATCATATTACGCTTGATGATTATATCCTTTTTATGTTGTATTTGTATTTAAATAACAATTTGAAATAAACACTAAAAAGAAAATGAAAGGAACATGATTTCTAAAAGGTTATGACAGAAGGAGAAAAGCCAACCTACTTTTTTTCAAGCTGAGGTCTTAGCCTCGACCAAGGATTTATCTCCATAATATGTAGCACTTTGGCATCGCTGTTCTGACCCTGTTCCCTCCAGTTCCATGACAGACCCTGGTTGGATGCTAAGTGTGAAACTGTCCTTGAGTGACAACAGCACAACCGAAAGCCCAGGGGGTTCTTTAATTAAGGCAAAGAAAATGTGAGACAAACAAATGAAACAAAACCAAGAGCACAAAATCACTCTCTGAAAAAGAATATACAAGGTAAAGTTCTTAGGATATACCACTAAGACCACTATATCCATGAAACCATCACCTCAATTACGATTATGTATATTTCCATCACTCCTAAATTTGGAGCACTGTTCCTCTCCAACCTGAGATCCATAACTGACTCAACTTAATCTCCCCTCCTATTTGCTCAGCCCTGCACATCTTTCTGCCTTGAGAGACAGAAACGGCTTTTTGAGTCCTGTACAACTTCTCTTGTTTGACTGTTTTTTTTTGTTTTGTTTTGTTTTGTTTTGCATTGCTGATGAGATTACTCAGAAAAGAAACAAATTTCACTGAGGTATAACTAGCAGACATTAAATTGCACATATTTAAAGTGTATATAGTTTGAAATATATATTTATATCCATGAAACATCACAATTAAGATAATGAATATTTTCATCACTCCTAAATTTTCCTTTTGCCTCCTCTGTAATGTCCTTTACCACCCACCAGTGTTCTCCCGACCCGATTCTAAGGCAACCACTTACATGTTTTCTGTCCCTATAGATTAGTTGATATTCACATAATTTTTTACAAATGGAACTGTACAGTATCAATCCTTTGTGTGTGTGCGTGTGCTTATTTCACTCAACATAATTCGTTTAGATTCATCTATGCTGTAATGTGTATTTACATTCCTTTTTATTGTAGAGTGATATTCCATTGTACAGATAATAACAGTTTGTCTATACCTTTACCCACTGGAGGACACTTCACTTGTTTCTAGATTTGGGCTACTTCAAATAAGGGCTTTTTTCCCCCCCTGCTTTATTGAGGTATAATTGACACATAAAGGGGCACCTGGGTGGCTCAGTGGGTTAAAGCCTCTGCCTTCAGCTCAGGTCATGATCTCAGGGTCCTGGTTTTGAGCTCCGCATTGGGCTCTCTGCTCAGCAGGGAGCCTGCTTCCCTCTCTCTCTCTCTGCCTGCCTCTCTGCCTACTTGTGATCTCTCTGTCAAATAAATAAATAAAATCTTTAAAAAAAAATTGACACATAAAACTGAAAGATATTTAAAGTGTTTATATATCAAAGGAAATGAAAACACAACATCAAAGAGATGCCTGCACTCTCATGCTCATGTAGCATTATTCACAGTAGCCAAGAAAGGTATGGAAACAACCTAGATGTCTGTCAACTGATGAATGGCTAAAGGTGTGATATATATATGTGTGTGTGTGTGTGTGTGTATATGTGTGTATATGTGTGTGTGTGTATATATACACACACAATGGGATATTATTCAACTATTAGAAAGAAGAAAATATCTATATAAATTTGTATACACACACACACACACACACACACACACACACACACACTGCCATATTATTAAACTATTAGAAAGAAGGAAATCCTGCCATTTGTGACAACATGGATGAACCTGGAGTCCAGTATGCTAAGTAAAATAAAGTAAAATAAGCCAGACAGAGAAAGACAAATACTACATGGTATCATTTATATGTGGAACTAAGAAAAGTTAAACACATCAAAACAGAGGACAAATAAAGTTTTTATGAACCTTCATGTGCAAGTCTTTGTATGGATATATGGAATGATAGGATCCTGGAGTAGCTAGCTGTATGGAAACTTTTTAGACAATTGCCAAACTGGCTTTTAAGCAGTTGTGTCAGGTATTCTGGGCAACAGTTTATGAGACTTCTAGTTTCTCCACATCCTTTCCAACACAGTGCATGGGTAATGTCTTTAATTTTAGCCATTCTAATAGTTGTGTGTTGGAATTTTATTGTGGAGTTAATCAGTATACTCATAATCACTAGCAATGCTGAATATTATTTCATGTGTGTATCTGTCTATATATCTTCTTCAGTGAAGTATCTTTTCAATCTTTTGCCTATTTTTTTAAAAGATTTTATTTATTCATATCAGAGGGAGAGAGAGAGCAGGAGCAGGAGCAGGAGCAGGGGGCGGGCGAAGGGGGGATGAGCAGAGGGAGAATGAGATGCAGCTTCCCCGCTGAACAGGCAGCCCAACGTGGGGCTCAATCCCAGAACCCAGAGATCATGACCTGAGCAGAAGGCAGATGCTTAACCATCTGAGCCACCCTGGTGCCCTTTGCCTATTTTTAATTGAGTTGCTTCTTACTGAGTTTTGAAAGAATTTGTATATTCTGGATACAAATATTTATCAAATGTAAGAATTGCAAATAATTGCTACTAGTTTGTGGTTTGTTTTATCATTCTCTTTCAAAGAACAGAAGTTCTTAATTTTTGTTGAAGCCTCATTTATCTTTTTTTTTTTTTTTCAGGATCATGCTTTTGGTATTATATCTAAAAAATATTTATATATCCCAAGTCGTAAAAATTCTGTTTCTAGGTTTTCTTTATTTTCATTTAGATCTGTTGAATTTTGAGTCTTTTCTGTGGTGTGCACTGTGCATTAATTTAATTAGTTTTAATTTTTGTAGAAGATAGTCAATCATTTCAGAATCATTTGTTGAAAATAATATCCTTTTCCCACCACACTGCCTTTTCACTTTTGCCAAAAATCAGGTGTCCTTACACCTGTGTCTATTTTTTGGACCCTTCCTTTTTCTTCAATGATTTGTTTGACACCAATGCCACATTGTCCTTATCACTGCTACTTTAAAATAATTCATAAAACCAGGTAAAAACCTAAATGTGTTTTTCTTTTTAAAAGTTTTTTAGGCCAAGTCATGACCTTTACATTTCCATGAAATTTTTGAATCAGTTTATCAATTTCTACAAAAAAAGACTCCTGGGATTTGTTTGGTATTGCATTAAATCTATACTTCAATTTAGAAAGACTTGACATCTTAACAATAATGTGTTTTCTGATCTATGAATGTGCTGTAACTCTCCATTCTATAGTTCATCTTTAATTTCTTTCAGCAGTATTTTGTAGTTTTAAATGTAAAGGCCCTGCATATATGTTGTCATTTCCCCTTAAATAGTTCATATTTTGACACTACTTAAGCGGTATTATTATTTTAATTTCTAATTGTTTGTTATAGACATGAAGTTGACTTTTGTATATTGATTTTGTGCCTAGCATCCCTGATAAATTGACTTGTTTCTGGCAGCTTTTTTTCAGATATTAGATGCCATCATTTTCTACATAAAAGATTATATTATCTGTAAATAAAGACAGATGTGATGAGGGCAAGCTGAGGACAAAGCACAAGCTAACACCCCACAAATCCCCCCTGCCCCCACTCCTGGGTGGGATAAGTGTGACATTCCTCCAGGAGGCTCCCAACTATCTTAATGTTATTGCCTTGCTAGAGGAAAAAACAACCTGAACTTGACGATGGCAAGGCCTCCAATATTTTGTACATCCTCTTTAGCATATGAAAGCTCTTTTGAAAACCTCCTTTCCTTACCTCCCCCAACTCCCAAGTATATAATCATCCACCCCTCACAACTCCATTGCAGAAGCTCTTTCTGATCCTGGGTCCTCTCCTGGTGCTTTAATAAAACCACGATTTTACACCAAATATGTCTTAAGAATTCTTTCTGGGCTTGTGGCTCTGGATCTCACCCCACCAAACCTCAACTACATTCCAAAACTACATTAGATGTACTACCTCCTTTAAAATCAGTATGTTTTTTTTTGTTGTTGTTTTCCTTTTACTTACTGCAATGGCCAGAAACATTAGATTTGCAATGATGAGTGGGTATCCTTGCCTCGTTTTGTTTTGTCTTTTAATTAGCAGGAATTCATTCTTTTCTCATTAGGAGAAATACATTTAGATTTACATAAATGCTTTTTATCACATTGAGAAAGTTTCCTTCAATTTCTGGTTTCTTTTTAAAATCAGGAATGTGGGGCACCTGGGTGGCTCAGTGGGTTAAGCATCTGGCTTGGGCTCAGGTCATGATCCCTGGTGGGGCCTCCCTGCTCAGCGGGGAGTCTGCTTCTCCCTCAGCCTCTGCCCTTCCCCCTGCTGGTGCTCTCCCTCTCCAAATAAATAAAATCTTTAAAAAAAATCAGGAATGGACGATTTGCCAGTTTTTTCTTTCTACATCTACTGAGAATATCCTGGTTTCCCTTTTTTGGTTTGCTAATATGGTGAATTATGCTAATTAGTTTTCATATACTCAAACCAATCATGCATTCTTTTTTTTTTTTTT
>CM052883.1:44185612-44281241 GCA_028534135.1 Potos flavus
ATACAAATGTAGTGATCCAAAGGGGCACATGTACCTGAATGTTTATAGCAGCAATGTCCACAATAGCCAAACTATGGAAAGAACCTAGATGTCTATCAACAGATGAATGGATAAAGAAGATGTGGTATATATATACAATGGAATATTATGCAGCCATCAAGAGAAATGAAATCTTGCCATTTGCAACGATGTGGATGGAACTAGAGGGTATTATGCTAAGCGAAATAAGTCAATCAGAGAAAGACAATTATCATATGATCTCTCTGATATGAAGAATTTGAGAGGCAGTGCGAGGGGTCGTTGGGGGTGGGAGAGGGAATAAAAAAAGATCAGATCGGGAAGGAGACAAACCATAAGAGACTCCTAAACTCACGAAACAAACTGAGGGTGGCTGGGGGGTAGGGAGGTAGGGAGAGGGTGGCTGGGTTATTGACATTAGGTCGGGTATGTGCTATGGTAAGTGCTGTGAAATGTGTAAGCCTGATGATTGACAGACATATACCCTGGGGCAAATAATACATTATGTGTTAATAAAAAATAAAAAAATTAAAAAAAAAATCCAAAATCTCATCTGAATACCATCAGTTTAGAAGTCTGAACTCTCATCATCTAATTCACATATGGGTGCCACTTTGGGTAATATCCATCCTGTGGCAAAATTCCTTTCCATCTGTAGAACCTGTCAATGTAGAAAACAAGTTAGTTGCTTCCAAAATACAGTCATGAAGCAGGCATAGGACAATAGTTATAGATTTTCCATTTCAAAAGTAAGAAAATGGAAGGAAAAAAGTGATCACCTAAGACATTAAAAAAATTCTAGCAGGGTAAATTCTATTAGGTGTCGAGGCCTAGAAATAATCTTCTGTGGGTCAAGATTTTACCTTCTGCTCCTTCAACTTCAGGCACTGCACCTATGACTCTAGGGCTTCTGAGATAATTCTTCCTTTTTCTTGAAAGGTAGACTGTGCTTACAAATGAACAGTTTTATTAGCATATTTCCTGTAGAATTTGGGGAGTTTGACAGACAGCCATATGGGTTAATGAACTCGAACTACCTTTGAACTGCATTTGGCTGGCACTAGCTCTGGAGAGCCACTTGTCAAATAGTCAGGAATTTGGCAAGCCCATTATTAAGTCACTCCTGGTTCGAAGTTGATCGTGTCTGGAGTTTTCATAACAGACAAATTAGCAAATGACACAAATCAAAACTTTTTTTTTTCTTTCAAGAGAGTTCATTTACTAATGTACCAGCAGATACACTATAATATACTATAATGTGTCTAAGAAATTTATCTAGTTCCAACCATGGCAAAACAAATTAGATTACATCAGTGAGGTAAAAATCATAGAGGAAGTTTCACAAGCTAGTGGCCAATTTATGTGGCCCTTACATGGAGAAAAAGCCATGGTGGTCCTTGAAGTCACTTTCTTTGGTTAGCAGACCTAGAAATACAAAGTTGTATGCTGGTGTTCTGGTGGCAAGTCCAAAAACATTTATTATATGACATCTAGGAGGTAATTTAACACGGGAAATATAATGAGCATTTATTCCTTAGAGCTTTTTCATGTCATTATTTCAAGTGTTTCTTTGGATAATGAAAACATGCTTTTCAAACTCCATTGCTCACATATAAACCTAATTAAAATATGTATTGTGATGTCAGAATTGTCCATTAATTAAATCAATCATTTCTTCAGTTACTGACAGAGATTAATAAAGTATCCTGTGAGCATAAGAGAATCTTAGATACACAAGATAAAGAACTTCCATAAGGAACCAGTATTGCTTATGAGAAAACAATGAATATATGTGAAATAATTCAAGAAGAATATAAAACATAAAATGTAAGATCCAGAAGTGCAGAAAAGGAAGCCTAAACTAAATTAAGAGTACAGAGGGTTTAGTGAGTTACATATTGATGAGCCATCATTGTTGAAAAATAGTGATCACTTTGGGCTTGATGTTAGTGCCTGCCTGGCCTCAAAATTCTTAGAAATTTCCAAAGTAAGCAATGCCAATCTTTTGGGGTAGTATATCCACATGTGAAACATGCTGACTAGAACCCCAAAGACAAGCCCTTTTGAGAAGTGCTATTTTTTTTCCTTTTTTAAAGAAAATCTTTTTTTAAAGTTATTTTATATTAATATATAAAATTCATCCTCTCAATTTTAAAGTTTATTTTTATATTCTGCTGATATTTTTCTATTACACAGCTGATGCAGATTTCCATTGTTAGCAAATAGCAATTTTTTCCCTTTGCTTATTTCCATAATAAACGAGAAGCTAGAGAGGCGCCTGGGTGGCTCAGTTGATAAGCGTCTGCCTTGAGCTTGGGTCATGATCCCGGAGTCCTGGGATCAAGCCCCACATTGGGCTCCCTGCTTGTGTTCCCTCTCTCACTGTCTCTCTCTGTCAAATAAATAAGAATCTTCAAAAAAAAATTTTATAAAAAAAAAAAAAGAGAAACGAGAAGCTAGAAATGCCACTCACTTTTCTGGATTTGGAATTCCTATGTAACGAAGTTCTGGCCAATAACGCCTCAGTGGAAGTCCATGTTGAGACTGAAGAAGATATTCGTTTGCTTCCTTATAAATGGAAGAAGTGCTGAGCTTTTTCCTTCCTCCTGCCTCAAAAGTATACGTGATTCTAGACCTTTGTAAATCTATGATGAGCAGTTGCAAAGCATTTAAGGACAACAGGCCAATATAAGTAGAGGAGAAAAATAGAAATAAACTAGGTCCTTGATGGTGATATTGAGCTGCTGAACAAGCTCCAGATTACCTTCATCAAGAATCCTTCTTAAGTAACTATGGCTTAAAGCACTATTATCTGAGTTTTCTGTTTTTCCAGCTGCAGCATTTCAAACAGAACAATAATTATAGATTGTTATGGTTCGGGACATAGGGGGTGGTAAATATATCTTAAAAAAAAAAAAGCCTCATAATCCCAGTTTCCTCTCTACTCAATTCTCTAAATTCTTTACCTTCCTTCAAAGCCAAACTTTGGGAAGGAGTGGTTTATGTACTCACTTCAATCTGGCTTCTGTCTCCACATAGCCTTTGAAATTCACCAGGTCCAATGGAATCTTTTATGCCCTCATCTCTTTGCACCTCACTGAAGTTATTTGAATAGTTGGTAATGTACTCACTATTGAGACAGTTTTCTCTTTTACAATATATGATATCCTATCTCACTCTTTATTTTTTGTCATCTTTTTTTGATCATTCTTGTGCTGAAACTGAAATCTTAATATTGATGTTCCTCAAAGTTTGGCCCCAATACTTTCCGCTTTGGTCTTTATACTCTTCCCTTAGGTGGTAACATACTTCCCTTGGCTATATAATATCAATACACTAATGACTCATAAATTTATATCTTAAGCCCAGACATTTTTTTCTGAGCTTCAGTCATATGTATCCAATCATTCATTTAACATTTCTGCTTGACCAGCTCCTGCTCTTTCAAATGTAAGTTCTCATAAATTGTCTCACAATTGCCCCATTTATTGCTCCTAAATTCTTTTCTATTTTATGAAAGGCATCCTTAGCCAATGTCCAGTTATTTGTCCAAACTTGAAATCTGAGGCTCCTGATTCGCCCCTTTATCATAAACTTTCTATCAAATTTATCATTAATTTCTGCTGATTCTGCCAATCACTATTCTCCATCTATATGTCGGACACCTGGGTTACATTACTGCAGTGACCTCTAAACATGTTTCCCTCTTTTTTTTTTTTAAGATTTTTATTTTTAAGTAACCTCTACACACAATGTGGGGCTTGAACTTAACAACCCTGAGATCAAAAGTCACATGCTCTACTGACTGAACCAGCCAGAAGCCCCAAAATGTTTCCTTCTTTCAATCCTGGTTAGCCTCCAACTTATCTTTCATTATACAGAAGTCAGAAGGATTTTTTAATGTAAAACAAAAAAAAAAGAAAAGAAAAGAAAAGAAAATTCAATCAGTTTCTCGCTAGCTTCAACTCTTTGATATTTTCACATTGCAGTTGGGATAAAATCCAAACATTACTCCATGGCTTACAAGACCCTGAATGTTTGCATTATTCTGCTGAAGCAAATTTCCGCATGGTTATGAATCATTTTCCCCATTGTGCACTAACTTAACTGCTCAGAGAATTAGTTCATGCTGTTTCTTGTCCTTGTAATATTTTCTTTGGATGGTTGGTCAAGTATCTTCAAGTATTAACTTAAATTCTTCACAGATTTTTTTTCCCTGTTTAAAACTGACTTCCCTCCCATTCTCTATTCCAGCAGTTTATTACTCCATTTTGTCATACTTATTACTTTTAATATATATATACTTTTAATAGAATATATATATATATATAGTTTTTTTTCAACTATGAGCTTTACTTCTTATTCACCAGTATATTTTCTTTTTTTTTTTTTTTCACCAGTATATTTTCAGTACTACCACAAGGCATGGCAAAAAAAACATTTATTTAACAAACAATCATTGAATAACTACTATGTTCCAGTACAGTTAGAGGTGTTGTTGGTTATGTGATAGAGAATAAGTTACCCTCTGTTGTTAATTTTGTGCTCTGATTTTGTGAACTTCTCTCCGGAGTACAGCCAAGTAAGATCTCTGTGTCAATTATATCTCAATAAAGGTGGGGGGAAAAATAAGTCCTCTATGAGATTAACTTTAAATTGAGTCCTAAATTATAAAAAGACGTTAATCAAACAAAATTCGGAGGATGAATATTCAAGATAAACAATACAAAATACAAAGACTCTAAGTTACATGTTCAAGAGACAAAAAGGTCTATGCCTAGAAATGATGATATTGTCAAGAGCAGTTTATAGATGATACTGTGGAATTCGGCAGAAGGCAACTTGCATAGAGGTTATGGAAAAGTTTATGCAGGGAGTTGTACTGATTGGAAGGATGGAAGGAAGGAAGGAGAAAGGGACGGAGGGAGGGAGCAAGAAAGTGAGGAAGGAAAGAAGGAAGATATTGGCAGTGCTGATTATATTACCCGCTGATTGAGAATATGGCTAAAAGATAGTGAAGGGCCTCCTGCTGCTGCCTCACGTAAAGTGATTTCATAGTGTTCTGGAAGTTCATTGAATCTGCTACTTCGTGTTAACTGACATCTGACTGACTGGAAATTTCAAAACCCTGACAATCACTTCTAATATCTTCATATGATTCTGGAGCTTCATTTTACTAACTTAATGTTTCAGCTAAATGAAGTCTCCATGAATATTCTTTTGACATGGTGATTACTTTCTCATCTCTCATTGGGAAAAGATCAATGTCAGGTCTGAAAGGAGGGATGCTGAGGGTCTGCTTCCAAGAGAGGATGTGTTCGGAGGCACCATTGTGTCCAGAAGCAAAGCCTGCAGGAATGCTTGCAAACCCATGGACACCAGAGATGAGGCAGGCTTAGAAAGTTCATCCCTTTGCCAGAAACCCCATGATCTCCTCCCTACCGTGTCATTTCAGCCTAAGTAAACAGAAACATCCTTTAATAGAGATTTTTGACCAACTGTGCTCTACTATTCCCCAACATGCTGGTAACTACTTACTCTCTCATTAAAGTTCTTATCTCATTAAAGACTAGTAATTTGAGAACCAATTTTCATTTTAGGCCACTAACATACACCAGCCAGTAATTTGCAAATAGGTAATTTGTTTGCTAATTCTTTAAAGTATGTTTTTTTGTTGTTTTTTTTGTGATCTAGACTAACAGGCTTCATCTTAAATGTTTTGTTAGTGAAAAATATTATATATACATCCATATATATGTACATATATGGATTTAGGTAAGCTTTTAGGTAAATATTACTTTTTTTTAAAAAGCATGTCATCCACAATTTCTCTATTCTATTACACTTTTTAGCTATATGTTTTTCATTTTCATTTTGGAATATATTTATAGGCATTCATACTTTTAGTGTGTTTATGCTCATAATGTAATTATTTTATTGTAAGAATAGCTAGCATTTATTTGGTATGTCCTCTGTGTCAAGCAAAGTTTTAGCACAAGTTAAAAGGTTCACCTCAAAACAGATTTATGAGTTTGTTATTATCAATTAAACCATTAAATCTGTGAAGAAACTGAGGCAGGTGGATACTGAATAATATTCTTAAAGATTTATAGATTATGAAAATGATGGCAAGGCTGGAATTTCACCACAAGCTAACTGATTCCTGGTTCACTCATTGCTTTGGGAAAATTTGGCATTTGGGCTTAAAGAGTATTATCACTAACTTTGTTAGGGAAAAAATTATTTTGACACTTGTTAAAATGATACAGAAGACCTTATTCAGGACTATTGTGATAGTCAGTATATTGTGATAGACAGTAGAAGAGAGATCATATTCTACTCAAATACAATAATGACAAGTGGGGATTAATCACCAAAGAGCAAGTTAGGGTGTGGAGTGCAGTGGATGGAAAGAAACTAAGAAGAGACACCAGGAGTAGGGCAATTCATGCCAAACCGATTCAGGATTCTTGCTGAGGGCACACCAGGGTGCTCAGATATCAATGGTGGGAAATGAGGAATTTGAATTTGATCAGGTATCAAGGATGGAGGGATTCCCTTTAAACAGACCTAGAAAGATTCTTGCTGAAACTGGGCCATGTAGGCCTGACATGGATAGAGGCCAAGGTTGCGGCCAAGTTAAGAAGAGGGCTTAAAGGACCTAACTGAAGTTTGGTCAAAGAGAGCATCTTATCAATTTGTTGCCAGGTAACTGGGGAGACAACCCTCTACCCCCCCAACACTGCACACCCTTGTTCTGGAGACTTCACTCAGCCCATCCCAAAGGTGTACCTGAAGGCTCTTTGCATTGTCATGAGAAAGAATTCAAAGACAGGCACAACACAGCAGATGAGCAACACAAGCAGGAAAGTTTGTTAAGGCCAAAGCACACTCTTGAGATGTGAGTATAGGAGAGAGAGCACGAGCACACGGGCTATGTGCACAGAGGTTTGGGTTTCTATCTTTTATTGACAGCTGTTAACCAGGGGGTAGAATATTCATTTCTTGGGGCAGAGATTTCTTAGAAGCAGGGTTTCCTGCCTTTTCTTCCTTATTTGGTCAGTGGTTTCCAGCCTACTTTGTCAGGCATCTTGGGCCTATCTGGTTTGCTCTGGCTTCTTTTTTTTTTTTTTTAAGATTTTATTTATTTATTTGACAGAGAGAGATCACAAGTAGGTAGAGAGGCAGGCAGAGAGAGAGAGGGAAGCAAGCTCCCTGCCAAGCAGAGAGCCTGATTCGGGGCTCGATCCCAGGACCCTGAGATCATGACCTGAGCCGAAGGCAGAGGCTTTAACCCACTGAGCCACCCAGGCGCCCCTGCTCTGGCTTCTTATGCCTCTGTTTTGGAGTGCTGCCAGGACAGGCTTCTGACTTTCCCCACAGCTGTCTGTGACTTCCTTTTTGCTGGCCTCCAGGCAACCTGGTGGAACCTAACTAACCACCTCTAATAAATTCACCACAAGAATAATAGAATTTTAGGGGTACATGGGTGGCTCAGTCAGTTAAGCATCTGCCTTCAGCTCAGGTCAAGACCTCAGGATCCTGGAATCCAGGCTCCCTGCTCCGTGGGAAGTCACTTTTCCCTCTCCATCTGCCCCTGCCCCGTGCTCATGCACGCGCTTGCACATGCATACACACGGGCTCTCTCCCTCTCTCAAAAGGAATTAAATCTTGGGGCACCTAGGTGGCTCAGTTGGTTAAGAATCTGCCTTTGGCTCAGGTGGTGATCCCAACGTCCTGGGATTGAGCCCTGTGTGGGGCTCCCTGCTCAGCAAGGAGTCTGCTTCTCCCTCACCCTCTGCCTCTTCCCCAGGCTCATGCTCTCTCTCTCTCTCTCTCTCTGTCAAATAAACAAAATCTTAAATAAATAAATAAATAAATAAATAAATAAAGTCTTAAAAAAGAATAATAGAATTTTACAGATTGAGAGGACCTTAGAAATAACCTGAATCCACCCATTCTCTTTATAGAGGAAAATGCTGAACATTCATGTGCAGCTGCTTGCCCAAAGTCACTTGGTTGTTGGAAGAAATGAAACAAGGACTTAGCCATATGCTTTTGTTCTTACACTATTATTGTCTCTTATTGGATTATTTACATATTATCTTAATATATAAGAAATTAGATACTCTATAAATGCAGAATGGCACAACATATAATAGATAAAATTGGCTTTAAAACTCCCAATAAAAATTGACATTATTTGTTTTAGATTGCTCTTCTCCTCAGTTAAAAAAAAAAATCTATATCTAGGTTTACTAACAAATAGCATATTTGTTGTTTAAATTGGTGTTGACTGGATAGTTATGCAGGATCTTTAAATGTCAAATGGGAGTCTATGGAAATAGATTGGAATTCCAATCTCTGTACTAAAGGTCTTCTATGGAGCTGTAAATGAAAAACAGTGTGTGAGAACATTGTTTTAGCACCTGTTTTATTGCCTGCACTTGATGTAATTAGTGTATTTAAAGACAGCCCTATTGGTTACACCATATGGTTTGTAATCATTAGTATAATAATAGATGTACCATTTAAAATGGAGCTCAACAACTGAGTGCTATTGTTGCATTATGCCAGCATAATAGGGGGTTTTCAGAGAATTGACTGAATCCCAATTTTGAATCTCTGACACATTTAGGTTCTCTAGGAGAAGAAATTTTAGGTGATAAAAAGCAAATTTTCTACTGTTATTTGATTTAGATATTAGTAAATATTTTATGCCTCCTTTGACATCTCTGACCCTAAAATAATGATATTTTAAATAAACTATTATTAATGATGACAATGAATCTCATTAGCATTTTCAAATGTGAAGATGTACTATCTTCCAGCTTACTAACACTGGATTTCCATTGCGAAAGCTTAGTTAGCTTTTATTCACACTAATTTTGGTTGTTATTAAAATAAGAAACTTATTTTTTCCTTATGTAAAAAGTTTAACAGGAAATTTAAAAAAAAGTAGCGCAGGTCCTTATAAACTGTGGAAATAGTCCCTTTAAAAAAAACCTCGAAAACATCCTGTGTTTACAGTTTGCTCCTAAGTGACAACACCTAAAAGTTAATCAGTGATTCTATCTTCTCACTTAGTAGAAGCTACAAGAGGTGACAAACAAAACAAGATCCCATTGGAGATAACATTGCAAGCAAAATAAGAAGACACTGATTTCCAGGGCTTTTAACCAACACTCACACATACATATACACACATTTGTAGATGAATGCATGTAAGAATCTACGATAGTGACTATATATTATGTAAGTATTACAAGAGTAAATTTAAATTTGAATACATACTTATTATTTCTCCACAAAAAAAACCTAATCTCTGTGCTGAAATTCCAAATTTGATGGAAAAATGAAAATGTCATGTACTCAAAAAAGAAAACCTAATTGCCTATGTTTTCCTCTAACATATAAAATGAGTTCATGTAATTATAATTTCCAAACTAAATTCACCAATATAATTGTTTTCTAATTTTTTTAATAGGAGAATCTCTTTGAAGTAATCAAGACAACAAAATACTTCAGTTTCCACTGCCCCATGGTGCAAGATACATACTCAGCTTTTTCTAATTGAAAGAACCATATGACCTTAGTACCACTATCCCTTGCCTGCCACCCACCACCTACCTGTGGTGTTTTGCATTTTCTTCCTCTATCTACTTCATGTCTCTGGAGGCTGATACTCTCACATTATATTTGCCAATTAATGCAACTTGATTTACCACCCATGATGCAACAGTCCCTTGCTCTGACTTATGTCTTCCCTGCACCACTCCCATTTGCTGCGGCTTCACTCTTTGGTGTGCCCTTGTCACTTGTCTTCAGACAACTCTTCACCCACCAATGGGATGTTGGTCACATATATTAAAAACAGATCTATGCCTCCCGATAGTTTCTCTGCTTAGGCTGACACCTCCGGTTGCTCCAATTGCTCCCTTTCACCTATTCAACTATTTTATCATTTCTCACTCTGAATGAGATAAAGTTAACACTGAGCTTTACCCACTCTCCACTCATTTATGGAGACATACAGTGGAAGGCTTGGTCTGTAAGATGTTAGTATTCTATAAACTTCACACAACTTTGGTAGAATGAACAAAAATAAGAGCCATCTGTTGTACAATGCACTTGCACAGAGTTTCCTTTATGCCTTATGATAGCCCCAATTCAGTTTCAAATCCCTCCTTTACTTCTGTGTCCATTGTGCCCCTTAATCCGCATTCCATTCCACTCCATGTAGGTACGGAGAGGCACTACATTTTACAACAGCAATGGCTACCAGGAATTTTCCGTATACTTCGGTTGATGTAAATATAGATGAGATGTGAGGACTGGACAGGCACTTGCTGGGTTCATAAAGTTAGCAACTACTAAGGATCGGCTAAGATACCCTGTCTGAGGAGCAGTGTTAAATGTCTCACTAATAGAGTAATGATTAAATAAATGTGGAAATTTAAATTAAATGGAATACTACACAAATGTTAAAATTACAATTATAATGAATATATATATATATACTTATATATATATATAAAGGTAAGTTAAAAATGAAAAATAATGCAAATTTAAAATCTAATAGTTAAATATTAAAATACATTTTAAAATACTGGATGAATTGTGGTTTTAAATAAAAGTCTTTAATAATGTTGATATAGTTTTTCTTAGACTGAAAGTTAATTTATACACAATAAAATGCAGTTTTGAAACTGGATAATTAGATGAGATATAACAAATATGTTCACTGTATAAGCACATGCCAATTACATATAAAACATTTCCATCAAATCTGTAAATTCACTGGTAACCTTTCAAGTCAACCGTGACCATATCCAGATCAAACCACTACACAATTTCTAGAATGATTGCCTGTCCTAAGATTTCCAACAACTAGAATTATATTCTCATCTCTTTTGTCTCTGGATTCTTTTGCTCAACAAATTTTTAAGAATCATTAATGTTATTGCTTTGACCTTATTCAGTAATAGTCCATGACTTTGGCTTTAACACAATTTAATTATCTATTCACCTTTGCATAGCACTTTGTTTTGTTTCAGTTTGAGGCTAATAACTACTCTGACCATTTCTTTGTAAATAATTCTTCTGTAAAGCAGTTTTAATTTCTTTAGGAGAAATACCCAGAAACGTAACTCTACTGTCATATAGTTATTGAATGACAAACTTTCTAAGAAATTACCAAACTATTTTCTAAAGTAGGTGTTTTGTTTTGTTTTACTCTTCCCTGAAAATATATAATATTTTAGTTGTTCTATACCCTCACTAACCCTTGAAGTTATCACTCTTGAATTTTATCCAGTCAATGAGGAACAAAGGGAAACTACAAATGAATATTCATAATGTATAGGCTGTTTATCTGGCTGTCTTTTGAAAAGCAGAAATTTTAATGTTGATGAAGTCCAATTTATTCATTTTTCCTTTTGCTACAACTTTTGTGTCCTAGGAAACTTTGCCTACTCGAAAGTAAAAAATATTACCCCAGTTTTTTATGAGAAGCCTTATTATTTAAGTCTTCTTATTGGAGTTTATCACCCATTGTAAATTCATGTGTGAAAATGTTGTGAAGTTTATCAATATTCATATAGATAACTAGTTGGTCCAGAATCATTCGTTGAAATAGTATCTTTTTCAATTGGATTATCTTGTACCTTTCTCAAAAATCATTTGGCTGTACATTGCTTACATTTTGGGGGGCTCTTTTCTGTTGTACTGTATTTCAGCTATCTACTTATTGGTGCTTAAGCCAATTCCACACTGCATTGATTACTGTGGCTACGGTAATTTTAAAAATGAGGGACTATAAATCCTCTAATTTTGTGGTTCTTTTTCAAGATGATTTTGGCTCTTCTATCGTCCTGGTTTCATTATATAACTTTTAAAAGACACTTATCAAAATTTTCTGCTTTATAAAATTCAAGTCAGCATATAATTGGACCTTCCCTATTTATCCAGTATGACAAGATTTCATTTTAATTGGCATCTTTAGTCCATTTACATTCGATACAATTACTGACATGTCAGGCTTTTTGTTTAATACATTCATTATTATTTTCCTTTGTTCCCTTGTTCCCTTATGTTCCCTTGTTTCCTGTCTTGCATTAGTTGAGTACTTTTACTCTTCAATCTTCTGTATAAGGTTTTAGCAATACTTCTTTATTTTTTTCTTTATGAATTTCTCTTTATATCTTGGATTTTTATAAGTTCTGACCTGTAAGAAATTTATAACACTTTATGTTTCCATTTATACTCCTTTTCTATCCTTTGTGTGGTTTTAAACTACTTCATATGTGCATGTATTTACAATACACTGCTTCTATTTTTGCTTAAAGTAGTTTTATAAATTGAATAAAAGAAAAGAGTCTATTATATTTACTATCCGCTTAATCATCTTATCTAGTTCTTTCTTTCTCTCTAGAAGTCCAAACTTATATCATATCATTTCCATGATATAGGAAGGACTTAACAAAGAATCTAATTTTTCCTTTCTTTTTTAATGTGCAGATATTGATGGTTAATTCTCTCTGTTTTCATATATTTGGAAATGCCTTATTTTGCTTTGATTTTTGTTTCTGTTTTCCCCAAGCACTTTAAATATGCTATTCCACTGTGTTGTAGCTTCTCCTTTTTCTAAAAAGGAGTCAGCTATCTCCGATTGTCAGTAAGTCATTCTTACCATTGTTTCCCTGTATAGCAATTTTTTGCCTTGCTGCTTTAGAAAATTTTTTTCATTATTTTTGTGTGTTTAATAGTTTGAACAGCATGGGCGTAGGTTTTTAAAATTTATTTTGTTTTTGTTTTGTATTTATCCTGCTCTCTGTACAAGATCTTTAAGTTGATGTTTTTGTTCATATTTGGTATTTGAAGCCAATTTTAATATAAACCATATTTTATCTCTGTCTCTCACAGGGCATTGGCTTTCTTCATTTGCTTTTTAAAATAAACTTTTTATTTTAGAATATTTTTAGATTTACCAAAGGGCTACAAAGGTAGAACAGAGTGTTCCTGTCTACCCCATACCCTATTTCCCCTACTTTACTTTAGTATACTTTTCAATATTGATTTATCAGTTAAAGTCTATTCTACCCAGATTGTCTTACTTTTAAGTGAATGTCCTTTTTTCCCTTCCAGAATTCCATGCAGGATATTACAGTATAGTTTTCAGCCTCCTAGGCTTCTCTAGACTATGACAGCTTCCAAGCTTTCCTTGTTTTTGATGCCCTAGAGAGTTTTAAGAAGGACTGGTCAGATTTTTGTAGAATATCCCTCAATTGGGGATTGACTGTCGTTTTCCTTAGTTTTTGACTAGGGTTATGGAATTTGGGGAGAAAGACCAGAAAGGTGAAGTGCCATTCTCACTGTATTATAATTATACCAAAGATACATATGATATATATATATATATAATATCTATATCTGTCATAAATATCTATATCTATGATGATGCTAACCTTGTTCACTATCCCCCCCACCAACACCCAACTGCACGTACTATACTCTTTGGCAGAAAGTTATTATATTAAGCATTCATCTCAAGAGTGTGAAGTTATACTCTACCACTTTTAGTGTAGAGTCATTTATTTTCATCTTTCTTCTCTCAGTGTTTTAATACAGATAATGTCCACTGATCTGTTTTCGGGTTATTATAATTGTTTCTTCTGCTGTGTCCAGGCTGCAATTAATGCCTATAAAATGCTTTTAACTGCAGGTATTATATTTTTAGTTCTACAATTTCCATTTGTTTCTTTTTGACAGTTTTCAAATTTGTTCTGAAATTGATCATTACTTTACACACGATATCCTTTATTTCTTCTTGTAGAATCTTCAATATATATTTAACTCTTGGTCTGTTAATTTTTCTTAACTATAGTTCATATTTTTCTCTGCATGCCTAATAATTTTTGCTGTGCTCTGGACATTGTGTGTCATGTATTTAATGTTTGTCTCTTAATACTACTAAGCATTATTCTATCAGGCATTTAGTTAAAATACTAGCAGATCACTTTAAAATTACTTTTTTTCTTATAGCCCTTGGCCAAATCTCTTGGTACTTGGAAATGACCTTTAACTTAAAGGCATACAACTTGTTTTCATAGAAAACCTAAGTTATTTGCAAAGTCGCTTTTACTTGATGATACTGAATCATAAATGTCTTTTCAGATTTAGCAGCAACTGAAATAGCAGCCCTGCTCTCCTCATCTTTACTTGTACTCTCTGGAGCCCTGCCCACTCATTAACATTTCAGGGTTCACCCAAGAGTTTGGAAAGAGTTATAGAAAAGTATGAGGCCTTCATCCTCTGTGGCTCACTCATTTCTTGGATTCCCAATTTATAGTTTCTTTGGCAGTCCTGACATCTTTTGACTACTCTGACCAATACGACTTTGCTTTTATGGTTAATAAAACCAGATTTTGTGAACTGTTCAAACTTGGGAGTGTCCTCAGGGACAATGTCACCATTTTATTAAGTGAAGTGGGGTTTTTTTGTTGTTTTTTTTTGTTTTCCCTTGATGGTTAAATTAGTGAAACTTCTGTCTGATTTTGGTCACTTTCAAAGACCTCAAAACTGTTATTTTTAAAAATATGTTTGCCAATGTTTGCGACTATCCTACTAGGACGGTTAATCCAGTAAGAGCTACTTTGCCACTATTAGAAATAGAAATCTGTATCTCTATTTTATTTTTTCTTAAATAAAGACATATAATTGTAATTGGATAGGTGTTATCTAAAACCCATTATTGTGTATAGTTTACAAATTAATGTACTTACTAATTTTCAATTAAAGTTTCAATTAAACAGTATGTCACTAGTTTACATTTGGGGAAACTGAGGCTCTACTACATGAAATTATATGCCAATAAATAATATCAGATATTAAATGCCAGGGTTGGAATCATATGCAGCTTATTACATTCCAAACACTACATTTACAAAAAGTATTAAAAAAAGACAAACAAAAACTTAAGGAGTAAGTGACATATTTATTCTGAAGCTAATGGTACTACATATATTGACTAAATTAAGAAAAATGAATTCACAAAAAAGTTATTTAAATAAGCTATTAAAAACTGATATTTCAAGGATGCCTGGGTGGCTCAGTCACTTAGCATCTGCCTTCAGCTCAGGTCATGATCCCTCGGTCCTGGGATCAAGTCCCACATTGAGCTCCTTGCTTGGTGGGGACCTTGCTTCTCCTTCAGCTTGCTTTTCCCTCTGTCTGCCACTCTCCCTGCTGTGCTTGCTCTCTTTCTCTCTGACAAAAACATAAATAAAAATCTTAAAAAAAAAAACCCTCTTTTTTCAAATTTAAAAATATTTTAAGTGACTGCCATATATGTTAGCCTTCAATTTTCCTAACCAATTTAATGGATGTGAAATTGATATTTATTTATGGAAAATTAGCCATAATGTATTCAGAAAAATGCAATTGATTTCATGATATGATGAAGAGCTCTATATTTTTTATAAAAATTCTTATAAAAAATAGCATTTAGTAAAAATAAATGGCATTTTATTTTAATGTAATGGTAAATTTCTTGGCCATATACATAAAACCATGATCATAATACAAGTGTGAAAAACACATATTCATAAAATATACTATAAAATATGTAGAGCAAATGATATATTTAGCTCTCAGAAATATAAGAAAAATTGTGTACAAACTAAGAAAGGTTTAACAGTTATATATATGCATATATACATATTAAATAATTTGTGAAAGGGCCAAACTCTGCCACTGATTATTTGTGTGAACTAGATCAATTACCTTAACCTTTCTGATCCTCAATTATTCATACAGAAACAAGCATGGTGAGAAAATAAGATATAGTATTTACAATCTAGAGGGAAAATGGACAGGCAATTATAACTGTATATGAAAAGAATGACACAATGTTTACTTTGGGGTCAGAAAAGCCCACCCAGAGTAAATGACATCTAAACTGATGTTGAAAAATGTGTATGAATTGGCCAACAAATAAGCAGAAAAGAGTATTACATGCAATGGATCAGAAGAAAAATACGGTAGTGAGTTTTAAAATTAAAAGAAGTTTAATCTGTGGCAGTATATTGTGTAAAGGAGGTAGGGGTAACATATGAGGCTAAAGAGAAGCAGTGGCCAGATTTATATGAAATGCAAAATCCTTAATAGAGTTCATTAACAATTTAAAGTATATCCTAACTGCAACTGGATGACATTGAATGGCATTAAGCAGAAATAGGTCAAGATTAGATTCAACTTAAAAATATAATTTTGACTATAGCATAGAAAATATGTTGGGAGCAGGGGAAAAATATGTTGCTTTCTTACTTACATAATATATGTAATTTGCCCAACTAAGCAAGTATAATAGAACAACTGGAAATAAAGAATATTTCTCTCATGTTCCCATTTACTTGTTCTAAATCAATGTATTAAAACTAACCAAAATGTAACCTCTATTCAAGTCAATTACATGACTCATGCCCACTGACAAATTCAGTATGTATAGGTGCTTAGTTGAACTCAATCTCTTTTTCTAAAATTTTGGTTATTTGGGGTTTTTTTGCTGTTCAGTTGTAAGTGTTCTTTATATACTTTGAATATTAACCCATTACTGGCTATGTGGTTTGCAAATATTTTCTTCCATTCTATAATTGTCTTTTCATTTTGTTGTTTGTTTCTTTGGCTGTGCAGAAATTTTTAGTTTGACATAGCCTTACTTGTTTTATTTTTACTTTTGTTACCTATGCTTTTGGTGTCAAATCCATAAAATCGTTGCTAAAACCAATGTCAAGGAGCTTTTCCACTGTTTTCCTCTACAAGTTGTATAGATTCATAGTTTATATTTAAGTCTTTAATCCATTTGGAATTATTTTTTATGTATGATGATAAGGGTTCAATTTCATTCTCTTGCATGATCCAGTGGTACTCTATTGAATATGCAGTTCGTGAATATTTTCATGAATATGCAAATCATGGCACTCCAATATGGGATATGAAGTTTTCCAAGCACCATTTATTGAAGAGATAATTCTTTCCCCGTTATATATTCTTGGTGGCTTTCTAAAAAATTAGTTGACCACAGATGTGTGAATTTCTTTCTGAGCTGTCAACTATGTTTCACTGATCTATGTGACTGTTTTCATGCCAATATGATACTGTTTTGATTACTATAGCTTTGAAATATAGTTTTAATCAGGAAGTATAATGTCTACAGTTTTGTTCTTCTTGCTCAGGATTGCTTTAACTATTTGGAATCTTCTCTTGTTTCATTCTAATTTTAAGAGAATTTTTTTCTATTTCTGTGAAAAATTCCATTGGAATTTTGGTAGGAATTGCATTGAATCTGTAGATCTTTTTGGGTAGTATGGCTATTTTAACATTACTAATTCTTCCAATCTATGAAAACGGAATTCTTTTCCATTTATTTGTGTCTTCTTCAATTTCTTTCATCAATATTTTATAGTTTTCAGTGCACAGATATTCTATCTTATTGGTTAAATTTATTCCTTAGCATTCAATTATTTTTAATGGTATTGTAAATAACCCCATTTTTTTTAGTTTATTTTTCAGAGACTTTGTTATTAATGTATAGAAATGCAACTTATTTTTATGTGTTGATTTGTCTCTTGAAACTTTGCTGAATTCTTTATTAGTTCTAACAGGTTTTTGGGTTTTTCTATCAGTAGAGTCTTTGACATACAATCATGTCATCTGCAAACAGAGACAATTTTTCTTCTTTCTTTCCAATTTGAATCTTTTTTTTCCTTTCCTTAATTGTTTTGGCCTGGATTTCCAATATTATGTTAAAGAGAAGTGACAAGGATGTACACCTTTGTATTGTTCCTGATTATAGAGAAAAAGGTTTCAGTTTTTCACCTTTGAGTAAGGTAATAGCTGTGGGCTTGCTATATATAGCTTTTATTCTGTTGAGACATGTTCCTTCTATACCCAGTTTGTTGAGAATTTTTGTCATGAATGGATACTGAGTTTTGTCAAATGCTTTTTTCTGCATTTATTGAGATAATCATATGATTTTCATCTCTCATTTCATTGATCTTTCCTACTGTTTTTACAGCCTTTCCTTCTATTTACTAGGAAGGACGTGCCTGTCTTTTATTTTCTATGCCCTTATCTGGTTTGGGTTTAGGAGAGTACATACTACCTGGGAGCTTCACAGCTTTAGCAGTAAATTTCTTATTAATAGGAGTAAGGAGATCGTGTGCTCTGTTAAACATTGAATAGTCTTGATCTGTTTCAGGGCAACCAGGGGTTTCTCTGACATTTTAATTCCATCAAAAACCCAACCAATTTCTAGCCTATTTGCTGTTTATAAGTTCCACAGGAAAATCTGGCAGTCAAAACTTTTGTAAGATATTTGTTTTACATTTTTAGTATCTGTATTTATTGATAATATCTTAAGTGTACACACAAGGTTTCTGGTGCAGAATAGATTATTATTGCTTAGTACGAATAATAACTATGTGGTTCTTCTGTGCCCAAATTCTCACCCTGAGGCAATGAAAAATGGCTGTCACTCTCCATGTATGTGTTCTTTATTGTAGGCAAGGAACACCAATAAAATAAATCTAGGTGTTTATAAAGGAGAAAGAGTCAGTTGTTCCCTCTCCTTAATTAAGAGTCTCCTTGAAAACACAATGGGGATAATTCTGAGTTGTTATTATGATCTTTTGGATTATAAGTAAGTTTTTCTTAAGGAGAGATAAGACAAGTGTCTCCAGTTTTGTAATCTATAGGGTCTCATAGTCCAAAATCTTATCCTCTCTTGAAATATTTCTCTAAGGAAGTAAATCTCTCTAAGAAAGTAAATCCCTCTGGAGTCCACATTTGCTAATCAGTCTTAGATAAAGTTTGAGGAAACCCAGGTCTTAAGCTTCAGTAAAATTTGCTCCAAAAGCTCTCACTGTGCAGAAGCATAAAACATATTTTCTCTACAGGCTCACAGGTTTTAATCTTGAACATCATTATTTTGTATTAGTTGTCTGTATATTCTGCATATTGATCTAGTCCTCAAAAAAAGTGTACCTGTATTAAGACCTTTAAAACAGTAGGTTTGAATGCAAAGCCAACACAACTACCACTTTCTTTCTCAGACTTATGACCTTTATATGATTGGATGTCATTCATATCTTCAAAGGCTGTGATTTTACCTCCATCTATTACAACACTTTTAATTTAAGGAACTGATAACTTTTTCAGCCTTCAGAATTCCAAATTATAGAATATTCAGTCAATTTACTTTGCATGCTATAAATAGGATTCTCTTAGTTTATCCATCTTTGTGGAAGACCTTCTGGCTTTAATCTGATTTTATCTATCTCATAGATTTTTATTGATAAAGAAGTGCAAACATATACCAAATTTCATTATTTCCTCAATTATTGCTCTTAGTAACAGGTATATAACAAGTTACCTGCAGAATGTTCTATCACAGATTGGTAGTGCTTCCCAGCTTTTCTGTTTATAATCTCCCAATGCCTCAAATCCTTTATTTAGCCAAATTGAATTTTTAGTTTTTTTAAACTTAAGCACTTTACTTGCAAATAAGTAAAATACCAGTTAAGATTAGATTTGGATTAGAGTAATAGAGACTTAAAGACAGTGATACAAGCATACCAGGCAGGACAGTAGTTGGCATGTTGACTCCTGAAGGTTATCATAGTCATTGTTTTCCACTTTTGCTTTTTGGGGAGCCATCCATGACCTTCATCCTCATGGTCGCCTCCTGGGCTAAGATGGAGCTGATCCTTCAGGCATTTTCTATATTCAAGGCAGCAGAAATGATGAAGAAAAAAGAAAGGATTTATTCTTTCTCTTATAAAGAGGTTAGCTATATTTCATTGGCCTTCATAGTCACTTGTCATGCCTACATTCCAGAAGATTGAGAAATGTTCTTATAACAGTTTGCATTATAAACCTGAAAAAAAAATTAAGGCTCCCTCATTGAGTAGAAAAACAAGAATAGCAGTCTGCTATAATTAAATTCTCTAAGATCTATGGAATCCCAGAACTCTCTTCCATTTCTTTTCTTCACATCAATCTCCACGGATAAGTACAAGAGTTTAACAAATTATGGCCAGGCATGTCTTTACATACTTAGAAACCTGAATTTATAGTCTCAGTGTAACTTAAAATGTTTTAAAAGGGTTATACCCCAAAATTCATTTGTAACTCACTTATTTGGTTATTCATTTATAGTCAGTTCCAGTTTAGGCTAGATACTTGAATTTCAGAAACATTAGCATATAAAGGATATTTATTTATTTGTTTAAGCTTTATTTATCTACTTTAGAGAAAGAGAGAATGCTTGCACAAAAGTTGGGGGAGGGGCAGAGGGAAAGAATCTTCAAGCAGACTCCCTGCTGAGCAGGGAGCCCAGTGCAGGGCTTGATGCCATCACCCATGAGATCACAACCTGAGATGAAACCAAGAGTTGGGGGTTCAACAGACTGAGCCACCCAGACGCCTCCATATAGAGTATATTTAAAAGTCTTGACACTGAGTAGAATTATGAAAAAAAAAGGTATAAGGACTGAGGCTTGACCGTTTAAAGGTCAAGAAGATGAGAGTTCAGGATAGCGAGATATGATAGCCATGTAAAAGGAACACGGAGAGTATGATTCCTCAAAACAAAGTGAAGAATGTGTTCAAAGTGGCATTCAAATGTGCTAAATGGTGTTGAGAGGGCAAACAATAAGTACTGAGAATTTACCAGGCGGGTTGACAATGTGGTAATTATCCTGACAAAAGATCATTTTAGTGGAATGTTGTGGACAAATTTACCTATTTTAGCCACTAAAGTCACCGAAAGAAACTGCAGACAGTGAATATAGATGCAATTTTATATAAAAGGAGTAGAGAGAAGAAATATTAGCTGGAAAACAATGTGAAATCAAGAGATGGGTGTCTGGTGACTACTCAGTAATCTTTGGTATACCTTGGTTTGTAGCTTCATCACTGTATAACTGCCTCCACATAGTTTTCTTTGTTTCTGTGTGTCCTTTTTTCTCTATTATAAGAACACTGACATTGGATTTAGGGCCTACAAGAAACCTTACCTTCATTATATCTGCATAGACCCTATTTCCAAATAAGGTCACATCTGAGGTTCTGAGTAGGACATGAATTTAGAGAAACATTATTCAACCCACTTAGGCACTTATAACCAACTATCATCTTTACCTTTGTTTTGATAAAAATGTTTTCTCCATATCATATTTGATTAAAAAAAATTGATATCAACACTATAGGTATTACTTCCTAATTACCCAAACTGAGATATCATACATGCTGCCAGGTCCAGGTAGAATGTATGTAAGGAAATAACATTCATTCTTTGGGGCCAATATCTTGCCAGTTATATTATTTACAGGAATTGCTTGAGAAAGCTTATCTCTTTAATTTTTGTGAGTTTAGGAGTAAGTAGTAATTGTCAACAATAGAAATGGAGCAAGTTTTTTGAAATTGATAAGTCTAATTCATGTAACTAGATCATTCAAACTCGGCTTCTTGGTTCAAAATCCAGCAAAATATTTTCAGTAGTGAGGCACATTGAAATACCTTCTTTACATGACATATTTTTCCAGCCAACATCTGTCAACTAGGAAAAACAAAACGATCAGGATCCTTTGCAAAGTTTTTTTTTTTTTCAAATAATAGATGATACAACACCCACACATACTATATGTTATATAATACATGATGTAGAATATAGAATATATAATAGTTATATATAAATTTAACACATTTGTACAAAGATTTGAAAAAATCAAATATTTGTCAATTTATATAGCCCTTTAACTAATACCAAACATCTTGAGTAATTTATCAAAAAAAACTAAAACTACATACTTAACATTAAATGCACGCTATTTTATTAGATTGAAAGTTCAGAGCAATTGCCCATTAATGAAGAAAATGATCTCATATTTTCTTTGCTAGGAGTAATCTCCTCTTATCTAGAAATGATAACCCAAGTATAAGTATGCAATATTAAATATTCATGTATATTTATTTTTTACAAATGTCAAACTTCTATAATACTTTTATATATTACTTTAAACTATTCAACTGCAGTAGTAAGGTGGTAAGATCTAGAGAATAATGTTTCATATATTCTATATATATTCCTTTTAGTTCCCAAAGCACTACAGATATATAGCAAACACAAACAAAAACAAAAAACAAAACAAAAAATAAAAGTCTTATTTCTGAAAGTGTCAGGAAAGGAGTAAATCATTTAACAAATGGATATCTAATACCTAATATAATGTACTCTATTTCACTGAGCTCAGAAATAGTCTACGTCTGTAATGCCAAGGTAGCAATAAAGCATATGGCTCAGATTGACATGATACTACTAGTTAAACTAATTTAATATAAATTAATGAAACAAGATACCCCTCCAAGCTATTAAATAACCTGGAATAATTAATTATGGGGAAAAACTGCTTAAACATGTTAACACACATTTCCTTTCACGAAGGTTTTGTAACTAAAATGGAGGACTTAGTTGGGGCTATCTATTTGTCAAGAAACCAATAGACAGCGGTTTCCCTGCTAATAATATTTTTAATTAGTGGACATAAATGTTTCTTTGAGCATTCTAAAAATAAATACTGAATATATACTGAAAGATTAAAAGGAAACATATTGTAGTTAGTAAAATCAGGCAAGGAGCCTGAAAGAGATATAATGTGCTTTTCCTCACCATTTGCTTTGCTCTTATTATATAGTCAATTTAGTCAGAGATACATAGGGTGTTCATTTGCAGCAGCATATTTAGCTCTTTCCATCAAATAGTATGTTTTGTTCTTTCCACGGCCTTATTCACACTTTGAAGAGAAAGAGATGCAAATCCTAGGGGCCAAAAGATAAGTACAAGAACTCTGGGATACACTATACTCTTTTAAAGGGCAACTTTTTCTTAGTTTTCAATCTCTATCTCCTTAAAGCCAGGGAATTCTCTCTCTACCAGCCAATGAATTATCTTGACTGAGACCACTTCTGGCATTTTCTCAGGTACCCGCCGTGCTCATTCTGGCTATACTATATCCCACAGTGAAGGCAGATGGCTCCAAAAAATTGACTAATGCAGACAGCAGTGGTCTCTTTTGACACATTGTGAATGGGTGATATTTCAGACCAAAAATAATGCTTTTTCTTTTCCCAATTCTCAAATGTGAGGAGTTCTTATCAAGTGTTTCTTCGTAGAGAGTGGTATCTCATCCTTCTCTGAAATTCTGCCTCTTCTCAGAATTGGTGATGTTATGCTGAGAAAAAACCCTTTTGAGCTTTATATCCTCAGGACACAAAGAGGCTACAAAGACAAGGTACTGGAAAGTAATTATATGTTAAAATCTGCATTTGTATTCATATGGTGTGTGGATCAAGGTATGACAACTTTCAGTAGTTAAAAAGCAAATAAGCTAGAAAAATACTTTTCCTTGAAAACAAGTCCTGAAAAACTAAAATATGCTGTATGATTCTCCACCTTGAAAGTGTATATCAACAGCAGTATAATTGACACAAATTAACTTTGACAGGTAGCTCAAAGAATGCTTAAAAATACATTCTTCTGCTTTCATAGAGTGTACTAGGGTGTGCATACAATCACAACAAAATAATCTCTAAACTGCATCCCATTTATTTCTTTAATCTCCAAAATTCACTGTGGGACAAAGAGATTAAGGAATGTCACATCTATACAGACATGCTATGGGAAAGATAGAGTCATATAGTTAGGTGTGTTTATGAGATAAGGTGGGAACAGCAAATGAGGTTGAAGATTGTATTATTTTGAAATAAACTCACATAAAAGACTCCAAGAAGTCAGACAAAACAAAAATCAAAAGCCTGTTCTTGAATAGCTCTTTATTTATTTGATTTTAGGGAAATAAATTATATATTTTTTATATTTTATATAAATGTATAATATATAATATATTATAAAATATTATTTATAAATAAATTATTTATATATAAATTTTATTTAAACAATAAATTTATATTATATATTGTATATATAATATGTGTATATATATTCTTTGGTAAGAAAATAATTTCTCTTTTATTTTCACATTAAAAAAAATACGTTTTACAGAATAATTTAAAGAATTTCCAAAGGCATAGCCTGACCTGTGTTCAGATGGTGTAAGTTATATATTCCTCAAAAGCACAAACATTATTCAGAGCCTCTGTATCAAATATAATTCAAATAAACAACTAACAAAGAATCATAGAATCATCATAAGTAACACACCTGAGAAGTCCTTAGCCCTATGTGGGAGAGATGTCTTTTGAAAGATTATTGTCAAGATCAAGCAAAATATATTCAAGAAGTATAGTTTTGAGTTACTGCATTGGAGAAATTTGTACTATTTAAACCTATATTTTTAAGAATAATGTCATGCTTTTGAGATCACAGTAAATTAGTTGAATGAATAAAAAAAGAGCCCAGTCTTCTGATGAGTGGAATTTAGAAATAAATGAACTTTACTTTAGTAAGATTTAATTCAACACTTTAACTGACTTAACTTTGAGATGAAAAAGTAGTAATTGGGACCCTCTGAAAACTGGTAAAGAAAGATAAGGAGTACAAAAATAGAGGTCTGGGCACAGTCAGGACTAAAGCATTGCTTGTCCACAAAATTCTGTTGATATAAACTGCTGAGATCCACTTCCATACACTAAACATTCTACCTGCCCATCACCATTCAAGCCCTCACCATTTGTTCATGAGAGTTTAAGAGACTTGAAGGTAGTCAGCACAGCAGAGTCTGAATACAAAAGGAATAATTACTATCAGCCACATACATCCAGCCATGTCTTCGGACACATTATATTTTGAAAATGCTCACCTAGATGCTGCTCCCTTATACTCTGTTACAGCACCACGACCATCCCCAAAATGTTTCCTGTATTAAAACTGATAATTATGAGTGCTCAATTATGTCTATTTCCCACACCACCAATTTGAGTCCAATATTTGAAACTCATGTAGGTGGTTTATTAACATTTTTTCTTATAAATAATGTTGCTATAAAAATTTTTGTACAAGCAATTTTATGTTACTATGAAGTTTCTTTAGGATATATAAAGAACATATATCCTGTTTCATGGCACTTGCAGCATCATAGGCATATATTAACAATTTAATAGATACAGCAAAATTGTGTGTTTCAAAGTAGTTGTACAAAACTATATGCTTACCAACAGAGTTTATGATTCCCTAATGCTCAATATAATTATCAGTAATTAGTATTGTTTTAACTTTTTACCATTTGGTCAACCAAATGGATGGAAAATTAGAAATTATAAAAGGTCATAAAGTATCTCTGCATATAATTCCTCTACCCTCTCTCCCCCCCAAAAAGCTCTTAAATATTTGTAAGAATTTTCACAGAAGCTTTTTGAATGGCTTGGTACTTATTTTGTGTTCTTCATTTATCTATATCTATACTTATATGTGTGTATAAATATACATATAGAGCTATATGTATACATCCAGTATTTTGTATTTGAACTGGAAAGTAACGTATACTTATTTATAACCCCCAAGGAATCCACTTCTTACATATTGTCTAAGACAGAAACTCAATAAATATCTTTTAATCAAGATATCAATTCAAAAAGACTTGACACAAATATTACTTTCAGTTTCATGAAAATCCACAGAAATTTGTTTATGCTTTTCCAAAATAAATAAAAGGTACAAAGGGGCACCTGGGTGGCTCAGTCAGTTAAGCATCTGACCCTTAGTTTTGGCTCAGGTCATGACCTCAGGGTTGTGACATCAAGCTCCAGTGTGGAGTCGGCTTGAGATTCTCTGCCTCTCCCTTTCCCTCTGCCCCTCCCCCTTCTTGTATTCTATCTCTCTCTAAAATAAATAAATAAAATCTTTAAAAAATATACACATCCCATAAGAAATTTAAGAATGCAAATGAGAACACGAGAGTATCTATATGGTAGGTTGGTCAAATATAATAATAGCTTAAATTTTTTGTAGATAGGTGTCACAATTTGCAAAGCATATCTGCATAGATTTTTAACTATCATGACACTTAAGCCTCTGAGTTAATAGAAGGCATTAATGTTTCCACTCTACAGCTAAGGATTTCAGACAGGTTGAGTTTCAGAATTCCATAGTTCATAAATGTCAGTCTATCTATCATCTATCATATATCTATCTTATTGAGATATAGTTTATATACCATAAAACTTATCCTTTTGGTTTTTACAATTCACGGGGTTTTTTGTTTTTTGTTTTTCATGGTTTTTAGAATATTCACAGAGTTGTGCAATCATCATTACTTAATTTTAGAATACTTTCATCAGCCAAAAAAGAAATCCAATGCCCATTAGCAGTCACTCCCTGTTCCCACTGGCCCCTGCAAAACATTAATTGGTTAAGGAGTTGTTTAATGTCCACATATTTATGAGTTTCTTGAATTTCTTTCTCTTATATTTAATTATGTTTTTGTCAGAGAACATACTTTGTATAATTTTGATCTTTGTATAATTATTTAGGCATGTTATATGGCCTAACATGGTTTATTCTGGAGAATGTTTCATGTACTGTTGAGATGAATGTGTATTCTGTTGTTGGCTAATGTGTTTTACATATCTATTTTGTCAAGGTAGTTGGTAGTGTTGTTCAAGTGTTCTCTTTCCTTATTCATCTTTTGTCTGGTTATTTTATCCATTATTGGAAGCAGTGCATTGAATTCTCCAACTATTATTGTTGAATTGTCTATTTTTCTTTTCAATTCTTTCAGGTTTTGATTCATGAATTTAGGGGTTGTATTGATAAGTGAATACGTGCTTATAATTATTACATTTTCAGGATGCATTGATCTTTTATGATTATAAACTGTCCTTCTTTAGCTCTAGTAACAATTTTTGTATTAAATTCTACTTTACTCAATACTGGCACAGCAAGTCATGCATTCTTTTCATTACTGTTTGGATTGTTAGCCTTTTTTACATCCATTCTCTGGTTTTTGTTTTTTTAAAATTTTTCATAAATGTCTTAATTTACCCTTCCTTTTTGAAAGATAGTTTTGCTCTATACAAAAGTTTTGGTTGATAGTCATTTTATTTCAGCACTTTGAATATGTTATCCCACTGATTCTGGCATCTGTAGTTTTTGATAAGTTGGCTTATATTCTTACTGGAGATCCCTTTTGATAAGTTGTTTATCACTTGCTGCTTTTAAGATTCTCTCTTTGTTTTTGGCTATCGAGAGTTTATGATATGGTTAGTTATGGATCTCTTTTGAGTTTTTCTAATTGGAGTTTGTTGAGCTTCCTGGATGTGTAGATTAACACTTTCCATTAAATTTAAGAAGTTTAGGCCACTATTTCTTTACATATTCTCTCCACTTTTTCTTTCTCCCTTTTCCTTTTGAAATTCTCATCATGATGTACATAAATTTAATCATACTTCACTTTTTTGAGGATATATTCATTTTTTCCCTTTTTTCTTTTTCTCTCTTATGCAGATTCCTATGCTTTTCTTATGCAGTTTCTCAGACTGAATAACAAATTAACGTATCTTCAAGTATTCTTTTTTCTGTCAGTTCAAATCTACTTTTCAACTCCAGAATATCCATTTTCCATATGATTTTTATCTCTCTATAGATATTCTCTATTTAGCATGACATCATTTTCTATTTATTTTAATTATTTAGGCATGGTTTCCTTTAATTCTTTGAACACATTTATAGCAACTTATTTTAAGTATTTGCCTAGCAAGTCCAACATCTGAGTTTCCTCGGTGTCAGTTTTTATTAACTGCACTTTTTGTGTGTGTGTATGGACCATACTTTCCTATTTCTTATAAGTTCTCATAAATTATTTTTCTGCTAAACTGGGTATTTTAAACAATAAAGTCTGACAATTCTGGAAATCACATTTTACCCTATCCAAGGTTAGCTGTTTTTCCTATTTGTTGTTTTTTATTTGTTTGCTTATTGTCTTTCCTAGACTGATTCTATAGAGTGTATTCTTGTTTGAGAATGGATGCTGAAGTCCCTGCTCAGTTGGCTTACTTGTCCGCTAATGATTGGGCAGATCTTCTATATTCCTGGAACCAGTACATCTCCCACTGTTTGCTGAGGGTCTGTGTGTGTGTGTTGGAACATATATTCAACGCTCAGGCAGGCAGTCTATAACACTGCCTTAGCCTTGACTTTCTGCATGCATGTGTCCTCAAGATGAGTCAGAGGAAAGCACTTCTGACATTCTTCAGGCTTTCCTGACAATATGCACAGCTCTGCACCTGTACATGGCCTTATATGGCCTTGGATTGGACTGGAACTTTTCAAAGCCTTCTATGGATATTTCATTTCCAAGATTTTCCTTTTATGATTTTAACTGTAAATGGTTAAATGTTTGTCCCTACCAGTAGTGATGCATCAGATACACACTGCAATGTTAAACAGTTTCCACTTATATAAGCCCTGGGGATAGGGTTTTCTTCATTTACTGACCTCAGAGTCATCTCAGAGCAAAACTCTGTGAATAGGAGTTTTTCCAGAGAACTGCCAGACAGATTAAATAGTGAGATATTACAGGGGGTTAGGCTTTTGGGGGAACTCCAAAAAATTCTGTCCCATTTGGGGGGTCGCCAGGCTGATGATTTTAACAGGTACCCTGTTTTCTAGGCTGCAGGTGTTACAAGGCTCCCACAGAGCCTGTGGGGGAACAGGGGAAATGGCAATAGGGAGAGGATTAATGCCATACCACTTAAATTCTTACCCTGATTTAGCTGTTTTTCTTGGATAGATTGCCCAAGAATTGTTGTAAGCTTTTGGTTAAATAAGTGAGTTTTGGAAATGTTAATCTGGATTATTTTTGCCAGTGTTGTCATTGCTTTTATTGAGGTACAGACATTCACACATCTTTATTTCAGCATTCTCGAACTACTTTGTGCCAACATTCTAACTTTTTATTTTTAATTCAACTTTAAAGTTTTTTGCTATATCACATCAATATGGAGAAAATGCCAGTAAGATAGGTTGGGGAAACTGGAAGAATACACATGGCAAAAAAACTAAATGTGCTTGAGAAAATCATTGTATTCTGGAAATAGCATGTGCATTGGAATTAAACTATCTTTGATTTAAATTCCAGTTATTAACTCTAAGACTTAGACATTTTCTTTGTATTCATTGGGGCACATAGGTTTTCCCTTACCTAATGATGTTAGTAATACCTTCTAAAAATTGCTACAAACTTTAAATAAGGTGTATTGAAATTTTAATAAGTTGAACTTTTGTATTTGATTTTTCAAATATAGATAAACTGATTAATACTAAGATATGATAGAACAATTTGGCATTAGAATCTGAAAGAAATCTGTTTTCTGCTTTTAGATTCCATGTTTCTTAAATGGGAAGAGTTTGACTCACTCCAGCAGGCTTTCGTAGGAATAGGAGAAACCAAGGATCAAAGGCTTTAATTTATATGGTAATCTGTTTTTTTATCTATAAAATATTTATTTAATGATGCTAATATAAAAATATTATTCATCTATTGTAAATTAAAATACTAAAAGCCTTCAGGATTTTGTAAAGTTTTATAAGCTCAGAGACAGAAAACTGACTTATCCTGATATTTCCAATCTGAGCTCTTCTGAATCTGCTTATGGATTCTTTGATTTTGATGTGACTTGTCTAGAAGATGGACTTCAAAAAGAAACCAATGTCATTAGGAAAAAAAATAATTTTTCCTCCTTCCCCCCATCTTATGATCAGGTAAACTTTTAAACCTAACTCTGAATAAAAAAAAAAAGTGTGTTTGAAATATTTTTTTTTTCTCTTTAAAGAAAGATTGAAGAAAGACTTCAAAGAACCTGTCACAAAAGGCATCATACCTTGGGTTGAAGGTATGATTTCTATAGACCTCAGTTCAGCCCTCAGGATACATATAGATCTATCTACAAATGGATACAGGACTGCCTTAGATCTAATCATTTCTTAAAAGTAAAAGTAGACTTGCAAAGACAGGATATAGAAAGTAGAATTTAAAGTACCCAGTGCCACTACACAGACTATCAATATTGATTTAAATTGTGTTCCTTCTGTGAAATATAACCTCGGTGTCTTCTTTGCATTCACTTTCCTCCTTAGACAGAAAACAAAAATCAACTCTAGAGAAGCCAGTGTCTCTGTTGCAACTTGCACAATACCAGGAAATTTATTTAATTCATTTTGGCTCTGAATTATCAAGCTCAGGAAGAAAGGGATGAGGAAAGAAGAGATAAAGAGAAAAAATACATGTGAAATTACCTAGCAACCTATAGAGATTTATTGAAGTATCTGGGTATTTTTGAAAAATCTAAAGAAGTATCCAGATCTCCATTACATAAAATGTTTTGTTCAGGAATCCCTCACTTTTAAAATTAATATTCAAGATTTGGGCTATTAGATTGTGGATAGCCTATTAGACTCAGGAGAATCCACTCATCTCCAAGCTTAACTGCATTTTTATTCATTTCTTCCTTTTTAGTTAGAAATTTGATCTTACCACAAACCAGCTCTGTTGGCATATAGATGCCTCATCCTATTCTGACCATCTGTTGCCCAATCCGTAGCAATAGCCATTATTCAAAATGCACCCAAATGTTCCAAATCAATCTTTTTTTAAAATTTAAAAATGTGTAAAAACACTGTAAGAAGGAAAAATATATTCCTGTATTTCTGTATCTTCTTTACCAAATATTGTCCAATTCAGCCAATAACCATTTGTAACAAGTTGAACTTTCCACAACCAGTTCCTCCTTTCATTCTTTCAACATCTATGAAAGGCAATCAAAGGCTCATTATCCTAATAAATAAATCCTAATAAATGAGTGTCAGGAACTCATCACTCACCTGAACAGTAGACACCCTAGAATCACTAAGTACTATTCATCCTGTTTCCTCTTTTGGTCAAGGTTTAACACACACTGGTGGGATTTCATCATCAAAACCATCAGCAATATTAACAGAATGTTTGCCACAATTAACACTAAAAACTTAGGGCTTTACTATAGATGTATAGTAAATCACCCAGAGACTCAGTGAGTTTAGAAATCAGAGAGAAAATAGATAACATTTAGGTGAATTAAAATGGGAAATACAGCTATGAAAAGGACAACAAGACAAAAGTAGGACAACCTTAAAGAATGCATTTAGGCAAAGTAATTCTTAACCTAGATATGAAAAGAAAGGGGAGGTTAAAGTAGTCATTAATAACAACAATAATAATAAACTAAGCTGGGAAAACTTAGAAACTGTGATAGGTAGACTCATTTTTTTTTTTAAGTCTAAGTCCTGGGCTGAATTATAAACTATACCAAAGCTGGATTCAAAATTCTCCCCTTCTACATAATTGATTTTCCTTATTAACCTAAAACATGTGAATCTGAAGATGCCTCTCTCCTTTTTCTCTTCTTTGGCATAATTTCCCAATGTTACTTTTTTACATCTTCACACTTATAAAATTCCTCTTTGAGAGATTTCTAGGATTTAAAAACATAGTATTATAATCATGTTAGAATCCAAGCAAAAATAAATTTACCAACATTTTCTTTTATAATGAGAGCTGTAAGCGAAATTAACAGACATGATACAATTTAAAACCTTATGAGTTTAGACTACAAAACCTGTTAAGAAACACATTCAAGCTAATTTTACATCTTTGAGTCATGGTTATAAATAATTTTGTATAGTTGTCACAAGTAGTTTGAATACAGGTGGCCAATTCTCTCTATTCAACCTTCAAGTGCTATATCATAAAAATTGTTACGCTTAGATTTATATTGACCTAAATCGTTCTACTCATGTTTATCTTTTTTTTTTTAATTTTTTTTTTTGGCACATTTACAGTTACCACTTATCAAAAGTCTTGAGTATGCAGGTTGATGTGAAAAATCCAGCACTTATAGCTTCCCTAACTGTCCTAATTAAAGTGGCATACCTTTCTCATTTTTTTCTATCTCAACACATAATTCATTTCTTCATAACTTTTATGACTACCTGAAATCATCTTATTTATGTCTTTACTTTAGGGCAGGAACCTATTCTGCTTTTCCATTCATGTCTCCTCATATCTAGCAAAGTACCTGGCTTATAGTAGCTTTTTAATGAATATACTTTGAATTAATTAATAATGAATGAACGAATGAATGGAGAATGAGTCAATGAATCAATCAACCAAATTTAATTAAAATGAAATTCTATTATAGTACATGAAGAAGTGAGAGCTAGTTTAATATTCAACATAATCTTATACAAAACGTTGACTTGTGACTTAATAACATTTGCCAAATCATAACATTTCAATAAATCATTCCTTTGTTCCCTATTGCATACCATGATTGTTGACTCATGTTTAATTTATTACATTTTCTTCCAGCCACATCTATATAATCTAGTCCACTCTGTGTCACCTCTGTTTATACAGTATTGCCCACAGATATTTCTCTACTTTTTGTTCATTCAGAGCTTCAGAGTATAAAACAATAATCACGTAAGCTCATCTGTTGTAGAAGTCAATATGTTATTGCCTTATCTTTACCTTGGGTTTTGCAGAATATGGCTTAGTTAATGTCAATTTCTTTAGAAACATATTTTGTACCATCCTATTATGGTCAAAAGCTAATGCATGGAAAAAAAGAAAACATAGATTCAAAAAGGGAACGGATTAGAGAGAAATATGTTACAAAGAGCACAAACGGTCCTGTATCTCATTCACTTTTTCTCTACTTACATTTAGACTTCCTCCTTCTGTCTCTATATTCTCTTCCGTATTAATTTCCTTTCCTTATATTTATATATTAGTTTCTCCCTCTGATCTGCTAGTAGAATGCTCAACAGTGTTACAAAGTTGTACCTTAGTAGCCTGAAAGAATCAATTCACTTCTCTAAGGACCTATTTTGCTCTCAGGAAGTAACAGTTTCCCGCAAAATGTGTGATTAAAAAAAACAAAACAAAACCCTTTTTTTTTCTTTTATTAAACCATATTTTCCCCCAATAATATAAATGATTATAATTAAAAACCATAACTTTTGAGCCATGAAAATAACAGTAATCTACATTTCCCATTAAACTTTGTTTAACCTTGGATTCAAGGAACCATAGCTTTTAAGCAATGGTAGATCATAAGGTCTGCCATGTCCACATAGCTGTAGGGATTTATAAACTTGAACATTATCTCCTCTCAACATATTCCTCCCCAACATACATTCAGAGAAGCTAATGAAAATGAGATCGAGTTCACAGATAACTACCAATTAAAAAGAAATGAAAATTAAAATGATCTCCAGATTTGTAATCTCAGAAAAAAAATCATAGTATGGTGGACTGGCGCAAGCACTGTTCTTATTTTTACTCTAAAGGATAACTAGGATGGGACTCTGAATTAGAAGATGTGAAGTTTAAGCAAATATCAACCTGTCTATGATATATAAGCCTATGAATCCCAATCAATGCTTTCGTGTTAAAATGTTAAAACTGCAGGGTCACTGAATCCAAAATAGAGTTATTCTTGCCTGTGCAGGGGGATGTTTTGGAGGAGAACATATTGAATTCATTAAAAGTTGATTAGACTGCATGACAACCTAATCCTAAATAGTTTGGCTTTTTAGGCCCAGAATAAAAAATATTTAGTTGATATGCTTGCAGAATATATAGTAAAAGAACAGTCATAAACATATACACATAAAGACATAGTTGTATAGGACTGGTTAATGTGCTAATGCAGAGTGTCATGGAAGATCAAGGACTATATTTTTATTACATGCTCATGGGTAGGAAGGCAGAACTAACATTAAATTCCAATAATGCATCCTGCCTTCTTTATTTGTGAGTGGCACATAAGATGACATAACTACAGTATTTGTCACACATTTATCTGTCTATCTATACACCCATCCATCCATCCATCCATCCATCCATCCATCCATCCATCCATGTTGTGTGTATGTGTATGTTGTACATCCTTGTGTTTATGCTATATTAGAAGATGACAAGTGATTTGGGAGAGATGTGTGACAATTTTAATTTGTGGTCAGGGAATGGGTCACTAAGAATTTGACATTTGAGCAAACATCTTAAGGAAGTGAGTGCATGAACCATGTGGATATATAGGGAAAAACATTTCAGGTACTTGAAAGAGAGAATGCTCTGAGCAACACAGCACTGATATAATGGGCTGCATAAGTAAAGGAGACAGTGATGGCAAATGAGGTTTTTCAAAATACGGAAGGTCAGTCCACATAGAAATTTGTAGGGCAGTGTAAAGACTTAACTTTGAGTGAGCTACAAAACCATTGTAAACATTGAATACAACAGTGGTATAATAGGACATACTTTTCAAAAGAATACTGGTTTTTGTTTCTGTTTTTAGGATATACAGGAAAGGGTGGAAGCAGAGAGACTAGAAGACAAATTGAAATAATGTGTATGAAATGTGATGATGATGTGGAGCTAAGTGGTTGTAATGGAGATGCTCAGATGCAGTTGATTCCGAATAATGACTGAAAACAAAGATGTCAGGATTGACATGTAGATTTGAGAAAAAAAGAGAAGTCAAGAACGCCACTCAGGTATTTGGACTGAGCAACTGGAAGAATAGAAAATATTGTGATTAGAGCAGGTTTGGGAAAAGAATGCCTGGAGTTTAGAAGTAGACACGTTTAGTTTCAATATCCAGGTGAAGATATTGAGGTCATAATTAGGTATATGAACTCAGACAACTTGAGATAAATCTGGACAAGATATTTGGATATATAAAGGCTATTCAATTTCAAGACCCTGGAGGAGATCTTTGAGTTAATGTATTAATGAAAAAGGAAAGAGGTACCAGGATACAGCAATGGAGAATTCCAACATTCAGAGGTCAGGAGTATGAATATGTTCCACAAAATAGCCTAGGAAGAGGTAAGCCACAATATTGGAGTAATACAAGAAGAAAGTAGTTTTTCAGAAATGTATGTAGTGTTGAGTTGAGAAGTATTGAGTGATTTGTTGCATGAAAGGTATGGTAACATCCACTAACACCAATCCACTGGGTGGTGCAACCTACTCTACTAGCAAATGAGAGCCAGTTGAATATATTTCTTCACACTGTGTTCATTAGCATCATGTTAGAAGCTTGAAATTGGCCATGTTTGGAGTATTTATACCATGAGCATCAGCAGCCTCAGAACTAGATAATTTTTTTCCCACTAAGAGTCACTGTTAACATCAACCAGCACACCACTGACAACGACATGATTGTTGAATTTAGTAATGTATGGGTCACCGGAGATGAAGACATGCATTTTCATAAGAGCAGTAAGGGGAAAATCTTCAGTGAAGTGGCTGAAGAAAGAAAGGAATTGCAACCAGTGAGTATGGGTAACTCTTTCAAGGAAAGTTTATGTAAAAAGGCAGCAGCTATAGCAATACGTGGATTGAAAGAAGGTTTTTGTTTGGTTTTGTGCTTTTGAAGAGGGATGTATAGAATTATTATACCCTAATGGGATTGATTGAAGAGATACAGCAGAGAAATGAGAGTGAAGAGAGGGAAAAATGGATGGAATTGTAATCTTGTGAAAGGGATGGGATGTAGTACTTAAGTGGAGTAGTTTTTCAGAATGAGTAGAAACTTTTTTTTTTTTTTTTTTTTGAGTACAAACTTTTTATCCCTGACAATGGGTGGGAGCACAGAACATATGGTTCATATGCATGGTAAGAAAAATACCATTTGTGATTGCTTCTTTTCTCAGAAGTGACATCATCAGCTGGAAGTGAGAATGGGGCAGAAACCAGTTAGAATTATGAGGTGGGAGGACAAGATGGGAAATAGTAGGCTAATGAATGTCTAGGGAAATGTAGGAGGTCTCCCTGGTGGCACTAAGGGCCCACTTGATGCTAATAGTCAAGAAATTAAAATAAAGCCATTAAACAGGACTGTGACTTTTCTTCAGCAGCAGTTAACTTCAAGAGCAGGTAGAGAATTGGCTCTAACATTGGATAAGTACAAAAGGAAGCACAGTTGTGATGGGGAGATTGATACTGAAAACACAGATTAAATTATGAACTATGGAATAGAAGCTAGTTAAGGACGAAAATGAGTACATGAAGGAAATGAGGACCATTAAAAGGGAAAAGGTTTAAATGGAGTAAAAACTAGTATTTTGGAGCCCTGCAGGGGGAAACTGGGATAGACAAGAAGTATAAAAATGTCAGATTCATAGAATTGAATTTACAAAAGTGGTTAGAGAAATGGAGGTCTAGTTACTGAGAGATCACATTATTTAAAAAAGCATCTATGCAGTTTTTATAGACACCAAGAATAATGACAGAAAGAACTTTCTGTAAAATTATAATTAGTAAGAATCTAAGATCTACAGTGACTGAGGGAAAGTGAACCGCACTGGAAAATGATTGCAAAAAAGAAGAGGTGACTAAAATCAAAAAGTGATAACCATTTCACACCCACCAATATGGCTACAATAGAAAAAGAATGAAAAACAGACAGACTCTTAAATATAGAGGACAAACTGGTGGTTGCCAGAGGGGAGGGGATGGGTTAAATAGATGAAGGGGATTAAGAGGTATAAACTTCCATTTATAGACTAAATGAGTCATGGAGATGAAAAGTACAGCATAGGGAATATAGTCATAATATTGTAGTAACTTCGATCAGAGATGGTGACAACACTTACGGAGAGCACTGCATAATGTATACAACTGTCGAATCACTATGTTGTACACCTGGAGCTAATACAACATTGTACATCAACTATACTTCAATAGTAAAAAAAAAAGTGATCATAATACATGTTGATGTGAAGAAATGGAGTGCTTCTGGAAATGGAAAATGATACAGCCACTTTGAAAAAGAGTTTGGTGGTTTCTTACAATATTAAACATAAATTTACCATTATTATCAAGCAATTCCCCTCCTAGGTTTCTACACAAGAGAGATGAGAATGATGTCCACATAAAGACTTGAAAAAAAAAAGTAAATAGTAGAATTACTCATAATAGCCAATAAATGTATCTTTCTTTAGAGGATATATTTAGGTAGGAAGACCCACTTTGTCACACAGTATCTCTCCTTAAGACGACTTCTTCATTATTATTATCATCACTCACAATCATGAAAAATGTCAAACATCCAGAAAAGTAGAAAAGTAGTGCCATGAACACCCAAAATCCTGCCATCTAAACACCATAAACAGGTGAATTGTTCAGGAAAGTGAGTACATCTACATGATGGCATACTATTCAGCAATGAAAAGGAATGACATACTGACATGTTTCAACATATATAAACCTGAAGAACATTATGCTAATTGTAAGAAGAGAGACAGTAAAGATCACATATTTTATTATTCCATTTATAGGAAATGTTTAGAAAATACAAATCTATAGCAAGAGAAAACAGATTAGTAGTTGGCTGAGGCTGGAATAGGAAAGGAGATTAGCTATCAAGGAACATGAGGGATCTTACTAGAGTAATAAAAATGTTCTAAAACTGGATTATGGCAATGGTTGCACAACAGAAAATTTACTAAATGATTACTAAAAGTTACTGAATTATATGCTTAAAATGAATGAATTTTATAGTACGAAAATTATGTCTTAATTCATTTTAAAAAGATAAAGTGTTTTTTTAAAAGGAGGGATAGCACTAGGTTTTATTTGGTGACTTGAGATTCAAGACTGATTTTTTTACCCCCTGGGCTGGCAGGAAGAGGCAATGAGAAAGGGATTCTTTCCCCTACTTCTAGCTCTATGCTGTGGGAGGGGAAGAAACCTTCCACTTGAAAGAATCAGTGTCCTCAAGGTAGAGCTAAAAGTCAGAGCAAGAGAGTAATGAGCACAGGAAAGGGCTCAGAGTATGATGAATTCTGCAATTGAACTGGAGTGTTTCTAAGGGCATAGGAGAAATACTTTAAGAGAATGGGTTAGAGCAAGGGGTATGGACAGAGCTTTGAGGAGGTGAGAATCAGGAAGAACCTGTGAGCCCTGGTTTATCTTGGTAATTGATATCAACCAAGATAAAAGGCAGAGTTGAGTGTGAAGGCTCTGAGATTCTACCTGCTCTCAACCCAACAAGTTAGACTGCCAGTTTTTCATAGATGTTGGCAGAAGACAGAGTGCTGTCAGAAACAAGGGACTTCATTACTCACAGCCCAGCAAGTTCCTTCGTGTCCCACAAGTTCCTGGGAGCGACAGTCAGTCATCCAGGAGGCAGCTGTGCATGAAGTGTGTTTGTGTCATAGATAAGTCACACCAAGCTTAAGGAGACCAAATGTTTTATATTTGGGTACAAGTGTACCTGTCTGATTTTTTTCTGGAAAAGACATCCTATTGAACTCTATACTGGACAATAAATGGATCTGCTTTCTACGCCACAAAGTAATAATTTCTATCTTTCAAGGCTATTTGCCATGTAAGCAATCTTGAAAGGATAGTCTGTAACAAATGCTATCTGTGCCTCTAGTCACAAGGTGTTTAGAAATGCAAAAGGCCTATGGGGAATCTTCCAACAAAGGGCAAAATGAAATTAATCCCTGGGGTCTCAAGCAGGTTGTGATAGAAAAACAGATTGACTGTTGCCCAGGTGCAGGGAGTGGTGAGGAGTTCTGGCTAAGTTCACCTAATGGTTTGGGGCCCCATTTTTCCTTCTAAATGTATGGAAGTCAGAGCAGAGATCTTATTGGAAATACCTGGAACTCTAACACTCTCTTTATTGCATACAAATTACAAGTTCAACCACTTCTTATATTAATGTAAAGACTCTAAAGAAGGATTAGATTATTGCTCAGAAACGTTCACTTTCTTTCCCTCACTTCCATGGGAGATGAAACTTTTGCACTTCTTTGATGATGGATTCAGTTTATGATTTTCTGTTAACACAAAAGGGATGGTAATAGACCTATTGCAGGGAGATATTTGAAATGTGCTTGCATAATTGGTCTTGTTCTTTCACAGCCTCTATCATCTTTGTGGGAAGAACAGGGGCACACCAGCCTAGGATAGCCGACTCACAGAGGCAAAGTAAGTTTAGGTGAGATCAGCAGAGCCCTCACGTTAGCTAGGCTAGGTCAGCTAACCACGTGCAAATATGCAGATAAGTGAGAATAAAGAATCGGTTTCTTCAAGCCATTGCATTGAGGGTTTTTATTTGTCTGGCAATAACTAACTGATAAATTGCTTGAATACATAAAAAATACAGTGTGACTAAAGAAGTAGAGGTAGATATTTTTGTAATATGGAATACCAAAGGGAAGTACAGTTTTCCATGGCATGCCCGTATGTGTCTGTGTGTTTATACATGGGACAAGGAGTCTGGGAGTAGGCATTCTAGGAAGATCTAGTGGCCTAAGTATGCATTCAGTGTAGCATTCTCCAAATTGTTTCAAATTGGTAAAGGGCTATGTCACAACTCACATTATATTACATTGTTATGTAGTATTGTTAATGATAATATTTAACATTATTTAAGAGTCAGATTAATAATTATATGATGATAATAATAAAAAGTAAAGCTGGGATTATTAGGCTTAATGACCTGGTAAATTGATTCATGGTCATAATTGCAATTTCATGTACTTGCTTGCTCTTGACTCACAAAACCCTAGACTTAATAACAATCTGTATAAAGAAAGGAATATCTTAAGCATCAGAGTCTGAGGTCTTTGTTTTTATTTTTTATTTTTTGAGTTAAATAATTATTGAATTTGAACATATGAATTTGATTAAGAATTTTTTTTGCAAAGGTATAGAATTAATGATTTATTAATATTTATAAGTATTTATCTACTTCCATATCCTATAGACAGTGATCTACATAGAACTCCTACAAATAAACAATATCTAAATGCACAAATATATCTAGTGTCCTGTGTATGAATTGGAAATGCTTTTCCATAGCAGTGGTTTTTATATAGTGGTTTGTATAGTTAGAATAGTCATCTTTTTGTCATCTTTTATCTATGTGAAGATATGCCACAAAAAGTGGCAATATTTATGCTGCATTTTATATAAGGCAACTGTGCTCCAAGTTCAAATCATCAAATTAAATATTCACTTTTGGAAAAGAAATAAACAAAAACAAATTTCATGTTACACATGTAATTAGGATCTCATTTAAACCTCACAAAAGTGCTTTAAGTTTAGCATTATTCCATTTTTAATTTGAGAGGTGGGGAGGATCATAACATTTATAACTTAGCCATGGTTATAGATCTGATAAAAAATATACATTTTTCAAAATTAGTCTCTGAATCAAAACCAATTATAGATTTTATTTAAAGTTTTTTCTTATCTACATCAAATACACAGACTAAATATGCTACAATTTTTACAAAGTCATCAACTTGCTTTACACAAAAAATGGTAAAATGAAAAAAGAGGAAGTAGAAAGGTGTTAAAAATAAACATAAGCAGCTTTATTGAGATTATCATTATTGCCACTTGAGTAATGCAGGCTAAAATAATATTGTTTACGTACAAACTTGGCCATTTATTCTTTTTTATATATTTTGCAACTAAATATTTATTATTATATATTTTAAAATATTAAAAACACTTAGGTAGTTTATTTTCTTGCATTTATAATTTTTGTGACTGAAATCAGATTAGCCGAAAAGAATCAAAGGTAATGGTGCTCTCATAGAAAATAGAGTAAATGACGCAGATTAATTTAATCTATTAAAGTAATAATTTATTTAAAAACAAAAATAGATTTTTGTAATTAGCTTATTTCATGTAGCATAATATCCCCAAGTTTCATCCATGTTGTTTTATGTGACAGGATTTCCTTTTTTTTAAGGCTAAATAATATTCCATTGTATATTGTGTGTGTGTGTGTGTGTGTGTGTGCATATATATGCTACTCCCTTATCCATTCATCCATTGATGGACATTTAAGTTACATATTTTGGCTATTGTGAGTAATGCTACAATGAATATGGGGCATTCAAGGAAGAATATATTTTAACAATGCAGGATCTTTCTCATATTTCAAATGAGTAACAGAAAAATTTGTAAATTTCTAGGACTTCTGGCAAACTTCTCTTAACCACCACTTCTGAAATAAACAATGGTGGTAAATAGCAATTTTCTAAAGCTTTGTATAAACAGGGAATACTAGTTTTTAGGAGTCTTTCTGCCAATATAAAAATGCCAATTTAATATCAAAATGTGATTCAACATGATATATTTTAATATGAAAGTCTATTACATATTTCAATATGAAAGGGAATATTAGCTATCGTTATACATGTACTTTATAGGTAATGCAAGTAGAGGAAAAGGGAGACTATAAGGCATCTATATAAAATAAACCATTTATTATTCTTAACTTTTAATAGAATACATTGACTTTAGTCATACATATTCAAGAAGCATATTTCCATAATGTCATCATGGGCTTGAAGTGTAGATTCGGTATGGACAAGTTTAATACCAGTTTAGAGATCTTTCTGTCTCTAATGAAATTATTAAAGTATTAGTTCCCTAAATAATCATCTTAGAACATATTTGTTTTTAGTATGTTAACTGTATAATGCACTTCGTCTTTGTGGCTCTTGAATTACCCTATTTTGTCCGCACTGTACCTAGCCGATACTTAAGAAGTTGTTTTTGAGCCTCTTGCAAGGTTAGAGTGAAATGGCTCATGACAACCCTGAGCCAATTCTCAGTTCACCCTATAAATTCTTGGGTTATGTCAAAAAATAATTTCTGTTTGGAGGGATGTTAAAAAGACTAAGGGCTTGAAGTGAACATAACCTTCCCAAGAGGGTAAGTGAATACAACAATTGCAAATGGCAACATTTTGAAGAGCGGACCTGTACCTGTTGGATTTCAGTGTTTGTGAAGCTATGGCAGTTTGCACCGTGAATGAGAAGAAAGGGTAATGCAAAAAGAAATATTATACAATGAGCATTGCAAAAAGAAACAAACATGGAAAACTGAGTAGTGAAAAAATGTATATGCACTTAAAAGCAGGAGGATTTAAATCACTTCTATGATAGACCCTCTCACCCTCTCAAACCAGGTTCACCAGAGAAGCTCAGTTCTTGTCATTTTAGAGTTTCACTGCTACTCCTTTTCCAAACGCGGTGTATTTTCAAGCATTGAATTGATAAGGAATTAGTCAGCCCTTCTTATGTGTATGTGTCCAACTTAATGGACAATGCATTATCTGAAATGTGAGAAAATCTTGCAACTTTAAAAACAGATACTCTGTCCCTAACTGTTGACTTTGCAAGTGAAGAAACAGCAAAGGCCTGATACTGACCACTTAGTAACATTTCTCTTGTGATCTTACTTCAGTAAGCTGGCACTGAGATTGAGTCATTATGATATTACAGGAAAAGCTGCCTTTTGAAATATTCTATCCGCTTATTTCTTGAAGAATTCACCTATAGCATCTAAAAATACTTCCAGGGCCTTCTAAATTTCCCTAGGCTACAAACATCACCTTTTGTTTTGTTTAATAACAGGTGTAAAATGCACGTAATAATATTTAAATTGCTGTAGAAGTATAGTAAAAGAAGGACAAAAGTACTATGATAATTAGGTGCATACGGCTCCTATTATATATGACTTACCACTAAGGGTGTGTAAATTCATATAATTTGTAAAGTAAGGAATCGGTCCAAAATTTGACACTTTCCCTATAGCATCAGTAATGAATTTCACTAAAGACGAGGGAAGACCAAAGGCAACCTTTAAGGTCTGTATCTTCTGCTTTAATGTTTATTATACCTAAGTGTCTTTCTCCTCTGTTGTATACTTGTGTGCCCTTCTCCCTTGTCATTGACTTATATTCCTATGGTTCTTAGACTCCATCCTTGATGAAACAAAGTTCCTTGCAGTCCTGTTTTCTTGCTCCAGGAATCATTTCTAAGAATCATCCTTTTGAAATTCCTAATTAAAATATTAAGATATGGTTTAGCCATAGTTAGGAAGAAAAATTGGAGCACCTTGTGCTGAATATTATCTATCTCTTTGGGTTTGATATTTTTCAATGTTAGCTTAATGACAGAAGGGTAGAGAAAGTCAGAAAAGAATTAATAATTTATAATAATCCATATCATAAATTGTTCTTCTTAGTTCTACTTTTGTCACTTTTAATACTTAAGGGAAAGTGTATTCTTTCAAATCCAGTTATACTTGGAGAGTGAAGCTGTTCTAGGGTTGAAAAAAAGATCATTAATATCAGGGGGATCCATGCTTACTTCACTTTTATTTAAACTAACATTGAAGTCTAACATTTATTATGGAGCCACTGAGAATCTGGAAAGCTCCATCTAAAATATCAGCCATAGAAATTTTTATAACGAACTGTAAAGGGTACCTCAATGTCTATTTCAAAACTGATTTGATGAATACAGAAAAGGTCAAACTAAAAATAACTAGACTGAATCAGTTATAAGTGTAGTAACATATGCATCATTTAATAATGAACTCTAAATTTGCACCACAGTTTAAGGAGTATCATGAATGCTAATTCTGACAGCAAAGGGTTATGAACTACCTGTCGACTTGTGCCTGACACAAGGTCAGGCAGTTATGAGCTAATGAAACCCCAATGTAGCAGAAGGTGAATGACTGGCATGAGTGGACTAGTGGGAAGAAACTGCTGTAACACAGTGGCACATTCAGAATGACACGGTGTCCTGAAACAGAAGCCACTGTGATCCCATCTGTTTATAAAGTCTAACTGCTTAAGTTAAAACCTCCCAATGTAGGCAACATATTTCCTAGGAGATATTTTTTTCATATCCATAAACATTCAGATGTTACAAGTGCTAAGTATTTTTCGGGTTCTCCTTACATATATGGTTAGCTCTTTCTAAAAGGTTTTATTAAATATTTTTGACACGTTGAGCAACAATGAAGACTTGCATATGGGGCCCTCTAGCTCGGATAATCAGTTTTTCCCAAGGGCTGATGCAAAATTTTTGAATGTGCTGATGTCTGTGAAGATTTGTTTTAAAAACTTTGTGCCCATGATAGTGATCAAATGGAAATATAATTTATGCTTGTTAAAATTCAGGAAATCAAAGGAAGCACTAAAATTCTGATAAAGCTAATGCTGTTAATGTGAACATACTTTAAATTATGTGTAAATGTACATTCTATCAAGTCTGTACTTTCATCATATTCCCCAACCATCTGAAACTCATGAAAACAAATCAGTTTTCTGTTTGTCTCTGTCTCTTTTGAAGATGTCTCTATGGCCCTAAAGTGTTTCTCCTTCTTGGTTTTTTAATTGTATCACAGGAATACAAGATAACAACAGTGTGAAAAAAAGAGAAAAGACGAAGTAAAACAATCGTACGCATGTGTGTGCGCACACACGCACATACTCACACATACTAACCCGAGTGAACATTTAGGGTATGTATTTCACATTATTATTTTTTTATTCCTTTAGGAGATTTTGATAATATTGGTAGGTGTAACATTGTAAAAGTTTGGTAAAGTTTTTATCCTCTTAGTCAAGGAATGACCAAGGAAGGACTAGGTTTCATTTGGACGTGTAAAATCAGAAGAAAACCACAAACTTATCATCCTTATATAAATCTCTATGTTCTTTCTTCTAGTGCCCCCAGCTATAATCATGACAAAGATTTATTTGAGAGAGAGAAAGAGAGAGCACATGGGGAGAAGAAGGAGAGGGAGGGAGAGAATCTTAAGCAGACACCCCACTGAGTGCTGAGCCGAGTATTGGGCTTTATCCCAGGACCCCGAGATCACGACCTGAGCTGAAACTAAGCGTCGGACGCTTAACCAGCTGAGCCACCAAGCACCCCTAAAAGAGAATTCTTAACCAAATAAACTAGAGTGGGTAGTGGGAAGGAGAGCCAGACTGAGATAAGGTTGTTTGGGATGGGCGAGAGAGGGTAGGAGAGAGAAGTAATGGTCAGGGTATGTAAGCGAGGTTGGTATAACTCTTCAAATGACAAGTAATAGTTATTAATGAAGACGGTAGGGCTGTTTTGGGGAAGTTGTGAAACTAGAAGTCATATTAGAGTAGGTTGTAAGGTGAATGGGAGGTAAAGAACACAATTGCAAAAGAATTACAAAAGAATCAAGACATTTAGGAAGAATGCATATGCCAGAAGGAAAACCAAATTCAATGCTCCAAATTCTGACCCTTTTCTTGGAACTTTAAATTTTACAGAGTGTTTCCTATCAAGTATGTGCCACATGAATATTTTTGCATTTATGCATTCAAAACATTTTTTTTTACAATTTCCTTAAGATACATTCTAAGAAATGAAATTATAGCATTGATTGATTTTTAAAAATTTTAATACCAATTTCCAAATGTCCTTCAGAAATAACATCCAAATCTAGGCAATCAATGGTAATGTATTCAGATTACCTACTACACACTTCTGCTTATTATTGTGAATTTTGCTAATCTGAAAAGCTATAACGTTGTTGCAGTGTTCTTTTAAATTGCGTCTATTTGTTTAGTAACTATGGCTGAACAGTATTTCCTATATTTGTGTGCCATAATTGCTCATTCCTTTTAATGACAATAGCTGCTGATTCATTCATTCTTATTAATACTTCGTGATCTTGACAGCATCCATCTCACAATGGCCAGGTTTACTGCATATTCACTTGCTGTCCCACAGTCAGATGCTCCTATCCCAGGCACCTATTGCATTAGAATCGCTGTGGTTTTTTGTTTTTGTTTTTTGTCTCTCTCCGCCCCCCCCCCCTTTTAATGGTGTATGATTCTCTGTTGCAGATAACTAGAAATAAAAAATAAATTTCCAGGGGCGCCTGGGTGGCTCAGTTGGTTAAGTGTCTACCTTCAGCTCAGGTCATGATCCAAGGGTCCTGGGATTGAGTCCCAAGTCCCTCATCCTGAGGGACTCATTCTGAGCAGTCCCATCCCCTGCTCAGCAGGGAGTCTGCTTCTCCTTCTCCCTTTGCCTCCCACCTCCTTCTCATTCTTTTTGGTCTCTCTCACACTACCTCAAATAAATAAATAAAAATCTTAAAAAATAAATTTCTGCATTATCAGGCAGTAGTTTTAAACAGTAAGCAGCAGATCAGGTGAAGATTGGCAAATTACCTTTTGGATAAAAGAAGTTTTTCACATTGAGCAATTAAGCACTTGATACACATGTACCATCAAGTAAACAGTCACCAGTAAATGTGCTTTGTCTTATTTTCCTGCATATTGTAGCACTTATTTTCCCTTTTTCTTGCTTTGTGTCATTCTTGATCTTCTACTAAATATGAATCACTGCTGGTTGATATCTTTATAATACCAAAAAGCTATAGTATATCCTCTTACATTTTTGTAATAATATCATTAGAATTTGCACACACATTCTGTGTACGAATAAGGCTCTCAGCATGAGGGCCTCTGCTCATTGAGTTTCTAGGAAATTAACTACACAGGTTTCTAAATGGATTGAAATTCTCACAAAAATTTCAAGTTCAAAGTAAATTTCAGATGCATTTATCAAAGACAATGGAAAAGAAAAATCACTAGTTGCTTTCTGCATCTTCAGGTTTAGTCAGGATATTGAATTTTAGTTAAACTCAATGAACTACCACTTTTTCCCATGTTGACCCTTTGATTTTCAGTATTGTTTAAGTGCCACACTGCCATCAAAGAAAAAATACTAAGTGATTTTGACAATCTTGTCAAACAACACTGAAATTATTTCTTTCGGTTCTTGCAAACATTAAGAAAGTTTTTATCTCTCCGTACATTATGCATCACTTATGAGCACACTTTCATCATATTGATGAGAATGTTTCATTTTCAGGCCAAAAGGCAATGGATATAATTATACATTCTTCCATGAATGAGATCATAATGGAATTAAATTGTGTTCGTAGGTTTGACATCTTGCTATTGTGGCCTAAGAAAGTAAAGACCAACATTAGGTATTTATTAAATATGTAAAATTCACATCAAGCTGGTAGTGTTTTTATTCATTTCTTTCATAGCACTTGCACATCTCAAATGAAAGAGTTCCTCAAATTAAAATTTATGAATTCTATTAAGAAGAGCCACTCTGATTGGACTGGAAAAGGAAGTATGGAAACTGTCCTACTAGAGTCCTGCTGCTTTTCCATTATCTATTTTTTTCTACAATAGCCACTCCTGAAGATGTATCCCAAAAGCCCATAAAATAAACAAATAAAAGTAAAACAGTGAAACTACTTCACTGAGGCATATATAATGAGATAGTGTTTGGACAGACTGGATACAAAGTAAGTAAACTATAGCCTACAAGAAATAAAATATTTTCTACTTTTTTTTTTAAGATTTTATTTATTTATTTGACAGAAAGAGAGAGACAGCAAGAGAGGGAACACAAGCAGGGGAAGTGGGAGAGGGAGAAGCAGACTCCCTGCTGAGCAAGAAGCCCGACGTGGGGCTCTGTCCCAGGACCCTGGGAACACGACCTTAGCCGAAGGCAGACGCTTAACTGACTGAGCCACCCAGACAACCTTATTTTCTACTTTCAATCATATATTCCATATAAATATGCAAGAAATCCTAAATGGCAAAAATAGAGAACAGAGTTATTTTACATAAATGATATTATACTCTTAGGATGTAAAAATATTGTAAAATCATTAATTATGATATAAGTAGCTTCCCTTCTAACCTTATATATCAGCTCAGGGTCTTCAAGAGGCAGATATCAGGATGGAATTCAATGTGCAAGACACTTAGTGGTAGGATGCCTAGGAACAATAGAGGGGCCAGGAGAAGGGAGGAGGTGAGGGAACCTTTAGACCGTGAGGCAAGCCTGATGCCTATAAAAGGAGAGGAGAGTGGAAGGTTTGGGGGTTCAGACTGCAATTTCACTTTGAGAAAGTATTAGCAAGGGCCTAGAACTAAGGCTATCTGCTAATGGTGAGTACCACACTGGACAGTCACTGTCTGGGCCCAGAGTGGTTTTACCTTGGCCTGAGAGCACTGTGATTGATTCAAAGATATGCAGCCACTGGAGGATGGCCGGCTGATATCCACCCTCTTGTAGCAAATTGTCCTGAAAGGAGATTGGAGCAGTGTACCTCCATGGCTTCCTCACCCTGATAGCTACATTATAAAAACAGGATCATTGGAAAGCAGCTGGTGTGAATCACTTTGGTCCCAGGACCCTGGTAAACTTAAACAAATGATAAGGAACCTCAAAGAGTTTGTCTTTATGTGGATTATATCGATCAATATTTCCTGCTAAAATTTAAAAAGCAATTTAAAACATATTTATTTGTTTAAAAAAGAAGTAATAAAGTCATTACATTAACATAAATAATACATTTTTATGAAAAACATTTCCAAACCAAATGAATGTATGATCAGAAAAGTGGCACTGTTTTATTTAAAAAAAAAAAAAGATGTTTCTAATGTCTCGTTTGATGGAACACAGGTGGATCCGTGTATCAGGTTCCACATACGATCTGTTGTAAAGTGCCATTTCAAGTTTTGTAATTGGTGAAAATCAAGGCTCACTCAGATATGTAAATTAGAAAAAGGGGGACTTCAAGGACCACATGAAAGAATCTTTGGAGGAACCTCCATGCATACTTTGAGAAGCATTGATTAAAGCATTGAGTACATCTCACACATTAACTATGATAATACATTTAATTTATAAAAGTTATCTTGCAGACATAGAACATGTTCATGCTAAGAGTAAGACGCAGCTAAAAAGTCACTGCCGCTTTGAATTCATCTTTAATTCTTCTAGCTAAAAATATTTCCCAATATACAACACCTCTAACAACACAAAAAATTATTTTGGCTTTAATTGTCTTTATCTTCCAAAAGCATGACTTTTTTTTTTTTTTTTTTTTTAATTTTCTGAAGTGTCTACTGCAATGCCTTGCATATAATAAGATTTTGGTAGTTTTGATTTATTTATTTATTTATTTATTTATTTATTTAGAAAGAAAGAAAGAAAGAAAGAAAGAAAGAAAGAAAGAAAGAAAGAAAGAAAGATAGATAGATTTTATTTTATTTGTTTGAGAGAGAGAGAAAGAGAGCAAGTGCACAGAGTAAGAAGCAGACTCCCCGCTGAGCAGGGAGCCTGATGAGGGGCTCCATTCCAGGACCTGGGATCATGACCTGAGCCAAAGGCAGACACTTAATCGACTGAGCCACCCAGGTGCCCCGGATTTTGGTAGTTTTAAATAAACACTGAATATTGATATTTCTTACATTATATTTGGAAAAGTCAAAGTATCATTATCAAACTATGTCATTACATGTTATCTTTAAAATAGTATGGTTTTGTAGGTCTTTCTTTCCTTTAAAAATAAAAGATAAAGAGCCATGAAGCATTTTAATAATTGCTGTGGATAAAAGATGCTTTGGTTGATGATACATTATGCTTTATTTTCTTTTCTAATAAGGCTACAATGGTGAGCAGTGACTTCTGATTCTATTGCTTAACTGTGTTGTAATCATCAGCCACTAACTGAAACCTGATTTTTCTTTGTTAATTATATGACATTATTTTATCTTGATGCAATTATATGCATTGTTTTTTTGGTATTTCCATTTTACTGAATAATTTATCACCCAATAGTGCCCTGAATTAGTGCCCTTTGAAGATAATTCTGTCTTGGAAAAACCACTCTTCCCTTCACAAAGTTTATCATAGTTTGTCGAGATTACAAGTATCTATAGAAAGGACAGTGACGCCCTGTGTGTGTGCCATCCAGCAGAACTATACTGTGAGCCACGTGTAATTTTAACTGTCCTAGAAGCCACATTAAACAAAGTAAAGAAACCAGGAGCACCTGGATGGCTCAGTAGCTTAAGTGTCTGCCTTTAGCTCAGGTCATTCCTGGGACTGAGCCCCGTGTCAGGCTCCCCACTCGGTGAGGCATCTGCTTCTCTCTCTCCTGCTCCCCCTCTTATACTCTCTCTCTCTGTCATATAAGTAAATAAATCTTTAAAAAAAAAGTAAAGAAACCAGAAAAAATAATTTTAATAACACATTGTATTTAACCCAGTATATCTAAAATATTGTCGACATGTAATTAATGAGCCAATAAGTAATTTTCATTGTACTAAATGTATATTTTACACTTACAACACAACTCAATTTGTACATGAAATTTTCATTAGAAACACTTGATCTGTACTTAAATTTCATAAAATTTACAGTGAAGAAGTAGATTCCTATGCTAAGGTTTTTCCTCAAATATTTAAAAGTTTTCCAACAATCAAATTGAATGGAGGATTAGTATTAGAGTTTAAATAAAAATCTTTGCAAACCATTTATCTGATGAGGGGGTTACTATCCAAAGTATATAAGGTACTCTTAAAACTGAATAGCAAACAAACAAAAAGACAAGACAGAAAAAGACAGATACTGTTTGATATCACTTATATGTGGAATCTAAAAAAGCGGAACTCACAGAAACAGAGAGTAAAATTGTACTTGCCAGGAGCAGTGGGTTGGAGACTTGGGCAGATGTTGGTCAAAAGGTATAAACTTCCAAAAAAAAAAAAAAGGTATAAACTTCCAGTTACAAGATGAATAACTTCTGGAGATCTAATGTACAGCATGGTGACTCTGGTTAATAATACTGTATTTTATACTTGAAAGTTATTAAGAGAGTAGATCTTAAATGTTCTCACCATAAAAAATAAATAAATACAATTCTAATTACATGAGGTGATGGAGGTATAAACTAACTATATTGTGGTAATAATTTTGCAATATATACATGTATTAAATCATCACACTGCACACCTTAAACTTATACAATGTTATATGTCAACTATATCTCAATAAAGCTAGAAAAAAGTTGCATTCAAGATACTTAAAACAGAAAAATCATTATCAGTCACATTAGGCACATGTGGCTTAGGGCTACTAAACGGGACAGCATATCTCAATACCACAGCTTAAATTATCATTTTTGTATTTATAGATTTATCAGTGTGTTTCATGGCACTTGAATAAATACTGTCTTTGGCACGAAGCCAGTAACTCTTCTGAATTTTGTAACATACTGAAATACTTTGAAAAACACATTGCAAAAAAGCCACATTATTATTTTATGTAAACATTTGATATTATATCTTTGAGTAAAAACATATTTCCCATTTTAAATGGAAAGTATTTTCTCCTTAAGCAAGTACTATTTTCCTTGAGCCAAAGAGAGAGGAAAGAATGGTAGCTTTTCCAAAGACATAATTAAATCAACCAAACCAGTCAATGGGATGACAGATGATAGTTGGATCTGGATATCATATTTTCCACATGCTCATCCAGTGTGAATTTCATATATTCTAGAAGTGTTTGATGATTTTATAAAAATACTGGTGTAGTAAGGGGCCAAAACTATAAAACTTATTATCTTATAACCTTAATTATAAATCTTATTACCTTAATATTTAAGAGGTTAGTGTGTTGTCATTTAGCTTGGATGTTTCTGTAAAGAAAATACACTTCGAAACCCGAAAATTTCCAATGTCACTGATAACACTTCCTTCTGAAAATATTCTTCCATTTTTAATGCTTCCACTATGTACTATATTATATAGACAGATGGATGATAGCTAGATGTTTGGAAAATAGGTTGTGAACAGCTACTATATAGATATATATAGAATTGTGATGTAGAATTACATGGTCCAATATGGTAGCCACTAGCTACATGCAGTTTTAAACATTTGAAATGGGGGTTGTCTGAATTGAGATGTACTATAAGGATAAAATGCACACTGGATTTCAATGAGTTAGTATGAAAAAAGGCATTTATGATATCACATAAGTTTTTTTTATTGTTCATACATTGGACTGATAATATATTATTTCACTTGATCATTTTTACCTTTTAAAATGTGGCTACAAGAGGGGTGTCTCAGTGGCTCAGTTAGTTAAGCATCTCATTCTTGATTTCAGCTCAGGTCACGATCTCAGGGTTGTGAAACGGAGTTCTTTGTCAGGCTCTGCGCTGGGTGTTAAGCCTGCTTAAGATCCAATCTCTCTCTCTCCTTTGGTCCCTCCCTCCCATTCTTTCTCTCCCCATCTCTCTAAAAAAAAAAAAATGTAGCTACTAAAAATTTAAAATTATTTGTGGCTTCCATTACATTTGTATCAGACAGTGTTGCTCTGGAGTAGTAAAAATACACTTGAAAATTCATTGAGCACATCCCATTATTTCTAAAATATTAGACAGCACTTACTACATATATAGGGAGACATATATGTAATGTAACATATTTAAATACCTTAAAGAACGCAGAGTTTAAATAAACACATTGATATTACTTGTGAATATCTGATATAATGTCTGAATAAAAATATTTTCTGTCTGATCTGGGAAGAATTTTCCGTAGACAATAAGGTTTAAATACGTTGCGGAGGCTAATGCGAACTTCTATTTTTGTATCAATCACAGACATGCCTCCAAGTTAAGATTCCTGCCTTTTTGCCAAATATAACACATGTAACATGAAGCAAACCTAATAAATGAGAAGCAAGTACTTACCCTTTAGGGTAATTAGTGTAATTTCCCTTAGTCTGCTTCTGGAAATCAAGGGACATTTGGTGTTTTCAGCAGATAATACAGAAAATGATGTCATGTATATCACCCATATCTGTGGAATTAGCTTCAAATATCAGTAGTGTTAAAGTAATAAAATACATGTTCTTAGAATCTGAGACAGAAAGTAATTTAAAAGTTTCTAATGTGTCCCCAGCCTTCTTAAATCTTCTTGTGTTTTTTTTCCCCCTACTTTTCATTATAATAAACCATGTTGCAGGAATGCAGATTTTAGCTGTGATTGCATTTTTGAAAAGTAAAACCAAAAGAATGTCTACATTAATTCAAGATATTGTTATAATCGTGACTGGTATCTTATTAGAATGTTAAAACTAAGGAATCTGGGTATTCATGGAGGACTATAATATCAATTTAAATGATGAGAAAGTGGAGATGTCATTTTCTTTGACACAAATATTAAGAATTAATTATGTGCTAGGTATGCGCTGTGATGACAAAATATTTTCCTTGGCTCCAAGGACATTACAGTTTACTGGAGAAACAAAGTACAAGTTGAGAAACACTGCACAGTAATAGGTGCTATTTCCTAGGAAAGACCAGGTTGCTACAGAAGTACAAAATAAAGTTACAAGGTAAGCTGGCTCAAGATGGTGGGGGCATAGGGGATCGGGGGGAGGACTGATGAGGCATTTTCCTGAAGAGGTTAGCTGGAAGGGTAGGAGTTAGTAGACATGTATATTTGAATTAAACTTGGCAGAGATGTGATCTGTGAAGACATTAGTGTTTGAGCCCTACAGATCCTTGGAGGAGCTGTGGGATCTTGGAAATGTGACTAAAGTTTGGAGTGTGCTTGTAATTCTAAGGGTGCTTTTGAGTGGTCACCTCAGGGTCTGTTCCATATGCCTTAGGTAGGTATTTATGATGCGGGTGTTGTAATTGATACAATACCTCCTTGGCCTTTTGCTTATTTTTCTTTCTTCATTCTTGTCACTTGCAAAAGAAAGATGTGTCCTATTTTCTAGTTCTCGAGAATCAAAATCTGAATATGCTTTCTCCCGGATTTCTCCCATAGCTAGTCTAAATTATCTTGTGTTACCTTTTAACCCATACTCCTCTCATCTCACATATAGATTATATATAATAACTGTAACTGACAGGGTAGAGTTATTATATTCAAATATTGCACTAGATGCTTCACTCCTATTTTATTTAATTCTCCCATCATCCCATGAAATATCTACTGAGTCCCCATTTTTCAGAGGGTGGAATCGAGGAATGGAGTAACTCTTATGCTCATACAGCTAGTAAATGGTGAAGTCAGAACTCCGAAACATAAATATTGAGTAATACAGTGTCTCTTTCAGCCAGTATGTTTGTGATGTTATTATAATATATGTCACAGAGAATCTATATGTATACATGCATTTATATCTATCTTTCTATCTCCCTATATTGATAGATAGATCTCCAAAAATTTGCAAAGTCCTTGAGAAAAGAAAATATGTCTATTTCTTTGATTTTCTCCCAACCTGCTTTGGATTGTCAAGACAATTACTGACTGAATTTCAAGAGAAGCCAAATATAATTGAATCCACAAAACCAAAATAAAATAGAAATCCTTTTGTACCTTAAAGATAATATTAACTATAGATAACACAAAGTGTTCTAATGAAAAAGACTAAATAAATCTACTTTCATTTTGAGAAACCAGACTGGAGATGATATGCTATTGCACTCTCTGGAGGAGAACTAAAATAAACAAACAAACAAAGATTACTAAACCAACAGACTTTTACTGAGAGAGATAAAATTCTGCACTATATTCTGCATTAGAACTTACAGGTAGAAACTGATGACCTAACTCTTGTCATCAATATCCTGCCCATGCATACCATTTACTTTAACTCTGCTGGTGACCAAGATCCGTCCTTTAAGAATATTCGCCTAATTTCAAGTATCTATTCTAGGAATAGATTTTCCAGAGTTTCAAACGATATTGTTCAAACAATGCAAAAGAAAGTTGTAACTAAATTATGAAACCCACCTGCTGCTTGTAGGTTGCTGAACAAGGGAAAATTTTGCAAGTGCCTTTAAGCGAATCAACGAGATTGTTACTGTTGCTCCATAGGTTCAGGGAAGAAATCAAGGTTGTTGACATTCTTGTCATTGAGATATACAATAGATACAAATGACTTCTGGTTGCCAATGGCATTTAACCCATATTGTTGGTACTTTCCTAGCTAATAATAAGAATTTAGCAAGGTAGAAATCATTTGAAGACAAATCAAATCAATGTTGATGATTGTTCCTACTGACAGCTCAAGAAAAATGTACTGTTAGTGATTTTAGCATAGCTGCTATTCATTTATAATGACAGGTACATTTCCATTTTAAATCTCTAGACATTATGCTGGAAACTGTGTTCAAGTACAACAGAACTCTGCCTAGCAATTTCTGATAGCCATTGCAGAAAATGTCTCAGTAATGCCTCCTGACCTGTAGAGTCACTTAAGTTTGTTTTTCCACCTCCATCTCCTCCTCTCATAAGGTCAAGATGTATGTGATTTACGATACTTGCATCTTCCTGTCAGAGTGCTTAAATTTGAAGCCCTGAACTACCTTATTATATGGGATCGTCATACTAGGCCTATCAAAACCTGTCCCTGGAATGAACATCCCATTCCGGCTGTGTATACAAGATTTGGTTGTTTGTACTGAATTAACTACTTATGTTTTCCAATGTCAACACAAAAGCAGAAACTGAATCCTTATCTAAACTCACTGTACCAGAAATGTAGTTTTAGAGGAAAAATGGACCTTAGTTATAATCTAGTGTGACACATTTGACATGCAGACGAAGAGAGCAATGCCTGGAGATGTTAAGTCATGTTAGAGTTGTCTTAAGATATAATGGCAGAGAAAGTACTAGAACATTGCCTTCTACTTTCTAGCATAAAGATCTTTTCATTGATCATGTGTTGCTATATAGACATAGCTATGGTCAAAGCATCTCTATGTGCTCACAAGTCACTGAAGGCTCTGCTTTTTTATACAAACACTATCTGGTCCTCCAGGTGTCTTTCCTCTTTGCATTAATCCATAACACTTAAATCCTGGGCCACTTCATGTGTCCAATCTTTGCAGCAGTGTAGAATGCTGTTTCCTTAGCCATATTTGTAGCAATAATCAGTGTTCCAGATATAAATGAAAAATTAGTAGGTAGTTCACTGCATTCAGTGGCTTGGGATTCTAGAAAAAGCTTCTGTAAGACCTGACACCATAGGCAGCACCTCCAGCGCTAGTCTCTTTGTTACCAAAGGGCTTGAAAGCCCCCAAACTAACACCCATGTCTGGAATCAGCTTTGAACCTGAGAGGATGCACGGAATATCAAGAATCCAGTGAGGTATCAGACAGGTTCTGTGGTTTATAACTATTCCATTTCCTTTGGGAAGCTTCATTATTTTGTCCTAACAAATGAGAATAATTATCCATCTCTTCCCAGCCTTGTGTTCTGAGAATATTTTTGCTGAGCTCATATCCCTCTTCCTCTGTTTGTTTATCTGAGGCTCACTCCTATCCTATCACATCTCTGCCTGGAAATGCAATGCAGGGTAATCTCTATATGAAGATGTATGAATGATTATATTAGTGAATGCAGCTTAAGTCAATCCATGTAATGGCAATAGTAACAGTAATTGTTATAATAATAGTCAAAAATCAGCACAATAATCTCCAATCGTTTGACAGCCAGAGTCTGTATACTAAATTATCATGTTCTTTATGAAGACCTAAGAATTGACCAAAAGTAAAGTGATATGGTACTCCAGGGTATCAGTTAGGATTAGGTTCAGCTATATACAAAAGTAAATTCAAGTTAGCCATGGCCTAAACACATAAGACTTTATTACTTCGTATAATATGGTCAGAGATCAGCAATCAAGGGCTTCTATAGTTTCATGAGGTTACAACTCATTACAACTTTTAGTTTCACTGTTCTGCTATGGTCATTTTCTGCCAAGTACAAAATAGCTACTAGAGCTTCAGCTACTACATCTACATTTCAGCCAGGAGGAAGAATGAAGGGTTGAAAATTTTACACAATATTTTTAACTTTTTAGAAATTAGTCTTATGACCAAAATCTTTCTAAAGGTTGTTGAGAATCGAACTTGACATATATTTGACTAACATTTGGGGATTTTAATGGGGTATATATAGCAGAATCTGCCCGACCACCTACAACTTTTCAGATGACAGACATGGACAGGAAGCCTCACAAGGCCAGAATACGGAGATTTTCAGCAATGAGAAATGTAAACTCTTCTTTGAAGGGAAAACAATCTGTGGTGAAAACAGAAATCCCTCAGCATGAAAGCTGCCTACTCTGTCACTTCATTGAAGAAGTTTGCCTTTGAATCATGTAGGCAAGAATTGGGAAATTTTAGTGAGTGATTATGACAATGTGAAATCAATAAATTATTACATTGTGAAAGTTTTAGTTTCATGAATTGTTTTCCAATCTTGGATGGATACTTATGATGGTGACTCAAAGCTTATAGAGGATATCATCTCTAAGCATGTAATGTCCTTCCTCAAATACTCACGTTGTCTCCCTCACACCTAGGAAGTCCTCAATCTGAAATACTCTTACTATGGGTGTCAACCAACCTCACATAGAACAAAATATTTAGTGATGGAGACATAGGTAAGGAAGCATGCAGAAATAAGCAATCTCTTAATTTTGAATTAACAAGTAAACCAAGACCCTTTCTCACTGTTCTTGAAGGGCAAGTTCCCTGAATACTGCTGTATGGCCTTTGTACTACTTACTCCCAAAGCATCAACCTCAGACAGACAGTGTTTCCAAATACTTATTTCCAGACTAGCTGCATCAGAATTGTCTATGGTGCTTTTGAAGACAGATTCTGAGATCTCAAAATAAACATACTAAATATCAATGGGTGTTAAAGGAGGTAGAGGACCAGATGCTTCTATTTTTTAGTTGAAGATACAGGAAAAAATGTAAATCAAAGAACAAAAGAATGGTTAATAGTAAACATCTACAGATAGCTTACAGTTCAGAATAGAGATAAATATGAGCAAAAATCTGAGTAGTTTGAAATGATTAGCTCAGTGTTGCAATGCTGAGTAGAGAGACTAGAATAATAGGCCAGGGTACGTTTCGTACTTTTTTGTGGGAGCATCATCAGATATTCCCTCCTCCTTTAATTTGTCATGGTACTAGAATATCATGCTCTTAAAAACTGCTTTTATTCATCTGACAACCAACATATTTCTCTAATTCCCCTTTGATCATTAATCAAATAGTTTATGGTGTATAGTATGATACAGCATGATAATACATATATATTTCAGCCTAAGATAGCTTTAATAAATCATAAGGATATATTATGTTGGTAGTTGTATAAATTATGCAAATTTTCTCTATACCAGAAATCAAAAAAATATATAGAAATAGGACAAAATTTTAACAAAGAAAATCTAAGTGAGCAATTATTTTGCCTAGGCAATAGACACATATATTTGACTACTATTTACCAATAAGTAAATATTTTATAACAGACTGAAACTTAAAGGAGTCATGAAAAATGTACACAGCTTGCTTCAGTTTCTCCTTTTTAAGCTAGCTATTTCTGCTCCTGATCACAGAGGAAAGATACAATGCTTTGGATGTATTATTCAGTCAACAAATTTTACTAGGTTCTGTTAATGAGCTAAACATTGTGCTATATTCTGAATACATAAGGCAGTAGGACATGCTTTAATTGAATGAAGAGAAGAAAACTAAATAAATAATTATAAAACTGTTCTTAGGGCTACAATAAAGTAATGAGTAAAGTGCAGTGTGAGCAGGGAAAAAAAGAATAACTGTGCCCAAGAGCATTTAGAAAAACTAATCAGAAAATTGGAGTGTGGTTTGAAAATTCAGTTGGTATTAATCAGGAGAAAGGAGCAAGAACGTATAAGAGGGAGTAGTGAGGGGCATGGGCATCTATGCTGGCTTATGTGGGTATATGCAAGAACAAGGTAGATTTAATGGGCTGTTTGGACCGGATTTTAGTCTGCAAGGGAGACCTATACTTCTGGGAAAAAGTGCATTTTCAAGGACAGAAAATTTCCTTTGGCTTGAAAAAAACTAAAAGAAGGGACAAAATATATAACGAAAACAACAGGTTTTTTTTTTAATATTTTATTTATTTATTTATTTATTTATTTATTTACTTACTTAACAGAGAGAGAGAGAGACAGTGAGAGAGGGAACATGCAGGGGGAGTGGGAGAGGGAGAAGCAGGCTTCCTGCTGAGCAGGGAGCCGGATGCGGGGCTTGATCTCAGGACCCTGAGATCATGACCTGAGCCGAAGGCAGACGCTTAACGACTGAGTCACCCAGGCGCCCCAAAACAACAGTTTTTAAGGCACTAAACATAAAGCCACAAGGTACACTGATGCCTGAGAGACATAAAACAAATGTGGTGAGAGTCAATGTTGCCCCAGTTTGCAATTTATAATCCCAGACTGTGGTGCAAGAAGGAGCAACCCAAGCAGAACCCTGCTGCTTCTGGGAATAGAGGGATGGAGTTGACAGTCTGGTGACACCAAAGAGGCGGGAAAACTCAGGGAGATACCACAAAGGAGAGAGCTTCATACCTATGGAAATCCTAACATTTTCAGAGTTCCCTCTGAGGCTTTAGCACAGCATTGATCACTACAGGCTTGTGAAGAGATTGTCTGAGGTGGGAGTGGGGTGGGAAGGAATGCCTGCAAGGATTCGAGATCACAGTTTCTGGCACTCACACAGGACTGGGGAACAGTGTCTATTCTCTCTAGCCAAAGTGGAACATCTCATAATTCTCAGGATAATGTGTAATCAGACTTCTACGGCTTAAATAGTGGGGAAAATTAGTTCTAGATCAAAACTCATTCTCTTAAATATCAAAGCTTAAAAGCAAGACTCTAAAGGATCAAACTGTTTCCAAGTAACTTGACTACATATATATGTATCATTTTAGGAATACAAAAAAGTCCATGTGCAACAAAGTAAAGCCCATATATCTAGCATCCAATCAAAAATTAGAAGGCATGCAAAGAAGAAGGAAATTATTATCTGTAAAGAGGAGAAAAATCAGTCAGTTGATACTGACTCAGTTGACATTATCATGGAGGAAGACCTTCTCTGCCCTATGGTCCTTCTGGTTGGATTTAGAATCAAATTGACATGAGACAGATTAACAGGAGAAAATAAAATTTAATAGATGTACGTACGGGTCATCCACACAAACATGAATTTCCAAAGACAGTGAGGCAACAGGAAGCTTATACAAGCTAAGGAGAGAGTAGGGTCTGAGGATACTAAGGGGAGGAAGGCCATTAGCAGCAAGATGAAAGATGTTTTGAAAAACAAAATTTGCCTTATTATATAAGTAAGTTTCTTAGGTAAAGAGGAGTACCTATTAATAGTTCTCTTTTCCTACAGACTCTCCTTTCCAGTGTAAATTTAGGCAGATTTAGGGGAGGCAGAAAGCATTTTCTGTGTCTGCTGGGTTTTAATTACTTTTAATTCGAAACAATCTGTGTCCTGAAAAGGCACATGTTGGGGTATCTCATCCTGTACCCTTTCAACATAGATGAAAGGGTTAGTAGACAAGGACATTAACTCAGTTATTGTAACTATCTTGCATGTTCTAGAAGCTAGAGGAAAAACTGAATATATTCACAGGTGACGTGGAAGATATAAAAAGTTCCACAATAAAATTCTAGATCTGAGAGCAACAATATCTGGTATATGTGCTGCTGAAGCAAGCACTGAAAGCAACACTATCTGGAAGGAAAAAATATAATGGATAGAATTTGCAGTTGAATAGACACGGCAGAAAGAAAAGTAGTGAACTTGAAGTCATATTAATAGACCCTATCTGAAATAAAACATGGAGAAAACAAAAGTTAATAAATGAGCAGGGCTTTTAGTGAGTTGTGGGACAACTTCAGGCAGCACACTTGAAAGGTGTAGGGGCAAACAGAAAATGTATTTTAAGAAATAAAGTTTGAAAATTACCCAAACTAATAAAAATTATAAAAGCACCGATTCAAGAACCTCTATTAAAAAAAAAAAGAAGCTCTATAAATCCCAATAACAAGACACATGAAGAAAATTATGCAGTTACATCATAATAAGATTGCTTTAAATAGAAAATTATATATATTTATAAAAAATTTTAAAAGCAGCCAGAGGAAAAAGAAACACATTATACACAAAGGAACAAAGATAAGGATGGGAACATATTTCATATTTCTCATTTGAAACAATGTGAGCTAGAAGACAGTGGAGCAACATCTTTAAAGTATGGAAAGGTTAAAAAAAAAAACTCTAACAAACAAAATTAAAAAAAACAAAACTCTCAATCTAAGGATATTTTTGCACAGGGGAGAAAAAATTTTCAAACATACAAAAGCTAAAAGAATTAGCATGCTTGCAGAACAAGAAATGTAACAGCAAGTCCTTCAAACAGAAGCAAATTTATAGCAGCCATAGTTCTAGATCTACACAAAGGAATAGAGTGCACTGGAGATTGTAACAATGTGCATGAAGTTTTTTTCTTATTACTAAAATCTATTTGAAATAATCAACTGTTTAAAAATGATTACAATATATTGGGTGCTATATAATGTATGTTGTAATAAAATATATGACGAGAGCACTGTGGTTGGGAGGGGGATACCATACTGATGTAGGAAGTCATATAATATCCCTCGGGGTAGATTGTGATAAAGTATGGATATATACTCGAAGCCCTAAAGCAATCACTAAAATAACACAACGGAGAGTTATAACGAATAGGCCAAGAAAACCTTTATAAAATGCGATAAAAAAAAAAGTATGCAAAAGGAGGCAGAAAAAGAGAAACAAGTGAACAAAGAACAGGTACAAAAAATCGAAAACACAGTTATTCTGTGTTCACAGTTGTGTTATTCTGAAAAGACCCATTTTAAATTAAAAGGTGCATATATGTTCAGGTTAATAACTAAAACCTAATTTGAAACCCAAATGTCCATCAACAGGTGAATATAGAGGCAAAATACGATACACCCATAGGGTGGAATATTATTCAGCAATAAAAGAACACATTTTTGATACATACAACAACATCAATGAATCTTAAAGTTGTTTGGCCAAAGAACCCAAGCAAAACTGAGTACATACTGTATGAGGTCATTTATACAAAAATCTAGGAAAGGTCAATGAATCTGTAATGACTGAAATTAGGCCAGTGATTGTGTGAAGATGGAAAGGTGGAAGATAAAGAGGGAGAGGGAAACTTTTGGGGGTGATGGATATGTTCATTATTTTGATTGTGACAATAGCTTCACAGGTATATATATAAATCAAAAATTATCAAATGGTATATTTAAAATGTATGTAGTTTATTGCATACCATTTATACCTCAATACAGCTGGCTTTTTAAAAGCCATAATGGAGGAGGAAAGTGGGGATAAACCTTAATGTAGAGAATGTGGAAAGATTGTGAAGGAACCTCGAATACTATGGAGTTCTAGTTTTGTTCTTCAGGCTATATATTTCAAACTGTGAAGGCAAGTGGGCCTGACTGTAAGCGCCCCATTGCTGTTTTAATTGGATAGACATTGCCTTTTACTTGTAGAGAGAAGACTGTTTTCAATAAGAAATTGTGCAGTTACTAAAGCAGTTGTGAAAACCATTGCCTAGTTAATGGGGACAGGTTGCTAACATTGCAGGACTGAGAATGGTGGTGGTTTACTCATTTCTCCATTTCCCTTTATCTTCTACTTACTCCATAATCCTTTACTAAGACGATCAGGAACAATAAATCTCATGTTCTCTGTGCCCCTAAAACACTATTTCCTAACCTTTTAAAGGGGATTGATCTTTTAATTTATGTTTTGAGTTATTGTTCCTGACTTGTGAGGGGTCACTCACTTTGATTTTTTTCTTACCTTGGTGTTCGCCAAAGTGTCTGTGCAAGTCTTGCACAAGAGATGTTTTAATAAATTGAATAAAATTAAATTACTCATCATTCTAGAGAAGGGAATACATCATTATAAATTCATCTTGAGACTAAATACTATGTATTATCTCTTTTTTTTTTTTAAGAATAGATGTGGTTAGAGTGGGGTTACAATATAGAGAGAGGGGTAAATGAAATAGAAAGGGTAAATAAAATATAAAATCAACTTACTTTCTTATCAAATTTGTCAAATATTAACGCTATTTTCAAAAATTTTCCTTTTTATAGAGTGTGGAGAAAAGAGAAAGAAACTAAATTTTTTTGCACTGTAATTATATCCAAGTCTCATTATATTAACAAATTTAACCCTCACTACAGTCTTTTAATCTATCTTATTAGCTTTCCTTCAGAGATAATGAACTTGAAACTTTAAACAGTTAAATATATTTACCGAAGGTCACAAAGCCAGAAAAATAGGCTAGGTTAGGATATGAACCTACATGTACATAATTTGTTCTTTCTTCTAGATCAACGTTCGCAAAACTTGGTTTCCTAGGTCATTACTAACTAGATAATTACAATGACTTTCATGCAATAAGGGTTGCACTTTTAAATTAGTTTAGGTGGAAAAAAAAGCTGAATAGTAAATTGGGTGTTTGCATATTAAAGTCTCAGTTCACTTCTCAAGAAAAAGAATCTGCTTATACTTGTTTAACTCAGCATTCCATAAACTTATTTGATAACAGTGTCCTTTATAAGACATCATTATTCATTTTCCGCAGCACACAGTTTGAGAAACATGGATGCTGCGACGTCTCAAGGCATACTATTTGCAAATCACCTATATAAACAGTTGGGCACTTACTATTTCAATTTTGACAAGATAATTGGTATTAATTATCTGTAAGTGAAGCTCAAAATACTAATTTTAAGAAATAGAACTTTTCGAAACTTTGACAAACATTCCTCAAGCATTTCTTCTTAAACCAGGAGAAAAAAACATCACAGAGCACAAGTGAAGTGGCATTTCAAGTAGAAAGTGGTTAAAAGAGCCAACAGTCACTAAGGAGTCAAAACACGATGAAAATGTTCTAGAATGGTAAGGGTATTTCAATGGCATAGCAATGGTTTGAATGGAGATTTTAAGGAAGGAAGGAAGTAGAGACAGTGAATAAAGATGCATTTGCCCAAGTCTGAAAGGGAGAAACAGGTCCAGGAAGGATTCCCTTTTCAAGATGGAAAGACTTAAAAAAAAAAAAGATGGAAAGACTTAGGGATGGCTACTAACAGATGAAATGTCTAGGAGAGAGGCAAAGATTAAAGATGTAGAAGATAAAAAAAGCAAGCTCTAGTAAGGATCAAGAAGGAGCTGAATGTAATCTAGGTGAATCTACATATCGCTGGGAGATAATACATGAAAACATGCTTTTTGGAGAACTATTTAGCAATATAAAGCAAAACCCCCAATATTGATCATATCTTTGACTTACAACTCTGTATGATAATTTATCCTATGGAAATAATTCGACAGATTGAGATTTTTGCACATATAACTTTTCCATGTTGTAAAGTATAATGATTGAATATATGTTCCTTAATTTCCACATCTTTTTGATAAGGAGTGGGATACTCGATTGTTATTTTCTTCTGTACTTTGTTTAATGTGCAATTTACTACCATTAAGTAGTACTAAACAATCAACATTTTAGATACTTTAAGTAATCAATTGTACTTGGGGTGCCTGGGTGCCTCAGTCAGTTAAGTGTCTGACTCTTGATCTCAGGTCCAGTGTTGATCTCAGAGTCATAAGTTCAGGCCCTGCATTGGGCTCCACAATTAAAAAAAATAATAATCAATTGCACTCAAAATGGAAACGTCATTATATACTAATCAAAACTGATTTTGCCTTTATATTGAAATAAATTTTTTTAAAGATTTTATTTATTTATTTGACACACAGAGAGAGATCATAAGTAGGCAGAAAGGCAGGCAGAGAGAGAGGCGGAAGCAGGCTCCCTGCTGAGCAGAGATCCCCATGCAGGGCTCAATCCTAGGACCCTGAGATCATGACCTGAGCCCAAGGCAGAGGCTTTAACCCACTGAGCACCCAGGAGTCCCTTAAAATAAATTTTTAAAAGAGCTAACAACATGGATTTAAATTAGGTATTTTATCATTTCATTCTTCCTCTAATTCCGATTGTTAGTCTAATTTTAATTCTTACTTATGTCTTTATAGATTTGTCCTAACAATGCAACAATAACTACAAATTTATCTTTATCCTAGGGATTCAGTTAAAAATATAGTCATCTCGGGGTGCCTGGGTGACTCAGTGGGTTAAAGCCTCTGCCTTTGGCTCAGGTCATGATCTCAGGGTCCTAGGATTGAGCCCCGCATCGAGCTCTCTGCTCAGCAGGGAGCCTGCTTCCTCCTCTCTCTGCCTCCTCTCTGCCTACTCTCTGTCAAATAAATAAATAAAATCTTTAAATATATATATATATATATGGATGGATATGAGATGACTACATATATATATGTAGTCATCTCATATCCATCAAGATTGTAGGATCTAAATTATCTATCTATTCTTTATCAAAACATAGGGTATTGCAACTGCATTTATTCATAAACTGAGTTTATTCTCAAACTGAGTTCATTGGTCAGTATGTCAACAGTTTTACCTCTTGCATGGGATTTGCTGCCTTTTCTATACTACAGTTTATTTTCATATTTTGATAACTGATGTTTTACATCAAAATCTTTGTTTTTAAGTTTTACATGGCCAAAAGTACTTAATCTTTGGTTCCATCATTGTGATATATGGACCTAGCTTGTTAGTGTAATTGGAAATGTATGTATGTCTTCTCACTATCTCATTATAATTAGTAGGGTCATCTGGAGGTTTTATGTACATGGAGATGAGGATACAGTATGCATTCTCAGTGCTTTTCTTAGGCCAGTTTGCTAATTCATCATTTTGGAACATATAGTTAACTATCCTCTCTTGGTGTGGTTATTGATTGTGAATATCAATTCCTCCTCCATTATCCCCTCCCCCCAACAATAAAAATAGTCTTTACCCCCTTCACCCTGATTTGTCTGCCCTAGGAAACATTTACAAATAATCTGTTCAGCTAATTCTATGCATATATTATTGTGGATCCTGGCCAGGATTCTAGCTTTTTAAAATGTATTTTACATATCAAGTTTCATCTGAAGTAATGCTTAATCCCAAACAATGACACAGTGGATGAAAATTTTGAACCTAATATCATACCAAAGTAACAATTACCTACTGTATGTAAATGTAATCAAAATAATGATCATTTATTTACGGGGAAAAAGGAAAGCAGAAAAATATTGTATTCCAGTTGTAGACTTATTCTCTATTTTCTTCATTTTGAATAAAGTGTTATGTCAGGAAATTGATTGACTAGGTTTGACTTTGTTTTTGTTTTAACTGATAAATGTTGTGATAAGTTTTATAAGACCATGAAATTGTGTTGTTGCCAAATGGCATGCTTATGCAAATTCTCGAGAAGTCTTTTTTCTAATGATAATTATAGTTTCCATGTCGTAAGTACCTATTATGTGGCAGGCACTGTGGATAGACTATCTAATTAATTTTTCAGACAACCCCACGAGAAAGGTATTACTATCCCCACATGTGGATGAGAAAACTGAAGATAAGAGAGGTTAAGTAATTTGAAAAAGGTCATTCAGCTAAGTGCCAAAGCCAATATTTAGAGGCAAGCATGTTTGAGTCCAAAGTTAGTATGCTCTCCCCTTATATTTTGCTGCCTGTCTTGTAAGTCAAAGAGAGATAGGAAGAGGATATGAACATGAGCATTTTAGCTTTGGGGGATACTTAATGGCTAGAGTAAAACACACACACACACACACACACACACACACACACACACACACACTCTTTAAATGCTGAATTGAAAATGTATGCAAATCTTTTCTATGTATTTATGTGTATTGGTGTATGTGTGTGTGTGTCTCCCTATATAAAATTATCAAATGTTGCATATTTAAATATTGATAAATACTTTGAATCAAGCATTAAAATACAGCTGAGTGTAGGTGTTTACTTGATTATGCACTGTTTTGCTTGGACAAAAGTAGATATCTCACAATGCCACAAGAGTGTTTAATGTTCCACTAGTCTAAAGAAACCGATATATTTTTGAAACAGTGTTGCAGAATTTTATTTATGATTATAGATCTGTCTGATGTTCAGAAACCTTTTTCAGTTTTCTCACTTCTTTCTTTGTTGTAACAAGATTTCATAAAAAGCATATGCTTACAAAGTGCTGATTAGATCAAGTTGGGTGAAATGGGTAACACCTTGGAAAGACAGTATATATCAGACATCAAAATAACTTCAAAAATTTGGAAAAGTGTCCATAAACAAACAGGATAAAATGATGTTTGCTGACGAGGAAGGAAAAAACAAGAAAAATAAACTGAAAATCGTATATTAGTTACTTGTGCCTTTAGAGCGGGGGAAAAAAATCCGCAAGGTGCTGCTAATGTAATGTAGCTACTAGGAAAGTGTGTGCAGACCTTGTGCATATTAACGAGGGCATCTGGGGTGGGGGTGTGAAGGTAGTGTCCTTGCAATCTCAGTTACTTGTCAGAGCTGACCTCTTCCTAGCTCCTGGTGGTGATTGTACTGACACCAACACAGGACTTTCACTATGTAAAATTCCATGGGAACACAGTTCAACAGAATATCATAACTTATCTCCATATCAGCAAATGGAATTTGAAATGTTTCTTCCATGATTCCAACCTTGGTGGCAGAAAAGAAAAGAAAGGAAACAGAAAGCTCTCTTTTGCCTTCATGTAAATGTTAGTAATCATATTAGTAATGCTAATAGTAACCAAACATTTAATGAAGACATTATTTATTACAAAAATAAAATCATCACCTCGGTAAACCTCGACCGAGGTTTAAAGAGATGAAGTCAATGACTAATGTCGCAATCTTGTAGGTATTGGTGCTGGGACTCAATGCAGATGTGTTGGGTCTGCAATGCCTACATTTCAAATTCCTCCTCCTGCCACTAGCTTCTCTGGCAGCTGCTCAAGTCCATTTCTTGTGGCAGAGAAATTTGAGTTACCTGGCTTCCTTCACTTAAGATCTTTTGGACCTTCGGGCCTGCTAGTGTTTCCCAGTGACTCCCTCCTATGCTTTATACTCTCCAACCCATTTCCTCCACCTACATTCTGCCTTCCACTAGTGCCTTCCTCTGATTGGAATACCTACCTAAAATTGGAGGAGAGATTTGCTTCTGCCCACTAGATAGAGTATGTTTACCCTCCTGCAGGATTGAGGAGGGAAGCTATCCCTTCTGCATTTGGGGTTTCCCTCATTTTTACTGTTCTCCTTCATCCTGATACTACCTCACCTTATCATAAAAAAAATATTTTGTCTTTTATCCTGGAATGATTTATATTAACTAAGAAAAAGCATATGCTTAAGAAATCAAAGGGCCCAAGGATTACATGGAAAAACAAATTCTTCAAGTTTTGGGAAGTGATAGCACTGGATAGAAAATTAAACCTAAGATCTAAAGGGCAAAGATACAGCGGACAAATAAAGAAATATCTTAAGACAGATGCGGTGGTGGCTGATTCTATTTGCATTGAGGATATACTGGATATCAAGAGCTAAAATTAATCAGTTTAATAAGAGTTTACCTACTGCCAGCTGTTTGGCTGGATGCTAGGGAGAAAACCAAAGTCCCTGCCTTCACAGAGTCTGGGAGGATCCAAAATCAATGAGGAGTAATTAGAATAAAGAGTAACAAACACTCTGGCAATGGCCAGCAGAGAATAATAATGCTGCCTCTGGGAGGGATACTTATTTAATCCCAGGGATTACAGAGAAGAATTCCTTTGATAAATGATGTTTGGTCAAATCTTTTGATGAACAACTTCAATAACCATGTAGCTGATCCATCTGGCTCACTGATCTCTTAGTAGTTGACTTCCTTATGACTGATGATAAAAATACAAAGCTTGAAAAAGTCCTAATTATGAGATGCAGAAATTAGAGTAAGAAATCATTACAGAGATTATCAATAATGATGATGATGATGATGATGACATAGTATTCAAAAGTTCTTACTTTGGCCCAGCATTATCTGTCTGAGTGACTCGATAAATACCAATGACTCTATAATTCTATCTGGATAAATTAGAAAATGTCATACTCTCGCTAAGGTTGCTGATCTTTCCATTAGTAAAGAGGTTCTGAAACACAAGAAGAATTTCTCCTCTTCTCTCTTATGGATGACATTTATGCCCCACCCTTGATCTCCTCATTACTGGAAGCTTCCTTCCCTCTAAGCATAAGCCTCTGGCTTCCGAATTTAGATCAATAGCTCAGGCATCTTTTTAGAGCTGCAGGTCTATATTCCAGTTGCCTCTTCTACATTTCCAATGCATATCTCCCACAGACTGAGAATGTTCAAAACTGAATGAAGAACCATGAGAGACTGTGAACTCAGAGCAATGGACTGAGGGTTTTGGAGGGGATGGGCGAGCCTGGTGGTGGGTATTGAGGAAGGCACGTATTGCATGGAGCACTGGGTGTGGTACATAAACAATGAGTCTTGTAACACTGAAAAAATAAAATAAAAGTATTTGGGAAAAAAACAAAAACAAAAACTGAATGAAGCATTTCTCTATCTTCAAACCTATTTGACTCAGTCCTCTGTTCACTCCCAACACCCCATCAAAGACAAATATTATTTGTCTCTTTTAAATAGCTATTGACAGTTGGCTTTATCTAGTGTCACTTTTTTTCCCCTCTACTTTCATTGATCTTTCAATTTCTTGAACATCTCACTTTTATTATTCTCTTTTCCGGGCCCTGCAAACATGCTTTCTCTTTGAAACTTTTTCTGTCCAAACTATTCCTTACACCTATGAATTCCTATTCAAGCTCAGGTCTCAATTTAGATGTCACCTCCCCCAGAAGATTTTCACTGATACCCATAGTTTGTATTACAACTGCATTTCCCTCCACTCATTTAAAAATATTTATCAACCACCATATATGTTCTAGGTACTGTTGATTTTTTAATGATTCTCATAAGGACAGCAACCAAGTAAGGACAGGCCTGGAATGTTGTAGAATATCCATAAGGCATACCAAATAAGTATTTGTCGGATGGATATTTAGGTTACCAAGAAATTAGCCAGGCTGAGAAGGGAAGTGAGAGCATTTTGAGCAGAGATGACAGTATGAGTCAATGATAAAGTGATACAGGATTTGGGGTAGAGAACTGACTGTGGAGGTAGTGGAGGGCTTCTTCATGGATAAACAGAAGTTTATAGCAAACATACACTATGCTTATCAAGTACATTGGTTGAAAAAGAGGAAGAGAGTTGGGGCAGTAACTAGAAAGCTATTTGAAAATAAGGAGTGGTGCATTTAATTTGTTTTCTGTAAAATTTTGAGAGATATTTAACTTGAAGGGGAATATGAAACAAAGAGCTCTACCTTAACTGCAAGAAGAAGGGGATTTAATTCAGGGAGGAAAATCACAATTGTGGCAGGAAGAGAACTATACTAAAGCCAAGATAGAAGGACTGCTTGGCCAGGAACAAAGGAAGGAAAAGACTGGTGAAACTGGAGGAAAAGTAGGGATTTTATCATTATTTTTATTGGTTGCTTGAAAATGAGAACACAGAAAATTACTTTTTTCAAAAAATTCATTATCTCTATGAAGAAAACATTGTTGTTTGCTGAAAGTTAGGAAGGAAAATAGAAGAAGAATGATAAAGTTTCGGAATAGCCAAGGCAGGAAAGAGAATGGGGATGGAACTTGAAATATGTGGAGAAGTCCATTGATTGTAGGGTGACGCTTTCCACTTTAAACACAACCATGATACATCAAGAGTTTCCTGGAAGTAATAAAAATGTATCAGTGGTGGGACCATCCAATCAAATTTAAAGTGTTCTTTATTTTATTTTATTTTATTTTATTTGACAGAGAGAGAGAGAGAAAGCAAGAGAAGGAACACAAGCAGGGGGAGTGGGAGACTCAGGGTTCGGTCCCAGGACCCTGGGATCATGATCTGAGCCCAAGGCAAATGCTTAACAACTGAGCCACCCATGCGCCCCAGTGCTTTTTGTTTTTTGTTTTGTTTTGTTTTTTTTTTTTAAGATTTTATTTATTTATTTGACAGAGAGAGACAGCGAAAGAGGGAATACAAGCAGGGGAAGTGGGAGAGGGAGAAGCAGGATTTCCACTGAGCGGGGAGCCCGATGCGGGGCTCGATCCCAGAGCCAAGGCAGATGCTTAATGACTGAACCACCCAGATGCCCCAAGTTTAAAGTGTTTCTTTATCAGAGCCTATAACCTTTACTCTCAGCCCTTCCTCTGAAACTCTGTCTTTCTCTTAGGTGACACTGCTCCTGCAAATTTCCTGGGAAGAAATCTGCTTTCTAAATTGAACTGGCCTCTCAAAATCATACTCCTAGATCAGACTTGCAAGAAACTCCATTAGCCAATCCAGATTTAGTAATCTATATTGATAGCTCTCAGGCCAAAAATTCTGAAGGGAAATATCAAGCTGCACATGCTGGAACTACTATATATGAATTATGAGAAAATTAACTCCGCTCAGCCTGCAGAATTCTTTGCCATCACTCAAGCACGTGAAGTAGCAAAAGGCAAAGCTCCAAGTATTTACAGAGACAGCAGGTATGCTTTCAGGGTGATCCATGATTTTGGTATGTTCTAGAAACGGAGAGAATTTTAAACATCAAATGGTGAACCTATCAAAATGGACCTTAGGTCGCTGATCTCCTCTCTGTACCGTTATTACCTTCACAATTTGCTATTATCAAAATTGAGGCTCATACCTACCGATCAGACCTTGAATAGCAGGAAAATGCTATGGCTAACTTTCATGTGAAGGCTGCTACTCAAGACATTTTGGATGCACAAAATCTCCGTAGTTTAACTGAACTTCTTAAGATAGATCCAAATCAGGTTACTTCTGACAACTCGTGTAACAGATGAAAAATTGTGTCAGATATTGAAAAACAAAAATGGCACAAGAAGGCTGCAAATTTAATGAAAAAAGAAGACACCCAAATAGCTGTCTGGTGCTTCCTGAATCTCTCAAATTTCCACTCTTATAAGCATTTCACATGACAACCCACCACGGAATTAACAATATGATCCAAACTATAAAAATATTCGTGGGGCAGAGTGCCTGGGAGGCTCAGTTGGTTGAGTGTCCCACTCTTAACCTCAGCTCAGGTGTCGATCTCAGGGTCAAGCCCAACATTGGGCTCCACGCTAGGTGTGGAGCCTATTTAGAAAAAAATTACATATATATATATATTGGCATATATATGTGTGTGTGTGTGTGTGTGTGTGTATATGTATGTGTGTGTATATATATATATATATGGGGCGATTGCTTTAATCTGGCATGACAAGTTTATAAGCAGTGTTTAACCTGTCAGTCACAAACTCAGGTAAAACTACTGAAGTAGCTCTGGGGGTTGTTCCCTTACTATCAAGACCATTTGAACATTTACCATTAGAATTCATTCAATTGCTTCCTAATACAAGATATCAGCATGTACTTGTAATGTTGTGTCTGTTTTCTAGATGGGTAGAAGCTCTCCCTGTTAGAAAACTGATGCTGCTACTGTAGCAAAAAAAATTAGAAAATGTTCTTCCACTATGGGGAACTCCATGCAAAATTTCAAGTGATTGAGGCACTCACTTTACCAAACAGGACATAAAACAGTTGGACAAGGTTATTCAGAAAGTGTGGTACTATCATTGTATCTGTCATCCTCAGTCTTCAGGGAAAGTTGAATATACCAGTGGTATTTTGAAACTGAAATCAGCAAACCAACTGAAACCACATAATTCCCATGGCCTAAAAAGTATTACTATTAGCCCTTATGACTTTAAGGTCAACACTTTTTGGGAAACATAAATCAACACCATATGCAATCATCACTGAGGACCCATGCCCTTGATGATAGAACCCATATACAACCTTCCCTTGTGAATTCTGGTTTGACCCAATATTATAAAGCACTATACAATATTCAAAAGCTTAGTTTTAACAGCTCAAGGAGGCTTTCAGAGATCCTCCACATGATGGGGACTTCATATCCTGTACACTAGAACCTGGAGAATGGCTGTTCTAGAAGAGACATCAGTGAAAAACAGTACTTGAACCTTGATGGCAAGGGCCCCACCAGGATTTTTTTTTTTTTTAACTTGTCACATAGCAGTAAATTACAGGGTCCATCTAACTTTGTATCTCTGAATTAAAGAACTTCCCCGGACTCTGGACTTACAACCTTACAGCTGACTTGAAATTAAGGATTAAACAAAAAAAAAATTTTTTTCCCCTGACACAAACAATAGCACAATGTAGACAGCTTCTGCTCAAGATCATGGAACAAGATTCTGCAGAATTCCTCCTTTTTTTTTTTTTTTCAGGACTTAATTTTACAACAATTGTTGTGTTATTTCTACCTTGCAAAGTAACTCAAGATATTCAAACTTATGCTTCTCTTTATGTTGGGAATTCTTCCCACCTAGACTGAATACGCCCTGAGATCCACCATTCACTGAATAGCTTTTTTACTACCCAAAATGATTATTGGTCATGTAGCTGTTTAAATGCTCAAGAAGACTCCCAATTAATATTGTAACAAGCTCCTATACATGTCTGGATGACTAATTCAGGACTATGGCTTTATGAAAAGATCTGGTATACTTCTCTTGGCCATTCAATTTTATGGCCAACTAATCTGACATTGGGAAGAAGCCTTAGAGGTCAAGGGATGGACTATAGCCACTGTTAACTTCATTGCTGGTAACTTATCCTATGAATAGAGAACCTTAATAGAAACGGACCTGATTGGAGTCGATTTGGGGCATGTTCCAGACTCACTCTGTAAACAAACCCTTTGGTTTGATTCAGATGAAGGAGACTAGATTGCTACATATAATGACACGGATTTACAATTAATGACAACAATACCTTTAATTAAATTGTCAAGGAAATTATTGAAGCTGTACACTGATTCAATGAAAAACCAGCAGGTAAATGGAATGCTTCCATAATACCCCCATTATATAAAGTAAATGGCAGTTTCACTTATCGGAGAGACCAATATTCAGAGCACCATTGGAAAAAAATCATTTATCAACACTAATATGATATATGGAGTGCTAAACCAAATTCATAGGAATTTGTTGTTGTTGTTCCAATTCAAATTTAAACCACAGCCCTTTAAGACAGGAGTGTGCTGATGCCTACATGACAAAGAATAACCATCTGATTGGTGGGTCATGGAATCCACACTAACTCTCTCTCTTAATAATACCTGGTTATTTTCCTTGATGGTAATAAGATACAGAGAGTTTTCCTACTCAGATGGACTCTGTGGTTTAGGTTATCTTGCTCCCCAAATGACTAAAGATGAGTTCTTAAATGTTGGCCAGATTCTAAACTCAGGATCATTTATATATAAAGTGACTCCTCATAAGTGAGAGTCTCATGAGCTTCCAAACCATGTAATTCAAAAAACTCTGGTTTCCATACATTCGTCAGAATGCTTTTTCCTCAATTAGGAGGTAATTAACTAGAAACACCACATACTAATGTTTCTGCAACTATTGAAAAAAACTTCAATGATCCCCTAAATGCTCTCTAAGCAGTACAAACTGAAATCAATGGTTTATCTTCAGTGATACTCTGAAAACGGGAGAGTCCTTGAGGTTCTTACTGCTCAACAAAGAGATGTGTGTGCTGTAATTGGTGAAAAATGTTTCTATGTTGACAAATCATTTGTCACAATTATTATCCAAAATATAAATGATCTTAAAGACGAGAAAAATTTTTTCATCAGATAAGTGATACCTCTTCCATAGACCTGGTTTAGTTTGTTTGACCTTGGATCCTGGTAATCTCTGCTTTGGGGAAATTTTTAATCCTTGGCAAGTGTTCTCCTTATAGACATCACATGAACCTCTCCTTTGTGTACTCTGGAGGATTTTAAATACCTGTCAGCAGCCACTTACACACCAAATGGTATCTATCCATAAGAATCAGGCAACTGGATGAAGTCAACATTAACAACACAAATGATGAAGATGTTGACTACATACATGACCCTCCAGCCCAAGTTTCCAATTCATCTTATGCGAACAGCTAATACATGTGTCTTCACCCTGACTACACCAACTGTGGTAACTGAGAGCAATGGTATTGATTGATCATGCTCTCAGTCTGCTGAGAACTTGACCAAAAAGAGGAAATTTTTAAAATTAAATACAAATGAAGACTGCATTTGAAAATTCCCTAAGCAGATAAAACCAGTTAGTCATACAAGCAAAGCGTAATTTCATTTATTTTGCAAAACAAATGAAGTTAACTCGATCTGGGTCTCTTCTTGCTTACACGTCTGAATATCATAAGCAAAACTTAAACAGGTCCCCAAAATTGATACAAAGTCACCACTAATTCCCTTTCATTTCAGAAAATTCGAATATTGTAACAAATCACTGTAAAAATTAAATACTCACTGCCCTCACACTATAAAAGCTTTCTTATAACAATATATCTCTAAGCCTCATTCATTTTTGGTTTGAGTGCTCCCGGTTTGCAAGCTGTCTCTTTGGTGAGTGCACAATAAGCTTTCGCTAATTACTACTTAAGTGATTCGCTGGTTTTGCTTCTGTTTGTTATGAACTTTTGACTGGGAATCATAAATTAAACTTTTAGCACTCAGAAACTAGATGATTATGAACAATTCCTGAATTTTTCTCCCGTCATTGTTTTTGTTATTGGCAGGTGTTCTACAATCTTCTGTAGTCTATTTTAGTCACTGGTGCAAATGGAAGCTATACAAATGCTTTCATAAAAGTATGAGCTAAATTAAAGCTAACAAATGTATGATCGAAAAGGGGAGTTAATGTGAAAAGTATAATGTAGATTCCATCTATGTTCATTTCTAAAAAGTAGCAGAAAGTACCAAAAGGTAATGCATTTGTGGTTAGAACTCTATTAGTCCATTAAACATGAGTCATAGTTTTCTTTCAGTACATCTTAATTTTCAACATAAATATTTTTCTGAAAGCTAGGTATGTGTTCTGAAGAAAATGGAGTTTGTTTTATTCATGGTTGGGAGATTTGCATGTACTATATGATTGACACAGAAAGAAATATTATGTTAAACAATTTTATGGCAGACATGCCCAAGGCAATTCAGATGAGAGAATTAATAACAATGCAAGCAAAAGATATTCCTTATTAAAATTTTGTTAAATGGAAGTATAATTCATTAAAGATTATATCATTATAAAAATCCATCATGCCAATGGGGACTTCTATGTATGGCCTTGCTTAGTAAATTTTACATGATTTTTATGTCCTAAAATTGTGTAAAGTTAAACTTACTTGTGCCCTCAAATGTTAGATTTTTTTATGGAGCACCAAAATAACTAGCACAAAGTCTATAACCATGTTGAATTCCTCAGGCATTTTAACATTTCAAAGAAAAAAATAAAATCATATTCAAAGTTCTTTACGAAGCCTTCTCCTGATAATAAAATGAATGTATTTGCATTAGAAAATTTGGAAGATAAATGCAATCTCTTGATTTCAATTGTAGTTTCTCCTATATCTTAATATGCATGTTTTTCCATAGTTGACATCTTACTAAATGTAGGAAATATGAATTTTACATTCATGCGAACTCAAGTGTGAAATAATTGTATATTTTTTTGTTTCTTCGTAACAGACTTTCACTTCTAACTCTAGCCTCTATTCTGCCTGATGACAGAAAATTTGATGTAGTTATTTCAGGCTTACACTTGGTCCCTTTTGGGTAAGACAAGTCAATCTAAGTTTCTTTTTCAGTAGGCTAGCATCTAACTTCCCTGGGCCCTCCAAACTATTGGTTTGGTAAGAACTAGTGGGTGTGTCCATAACCTCCCTGGAAAACTATTAAGACATAACCATTCTGTCTTAGGTCTTGTTTCACCAGGGGAAAGAGATTCTATTAAATTTATAATACGTTAGAATCACACCCATTCCATTTAAAACTGAGTAGGAAAAACAACTCATTGCTTTCAATCCCAGCTGAAAGGATTTTCCATGAGATGGCCCCAAATACATACAAAGTGTTACTCTAGTAAGCCTTGTCCACTGTATTCTGCTTTGTTGGCAGGTAATGTGGTAATATGGAGTTAATATGGACATGCTGATGCCCTCTTTTAACTGCAGATGGAACATGCTACATATAAACAAGAGCCTCAGGCATCCTGCTCCTTAAAGTTTCAGCCTGAATAGCTAGCTACTTTCAATTTTCTGATGGCAAAACTTAAAAGTTTGGCCACTCCTTCGGGGACAGATGTCTTCCTTGTGGAATCACTCTGATGATTCTAGTTATCTATCTTCTTCGCATATTTTTATGTCTTTACTTCCTCTACCACTTCAAAGCTCCTTCTCCAGCTCAGAAAAACTGATCAAGTCCAAAATGAGGGACATGAGTTTCTCCAATATTTATTATTAGTTGCATAAAATCTACATTTGGCTTCCTCCAGGGTTTAGCTATTTTCATTTTCAAAATACCCATGTTAGCAATTCAGAAATCTCAGCTTTCAAAAAATGTGACCCTGCTATATCTGTAAAGATTATTCTACATTATCTTTTGGTATGGAATGCTTTTAATTCAGTGAAAGAATAGGCTCAAGAAAAAAAAAAAAAGAATAGGCTCAAGAAATTGGTTTTGGTAGTAAAGGTACAATGAGGTAATTTTGGCAGAAACAAAAAAGCAGTTAGTATTTCCAATATGTATTAAACATGTATGAAATTTCATTCCGCTTTTACTCACTTGACATTATAAGATGAAAAATCCCTCATATTATTATCACATCTCCTTAAATACACTCAGGAGGTATTTTTGAGATACTAACTGAATCAGGCAGCTCTTTTGCACTACTTCATATTCTATCTGCCTCAATTGTACTTATTTCATATATGTGAGATCTCTGATTTTGTACAAGCAAAAACTCACAGTGCCTCACATGATGCTCTCACCCTGTGCCTCCCATTCTCAGGCTTCTCTGTGTATGATAACGAGAGACTCCACTTAGCACTATGATAGGAGCTGACATAGAACAATAGCGAAGCTAGATTGTGCACCAATGCAATGGCAATAAAGATTTAATTGCTGGTGGTCAGTGAGGTTGTGATAAGTCCTGACATGCAGTGACATCATAATTACTGTGCTTTTGCCTGAGGTTAATTATGATGAGTTGCAGGTGACAGAAGCAGCATCACAAAAGGTAACTGTGGTGGTTAAATGATATGGAGACAATGGTTATTTATAAATTGTGTTCTATCCATATAACTACATTAGAAGGTCTTGAAAAAGAATATGATGGTCAGGAAAGCCAACTGCTAAGGTAAGATACTCTGAGAAAACCGGCAGTTTTGAAGGAGACACTCATTTCTTACAGGCACAGGCCAAACTGCTTAAAATTGAACCCATTATTTACAAAGCTAAAAAGAGCCTCAAAGGAAACTGACTATATAGCTTTGAGAAGCCTCCAATGTCTAAGTCAGGGCTCTAATAAGAAAAGCAAAGCAGATTCTGGAAATTTCTATCTTCTGCGTAGGAACATTTGACTGGCTGAGCCTGAAACTGATGCGCTCCTCACACCATCTGAACCTTCCAGGCCAGGAAGAACAGTCCTCTCCACCTTCTCCCAAAGGCATATCCTCACTGGAGATTTTTATTCTCCTCGGATTCTGCATTTATACCTCTAGTGTTTCCAGCTTGGCAACCAGGCCAAGGTCTTTGCAGGATCAGAGCTCTGAGAGGAACAGCCCACATGTTGAAGGAAATTTCAGGACCTAACCAAAATATAATGTCAGTAACAACACTGTAAACATATTTGGGATTGGATCATGAGAATGTTGCAACAAGAGACAAAGAATTTAAGGCTTGATAGAAGTTTTAAAAATATGAGAGCATGTAAACCTGATTCAGAATTCAGAGTTCTGGCATGGGGACCTAAATTGGTCTCGATATTTTGTTGACTGGCCCTCTAAAACCTCAGAGGAACAACGAGCCATAGTGAATTAGGAGAGAGATCCAGATATTTTCAGCAAATTATAAGATGTATAATAAGTCTCAAAAATACAAGAATATGGGACGCCTGGGTGGCTCAGTTGGTTAAGCAGCTGTCTTCAGCTCAGGTCATGATCCCAGGGTCCAGGGATCGAGTCCCACATCAGGCTCCTTGCTCAGCAGGGAGCCTGCTTCCCCCTCTCTCTCTGCCTGCCTCTCTGCCTACTTGTGATCTCTCTCTGCCAAATAAATAAATAAAATCTTTTAAAAAAATTCAAGAATATAAGAATTGGGGGTGCCTGGCTAGCTCAGTGGGTAGAGCATGAGACTCTTGATTTTGGGTTCATGAGTTTAAGACCCATGTTGGGCATAGAGCTTACATTAAAAAAAAAAAGAGAGAAAATGTGTAAGCCTGATGATTCATAGACATGTACCCTGGGGCAAATAATACATTATGTGTTAATTAAAAAATAAAAAATAAATTAAAAAAAAAGAGAGAGAGAATATTAAAATTGATTTTTTTATGAAAGATCCCAGAATGTGCACCATAAAGCAGGTTCTCTTGTGAGGGTTCAGACTACATCCCTGCAGAAATCCAATGTCACATGTACTAATGGAGGTAACGGAGGAGGTGGCATTTCTGAGAAGCACAGTGGTAACTGAACTTGGTAAGCTGGAGTTACCTCTAATAGATGTTAGAAAACAAAAACTCCCTAGCATCCCTATCAAGTAACTATCAGAGACAAAGGAGCCATAATTGCTATAATAGGCATTAAAGCCACAAGGGCAACAATCAGTGTCTATATCCACAGAGATCTGTGGTAACGACTAATAGATCATGGAATTACTAGGGTCAAGATAAATGAATGGCCAAATAAGTTGGTACTCAATTTGCCTAATAAAAAACAACTGACAGCTGGTGAGTAGAGGTTGATGTCAATTTCTATAATGGACAATTGCAGCCCCTCACTAGTTCATCCTCAAGGTCCTTGAAGCAAAAAGTAACAAATTCAGAAAGTGACCTGAGGCTTAGGGTAAGGTCAGGGTAAGGTTTCACTGGGTAAAGGAAAATGTCTAGATTATTTAATAACAGAAACAGGTTCTGAGCTGACAATGTGAGAAAGAATGTAGCTTATGATTAATACTTCTTGTATGGCTACTAAACAATAATGTGTTAGTTAGCAGAAATCTTCTTTAAAAACAAAAATACTATAGAATTTAGTTATTTAGTTAATGGTGACAATTTGATAAATACTATCAATATATGTCACCTCCTCTTAGATGAACAAAATACCAAGAAGCACTGGTATAAAGATTATAGAATTTTGTCCAATATGAGATCTACTGAAAATGCTTTAGGCTCAAATCCAGATATTATTTTGAATTGAACATATTCAGCACTTTAAATTCATCTAGCTAGAACTTTCTCCTTAAGTATGATTTTATTTATATTAAAATGAAACACGTGTTTCATTTCAGCACAGAGATTAATGAGTTTTTAGTTCAGTTATTCTTTTTTTTTAGCTCAGTTATTCTATGTAGAATTTATACATATTATTTACCTACATAATACCATTTAATATGCGATATATATACCATCTATATGCAATGCATATATAGTATTATATATACAGTGTTATAGATATGGATTACTCTCATCATATTGCCCATCTTAGAAGTTAAAGTCTCAGTATAGCATGATTTGCTTTAGAGCTACATCAAATATTTCATGTAGACTGATAAGTAAAACAGATATGTTTCAAAAGAGATACATAATGAAGTTATTAGAAAGGTAGGTAAAAGGATTTTAGGCACAACACTCAACAACATATTTTATCTAGTATATAATATGTTTGTTAGGTGGAAGATGCTAGATATGAGCAGTGGAAGGAAAGTCCTAAGGAATCTTTGAAAGATTATCAGGTACTAAATTCTTGAGGTAGGAACGCTAGAGTAGGCAGTCAGTTAGACAGCAGCTGGAAGCAAGGATGGTGAATAAAAAGGTATCGCATTAGAAGCCTGAGAGCACAACATCCTGACTTTGTGACTTATAACATCCTGAACTTGTGGCTTCCAAAACCCTGGGGCAAACAGAACAATACCCGCAAGTAAGGCGCAGGTACAGCGTAGGCACTCTCCTCTCCCACCTCTGCCCCAGCATAACCCCTTCATTCATTATAATACATATGCATTGCTGTTATAGCCCCTCCCCTGGGTTCCTGTATAAACTTTGTAGGGTCAAAAATTCCCCCTCCTGGGCGCCTGGGTGGCTCAGTGGGTTAAAGCCTCTGCCTTCAGCTCAGGTCATGATCTCAGGGTCCTGGGATCGAGCTCCGCATCAGGCTCTCTGCTCAGCGGGGAGCCTGCTTCCCCCTCTCTCTGCTTGCCTCTCTGCCTACTTGTGATCTCTCTCTCTCTCCGTCAAATAAATAAATAAAATCTTAAAAAAAAAAAAATTCCCCCTCCCAACTTGTAGGCGGCGTCCCCCAAACAACTGGAAGCTGCCTCCATTAGAGACCACCCTGTCCATGACACAAGAACCGCCCCCCCAAGAGCGCGCGTGCGCACACACGAAAAGAACCCTTAGGACAGTAGCTGCCTCTGGGCCTACCTGCTCCCCCACCTTGCGAGTGTCCTGTCCTTAATAAAACGGTTTTCTCCTTTCACTCTGGGCAGCGATCTCTAACTCTTTATTGCGTAGGTGCCAAGAGCCAGGACACACCCTTTTGCGCTGACACATTTATATAATAATTGTATTTTTCCTTTGGAAATGTTTCCTTCAGTAGCAATATTTTTATTTTTTTAAAAACAAGCAAGTTTTAAATAGATCAGTGTTTATGCAGCATTAACTTAAGGTTGTATAGTTAATCATGTTATTGACAATATCAGAAATTAAAAAACAATAGCTTATGCAAGTTACAAGTGTCCATACGTTCTTCAGCTCCGATGGAAGACACAAAGATGTTTTTCCTGTTTGCTCAATTTAACATATTCCTTAAGGAAACAATTGCCATGAACAAGATATTTTACTATATTTATTATTTTTAAAACTCAAGTGCATCACTGCAAGCAGTAATTCAATTTTGAAGATGGAATTCACAATTTCATACTTTCCGTTCCCTTTTTACAAAGATTTTCTGTAGAGATGTATATACAACTCTGCCAATATAATACATTTCTCAGTTCAATAGGCTTTCCCTTGAATCTATTAGTTTCCTGAAATGGAACACATGCAGTACTTTGAAAGACAATGTTTCTTCTCCCAAATGGCCTCAAGATGAATTTCGTGAGTTAATCATTCAGTACACAAATATTTACTCAACATCTTCTAAGTATTAGATAAACAATGTACAGCATAGTAGATGTAGTTGCTGATTTCAAGGAGTTTACATATCTTTTAAATAATCTAATAAGACATTGTGCTAAGTACAGACATATGCTAATAAGAAGATAAAATGTAATGTGAGAAAGGGTGAATTGAGTAGCTGCTCTAAAAAGGACAACAATTATAAATGTCCTGAAAGGCGAGGCCACTTCATGTGTTTGAGCACAGAAAAGCCTGGGTGGCCAGAATACGGTGAATGGGAGGAGGAGGAGAGAGAGGAGAGAGGTACTTGACACCTTAAATGCTTTGGGTTTTATTGTAAGTATAATGAAGATCTGCTAGAAAGTTTTCAATTGAAGAATGGCACGATAGGATTTAATCTACAGAAAGAGCAGAGGAACTAGCAGAGGGCAAGAATGGACAAAGGGAAACCAGGCAAGAGACAATCGTAGACATTTAGAAAAGAGATGGTGGTATCTTGAACCAGGCGGTGGTGACAATAAAACTTAAGATCTATTTTGTAGGTAAATTTTAAAGAACAAAGTGTTGAATTGGATATGGGATATGAGAGGAAGGGCAGAATAAATGATGTAGATAAAGGTGATGCCACTTACTGAGATCGTGAAAGGTCAGAAGATAGGAGATTGATAAAGGGAAGTAAGAGTCATCAGTTCTCTCTGCATTTTCATTAAGCCTTAAATACTAGTAAGTTATCCAACTGCCGTAGACTTAGCAGTCTTCAGGCTGTTACAACAAAAATCACAGACGGTGTAGCTTATCAATAGCAGAAATTTATTTCTCACAGTTCTGGAAGCTGAAAGTCCAAGCTCAGAGCACCAGCATGGCCTAGTGAGGAACCTCTTCCAGGTTGCAGACTTTTCCTCATGTTCTTATATGGTAGAAGGTACAAGGGAGCTTTAATAAGGATGGGCCTCTTTAATAAGGATACTAACCCCATTCATGAGGGATCCACCATCATGAGCTAATCACCCCCTACAAAGGCTCCAACTTCTGATATCCTCACCTTGGGCATTAGGTTTTAACATATGAATTTGGGGAGGACACAAACACTGGGACCATGGCAAACTAGAAACATTAAAATGGTAGGACTAAGTTCTGGAGATTAATATAACCGATGAGTAAAATCAAAAGCTCATGATTAATTAGGAGCAGTTGTAACTGAGCAAAACTCCTATTTTGCTCAGAAAATATTATTAGTGCCGCTTTGACCTGAAAGTCCCATAAGACTCTCAGAACACTTTACTTAGTTCTAAGTATAGAGAACAAAGGGCCTCCAGGCATTTCGTATTTTATGCTTTCCTTGTGAATGAAAATTATACTCACCTCTAAGGGTACTGAATGCCCAACACAGCTTCCCCAAAGACATGGAACATAATGTAAGTGGTGAAACCAGATAATAAGGTTGTGAACCAGACTCTTTACAAACCAAGGCTCCAAGAAATTGAATAACTCTCCTTGGTCCTAGGGAAATGCTGATAAATTATCAGAGCAGTCTGAAGGATGTTTAGTGTATTTACTCTTGTTATGGAAATCCTTGGCAAATTTTGAAAGCCAACATCTTTTAAAAATTGTATAGATGAATAAAAAGTTGGCAAAAATATTATACAGATTTACATTTGGAGTGAAAAATCAGAAGCCATGAATGCATATTTGTAAAATATGGATGATGACAGCAGTATTTTAAAAACCAAATAACATAAAACAGCAACAGATATCCCCTGACCCCCTCCCCATCCCATCAAATATTGATAGAAATTTATCACCGAAATGTAGAGTTGATGGGTTTCCATCATCTCAGGAAATTTACCATGTAGTTAAATTGAATTCAACATATTTAAGTCATGCAGTATCAGATTTATCAAAGAAATAAAAAAAAGGCATGCTTTCTTAATTGATAGAATTAAACTAAAGGATATTTTGAACTCTAAAATGGTAAGTAGTTCCAAATCAAAGCATTCTAAAGTAAGAATGTGTTGCTGATGCCCATTTGTCCACTTCTGTTGGTTTCACAAGAAGTTGCTCCTGAATTTAAAATTGCTAACTTATTTACTAATAACTCTTCCATGCCATTTAAGCAACCTGCTATATCCTATGAGGTTTGCTGTTTCTAAGCCTAGGTAGATTAAATGCTAAATCAGACCATCACCAACTATAAAACAGAATCATACTCACAGTACAGAATGTCTTAAGGTCGAAGCCAGGCAATACCATGAGAAATTTCAGAAAGAAGAGAAGCTTTTTCTGTTTATGTTAAAGCTCTTGCATATCATTTCGTATTTTCTACAAGTTTAATAAAGATGGTGTGTGAGTTACCTGTATGAGTCCTTGTGTGAATTACTGAAGTAAACATTTTTTTTTAAATTCCATACGACGATCTTTCCTACGGTTTATCTGTAGTTGTGTGTTTACCATTTTTATGCCATCGTGACTCTATATATCCTTTACTTCATCACTCCCTTGGTGCTGCAGCTTATTTTTCAAGTTAAATAAAAACACTCGCAAAGAAACAAAGAAAGTGCTGTAATCTCCTGACCCTCGTGCTGACAGTTCCATATATTTTGAAGTAAATAAAGATATGGAATCAGGATTATGAAACAAGCATGCACTTCAGAGAGATGTTTCATAAATTTATTGCTTGGCTGTGTAGCACAACTGTCATAGTTTTTGATGGACAAGGACATATATCTGGAAAATGAAACAAAGATAGTGGCTCACTGTAATTCAAAGATAATAACTACTAGAAGATACAATTGTTCAGCAAATGTGAGATTATTGGTTTCCTAGGGATTTATTAATTTGATGTATTTTAATCCTTGCCTGCTGTAAAGGAAGAATATTGTCACTCAGATGATGGGGTCTCACTCATTTTGTAAATTGTTCCAATCATCTTTTTCATTTATATCTAGAATTCATCTGCAGTTGGAAAAGGCCTCTGCCACATAGCAGTCAGTCACCTACAATGAATGTAAGAGCCCACGTCCAGGCTTCAAATGTCACCACATTGCCATCTTACTGTGAATGACTGAAATTTACTTCCCGTTGTTAGTGATGCTGAAAATTGCCACGGGTTTCTACAGTGTATAATGTATTGTCTAAACTGAAAACATTTCCCAGATTGAATTGACCTTTTAGAAAACAGCACTTTCATCCTCAAAATGCAGGACTGTTGCAATATTTTATTTAAAAAGGTTATTTAGTTATAAAACTTGGAGAAAGGGTAAGGAATTAGAACTGAGTCTATCTCCTCCATATAATGCATTGCTGTCAAAAAACACAAAACAAAGACCACTGATTGCTTACCCACCCAAATGCTCACTGAGAATAGTGCACTGGAAAACCACATCTTTCCAATATCAACAGAAAAGAGCAATATAAGGCGTGAATGCCTTTTTTATTCTGTACGTTTAATTAGGCTGTCATTTTGTTATCAAAGAGGGAGTGGAACATTGTCAAGTCTGTTTGACTGCTCAAAACAAAATGCAAACCTTAGAAAATTCATCCACAGGGCAGGGTACTTCCACACGTTTCTAACGTGTGTGAGAGAGACAGACCGACAGAGACAAAGAGAGAGGCAGAGACAGACAGACAGAAAGAGACAGAGACAGAGAGAAAAGGCATAATAAAAAATACATAGAAAGAATTACTAAGAATGTGTCAGGGATGCCTAGGTGACTCAGTCAATTAAGTATCCGACTCTTGGTGTCTGCTCAGGTAGTGATCTCAGGGTCATGGGATTGAGATCCACGTCTGGCTCTGTGCTCAGCACAGAGTCTGCTTGTCCCTCTCCCTCTGCTCCTCCCCTCACTTGTTCTCTCTCTCTCTCTCTCTCTCTCGAATAAATAAATAAATAAATAAAATTTAAAAAAAAAAAGAGCCAAAAGCAATTATTTCACTAGATGGACAGATAAGTAAATAGTTTGACTAACCCAAATAATTTAAATAAATTTGACTTTATGTGGCTATACCACCAATATGGTTCATGAAGCTAGAAGACACAGTACAACAAATCATCCCAAATCATAGAGTCCCAACTTGAAAAAAATATAGCCAAATTGAAAAGTCTCTCATATTCTTTCTGTTTTCTTTCTTTTTTCCTATCTCTTTTTCAAATACTTGGATGTTGACCATGGCAAGAGAGTAAATAGAACGCCTCATAATTCTACTATTTTAGATAATAAAATTCCAAAAGAATTTTAAAAATATTTGAAATGCACTGAATATTAAAACTGAGTTAAATTATTATTAAGTGCCTTTGAATATTCAGAAGACACTTGAGAATTTCTTAGTGTTTTAGGGCCATTTTTATAAACATAATTGCTATTGATCATCACAGTGCTAGAGTTCCATTGTATTTCATTAGAGTTTCCATTTCAATCTTTCCTGTCTCATCCTCTGGACTGCGTTTTGTTCAAAGTATTTGGTTCAAAGCATTTTGTTCAAAGTATTTTCAAACTTTTTTTTTTAAAGCATTAGACCCTTTAATCAAGAGATATTTCATTCAAAATACTCATCTCATTCACTGCCCCTGCCACTGATAAATGCAGAATCTTATGACTGTATATTTATCTTTAAGGTATTATTTGTAATCCTTCTAATGAACAATATACCTAGAGAATAATGGCCACATAGGGCCATCTATGGTTCTTGGACTATTGTTGATGATATGTCAGCCATTTCTATATCTTGTTTGAATTGCCCTTTTGAGAAATCTGATTCATAGAGACAAGTAGTTTCAAACGCTATTTCTTTTTATCAGCACCCATTGAAAACTGAGTGTATTCTTCAATTAAACTGGTCTAGATGCTTGAGAGGATAGTAACAAATGTTGCTTCTAAGTAATTAAATCACTAATAATACCTAACAACTGATTTCATTATTTACCAAAAAAAGTCAGACAAAAAGCACCAAAAATTTACAATCATTGTTAAAATAATCTAAGATGAAAGTGACACAACGTGCTATACCTTTACGTGTTATTGTTCAACTTTTACTCCAAGATAAGCACATGTAAAGCAGACACACACATCTGAGTCTTGCCTAATACTTCACAATGGTAACAGACGTTGTAACAGTACTTTTACTTGTATAATTTTATGTGTTCATTCAAAAACCTAAATCAGAGGTGCCTGGTTGGCTCAGGCAGTTGAGCAACTGACTCATGATTTTGGCTCAGACGGTAGGTGGTCTCTGGTCATGGGATTGGACCCATTTGAACTCTGGGCTCAGCAAGGAGTCTGCTTGTTCTTCTCCCTCTGCTCCTCCCCCTTGCCTGCTTGCTTCCTCTCTCTCTCTCTTTTTCAAATAAATAAATAAATGAAAACTAAAAAAAAAAAAAAAAAGCCTAAATCAAAACTGGCAAAGAAAAAAAAAAAAGCTGAGTCAGAACAGAGTGACAAATTCAATAACCAGTGAAGCAAGAAGTTCAAATAGACTAATTCAGATGGCAGAAAAGCTGTGACAGGCAGAATTCTAAGATGACCCCCAATGATCCATGACCCTGTATAATCCCATTCCCTATGAGTGCAGGTAGAAACTTCCAATTACTTTTAGCCGATAGAATATGGCAAAGGTAATGGGCTATCACTGCCATGATTATGAAAGAATTTTGCAGTGCAAGTAAAATCCCTGATTAATTGACTTTAAGTCAATGAAAATATTATTCTTGGTGGGCCTGACTCTATCAGGTAAAACCTTTAAGAGAGGGTGAAACAAACTGAAATCAGACTCTCTTGCCAGGAGCAAGTCACCATGAGATATCTAGCAGCAAGGACTGAATTCTACTATCAAGCACATGAGCTTGAAAGACAATCCTGAGTGTCACATGAGACCCTAGCCCCCCATCAGCCACTTGTTCACTCCCAAGAGTAGAGGGCCCATCTAAGCCATGCTCAGACTCCTGATCTACACATTTTGATAATGTGACATTTAAAGTGATAAACATGTGGTAATTTGTTATCCAGCAGTAGGAAAAATATGTATATAGATATTGAAATGTGGATATTGATAGATATAGATATCAATATCTAGACTTACACCAAAAAGTGCTTCATTTCTGTAAAAAGAATATTAGTATATGTTTATGTATATGTCCATATAAATATTATATAGTGATCCTTTAGCATATTGCTAGAAGTGAAGAATAAAAAAAACTTATATTTATAGAATAAGGGATTACATTATTAGATTACTAAACTAACCAGAATAAGCCTCCTTTAGAGGATGATCAACAATACCAGTTGCATGATATTTAATTTGTATTACTAAGCAGGGTTTTTTTTTTTTTATAGAGTTTCAGTGAAAGAGCTCATTCTGTGTCTGTATTCTTGTAAATTCTCTTTTTTTCATTCTCTGTCTCTCTCCCTCAAATATATTCATACACATACATACACATTATCTCTCTTTCTCACACACACATACACTAATTTAATCTTCAAAGTGTGAGATAGATATTATTATTATTATTATTATTCTCTCCAATTTTTTTTCAGTCACAGAGCTGAATCACAGATATTTAGGATAATTGCCTGAGATCACAGAACATGGAATAGCTGAGATTTAAAGCCATTCAAATACCATATGATTTCACTCCCATCCGAAGTTAAGAAACAAAACAAGCAAAGGAAAAAAGAGAGAGAGAGAGGCAATCCAAGAAACAGACTCTTGACTATAAAGAACGAACTGATATTTACCAGAGGGGAGGTGGGTGAAATAGGTGATTGGGATTAAGGCGTGCACTTGTTGTGATGAGTACAGAGTGATGTATGAAAGTGTTGAATCACACTATTGTACATCTGAAATTAATATTACACTGTTTGTTAACTAACAGGAATTTAAATAAAAAGAAAACAAAAAACAAAATAAAGCCAAACATTCTGGCATCAAAGTAAACAATCCTTATTATTCATATAATACTATTTTTACGTTCTGAATAAACATTTAAAATGTTGAAGAATTTGAAAGTTAATTGTGTTCTAACACATTTAACAAGGTAGATGATGAATGTGAGTAAAATTGTTTTAGTCTAAAATTACATGTAAGAGTCTGATTTTCTTGACTCTCTTTTAAATTCATACTAACCACAAATGATAACTGATATTCTGGCCCAGTGTTGTCTCTCTGGGTTTAGACATAGGAAAACCCCCAATTAAGTCTTGACTGCAAGATGAAAGAACAGAGAATAGATCCATTGTTGGCATAACACTTGATCTATACTTAATTTAATGGGCAAAATAAGATTTTTTCAAAATTTGCTATGTCCCTCAAAAAAACTTATTTCTCAAAGAGTACCCTTCATTGTAAGTGCTTTCAGCAGAATTTAGGGTTCCCTGAAAGCCAGCGAATGAAAGCATAAAGACCACCTGTGCTTCTCCAATGAAATGCCTTTAGTCTTTTCCTTACATTGGGGTTGTTTGAAACTGAACCACATAAAATACTAAATGGTATAGTGGTGAATACGGAGAGAAAAATGAAAACGATCTGTTATAAGATCATTTAAAAGCTCTTGTATGACAAGGCCCAAAAGATCATTGTCTCTCATATACAAGATGTGAGAGAGAAGTGAGAGAGTTAGCTCTCCAATTCTCTCAATTTATTCTATTCCAGGGCTCTAGCCTCCATATTTCTGGATACAAGTGAAGAAATTTCTGCATACAATTTTCTCAGAGGATATGGTAGGTTTTTGAAAAGATTCCATGATACGATAGATTTGGAAGTCTTTGTTCTCAATTGTCTTCATTATTTTTGTGCTTAATCAGGGCCTTTCTTGTGTATTTTCCCCTTCATAAACGTCTACTTAGATTTTAAGCATAAGTTTTCTCAAATTATTTCCTAAATGAATGAAATCACATACTGGGAAATAATTAAATTCGAAACAACACTTTAGAAATCAGAAGGCACATCAGAGAACATGATTAATTAACTCTTTCATGTCATTAGTTACCTTGTCACTGTCAAAGTGTTCCAAATAGCATAATCATCTACTCATTTTCAGAATCAGAGAAGCCTTAGTAAATTGAAAGGGAACCAAACCGATGATGATGAAGTACAGCACTAAAAAATGATGGAATGTTAAAAATCTAGAAGATAGTTTTTGTTTTATTCCATACACACAAAAAAGGAATTTAAAGTGAAAATTTTAGGTGTTTAGATTTACACCTGACATTGCTTTTACTTCAGAAGATGCTATTGCATGCTATATTGTTTAAGACTGTTTATATGCAAAAATGTATTGTATATGCCTTTTAAGTGTGTCTTTGCTATGCACCCTGTTTTGGGTTTTGATGCTTCCTGAGTATAGGTGTTGTCTCCAACAATTTTAAAGCTCTCTAAGGACAGGGAAAATGGTCCATTCATCTGTGATTGTCCCCAGTACCCTGCATAGGGCTTTGCCTACAGAGAAGTTTAATCATTAAGTATGTATCTGTTAGTGGCTGGCTTGAACTTATCTTCTATGTGTATTTGAACTTTCGTAGACTCAAAATCTGAAAACTGACCTAGCCCCTTTACGTTTCATGAAATTTCCATTCTTAGTACACAGTTTCATAAGCTCAGGATGAGAAAGCCTTCAAGTTAAATCAGCAAAAGGTATAACACTCAAATCCTCCCACTCTGCACTCTAGCGCTTCTGGAGAAATGCTTCTAATCTAAGCTTCTCCAGCAGAGTCCAGGACTCACGCTCAACACTAGGAATATACACTCACCTAGACTATAAGGCTCTGTAGTTACTGTGAATTTATTTCAAGGCCAGACAATTGTTATTGCTGCAGATAAAAAGGTGCCCGTCATACCCAACAAAAACCTTCTGATTTGGTGTAAAGAATGTATTTATATTACTGACAAAAAATAATATCCAGTAACACATCATTTTAACTTATTTTCTTTTAATATTTTTATTTCAAAATTACAGATAAGGGAATGACCATTATTGAATAATTGCAAGGTTGGAAAAACTTTACACATATCATTACCTGTTTCTACTTTATTTAAATTAGGAGTACCCTGAACCTTAATGAGAGGTGTGTGAGATGAATATCATGCTGTCTTTCTAGAATCAGATGCAAATCTCTAAACCATAATATCAAGAAGAAAGCTATTTTATAAAAAGTTTCGGTGGGGCATACCAAAGTAACATTTAGTCTTCTAAAATTACAAGGATAAATGGGACAAATTTACATTTCATACAAGAGACAAGAAAAAGCAGGGACTTCAGTTGTCTTTTATTCTTCCTACTTTACCCTGAGATATGCTGGCACTTTATTTATGTACTTATTTAATTTTTTTTTCGGAACTGAAAGACAGCAGTAGGAATAAAAGTAAAAAAAAAAAAAGCAGTCAATAAATTTTTTTATAAGGGAGAATTATTTCTGTTTTCTAGAGCTTTCAAAAAAAAGTTAGTTAATATTTACACAGCAGCAGTTTAATGAATTATAGATAACAAGATACCAGCATGTTAAGTGAAAAAGACTACCGGATTAGGAGGAACAAGTGCAAGATGAAGCCTCATTATAGATCAGATAAATAAACCTAAAAGTAAGTATTCAAAGAGATTTACAGTGTTTCCTTCATTCCCTGAAAAAAAAAAAGTATTTTAATACTCCCATTATTTTCTGGACTAAGTACCAGCCAATCTCTTCTCTCATATAACTCTAATAAAATTATTTCTTCCTAAAAATTTTACTTCTATCAAATTAAATACATTCTATCCTTCCTTTCTGCTCCAGAGAATCATTGATATCTCCCTTAGATTACAAAAGAACTAAGTTATGCTACTTAAATTTTCACCAATCTCTTATTTTTCTCTTATTGGAATTGTAAACTCAAATGATTCTACAGGAGAAAAAAAAATTCAGTACTTACAATATTTTGGCAGACCAACATTGCTAGGACACATAATTTTACCACTTGGACCAAACATTGCATCATTCTCACCTTGCTCTATGCAGCTTTGAATAAATTTTCCTTTCTCATCTGTGTTCTTATATCCATGATCTAGACTGAACTCTTGAATCTCTCCTTTCCTAAATTTACATCTGCCTCCTATCCCACCTTTTGACTCTCTCCAGTATGTAGGAAAACCGATAGTAAATCATTTACTATCCCTTTGGCTGAATCTCAAAGAAGTCTTAAGGAGTCAGGTGAAGATGTATAGCAATAGATGAGGAAATAATAAGATTATAATAATGTATGATTTTAAACAGTAAGATAATATTTGAACATAAAATGATCGGGCTGTGGTCTACCTAAATCATGAATTGACATTTTCCATATAATTTCCATTTACCTGTGTTTATTTGCAGGTTGGAGAAGCTTCATTATGGAAATTTAGGATTTATTCTTAATTATTTGGTGTAATGTTTTATGTAAACATTACTTTGTATTGAGATTTATACCTAACTTATTTGATGCACAGTATTAATTTGCACAAGAAACATAAAAATAGCAAAGTTAAAAATAAATTTGTATATCTTAATTAATTGATTTTTTTCTGCAACTTACCTACACCTCTGTAATTGAATAATCCAGATATTATACCTTCATACAATATTCTAAGACTGAGTAAAATTGAGATTTCATTTCACCTCTTTCTCTTACTTCAACATACTCTCTACAAGCCTGTTTCCCAACCTGTGGAATAAGCAAGATAAGATGACAGTTCCCTCTGGAGTGTATCAAAATACGCCAGAGCAATAAAAACTCTGATAGCAAAGATTAAGGTTTCTGACCCCATTTGTGGCATCTCAGCTTTTTAGAGAGCCACTGGAGAATGGCTTTGAACCTGCCCTCACTATCTCACTCTCCTCAGTGCACTGGGCGTTCCACAAACATTTTGAAACTAAGAAATCTCTCTTTCAGAATGGAGCTCTAGGGATGATTTAAATCTTTTAACCCACTGGCAAATTTTTCCATCCTGGAAGATTAACTGACCATCAATTTGATAAACTTTTGAAGACTTGAGGGAAAGTAATAGACGTCCACATGGAGCACATGGGGAACATATTAAAGGACAAATGTGCATTCTTGTTTAAAAGAGGTTACAACTCTGGAATCATGGAAATAAATGATACACACAATCAGAATAGATATGATCATATTAAGAATTAACTGTTGATATAGGCAACTATTTCCTATTGAGTTTAAGACACTATCTTAGGCATAAAGATGGATTAGGCACACAGCCTTGCCCCATGGATCCTTGCACTAGAAATAAGATATGGATGATCATGGAGAGGACAGAGTATAGTCAATACTAAGTGGCATAAAAAAGGTATGAGGGGTGCCTGGCTGGCTCAGTCAGTAGAGCATGCAACTCTTGATTTCAGGGTCACGAATTCAAACCCCACGTTGGGCATAAAGCTTAGTTAAAAATATATATATGTGAATCTGCATCATGGAAGATCACAAGAGAAAGTGATTACTCTCACAAAGAAAAATCAAGTAAGGCTTCCTAGAGAGAGCAGAATTTGAGCAAGTTTTGAAGAACTGTAAGAACTTAGTTATGGGTTAGTTATGGGATATGGGTAAAGAAAAGACCATCCCCAAAGAAAAAAACAAACTGTGGCGGGGACCAAAAGAGCTTGAACACCAAGAGTTTTATCTCAATTCTGCAGAACAGGATTTCCAAAACTATTGTGTAGAAGAACAATCGATGTCTATTGAGATGAAAATGAATATTCTATTAGAAATAAATAGAAGATTCCCGGAAGAATTGCATTTTGAAAGATCAAATACTCTGTAGATCAAGAGATCAATAGGGCTAGTGGTCATGGTGTAGAAACTATTATTCTGACCACTATCACCCCTGACACAGTTGCACTATTACACAGAAGCTGAAATCAGTGGGCTGTGGGGATGAGGTCCTGCCGGGTTATGAGGAAGAAAGAAGCCTGACTGACGCTGTATCTTGGAAAGGTAATCAGCAGCATTTCATATAAAAACAGCATAGATCGGGTGATTTTTTTTTTTTTTTTCTAAAATAGAGGCTGGATTATGTCACTTCTCTAATTAATACTTTGAAGTGGCTTCTCAACTTCTCAGAGTAAAATCCAAAATCCTTACTCTGGCCTTTAAGGCTCTAGGTCTAGCCCCTACTATCTCTAGGTCTAGTCCCTACTATCTCCTGATCTCCTGTTTTTGTTTTGTTTTTTTTCTCTCTTACCATCTCTCTCTGTCTTTCTCTGTCTCTATCAAAAATTCTGCTCCACCCACACTGCTCTTTTAACACCCAAAGCACACTTACACCCTTCCCTGCTATTCCTGTTCCAGAGAACACTGGCTCCCAGATTTATGCATGGCTCACTCTCTCACTTCCCTCAAGTGTCTGCTCTAATTCCCTTTAACTTTATTATAAATAACCACTCCATGGTAACTTTCATCTAACTTTCAATCCTCCTCCCCTGCTCTATTTGTATTTATCAGTCTTATCATCCTAGACTATATATTCTACATCCATATTTGTTTAGGTACTTGCTGTGTCTCCTCCCCTAGACAGGCTGCCCACAGAAAAAAAGAGACAGAGCAACTTCTGTATCCCCCGTACCTAGAATAGTGCCAGGCATGAGGTAGGTACTCAATACATAGGTCTGGAAAGATGCAAATGGACAGGAAACTAGAGGTGTGGAGAGACTACTTAGAAAGTGTTTTGTAACAGTGAATGTGAAAAGAAAATAAGGGCCAAACTTAGGTGGGAATAGAGTAGACAGGAAAGATTAATACTTAACTACAAATTATTTTGGGCATGGATCATGATGGAATGGGATGGGCGGTGAAGGCAGATGGTCTCTGGTTCAGATCCCAGACTCCCAACTTAGTAGTTGTGTGGCCATATGCAAAATGCTTCATCTCTCTGCACCTCAATTTCTCCCCAGTGTGAAAGGGAAAACGCCCCCTTTTTGGATTGCTATAGGTTATAGAGAAGTCGAATGCTTAGAGTATGGCCTTGGCGCTAGCAGGAGAGTGATGCATATTTCAACATATTTTAAAAATAGGATTAGATGCTTTATTTGTGTTGAATCTCCACACAGAGATTTTAAGTTGTACAAAGTAATGTATACCCTTATAACTTTTCTATTGTCCAATGTTCTTAGTATGGCTCTATTGCTATTTTTCACAGGATACCAAAAATAGAGCTATCATGAAAACTCCCATTTCTTGAACATGCAAGATCTTATTTTAGTACTGACCAAACATTATGAAGTGTATTTATATCTAATATCTTTAACATATTAGAAGGCAGGATCAGAGTGGTAAAGTAATCTGTCCATGGTCACACAGCATATAAACAAAGGAACTGAGATTCAAATTCAAATCTTTTCGGAAAACAAATTCATCTCCTGCTATTCTCATATACCTACTATGGCATTTTGTGGTTCCTGAATTGACAGCATTTTCCCCAGGGTGAGATCCATCTCTGCTTTATAATAAGTTTTCAAAACTATAGCTTTCTCTTTGCTTACCACATTTCACACCACATCCTTAAAATGGTTATTCATGTTGCCTCTTTCTTTGCAGACTTCTAATGACTCCCTACTACACTTTGATCCAAAAATAAATGTTAGATTATGACCTTTGAATGTTTACTCC
>CM052883.1:44281341-44349977 GCA_028534135.1 Potos flavus
CAGTGCCTTGCATAATACCTACATGGTGGTAGCACAGCTACAAATGCTGTTCTCTTTGACGTGGTGAGAGAGAAACAGAAGAGAGGAAATAAAGCTCTCACCTGTGAGAATTAAAGAGTCACTAGTGGATGTGATAGAACCAGACTCGAGCCTAAAAGGACTACTGTATATGCATATGCATTATTTTGCACAAGGTCAGAAGGGGAGATAGTTCTCTAGGAAATAGCATGAGCAAAATACATATAGCTTGAGATAACTATTCCATAAAGGACAGGGAAGAAATTGGTGTGACTGAAAAGGGACAATACATTATTACTCTACATAGGGATGTTGGTAACTAAGATCACTTTTCTAGTTCAGATGTAGCATCATGGGATTTGAGGCTTGATGATTCCCACATTTTAAACGTTTATAAGCTAAAACAGTTTAAAGAAATTCACACAATGTTCATGCTATAGTATATTGATTCCTATCTCAATGAAAGGTGCAACTATCTACTACCTTGTTGCACAAAGCTGATCTTCCTTGTCTTTAGATCTTCCTGTGTGTTTTGTCTGTCTGAATTGGCCCCCAATCACCTGGACTCTTACTAAAGAATTCAGCAAAGGCTTAACCTCTTCAATAATCTATCCCTGATCCCTGTACCTTGGGTTAAAAAATCTCTTATACTGTAATAGAATCACATTATTTTACCCCCATTATACTAATTGTATATTGTATATTATAGTGCAATTGCCAGTTCGCTTATGTGTCTCAGACATTAAGGGATACCCTACTTGAACTTAAGACATTGGTTTCATTAAATTTGAATCACTTATTTTACTACTCAATACATAGTAGTTTCGATTGCAGGCACCATTTTGGAGGAGAACTCTGTATCCATAGTTTAAGAATCAAACCTAAAAAACTTATTGCCATAAGTTAAAGATAATGGGAATCTTGCTGAAGAAAAATTGGGGGAAATTAGTCCCACTAAGTTAAATGGAAATGTGAGAGAGACATCTCTCTGATGTAGCCATCTGCTTTGACAAAGGAGTTAGGAATATTATTGAATATATTTTTTAGATACACGAGAAATAGCATATACAAATAAAATTTTAATGTTCATTCTCAATTTCTACTTAGATGTATTTTAATGTTAGCTTTTTTTCAAGGAGCTAAATGGGTTTTTTTTTTTTGCCTTTGCTTATCATAAAAGTACATATTCATTTAAATTTATTCAATGTTTATTAAGAAAATATTATGCAAAAAAAAAAGAAAATATTATGCAGATTGATTATGAGAGCAGTTATCCTCAGATGAACAATTCTTCCATTTTACAAGAGGATCCAGAAATTCCATGAAATGAATTTATACAGATTATTTGAGATAAAACTTGTCTTAAAAAGTAAAATACATTTTTTCATTTAGTTTAGGAAATAAAGCAAGATGAATGAGCCACTTGCATACATCAGCCTGAGTGTCTCTGAAGGGTGATGTGCAAGTTACTCATGACGTATTGCTGTCATCAGGCTTAGCATTTATTTCTTAACATTTTTCTCTCTGAAAAGTTTTAGTTCCCCATTTAATAATATTATTATAACCTGTTAAAGCATATGGATGCAGGATTAACTCTGTTTAATTATGACATCTAATTTGATATGTAGGAGTTAAATAAACTTTTATTTTATCAGTGAAAAGAGGTATAATAAAGAGCCTCTCCAGCCACCAAGCCCATCTCCAAGGAAATACTATGGATTAGTACTCACTTGGTTAAAGTCAATTACAGGGGCCGCAGTTCATATGCAGGAAAGTGCCAAGCTCTAATAAAGGCACTTCCTAGGTATGATTATTATAAAATTAGATGAAAACATTTATTAGGTTCACAGCAAATCCTTTGTGAAATGGAAGATACTGGAGCTGAAACACAGCCAGATTTGGTAACAGCATGCAAACAACCTTCAGAGTCAAAAATCATTCAAAAATGTCTAATCCCATAACTGTATCAAAGCTGGCAGGTGCTCACTACTGAACATTAATTTGGGAGATTTAGAAGGGATTTTAAAGATAACCTTCTGTGCCAAATATGTTAAGAGCAATGTGTCTCAGGATAAAAATACTGAATATTTCATAATCTGTAAGAAGGATGAAGATACAAAATGTGAGGGAGAGGATATTTTCAACCCCAGCGTAAATTATACAGTTTTCATTAGGCTTCTCTGTTTATACTGGTGGAATGGAATTGGTGCAAAAGCGTGCAAATAAAACCAGAATTGTTTCAGTTTGGGTATCATAAAATCACAGTAATCAGAAGGATGGCTCACAATCTGAAGGTATTTCTCACACAACAGCAAAAACATGGTCCTGAGAAGTAGTAATGAACACCTTGATAAGAATTTTGAAGGGCAGTGTTGGTAAAATCCTGTTCTTGCAGTTTCTCAGCAGTGCAGTAAGCTGAGTCCTATCCTAGCAAGTTTCCCAGTGCCGTGCAAGCCACTTTAAGGATCTTATGTGAAGCCTCCCACATTTATTACCTATGTCTTCTAGTGAGTTCTGAATCACTACCTTAATCAACTAAACTTCAGCAAGGGAAAAAGTTTACAGAAGAGCAAGAATATACCGAACGAGACTAAATGGCCAAAATACATTTGATCTCACAAAGAAATGTCAAAAGTGACATTAACCTGATTTAAAGTTATAAGATTTTGTGGATCAGAGGGGTAATGATTTTCTAAAATTATATTATCCCTTAATATGTATTCTTGGTTACATGAGCTTGAAAACACCAGATTAAAAATGTCACACAAGAAACCTGCTGAAGGAACACCTAGGGACAATATAGCATTGATTAGCCATCCAAGGAAAAGGAACTAATAGTTTAGAAAATATGTTATGATGCTTTTTCTAAATGTGGACAAAATACACTCTCATCAGAAGGACATTAGAAAGAACATGATTAAACAAATCAAAGAAATTGATAGAGAAGATATACATGTGCCTTTAGTATTCCCTAATCTTATAATTTCCCTAGAAATAGACCAAGGTGAGTAAGTGTATCCACAAAAAGTAATATTTTTATTTAATTGGGTTAATTTGGATTCACTTCTGCGATATACAATCAATCATATATAAGGGCTGTCAGCTTTACTTTCTTCCTTTAGAGCCTACAAACTCTGATCAATTTCTTCAACCATGTCTTTGTTAATATTTTCAATTCCATTTTCAATTTCCATTTTGGAACCCACCTAACAAACCAAAGCTGAAGCAATCCAACAGACTGATTTTTTTGTTCCTATACCTGGGCAGTTGAATCCAACTGGAGAAAATCACAAAATCCTCAGAAAATTGCCTCTATAAATTAATGTTCTCTGAGCTCAATAGGGCCATTTACCCTGCTCACCAATTCTCTGTTCTGATAAGGTTTTTCTCCATTTTCCATAATATCTGATCAAACCATTTCTTATCTCTTCAACCGTCCTACCCTAATACCTTCCCACTCATTCTCAGCAGAAAATCTTGTCTCCCACTTCACAGAAATATAGAAACACTCAGATAAGAACTCCTTCAAATTCCTGACACCCCATCTGCAAAAGCGATGGTGAATTATAACCAACTTCTTTCTCTCGTTATGATAGTAAATGTCTCATTTGACTGAAACTAACTCCTCCACTTGTTCTCTGGATCCCATAAATGCTACCTCGAGAATTTCATTTCAGTCATTAGACCTTATCCTATTTCCCCCCATAAGTTCTCTCTTTATCTACTTGCATTTTTGAAAACTCCTCATGTCTTTTCCATTTGTTTTTATACTTCAAGCCTTCTGCAGTTTTCTTTCCCTCTCTACTCCCTGGCATTGCCAAGCTTTTTGAAAAAGACATCCAAATCCTTATATCTGCTTCTTCTTTTTTCATTTATTGTTCAGATCACTGCAATATCAATGTCATCTTTTAGTCATCCATTGAATGATCTTTCGGGAAGACTAGTAATGAATTTTTGTTGCTATATGCAATGAATTCCGAGTTTTCATTTGTCTAGTCTCCAGGGAGTGTTTAATATTGTAAATCATAACCTGCTCCTTGAACCCAAAATTTCCTTAGCTTTCTCAATGTTAAGCTCTTCTGGTTCTTCTCCTACCCCCCTCCTTGATGGCTCCTTCTCAGCTTCCTTGCAGATTTGCCTTGATGAACTCATCTATTTACAGGACATTCTAACCTGTGTGCTGATGGCCACCTTGACACAGTCTCTATGGCACCAGTCACTCATTCAGGTCACCTAATTCACTCAACACACTTGTAGCATGGCATTCTGTATGCTCCCCTATGAAAAAAAAAATGAAAGTGGAATGTCTAGATTCATTTCCAATCAGGAATCTTCATTCCATTATCTCCCACAAAACAAATTTGTATGCAAGTCTGGAAGCCTACGATTCCTCTGGCAGTATGATTAAGGAGATATTTTCTGTGTTTATCTTGTCTTTGTAAGGTTTGAGTGATAAGCAAAAACTTAAAGAATGAAGGCAAAAGTTTAAAATACAAGAAAATGCAGGAGAATGACTTCGCGATCTTTTGTCAGGGAAGATAATTGAAAGATCAGTTTCAAACTAGGAATACACATTTAAACACCTATAACTGGAAGAAGATTGGTATCCAGAATTTATAAACTCTGAATAAATAAGCAAAATAGACATACCAGGTAAAACATAAAAACGGGTATTTCATAAAAAAGTGTAAGATGTAGCAAAGTTTTTGAAAGATGGGAGAGGTCTCTTGAGGCAGAATGATCCCTCAAAACACCCATTCGTAATCCCTGAGACTTATGGAGATATTACCTCACACGGCAAAGAGACTTTGCTGGTGTGATTAAGCAAAAGATCTGGAGATCAAACATTATTCTGGATTCTTTGGGTGGAGTTAATGTAATCAGAGTCTTTAAAAGTGGAAGAGGGAAGCAGATGAGAGAGTCAGAGAAAGGTGTGAGTCTGGAAGAAAGGCAGGAAGAGATCCAGGTGTGTAGGCCTAAAGCTGGAGCACAGACGCACAAGCAAAGCAATGCAGGCAGCCTCTAGAAGCTGGAAAAGGCAAGGGGACACAGTCTCCCCTCGTGCCTCCAGGAGGAAGGAAATCCTGACAACACCTTGATTTTAGTCCAGTTAAGACCCAGTTGAGATGGCTGACATTCAGAGCTTGTAGATAATAAAGTGGAATGGTTTTAAGCCAGCAAGTTTGTGGTTGTTTATTACAGCAGCAAAAGAAACACCCATCTCTTCAATTCTAAATTATGTTGGGATGCTGTCCAACCTGATTTTGAGATACTCTAAAATACACCAATATTACAAAACTTGAAAATCCATCCATCCATCCATCCATCCATCCCATTGGGGAGCTGCTGGAAAGCCAGAGGGCAGAAATGACAACAAAGGCCGCCACCACCACCTTCTCCACCACCACCGCTTAGTTTGTGTTTAGCTGTGCAGATGTTTTGCAAAAATTAGCTACTTATATTCTGTATTTAAATCCAGCAAATAAATTCATAGGGCCAGACACATTATTCCCTGTTGACAAATAAGGAAACTCTGAGAAGTTAAGAGAATTATCAATTGTTAAAAGCCACAGTACTAGTAAATTTGTATGGGACTAAAATCATTTAATAATAAAAATGAATTTTATTTGTGAGATCACTAGAGATACAATGATTTGCTTAATCAGTAATCCAATTATCTATAATGTATACATTATTATGCATATATTATGTGCTATAATTAATATAGCTATAAATATAATTATATATATAAACATATAATTTTATTGAAGGACTCCTATCTGTTGAGTCAACATTTACATAAAACATAATCACAGGTAAAAATTCCTCAAAATGTGCCATGGATCCTAAGAAACGTTAACAATTAACTCTATAGGACTAGTCTTTAGACTAAAACCATTGGGGTAAGAGGAAAAGAGCCATTTGAGAATAGTTCTTATTCAACCTATTTGGACAGGTATTGAATTATATGTGAATATCAGTTTAATAATTTGCTCTAAATTTCACTGAACTAGAGCACTATGGAGGACGGAGTGTGATCCAGGTATCTGAAATATATGTCTCATATTCACATCAGACTGAATCACTATAATATTTTTACTTTGATCCCCATTCAAGTGAAATTTTACTGAAGTAACAGAGGAAGTGAAAATAAGATTGAGTCAGTTGGGGGCAGGAAGGAGGGAGGGAGGGAGAGAGAGAGGAAGAGAATGAGAGAGAAAGCCTAGGAGGATGAGTTTGGACTGAGGGAGGAAAAACATGGCAAACTTGAGGAGAAAAAAGTGAAGCTACTGGCAATTATTTCTTTATTGCAGCATTTTTTTGAGGTTTATAAATATATCAAATCAAGCACTGAGGAAAATGGTTTACAAATGCAGAACTCTAAAAAAAATAAGATCAAAAGAAAATCAAAGACAGCATTAAAAAGATTAAGTTTAAAATGGTGGATGTAGATCAGCTTTCCATTTCACTGTTATTTAGTCAATTGAGGTCCAATTTCGACCGTACACAGAAACATGAATTGATTTTAATGGCATCTATGGAAAAAAAAATTGCCTCAAATACTCTAACAAAAAGATTCCAATAAAGCAGATATGCCTATAATGGTTTTGTTGCTCTGTGCCTCAAAACCGGAATTGTATAGTGAAAGAGAAAGTATATAAAGAAAGAAAAGTCAAGTTGGTACTCAGAGCAAAGCGAGTGCAAAGATCCTTCTATATCATCAAGCCCTAACTTTCAGCTCATCAGTTGTCAGTTTAAAAAGCACACGATTAAATCTTGTTTCTACAGATAACACCTGTCAGAAACAAAAATGATAAATTCACCTGAAAGGTACAGGTGAAGTTTAATAATAACTATGGAATGTATGTTTGCTTGTATTTGCTTTTAAAGAAGCTGGCAAATAGTTATAAACTTTTACAAAAATAGAGTTGAGCTAAATTCAACACATCTTCAGCTTTATAAAAGTTCACATACTCTGTGTTTACTCACCTATTCTAAACTTGTTTTTTTCTTGCATATGCTTGACCGAGTGCTTATGAATTTTTAAGCAGTTGGGATCAAATAAACACTGAAAAGTAAATAAAGGCATTTCTAATACTATCAGGGTGTTATGGTGGATTTGCACCCCAGCAAAAATACATGAAGAAAATGTATTCTCATCAAACAAGACCCTTTCACAATCCTACTCTTCTTTAGAAGCTTACATTCTATAATTGAAGGCTGGAACTTTCCTCTTGTTGATTTCATAGTATGTGTAATAGAAGTTAGTCTATCTACTCATGTTCCTGGATATTAATATACTGAAACACTTCTAAGTATAGTACATAACATTTGGATGTCACTGTTTTGGCACAGTGACAACTTTGCCTTAGAATTATTCTGTTCAGACCTTGAAAAATTAAATTTTTTATTTTTTTTAAGTTGCCATGTCATATACATAACAGACATCCTACTGCATTCCTGAGTCTCCCCTAACTACAAGTTTATCATGTCCCTAACTCTCAGAACCACTGGAATCAAGGATGCAATTAGAATCCCTAATTGCATATAATGTAGAGAGATGCTAGTCAAGGGTTTGAGAAGAGGCAGAGTGTAAGAAATAGGGCAAGGCTTGGAGATACCATGAAGTTTAGGGATGTGCAGTTTATATCTCATGTAATTCATAAGAACAGTTTCTTAACATGTTTTTTTTTTTTTTACCATTTTGTTACAGCTGCATCAAAACAGCTGCTTCTGTTAGAGACCATCAGAAAACAGATGGTACCCTCAAAAGGTAATTAAGGAGAGTTTAAGGAAGGAGCTTTCACACATATTTAGGCAGGGTTAAGGGAAAGACATGGCCTGCTGGAACATTCTACAAGAATCAGTCATGCGAAGCTGTGACCACCACAGCGCTGAACCCAGAGAGTATAGCTATAGCTGAGTTCTGAAGCCATCCGGTTATTAAAGGTAAGGAAACTCGTTTGAATGTATAGGTAGAGGACACTTCTAGGAGCAAAGAAAGTAGTGGAGAGTAATGGAAAAGGATCTGGAATGGGAAACAAGAATAGCTAAGCACAGTTTTTTTGTTTTGCCCCTCAGGATACACATTTCTTTTTCTGTATATCAGTCATCATATTATACCTGGTTGGTGTCAATGGAATCACAATCCTACCCAAAACCGGAATTGAAACAGTGGCTGCCATCAGTATACTCTTTTATATGATGGGAACAGGGGGAAAGCAGGCAGAGTGAGAGGAGATACACATGTTCCATGAAAAACAATGATTATCTTTTTAGCAAAAAAAAAAAAAAAAGGTTGGTGCTCTCATCCTTGTTTTTATTTATTTTTCAAATTTGTAAAATCAGATAATACTAGCCTCACGATGGGCTGTTTGGATGCTATCATTGTGTAGTGGCCCATGATCCAGCATTCAGGCTCTGTTGAGGCCCCATAGCAAGCATGGAGCTGCTTTTGAAGCATGGAATAGCATCTCCTGAGGAGGACATGGCCTTATTCCAAAGCCCAAGACGTCTGTACCGTGATTACCATATTGAAACTGGTCAGAGGCTCCTACAATACCCATATATTCCAGAAACTTCCAGTATATAAAACTCAAGTGACAGGCCAGTTTGCCTGCAGCTTAGATTTGCTGAAGAAAGACCTTACACAGATATTTTCTGTATTTTTTCAAAAACAATATAAGTGTGTTCTCTTAGTGATTGTAACAGCTCCTATATTCAAGGAAATATATTATTTTCATCAGAGAAAGGTATCAGATTGTTTTAAGATTTTTTTTCTACAAACCCTAAGGAAGGCTTTTTTCTTTACTTCCACCTCTATTCCTCTCTACCCCAATCCTTAGTTGTTTGTTTATTATTTTCCCAACTCCTTCTGCAAAGAGGCACTCGGCTCATCTCTGTGCAAAACATAAGCAAACTCAAGTCATCAATATAGTTTGTGAAAGAAGAGAAATCTGCTCATTCATGCAAGATAATTATTTCTTTTGCTTTCCTCTCCCAACTTTGAGCAATGATTAACTCCAATGAGGGTGAAAACTCTGCTTCTTCAGGAAGTGACTCTATTTTAGAATGGCATTTTACATTGTAAAGTTCTATACCACAGAATCTTGATAAAGTACTTTGAGAAGCTCTTTGTGGAGTAACAATTTTAGCAGAGGTAAATTCACATTAAGTTTTCTGCAACAATTAGAGCAATATGATTGGCAGGCCTAGGATGATATGATGTCTATTTTATGCACTGCAGCTTGGATAAAAATGGTTGGATATGCAATAAGGAGAAGTAGGGGTTATGCTGTGGAAACTTACTTCACCAATTTGAATATTTATCTTATTGTAGGCGTCCTAGGAGATTTCAAGTTTAACTCAACATATGGTCTGTAAATTTTAAATTAAATTTATTTTATAAATTTGACACAATAGGAGTTAAGCTCAAATGAAGGATATAAGCATATGGTGGATTTTCCACTAATTGAGAGCCTTACACCATGAGAAGTAAGTAGAAGAGGGATTTAGTAGCTTTAGTTTCATTTTTATGACTATATATAACTGAACAGATTACTTTTATTGTTTGTTGTTATTCTAAAGCATAGGTGAAAAAGATTTTTTTTACTAATGCACATTCAAGGAAATACTGTTCCACTAAAACAATTTAGATTTTTATAGATGTATATATTTTCATATAAAATTATATGCATATATGCACTCATGTATTCATAACTGCATGTATTTCTTCTCCCCCAACAGTTATTCCTCTTTTTTACTGCTTTATTGAAGTACAATTGACAAATAACATTTTAAGATATTTAAGGTGTACAATGTGACAATTCGACATATGTATACATTGTGAGCTATCCCCCTTTAATAAGACAGCACATTTCCAAATGGTAGAAATCTCTAATCTCAGGACATCTTTGGAGAGGCATTTTTCAACCTCCCACACACCTCCCAGTAACTATAATCCTCTCTAACCTAGCTCCTGCTCCCAATACTCCACAAAAATCACCCTGAATAAATTCACCACGAGTCTGAATCCCCTAAATGCACAAATATTTTTAGTCCTCATATTATTCCCAGTATCTGGATCAGTTGACAACTCTTTGTAAGAAGAAGAGTTTTCTTCTTAAAATACTTTTTCCTTAGCTTCCTTGACACTGTTCTCTCATGATTCACTGGTTCCACTTTCCCTTTACTTATTCTTTTTACTTACTCATATTTACTTTATTTTTTTTTTACTTACTCATGTTTAAACAAAGAACACACTTTTCAGACCTGATTGTAACTCATCAATATGATAAATGTATTTTCCTCTTATCCTCCCGCTTTCTATTGTACTGTTCTCAGAAAGGTAGACATAGTCGTTAAGCTGAATGTTTTATTTGTTGTAAATTAAACATCGAGTAGAATGGCTTAGGGCCATGAGCATTCCAAACAGCACAAAAATCTTTATTTATGTTTGGTGAAGTGACAGAGCCAGGAAATGTTAGGTATTTTGCCATCCTTTGTCCTAGCCTCTTCACTTTTGGCCACATCCAAGCTCCTTCTGATTTTGCTAATACAGCAAGGCCACTATATCCAGAAGTAGCTCTGGACAAAACCTACCAGCTTCCTGAACCAGCTTCCACCACACAAAATGCAGACCTCCAAAATAGCTGTGGATACTGAGAGTCTAAGAGATTCATTCATTCCCTTTGTGCCTGGATCATGTCCCTGAGTTTTCCTTCCAAATCATGGGGGTCTGAAGAATTCTACTGAGAAAAGTGGTAACTATGGAGTTGCCCAAATTTTCTTTTCTCCCCTCATTTTCTATGATTCCTCACTGGTGCTTGTGAGAGGAGAGTGAATCTTATTTTCTCTGCTATCATTTTCATTTCTAGCCTAAAGCTTTTGGGGTGTGAGACAAACTTTTCTTCTGTTTCCATGGCTGAAATGGGATTTTTCTTGTTTTCTGGGAAAATTATTTTTGGTATTTCAACAAAGATCTTGGGGTAAGAGAGCTGGATAGATACCTCTCTTCAAGCAGCTGCTATTTTGAAAATAATACTACATACTAGGTTTTGTTTTTTTGTTTTGTTTGGTTTGGTTTGGTTATACAACTTTTGCCAATTTTTTCAGTCTGCATGCAGAAGGAAATTAAGGGTCTCTACAATCAACTGTATGACTCCTTATCATCAGTTCTTAAATGTGATTTGCAGGTTTTCTCTTATACATAAGCATAATCCAGGATGAAACATCTCCCCTTAAATGTTTCAGAAAATGTTCTGAGATCCACAGGGGAAGGAAGCTCTAGGATTCCCACATGAAAAAAGTTGTAATATTCATTTGGGTATTGATAGAGCATGTATTTCGTAAACAAAGAGAAACAGGAAATATATATTTTAAAATACACATTTTAAAAACAATGAGAGTTACCAGAAAAAAGATAAAGTGTATATGTTAAATATACATATTTGAGAATCACAATATTTTTATAGAGTTTTTTTATTTTAGAATAAATGAGATAAAATTATTTCTATGGGGGTGCTGATTTCCCTCATTACTGCCTTATCTGGAAGTTATAGAAAAATATGATTTGATAAGCTGAATCATCTATTCCTATTTCTGAAGATACATTGTAGTTCTAAAGTTTATTATACAGAAGTAAAGAAAAAATGGATCTCAGGAAAAGAGAAATAGCACATTTTTGGAACAGAAAAAAAAATCACTTTGTGTTGAAAACTGGTATTTTCATTCTAGGAAACTTTAATCCAACTGGTTGTGTGTGAAATAATGAGCCCAAGAGTCAACAGACTTTTTTTTTTTTTCCAATAGCAAAGGTCACAAGCTTTTGGTTGTACATACTGGAGCTGTTCAAACTTGCAGGGTACATGAGCCTCATTTGAAAAGCCTTTCTGTGTGATGGCTACTGTGTCTCGAGTATAGCTTAGTTCAAGGGTAAGGGTGGCACATTCAAATGCTGAATTTAGACAAGAATCATAAGAAATATAATTTTGTGGGCAATTGCAAAATGACATTTAGTCATCCCAAGTAACATCTTAGTATAGTTCCACTTCAAGGGTATGGTCATTTTAGACATTAGTTAAATACATTGTTTTCTAAAATGCTGGGAAAACTAGTTAAATTATGCATTTATATAGAGATTAAAATATTGTGATAGTTGGGGCACCTGGGTGGCTCAGTGGGTTAAAGCCTCTGCCTTCGGCTCAGGTCATGATCTTAGGGTCCCTTGATTGAGTCCCGCATCAGGCTCTCTGCTCAGTGGGGAGCCTGCTTCCCCCTCTCTCTCTGCCTGCCTCTCTGCCTACTTGTGATCTCCCTCTCTGTGTCAAATAAATAAATAAAATTTTTAAAAAAATATTGTGATAGTTAATTTTATGTGACTGGGTCACTGGGTGCACAGATTAAAGGTTTTTTCTGAGTGCGTCTATGAGGGTATTTCTGGATGAGATGAGCATTTGAACAGGTGAACTCAGTAACACCTCCCCAGTGTGGATGGGCATGATTCCTTCTTGCCTGCCTGCTTGAGATAGGACACCAGTCTTCTGCTCTTGGACTTGGATTAAAACTCTTGGTTCCCATAATCCTCAGGTCTTTGGACTTAAACTAGTATTACACTACTGGCTTTCTTGGGCCTCCAGTTTCCAGACAGCAGGTTATGGGAATTCTCAGCCTCCACAAAAGCAATACTCCATTCCTGGGGCCATTGTAGAGATTAGTGCCACCATCGAGGACTTGAAAGATGCAGGGGTGGTGATTCCCACCCATCCTCACTCGGCTCTCCCAATTAGCCTGTGTAGAAGACAGATGGATCTTGGAGATTGGCACTGGGTTATTGTAAATTAAACCAGGTGGAGACTCAAATTGCAGCTTCTATACCAGATGCAGTTTAATTGCTTAAGCAAATTAATGCATCCCCTGGTACCTAGTATGCAGTTATTGATCTGAAAAACACCTTTTCTCTACTTTGTCTGTAAGGTTCACCAAAAGCAGCTTGTTTTTAGTTGGCAAGGCCAGCAATACACCTTCAGTCTTACCTCAGGGTTAGGTCAAATATTACCCTATGTCATTATTTAGTTCACAGAGACTTTGACCACCTTTGTCTCCACAAGATGTCACACTGAACATTGATGACGTGCTGCTTGAACCTAGTAAGCAATAGGTAGCAACTACTCTAGACTGAATAGTGATATATTTGCATACCAAAGGGTGAGAAAGAAATCCAACAGAAGTTCAAGTAATTCTCACCTCAGTGAAATTTTCAGGAGCCCTGGTATGGGTGATGTTGAGATATCTCTTCTAAAATGAACGGTAAGTTGTTGTACCTGGTCCCTCCTACGACTAAAAAGGAAACACAATGCCTAGTGGAGCTCTTTGCATTTTGGAGGCAACATATTCCTCATCTGGGTGTGTTACTTTGGCGCATTTACTGAAGGACCTTAAAATCTGCTATTTTTGAGTGGGGCCCAGAAAAAGAGAAGGCTCTGCAACAGAACAAGATTTTCTGTAGCTTGGGCCATAGGATCCAGCAGATCTATGGTGCATTAAGAATTGATGGCAGATAGTGATGCTTTTGAAGCTGTCAGCAGGCCCTTTTTAAGTGCATTGCAACTCAGACCCTTAGGATTTTGAAGCAAAGCCTTGTCATCCTCAGCTAATAACTATTCTCCTTTTGAGGAACAGCTTTTGCCTGCTACTGGGCCTTAGTAGAAACTGAATGCTTAACCATGAGCCACCAAGTCACCAAGTTACCATGAGAACTCACTTCATCACACAATATATGCTGTCACGTAGCTCATGGAATTCACTGGTCTCACCATGTTCCCCACCATCCTGAAGAGCAAAATTTTGCTTTTCCCATGAATTTATGTTCTGCTGGCTCAAAATCTTTGAGGAAGTAATCCTTCTACTAGGAGACACAAAAATAATTCTGTTCAGCTAAAAGTTAAGACTGCCACTTAGGCAGTTTGAGTTTCTGATGCCTCTGAATCAGCAGGCAAAGAAGGAAGCTGCAGTATTGTCTGGGGTGAATGATTCTGACTACCAAGGGAAATTGGACTACTCCCCCGTGGAGGTAAAGGAAGAGACTGTTTGGAATAAAAGAGATTCCTTAGGGGATCTCATAGTATTACCATGCCCTGCAATTAAGGTCAACGGAACAGTATAACAACTCAATCCAGACAATACTACTAACGGCACAGATTCTTCAGGAATGAAAGTTTGATCACTATACCAGGTAAAGAACCAAGACTTGCTGAGATGCTTGCTGAAGTCAATGGGAATACAGAGTGAATAGTGGAAGAAGGTAGTCATCAATACCAGCTATGAGCATGTGACCACCAAAGATTAGATATATTTGTTTTCCTTCTTTCTTATTCCTTTATTATGTAACATGGATACATAAGATTTATTGACTTTATATCACTGCATTAATTACTGTTAATTTTACATTGCACTATTTAAATTAAGGAATATCAAATTGAAGAGTAAATATTACTCAAGGACTTTACCACCTTTTCTGGAAAGGGATTATTGAACTTTTGGCTTATGCTGGCTAGTTGTAATATGTTAGGTGGAATTATGACCTTGTTATTTTATTTATTTGGAGAAAAATATGGTTTAAGGAGATTCATATGAGTTCCAAGTTGACAAAGGGTGGACTTGTGAGAGTTAAATTTTTTTGTCTATTTGAATAGGCCAGAGTGTATCCAGATTAAACATTTCTGGGTGTATCTGTGAGGGTATTTCCAGATGAGATTACCATTTGAATTGGTGGACTCCTAAAGTAAGTTACCCTTCTCCATGTAGGGGGCATCATCCAATCCTCTGATGGTCTGAACAGGACAAAAAATGGAGGAAGGGAGGATTTACTCCCTCCCTGCCTGCCTACCTGCCTGACTGAGCTAGGACATCAGCGTTCTCCTATCCTTGGACTGCACTATTACATTTGTTTCTCTGAAGAACCCTGATTAATACAAATATGCAAGAATATTATACTTTTAGTGCTAGCCAAATAATATAATTAAGTAAAAAAATTTAAATATTACTGTAGTGCAATTCAAGGAAACTAAATAAAATCTCCTGCTTACACTTACATACCTGCCAAGCCCCTCCCTCCACCATCACTACTGACTTTCATGTTATCTCAAATTTAACAAATTCAGATCTATTTCTTTGAATCTGTAGGTACATCTCTAGTATGATTATTAAAATAAAAATGTAGCAATCTGTGATATTTCTTTTATTAATTATCACCCTGGGAGTAATTAGAAAGGGCAGCAACCTCAGAGCAACTTAGACTTATGGGAGCAGAGGGGTTTGACAAAAATGCTGAGTATGTGGACTGCAAACTTTGTCTCTATCAACATTTTACTGGAGAACTGACTGTAATTGTTAAAAGCCTGCAAAGGCCATGTCACAAAATGATGAAGAGTGTCACTTCTGGAACCAAATTACCAAGGTTTGAATCTGGGCTAAAACAGTTTCTAGTTGTGTGAATTTGGCTATGTTATCTAACATTTCTCTCACCGTTTACTCATTTGTAAAATGTGGACAATACCTTACAGGGTTATTTTAAATATTAAATATATTAATAAGTAAAAAAAAGTGCACAGCATATTTTAATTAAGAAGTGTTACCATGTTTCAAAAAGTAGTGAATACAGTGGATATTTAATAATATATGGCTTTAAGTTACATATTTCTTAGACTAAAATCTGCCAAGAACATAAAACCTTTACATATATATTTATTTATTTATTTGTAGTAGTACTTTCTGCAAATGCATCCTTAGCAATATTTTTTCTGGCTAGTTTTACCTATATTTATGTATAAATTTGAAACTTGTATGTAATAAAAAAACCTCTGAATACTTACCAAATTATGTTTAAGTGTGCCATTTTAAGATCTCACTATGATTTGAACTCCACAGACTTGTATAAATATGGGCATATGTTCCCATCCTTTTACGACATATTAAACATTTTTAATTTAAATTTAACAGTTTTCAATTAATTTAGCTCTTATATTTTCTTGAAGCTTTCATCTACTTAGAGATAAAACATGTACTCTACATATGTTTAATTATTTCAAATTCCAAGAAACACATAAATTTTATGGCACCCTAAAATGTACTTTTAATAGTTTTTATTATTGGGGCGCCTGGGTGGCTCAGTGGGTTAGAGCCTCTGCCTTCGGCTCAGGTCATGATCTCAGGGTCCTGGGATCGAGCCCTACATCGGGCTCTCTGCTCAGCGGGGAGCCTGCTTCCCCCTCTCTCTCTCTGCCTGCCTCTCTGCCTACTTGTGATCTCTCTGCCAAATAAATAATAAAATCTTTAAAAAAAAATAGTTTTTATTATTTAATTCTATAGTTCTGTATAACTGAGAAGAAATAAAACCAGCAAGAATAAAATAATTTTCTATCACTTCTCAACAATTAAACTATGTAAGTTTTAATTTTTCCCCTTCATCTAAGTGTCATATCATAAGTTTATTTTTTAAAAGTCCAATATCATACTAGCAATTGTGATCTGCAATTACTCCAAGGAGTTTCTGAGATTGGGGGTGGTATGTAGAGGATAATATTAATAATTTTTGATGAAGTTGCTATTCTATGTTGGTTACTCAGGTTTCTGACTACTTTTTGTGTTTATAACAAATATTTTTCTTCAATGAAATACCATAAAAAATGTAAATGGATACTTTATCATGTTCATTTATTTCATATTGGTTTACTTAGGTTACTATGTTTATAACATGTTTTGACTAGTTTTGACTAGTTTTACCATATCTACTTTACCGTATTTTTATACTTACATATGCATTCCATATTTATCCCAGTTATTTTACGTATTTCATGACTGAATTTTCGTATAAACTCACCTCAGAATAAGAGTTTTTTTTTCTTTCTATAACTAGTATCTCTATATCTAGTATGTCTCTGTTTTCCAAGGTCTTAAGTGAAGGTAGTAGGCTTAGGAAGTGGGGCCATGTTGGGGTAAAGCCAAATGACTTGGGCCCAGTTAACCACTTAATCCTCACAACTAAGAAGCTATGAGGAAGACTATCTAGGCACTAATTTTCCTATTTAAAATATAAGAAAATGGACAGAAAACAGTTTAATGATCTTTATATTTCATTCAGGACCCAGGTGGATAATCCAGAATAAGCTCCTCTTTTCAATAACCCTAACTTAATCTCATCTTTGTTATATACAATAATAATCACAAGTCCCAGGTTAGGATGTAGACATCTCTTCTTGAGGGCCATCATTTAGCCCACTACATAGGGTAACCCCATCAATCAGAAGAGACGTTACATAGGGGGAGAAAATCCGGTAATATGTTGTCTGTAAGAAATTCATTGAACAAAAAAAGATTCAAAATTCTGAACCTAAATTTTTATAGCTAGATACAATAGGCAAATATAAGCCCCCAAATAACTCAATATAGAAATTTTAATATCAAATGATATATAATTTAAGCAAAAGTATCATGAGTAGTAATACTTTAAATACATGCAAATAGAAAATAGATTTCAGAAGTTACAACAATTTTAAATTGTTAATATATAGCCCCCAAATTTATAAATACACAACTAAAAAGCTGGGAATGGAAAAAGAACAAATAAACTATTATAGTTTTAAATTTACCTTCAGAAAGAAATATACCAATCACATAATAAAAGGAAATTTATATATGAAATTATAATAATGTGATTAATATGCTTGAAACAAAAAAAAAGACTAAAAAGGAGACTTTTTTAACTTGACCTAGTGTATATATTAAAAATTAATGACAAACATGATTTTCTTTTTGTTTTTCCTTTTGTAGTAAGAGCATTTAACATAAAATCTACCCCCTTGGCAAATTTTTAAGTATATACAACATAGTATTATTAATCATAGGCCCTATATTGTACAGTAGATCTCCAGAACTTTTCTTGTGTGTGTAACTGAAATGTTGTATGCTTTGATTGACATCTCATCATTTTCCCCCTGCCCAGCCCTTGGTAACTACCATTATATTCTCTGCTTCTATGTGTTTGACTAACAAACATGATCCTTAATAGAAAATTGTTAGAAATATTTCCTGTGGGACCTGAAACAAGATAAGAATTCATTATAGCCACTTCTAATGAACATAGGATTAAAATTTATAGCCAAGAAAATTATTTTTTTAAATAATATATAACAGTTATAAGGACTTGTATAGAAAAGTCAAAATGTTATTTGTAGATGATATGATTATCTATATAGAAAACCAACAGGAATAAGGGACACTTATAGAACTATGAGAAAATTTAGCAAATATCCTATTGTGCAAGACCAACTTATGAAGCCATCTGTGTTTTTCTATATCATCAATAGTCAATTAAAATATAATAGAAAATGAGATATTATTCATAACATCAGAAAAAGAGATGATACAGATGGATAACTTTTCTTATGAAATACTATGGCAAAACAACAATGCTATGATTTAAGCAAAATGGTGAAATTGGTGTAGGGCCTTATAAATAATATGAGTATAGTGGGCTAAATGGTGACCCTTCAAAATACATGTCATGACCGAGTTTCTGGACCTATAAATATCACCTTATATGGTAAAATGGTGACCATTATTTTATATGGCAAAAAATGTGTTTCAGGATCTTGAAAGGAGGAGGTTATCTGGATTATCAAGTTAGGCCCTAAATCCCATCACAAGTGAGAAAGAGGCAGAGGGAGGTTTTATACACAGATACATAGAGAAGAAAGTGATATAAAGATGGATGAAAGAGAGATGTGGTCATGAGTCAAGGAAAGATAGATGTGGCCATAAACCAAGGAAAGTCAATAACAACAATAAGTTAGAAGAGGAAGGGATGGGTAACCCCCAGAGCCTCTGGAAGGAATGTGGCGCTCGTGACACCTTGACACCTTTCATGTTACTCTGAGAAATAATTTGTGAGGTGAGACCCAGCATCTTTGAAGAGCTTTTGGTATCTCTTTTCTGTAGGTCAGAAAAATTACAGTGGGAACTGCTGCTAGTGAACAGTGATCCTTATGTGAAATGGGGGTAACTGATGTCATGGTGCCAGGGAACAAGGACCAGAACTCAAGACAAGGTGGGTCTGGTTGCCAAAATGGATAGTGGAGTCAAAGCAGTAACCAGAAGAGTTGAGAAAGAGATAGGGAGTCTATGAAATTCTTGATTAGTGAAATGTAATGGAAGAGTTCTATGTTGAGTAACTTGAATCACCAAAACAGAACCAAGTTCCCTCAATCAATTCCCAGATGTGAACCAGTTTATAGACCCAGAACTCCTTGAATGAAGAGAAGGCTGGCTTCCTTTGATCTACCTACATTGCCAAATATATATACTGTTGATCTTTCTCCTGGACTTCTTAAAAGGGGCATATAGCCTTTTAGTAGGTTTACTATAAACTGGGGAAAAGGAAATATCCAGAATTTTTGAGGATTACTAGACATTGTCTCTGAAGTGACACTAATTCCAAGAGATCCAAATGTCATTGTGGTTTATTACTCAGAGTAAAGATTTATGGAGGTCAAGTGATCAAGGGAGTTTTAGATCAGGTTCATCTTCTACTGGGCCCATTGTGTCCTCAAGACCATCCTGTGGTTATTTCCCCAGTTCCAGAATGTATATTGGAAAAGAATTACTTAGCAACTGCCAGAATTCACATATTGGCTCCCTTACCCATGGAGTGACAACTGCTGTGGTAGGAAAGGTGATGTGGGAGCCACTAGAACTTCCTCTATTTAGGATAAATAGTAAACCAAAAGCTATATCACATTTATGGGAGTATTTCAGAAATGAATGCCACCATCAAAGACTTGAAAGATGCAGAGGTGCTGATACCCACACTACATCCCTATTCAAATTAACTTATTTGTCCTGAGCAGAAAACAGGTGGATCTTGTGGAATGGCAGTGGAGTTTTATAAAATTAACCAAATGATGACTGCAATTGCAGCTGCTATTCCAGATGTGACTTCATTGCTTCAGCAAATTAACACATCCCCTGGTACCTAGTATGCAGCTATAAATCTGGCAAATTTTTTTTTTTTCCTTGAGGAGTGGTAGTAAAGATCACAAGAAGCAGTTTGCTCTCAGCTCCCAAGGCCAGCAATACACCTCCATTGTCCTCCCTCAGGGTTATCTCCAGCCCCATGTAATAATTTAGTCTGTAGGGAGCTTGACTGCTTTTCTTTTTCACAAGATATTACACCAACCTATTATATTGATGATATTATGCTTTTAGGTATAATGAACAAGAAGTATCTATTACTCTAGGCTTATTGTTACAACATTTGCATGTCAAAAATGCATGCAACAAAATTTCAGGGGATTTTCACCTTAGTAAAATTTCCAGGAGGCCTGTGGTGTGGGGCATTTTGAGACATTTCTTCTAAGGTGAAGGATAAGTTGTTGCATCTGTTCCCCTTCTATAAGAAAAAAAGAGGCAGTTGCTAGTGGATTTTTGGATTTTTGTGGAAATATATCCCTCACTTGGGTGTTATATTCTGAGCCAGCTAGCAAGTAGCCTAAAAGTCTGCTAGTTTTGAGAGAAGGCTGTGCAACAGGCCCAGCCTCCATGCAAGATGTTCTGCCATTTGGGCCCTACGAGTCAGCAGACATGGAAGATCAGATTACTAACACATTTATAAAGCAGTTTCCTTTTTTCTTTTTTTTTTTTTTAATATTTTATTTATTTATTTGAGAAAGAGCGAGAGATAGCACAAGCAGGGGGAGGGGCAGAGGGAGAAGCATGTTCCCCGCTAAGCAAGGAGCCTAATGTGGGACTCAATCCCAGGACCCTGAGATCATGACCTGAGCTGAAGGCAGACACTTAAGCCTCTGAGCAATCCAGGTGCCCTATAAAGAAGTTTTCATTCCCACTAATAAAGTAATGCAAATAAGAAGGCAATAAGATGCCACTTTATGGACATCAACTTGGCAAAAAAGAGAAAGTCAGATAACACCAAATTTTGATAAGGATGGGGAAAAAGAACTGTGAATATCTTGCAGTTAAGAGTTAAGCATAGTTAGACAATTATCCATCCTAGAGAGAATTGTGTGAGTAATTATTCAAATTAAGCATATCTAAAACCTATGACTACCCTATTATGGGTATCTGTCCTGAAAACTATTTGTATTGGTCTATAAAAAATATATTTCTGATGCATTATTGCATCACTCTTTCAAGTGGAAGGATTTGGAGACAACCCAGCTCCCTATTCCTAAAGGAACTGGAGAAGCAAATGTAAAGGATGAAGTGTTAAAAGCATGAACACAAGGTACTCTCAGAAGTACCAATAGATCTTATAGAACATATTGTTGAGAATATTGGAAAAAAAAATAATGAGCTTCATAGCAAGATATCATTTTTTTAGATCAAAAATACAAAGGAATATGATATATTTTAGAGGTGTGTATATCTAAGTATATACATTAAATACATTCAAAAGGATATCTGTGTAAGAGAAAGATAGGACTGGGAGTCCGGATGCAGTGGAAATAAGAAAAATTAAAATGATAATCAATGACTGATTGTAGTGGACAATAATCTGAAGATTTGATCAACCTAAGTGCATATATCTGAGCACGAGTAGAAGAGGGAAAGATAGAAAGCAAGAGATATAAACTACATTAGGAATTTTTATATTGATAGCATATTTATATATTTATTAATCAGAAAGGATGAATACCCAACCTTTGCATCAACATAGATGGAACTGGAGGAGATTATGCTGAGTGAAATAAGTCAAGCAGAGAAAGTCAATTATCATATGGTTTCACTTACTTGTGGAACATAAATAACATGGAGTACATTAAGAGAAGGAAAGGAAAAGTGAGGGGGGGAAATCGGAGGGGGGAGACAAACCATGAGAGACTGTGGACTCTGAGAAACAAACTGAGGGTTTTAGAGGGGAGGGAGTTGGGAGGATATGTAAGCCTGGTGGTTGGTGTTAAGGAGGGCACGTATTGCATGGAGCACTAGGTGTTATATGTAAACACTGAATCTTGGAACACTACATCAAAAACTAATGATGTACTGTATGGTGACTAACATAACACAATAAAAAAATGATAAAAAAAAGATTTTTAAAAAATATATGGGGGTGCCTGGGTGGCTCAGTCGTTAAGCGTCTACCTTCAGCTCAGGTCATGATCCCAGGGTCCTGAGATCAAGCCCCTCCATCAGGCTTCCTGCTCAGTGGGAAGCCTGCTTCTCCCTCTCCAACTCCTCCTGCTTGTGTTCTCTCTCGCTGTGTCTCTCTCTATCAAATAAATAAATAAAATCTTTAAATATATATGTGTGTGTGTGTGTGTGTGTGTGTGTGTGTGTGTGTGTGTGTGTGTATAAAATTTACCCAGCAATACATTTAGAGCTATTTATCATGAGAGAATAAGGCTCTGGCCAATGCTTGTGTTACATTCATCAACACACTACTCAGAAAAGTGGAAAGATTAAGAAACCTAAACATACAACAATATGGCATTAGTTAATTGTTGGTTAAATAAAAGATTTCTTAAAAGCAAAGCTTACAAATTACAAATTACATTGTGAAATCAGATTACAATCGCTTCTCGGCCTTTTGGCTAAGATCAAGTGTAAAAATCAGATTACAAATTAGAATATGCAGAATATATACACATATATGTAACATACATAGAGAATGACTGAATGAATATATAGAAATAAAACTCTGATAGTTATTTTCTCTTAGTTATGAAATTAAGCAACATGTATTAGTGCTTCAGTAAAAGAAAACTATTCTATGAAAGAAAAAGGATAACTCTTTGATATATATCTCTCTACCAGAATCCAGTAATTATTTTAAGATATAGTAGGTCTGTTATCTAAATACTTTTATAACAAAGATTTACTTTTACTTCTTCCAAAATTATTGTCATTACTGTATACTTCAGACATGCATCCTTTTAGTAGTTTATTAAATATTTACCACATTGTCTCTTACATAATGTGGATACTAAGGGAAAAAGGTATGTCTACCCTAGAGAAGCCCATGAGAGAGATATAACATATTTGTAAATAGATAAATCATACAATGCTATAACACTCATTGTGGAAACATGGACCAAGGGTTTTTGAATACTACAGACATATTATGTCCTATGTGCCCTCACCTGTGAGGCAAAATAGTATGGGAAAAGAATAATCTGAGGAAGATTTAGGCTGAATCTGAGATAAATCAACCTAGTTGTGGGATTGACCGGCTTCTTTGAGAATGGTCTTCCTTCCAGATCACAGTGTACAAAGGTATCATTTACTGAGAAATATATAAAAGTATACAAGTCTTAAATATAGCTAAGGTAGTCATTTGTTGAAAAGTTTTATAAAATGTGTTTTGGTAAAAGTAATAACCAACAAGTTCTTGAAGCTCTTTGGAAAATTTTGTGCTCTTAAATGAGAGAGCTTGAAAAGGCAAAACCAGGTCTAAGGACCCCATACAAATGGGCTACAGAGTACAATGAGAGGTCAAGAAAATCCCTCTTTGGTGATCTGAACACAGAGTGTGCGGAGTACAAAACCTGGAGGTAGCTAGGGCCGCTCAGGGACCTAAAATACCAGGTCTGTAGCAAAGGTTTATGTTGACGTTTGCTTCATGATGAATAAAGTTGCCATTTCAGATGTTATTAATACAAATCAAAGGACATCAATAAACGTTCTAAGAAACGTCATTACTCAAATGATGCCCTACTATATACCACATCTTGAAAAAAAACCCAATATACTAGAACCAATGAATGATGCAATCAAAGAACAGAAAACTAATAAGCTATTTCATTTTTTCAAAAGGCTGACAGTAGAAAAGAATCACTTAACAAAGAGACTCTTTTTTTTTTTTTTTTTAGATTTTATTTATTTATTTGTCAGAGAGAAAGAGACACAATCAGGGGGAATGGCAGACAGAGGGAGAAGCAGGCTCCCTGGAGAGCAAGGAGCCTGGTGCAGGACTCAATCCCAGGACCCCGGGATCATGACCTGAGCAGAAGGCAGCTGCCCAAAACAACTAAGCCATCCAGGCGTCCCAAAAGAGGTTCTTCTAAAGGGAACATGTGTAAGAGTGATTTAAACAAAAGGAAAGCTGTTTTTGTATTTTCTAAGTATAAGAGCCTGGCAGTTGATTTGGGCTGTTTTTATGACTATTTAAGTGGAGGCAATATTTTGTTTTTGTGGAGTATCTTGTTTTTAGCTAACAGTCACGTCGATGTAGTACTGAAAAACTAAGGTCTATCCATCTATCTCCAAATACAGTTCTAGGCATAATCCTTCAAGTCCCCATAAAACTAACCTCCTTCATTGAAATTCACTTCACTGAATTTAACCCTAAGGGTATTATCAAATTAAAATATATTGACAGGTATATAAATATTATATTAATTTATTCTAATATGTGGTCTTCCGTGGGATTTCTAAAAGTTTTATCTGATTACCTTTTTTAAACAAATCTTTCAGGGTTTCAAGATTATTTATATAGCTTATAATGTACATAACGCATCCTCAAAACATATTGACTCGAAATAATATAAGATCCATGTATCGCATTTATGTTAGTTTATAGATCACACTCAAATACGTTGATTTCAGAGTTTTTTTGGCACTTAATTTAAAGGTACAACATTGGTCTTCCAAATCTGACATTTGTATGATTGGTGGACTGCACTGCAATTTTATTGACCTTTATCTTGTTTTTGTGCTCACTGGCTCATCAGATGCCATTCTGTCAAAAAAGCATTAACAATTTTCCTCCTTCTCTGTCAATTAGTGTATCTTTTGCAAGAGCATTGCTGATCATTCATGAATAGTCTTGGTTGTAGCCTTTAACTCTCCATAACCTTTATAGCCTTTGGGGAGCCATTTGTCTTTGCATTCCCTAATCTTGTGGATTTATATACCAGTAGGCCCAAGGGCTACTTCCCAGCCCCAAGATGGCAACACATACTCTCTTATTTCTTTGCCAAAGCTGCCTTTTATTCCCCTTTTAAAGCAACCATTACTTTCTATATTCTTTGAGGATCCTTTTTTCAAGACTGGCTCAATTTTTCTTGCTGGCTCTAAAGAAAACCTATTATTAACCTACTACTAAGTCCTGCTAGTATAAATTCTGATCACTATGAAGACCTGCTCAGGGAATGACACATTTATCTTTAAGTGGAATATTACAGATATTCTGGATTACTGAGAATCTTGGCCCCTAGTGTCTACTTACTGATTTCTACTTCATTAAGATTTTCATTTAAGAGAATTTTGCTTAGAAATATGACTTTTGTTTTCTCTATTTAAATATGAATATAGTGTTTGCATTTCTCTCAAATCCTTTCTTTACTTTTACCTTGAACTAAGATTTGTTTCATCAACTTTTTCTACTTATCTCCTTTTTCTATGAAGGTCCCTTTTCTCAACAATTGCATAGTCCTCCCAAAACCAACAAATCATTCCAGGACAGTGATGGTTTTCTAGGTTCTAATAGGTAATTAAGACTTCCAAGGATCTTAAGATGGGGTTATCTCATGTTTTTGGCGCTTTGACTTGCTTATAGCAGTCTTTCATGTCTCTTTCATGAAACTATATAAGCTATGTGACAGCAGAGACTATGTCTCAATTAGTGCTGAATAACCCAGTCTATGACATAGCACAGACCATATATATATAATGCATATGTACATAAATACATATATAGATATATTTTATATACATTTATTGAGCAATTGGAAGATTGAACGAATGTACTGTCCATTTTGTTGGCCAACGAAAATCCTATTAATTCTTTTAATAAATTTATTGCATCTTTCTAATTTTGCAGGTTTTAAATCTAAAGGAAATTCACCTTATAAAATGTATTCGAATAACATTTATTATTAACACATTATTTAATCATAATAAAGAAAAATGAAGTCACAGACAGGTTGAATTCTTATTTCATTAGCATCCACCAAAATTGAGTATTATTCAAATATAACATTCTTACTAATTTTCTGAAACCAAAATGGATAATGAAAAGATATCTTTACCTGTTATTAATGTTCCAGTTACTGAAGTGTAAAATTTTAATGAAAGTCTTCTTAGGAAACTTTATATAAAAAAATAGGTATACTCAATGGAGAATGTGTGAAACATATTTAATGTGTTAAGTAGTTAAAGCCAGTCTATTGTCAATGACATGCTTTTTTTAAAAATTTCAAAGTACATTATGTACAATTGAAAAGTTTCAATTTCACATCTGTGTGAGGAATTCTAAATTGTTTATCATGCTTTTAATATAAAATTACTTTGTAAACTCCATTAAATAAAAACCTTCACATATTTATGTTCTCTATACTCTAAGTTTTTACATAAATATCCATCGTCTAACTAATGCCATTATTATCCAAAAACTTCTGATAAAACCTTTAACATAATTCAGTTATCCATCTCCAGTAGTCATGCCAACAACAGTTTGTAGGCACAGACTCTTCCTTCTTCCTTTCATCAATCCCTTCCCCTTTCCTTCTTTCCATCCTTCTTTCCTTCTTTCCATATTTACTGAGGCTCAATCTATTTGGTTCTGGGAACTGGGTAGAATTAGGGATACAGTATTATGCAAAACTGACATGGTCACTATCCCTCATGAATGTTCCAGTTTAGAAAGGAATACATTATGCTAATCAAAAAGCCATACAAAATTTTGGAATTCTTAACTGTAGTAAATATTATGAGTAGGGAAGTTCATGGATCAATAAGAGGACTTGGGGCAACTGGGTGGCTCAGTTGGTTAAGCATCTGCCTTTGGCTCAGGTCATGATCTCAAGGTCCTGGGATGGAACTCCATGTTGGGCTCCCTGTTCAGTGGGAAGCCTGCTCGTCCCTTTCCCTCTGTCACTTCCCCTGCTTGTGCTCTCTCATGCTCTCTCTCTGTTAAATAAATAAATAAAATCTTTAAAAAAAATCAGAGGACATAATAGAGAGATTTGACCTAGATAGAAAATTGGAGAATATTCTCCAGGAGAACTGAAAATAGAGCTGAGATGTAAAGAAAGACTACAAGTTAATTAGGTGAAGGGAGAGGAAAGCGCCCTACATGAGCAGAAAGCAAAGGTGAAAAAGCAAAGTGGCCGCAGAGCAATGCTCATGGAGTTGAAAAAGGTCAAGATGACTGAATCAAAGAGAATAAGGGGAGTACGGTATAAAATAAAGCAGGACAGAAAGGCAGGGTCAGCCCATGTGTGAAACTTTCTAATACATGCATGTTTAGTATGTTGTACCTAGTCCTCAATAACTGAAGAGAAACTGAATGGCTTTAAGCAAGAGAGTGAGGGACACACACTTGGCTACTAGCTCAAAGGGTGACTTTTATGTAAATAAGGCAAAGGGGCCCTTTCTCCAAGACACTTTAAAGACATCTGCTGGAAAATTGTCACATACTTAGATAAACAAGACTACTGAGTGAAGGAATCTCTCTAAAGTTGTTCAAAACACAACCTGCACGACTATAATCAGCAGCTCTAAATGACTGAAGAAGATTGTGTGAGAACAGCATTATGTCTAAGAGAGAGGAGTACAGTAGCTGAGGCTAGACCAGAAGCAATCAGGCAACTGGGAGGTTACTGCAATAGTGCAAGAACAAGAGTAGCAGGTTTGGATATAATATTGGGGATGGAAGAAATGAATTCAACATACAATTAGAAGATAAAATTAACGGGACAACATTGCACACAGATATGGGAAAAGAAGGAAAAGTTGTCACAGACAACCATTTGCTTTCTGGCTCACAAACTGAGGGTTTTCAAAGGGAGGGGGGTGGAGGGATGGGTTAGCCTGGTGGTGGGTATTAAGGAAGCACATATTGCATGGAGCACTGGGTGTGGGGCATAAACAATGAATCTTGGAACACTGAAAAAATTTTAAAAATTGAAAAAAAAAAAGAGTACCTGCCACTCGTTGTGACAGGATACACTAGAAGAGAAATGGCTCTCGGGGAGAAATGAAGAAGATCATTATTCAATTCTTGACTTATTAGTTTGAGGAGATTTTGGAGCATTAACGTGGTGAGACCAAGAAGATAGTGGAAATATAAATCTGGAGCACTGGGAAGAAATCTCAGCTGAAGGTAAAATTGCAAATATTTGACCTCTTTTTGAAAACCATACTTGTGTGTTTGGAAGTGACTGTCTTGTGAGAGAGTCAAAGTTGATAAGGGTAAGGGTGTAGAACTTAGAGGTTGTGGGGAAGAAAATCATTCTTTGAATGTGACAGCAAATAACCATAATAAAAGGGGAAGTATCACCAAGTCCAAAGAAATAATGAGTTTCAAGAAGGAAGGAGTGGTCAACTGTATTCAGTTCTACTGAGACATCACAAAATGGAAAGTTTAAAAAAGCTTTCTTTGTTAACTTTTTTCCAGGACTGTTAATTAAAGTTAGGGAAATGAATTGATCTAGTTTGGAGTAACCCACTGAGTGTGGATGTAAGAAACACAAGCAGCAAGTAAAGATCCTTCTTGAGAAAACTGGTTGAAAAGACATAAATAGAATTTGAGGAGGTATAAGAAAGAGCATAACAATAAGTAGTACCTGTTTATGTCATTTGCTTATTTGTGCTGTTATTTGCATTTAATGTGAGATTTTCCAGCATATTTAAAAGAATATTTCACAACTATTTTCAACCTTCCTGAGTCTTGTATTAAATATTTTGTATATTGGATTATACTATACTTGTTTTAGGAGGGCAGATATATTAACGTTATTAAAATCAGAAGGAAGTATCAAACAAGTAGATTTGCACCTTGACTTTGAAAAATTGTTAGAATGTCAGAAGCGAGAGGAGAAAAGGCCAAGTTTTTGATAGAATATTTGGGGAATCATAGATGACTGCTCCAGCAGCAGTTTCTTTTTCTGTGGTCATGAGATATAAGGTTGGAAAAATAAAACAAACTTCACCAGTTCAAAGTTTTAAATGCCAAGCTAAAAGATCTATGGAAGAGTAAAGAGAAGAATGAGGCTAGAACATGAAAGGTGGGGTCATGAAGGGATTCCTGTAGTTCACACAGCTGTCAAAATCATCATAATGAACCCTCACAATCTTGGTGTAATTCTCAGTGATGCAAATGCTTTAGAAGCTGCCAGATCTCCATTCACCTGATGGTGTCACTGCTCTTGTAAAGGTCAATAAGTACTTTTGTGAAGCTCTTGCTGCTTCTCCTTGCCCTTCTCCTGTGCTTGAGGTGCAGCCAAAATTATTCAAACAGCTCTTGAAAATTTAAACCTATACAGGAATTATCTTAGGCTGAAGCATGCTGTACTTGTGAATTTAGTGACTCCTACACATTATTCTACAAATTTAAATTTAAAAGAAAAATTTAAATGTATCAGTTTTCTTTACATATGTCTTAAAGCATCATATGCTCCTTATGGAAAATTTTTAAATAATAACATTTTAAAGGATCAAAAATTAAAACCTATATTTCTACCATTCCGGATAATCATAGTTGAAAATATATATGGGAAGATCTACTTTTTATTCTCTAGGCAATTTTACTTATAATGCTTAGATAACAATACATTTTAAAAGTTGCATCCTAAAATTTTTATAGACATAACGAAATACATATTCCTCTTTCACCAATTATTGTCTCCCCTCCTCTCCTGATATAAGCATGGTTAATATTTTGGTGCATTATAAGAGAATTTTCAGGGAAAAATTATAAACATTATAAAACATAATGATTAAGAATTGGTTGTGGTATTATAAGAACTTTGTTTCTACTTATGTTCCTCCTTACTAAGTAGTCTAAGACATGTTTCTTTAACACTCAATGACTAATTTTCAATATAGTTGTAGTTCAGATGTGAAGACACTTGGATATGTGTCAGTTACTACAAAGGATAATTCATTATCTTCTCATTAATGGTATAATCTCATTATCTTTGATTTTAAGCTTTTGTATGAAAAAAATCTCACTTTAATGTATTAAAGCTTACAAAAATATGTATTAAAGCTTACTAGTTAAGTATAGTGCTTTCAGTGTAGACATTTGACAATTAAATCTAATTCTTTGAATTGTTTATACATGTTACCCATTCATTTTTTATTTTGAGGAGTTTGTCTTCTCCATATTAAACAAAATTCATATCCTTTGAGAACTAATCCTTTGTCATATATATTTCTATCACTTATTGAAAGTATTATTTGCATAATATTATATATAACACTGACTTATAAATGTTTTAATAATGAAATTAAAATATATATGACTTAAATATGTATATATGTATGTGTGTATGTATATATGTGTGTGTATAATTTCTTTTCTTGAGCATAGAAAGTTCTTTCCACTGACAGATCATATTAATCTCATTTGATTCATTCATTCATTCATTTCATATTTAACTCTCAGATCTATTCAGAATTTCTTTTAGTATGTTATAAATAGGTACCCAACTTCATCAGTTTTCATTTATGAGTTATTAATCCAGGAACTTTTCACTGAAAATTTGCCAGAAATTTAAGTTTCCTTTATCCATTACATACATGAATATATTATGGTCATTTCTTCTTCTTATTTTTTCCATGTAGATCACACTTGAATTATTATATCTTTCTACTATATTTTACTCTCTGGCAAGCCTCTTGATGATACTCTCTTTTTGTTTGATTATTTGATATAAATTCTTGTTCATTTATTTTTCACATTAACCTCAAAATCATTTGTCAAGTTTGGGGTGAAAAGATCCCATGGTGAGCTTGAACTGATTTTGTCTTGATTTATTAAATAACTTGGGAAGAATTGAACTCTTTATAAAAAATGTGTTTGCTCAATTAGGGACATGCCGATTCTTTCCATTTATTTATATTTTTAAAAACATTCCCTAGGGTGCCTGGGTGGCTCAGTTGTTAAGCGTCTGCCTTCGGCTCAGGTCATGATCCCAGGGTCCTGGGATCGAGCCCCACATCGGGCTCTCTGCTCAGCGGGAAGCCTGCTTCTCCCTCTCCCACTCCCCCTGCTTGTGTTCCCTCTCTCGATGTGTCTCTCTCTGTCAAATAAATAAATAAGATCTTAAAAAAAATAAAAAATAAAATAAAAAAACTTTCCCTAGCTAAAGATTCTCTATCACTTAAAGTAATTTATTACTCTATTACTAATTAGCTCTTTTTAGCTAGAATAGATATTCAGTTTGTCCAATCTTGTTTCGGTTTATTCATTTACTTACATGTTTTCTGAGGGCCAGTTACAGGCCAAGCCTTCAGCAGGTACCCAACATACACTAGAATTTAATTCAGAATTAGTTCCTACCTTTATGGAACTTACTGACATTTGGTCAGACAGCAAAAATAAGGTAAGAAATCAAATCTAGAAATAAATTACCCCAAAATTTAAAGTATTGCAAATAAATCAAATAATTTTCTGCAATAATGATTTTGGCAGAAGTGAAGAAGAATAAGTGGAGAGTGTACTTTAATGTGATGCTCTGGAAATCACTGTTAGCACATTTAAGCTGAGACCCACAGAATGATGTAATAACAATCACAGCAACAAAAACTGCGAGGACAAGAACCGAAGATAATCATTTGAAATATACTATGCCAAAACCCCACAGCAGTTGGGGAAAGACTTAAGAGTGCACTCTAGGAAGTGAAAGGCCAATGAAGTTGGGGTGTTAGGCACCAGACCGGAAGAAGAGGAGCTGAGTTGGGCCAGGCAAGTGGGTCTAATCTTATCAAGCCCATAGCTAATAAAATTAGATATTATCTTATAAAACATGGAAAGCCATTTGCCTCTTATTTATCTGACTCTCCACAGCCAATCGTTCAGAGAATCAAATTAGTTTTGTCTTCAAAATATATCCAGTACCAACCACAACTTATGACTTCTATTGCTACCATCTTATTCCCATACATCACGACTTCAACTGCTTCCACACTGTTCTACTTGCAACAACCTTTGCACTCCTCTTATCCTGCACACGGCAGCCATTAGGCATCTTCTTAATGGTAGGAGTTATTCAAGCTGCTCTAGTCTCCCCACTATGCTGGCCTCAAAAATCTACAGATAAATAAAATTAGTGTGGTTTGCTTTTTTTGTTGTTGTTGTTCTCCACTAAAATTAGGATTTTGAACATATCATAAAGTTAAATTTTTTTTCAATGCTCTCAAACTATATATATGGATAGATATTACTTGTTCTTTAAAAGTTAGATCTAACTAAAAGGTAAGTCAAGAAGTTTGAGAGTTTATTTGATGAAAATATATTAAAATATTTTGAACTTTCTCTGGGCTATTAATCTATTTGGTGATACATATTGTTCAATAACTTGGTGAATTATAATTAATTGTTCACTATTGAATTCTAGTTTTATTACAATGCAGCTCAAGGAATGTGGCCTTTATCTATTGTTTTCACATTAATTTGGCATATCATTGCAGTCTTATTTACTGATTTTATTGTGGAAAAATTGTATCCTCTATATACAAAACTTTTTATAAATCATTTTACGTAACTATATGTCATTTTATATATCTGTTACTTTATATATCTATTAATGTCAAAAAAAGTTTAATGAGTTTTATTATTCTAAGATACATTCTTATGCATTTTAAATTTTTTTTCTTTCAAAGACAGAACAATTTATTAAAGTCTTCCTAAATAGTTGTTTATGTTGGTTTTTTCTTGTACTCATTACATACTTTGTCTTATTTAATATCATGCTTTGTTACTTGAGGCAAAGAGCTTCATGACTCTTATGTAACCACTGGGGCTACAAACTAAGCATTTTGTGTCGTGTGTGTGTGTGTGTTTTTTTTTAAGACATGCTGTTTTAGGTATCTTGAAACCTCACAACAGGATTTTGTGTTCTGAATCTTTCTCTGAGGGAATTTTTACTTTTTATCATAGAGTATAAATCCAAGTGTATAAACATTAATTTCGTTGTGTAGTCCATCCTTTCCTGGTTTCCATCATTACAGTAAGTTTCATCTAATTTTTATCCTGAACTTCACATTATGAGTTTTTTACTATAATGCAGAAAAGGAGATTGTTGATGTACTATTGTCATTCCCTACTTTCCTCTCCATCCATGCAATGTTTTTCAGTCATAATTTTGATTCAATAACATAACATTCAATAACAGGTTTTTAAATGAACCTAAATTGTGAATAAGAAAATCAGAGAAGATAAAGAGGGACCTATCAGTGGTAATCAGCCTTCCAGAGAGCACTATTCATTGTTTGCCATTGTTCTTTCTCTCTGTGTCTGTCTTTCATTACAAAGCATATTTTATCATGCAAATTTAAAAAAAAAAGAGATTTAGTAGCCAGTCAAACCAATTTCTTATTCATCTTTAATTTAATAAGATACTCTAAATTCAGGAAAGACTAATATTCTGAAAATGTGGTCTGGGCTTTTTTCCCCATTTTCATCCTAGCAATTACATCAACATAAACAACAATTAGATGTTTCAACATGCAGTAGATGAATTACTGACTCCCATTAAAGTCAGTTTATGACCCTCTTGAGTGAGGCCTCTTTGTTGCAAACTATTGTGAGGCACAATTTGAGACTTAGCGTTTACTGTTTCAATCCTACTCCCCATCCCCTTAGGTAATTCTATCTGTGCTACTCACACAAATCAAGATAATTCTGTGATATGGGTTTTATATTATAGTTTCTTATGTGCTTGTTACTTGGAGGCTGATGCTTCTGAAACTTTTTTTCACTGCAATGTAAACTGAGAGTTTGCCCTGAGGGGTTCTTTCTTTGAGGAGCAATGACTAGAGGCTGTATTTTATTTTTGTAGCCTAGGAACTGCATTTGTAAATTGATTAAACTGAAATGCATATATATTATAACTAGGAAGGAAAAACACGTTCCTAATGGACTTGCTAGAACAGTTTTGGGCTTTTATTTGTAGAGCTTCAGTTAATATAAAAATGATAATTGTTGTATCAATTAGGATATCTTAAAAACAAAGTCAAATAAATTATTGTCCAATCTCAAAAGTAGGCAACAGCCTTAAGGGAGATTAACCAAAGTATGATTTTTTAGCACTCTTCACTTTCTTCACTTATATCTGAAACAGGGATATTAACATTTTTGTTAACTAAGGACTTCCCCTGTATTTGAACTGGATAAACTGACCACAAATATTTATTTAAGGATTTTCTTGTGCTCTGCACATAGTTTATACTCCCTACCTACATAATTAGTTATCACTCAAGCGTATCTCACAAAATGAAAGCAAGCAAATACAAATAAAGAGGAGTATATAAGTTATATCGTATTTACTCTAGGAAATGTAAGGAACATACAAATAATCAAAGAAACTGGAATACAAGCAAAATCATTATGCAATTGAAAGAATAGAAAAATAGGATAATTTGGCAGACATAAATAAAAATTATTTAAATTAACGAAAATTGTAGGGTAAAATCTTTATTTCTGGCACAAGAACAGAATAGAATGAACATTATCAGCCACTAATAGAGGTTTGAGTTAGCTGTGGTGAAAATATTAATGAAGAGAGTTGGAGGTGTAAGAGAAAGAATTGGAAAAGAAATAGGAATCAGAAGCCTAGAGAGAAATATTGTATGAAGAGCTGCTATAACCTACCAAAGCATACATTTAACAAGTTACATTAACAGGAATTAATTAGTAATACGAGAAGTATGGTGTGAAAAGTCAGTCAATGCACAGGGACATTTGGAAGCAAGCACTTTCTAAAGTCAATATTCAAACTGAATAAGAATCCAAAAGTGTCTTTCAGGATATCATTATCACCATCTATTTTCAATCAAGCTTTTGAACACACAGATAGGTTTGACAACACATTTTTTTCAGAGTATTTGCTATTTTTGTCCTATGGGATTTATTTTAATTTAATGAAGATCATACATACTTCCTCTCACTATTGAACAATTTGGAATGTTATTAATCAATGGGAATAAAGATGATATTAACACCTAATCGGAATGGTCAGTTCTATATAATTACTATTTTTTTAGTATTGTGATTATTTTAATTTTTTTTAAACTATACAATTAAAAAATGTTTTATATACATGCCTCACACTGCAGTAAATTATAAGGTTGCAACTACTTATGGAATATTCAGTAAATGCATACAACTCAAGTTAAAGGTTTTATAGTTTTACAAAATCTCAGGTTCTACATGTCAAAGGCAGCCGTTATTATGGTCTTGGGAAAAAGCACTCTGAAACCAACAAAACCACCTTTTTTATCAAGTGATATGGTGCTAATAAACATTAGAAAATATTTTGTGCCTGGATGTCAAGTACTGAGAAATGATACTGTGCCCTCGAATATGTTCTTAATATTAGTTGACTGATAAAGTCACTGCAGGTGGCATTTATTGCCATGAACTATAGTGCTTCACTTTATCACTCAGACTAGATCACAATGTTCCAACAGCTACAATCTGTTAACTCTCATCCAAATAGCTAAAATGCCCTTAAAGGAGGCATTACTTGCCTCTGAAGGTTCTCTGGCAATTTTGAAGATTTCATAAACCTTGGTAGCTCAATATCAGCTATTGGACTGATACTCAATTAATGTGAAATGGAAGAAAAAAATATTTTCTTTTCCACAAGAAACTAAGCCTTGTATACTATAATATTTGTAAGATTTGTATGCATATTTCAGTAAAAATCAAGAATTATGCTCTATTGGATTGTCCTTTCAAACTACAAAAGATAATATGCTCATTGGAATGGATGACATAAAAAAGTACATAAAAATTCAGCATCCACTCTCATCCCTCCATTCCCCTCTCACTCCACAAAGAAAAAATATTGACTGTATAGAGTACATCTTTCCAGGTAATATTCTATGTCCGTGTAAGCATAGGAAAACATCTGTACACACAAAAATATTTTACAAAAATGTCATCTTTTACCCATATCACTCCGCATCTTGCTTCTTTAATAGGACATTATACTTAAATAGAAATTTATTCTTTTCTTTAATGACTATATAATATCAAGTATTTATAAATATGTCATCATTTTCTTTTTTTTTAAAGATTTTATTTATTTATTTGAGAGAGAGAGAGAGGGAAAGAAAGAGCATGAGAGGAGGGTGGGCCAGAGGGAAAAGCAGACTCCCCACTGAGCAGGGACCCCGATGCAGGACTCAATCCTGGGACTACAGGATCATGACCTGAGCTGAAGGCAGTCACTCAACCAACTGAGGCACCCAGGCACCCCTAAATATGCCATCATTTTCTTAGTCATTCCCCTATTGGTGGGTATTTAAGATGCTTTTATTTTTTATCACTTCAAGGAATTCTACATGAAATCTTTATATGATGGGGTTCTCCTTTTATATTTTTATCTCAAAGTGAGAATGTTGAGTTTAATGCAATGCAGACTTCAATTTTAGATTCTGCCATGTTAGCTTCCCAAAAGGTTGCTGTAATTGGCATGTCCATCAGAAATGTATAGGAATGCCCATTTTGATACCCTCACCAGCACTGGATGTTATTAATCTGTAACTTATTTGCCAATATGATCAATGAAAATTGTTATCATTGATTAGCTTTTCCCTGATTAATAAAGAGGCTGAACATCTTTTTAAATACTTACTGAAATTTTGAATTAAAAATCTTTTCTACTCCATATGTTCTTGTCATAGCCTTTACTGTCTTTCCCATTGTAGATTCTGTGCTACATGCTTACAGCCTTCCAAAGAAAAATTATGAGTAGAGCAATTACATTTCTTTTTTTTTTTTTTAAGATTTTATTTATTTATTTGACAGAGAGATACACAGCAAGAGAGGGAACACAAGCAGGGGAAGTGAGAGAGGGAGAAGCAGGCTTCCTGCGGAGCAGGACCCTGAGGCAGGGCTCAATCCCAGGACCCTGCGATCATACCCTGAGCCAAAAGCAGACGCTTATCGACTGAGCCACCCTGGCACCCTGAGCAATTACACTTCTGTTAACATTTATGTAAATACAAATAACAAAGGAAACTATCTCACAATTTTATGAATTATAGTCAAGCTTTATGTTTTAGATAATGTATGGGTATTAATGCTGCTTTGTATTGGTTTTGCTGTCCTTAGCAAACACTGCTATATTTACAGGATTTGGCCAATGCTTATTCTGAGAACACATTTCATGAATTACAATAATCATAAAAGCTTGCTTCCATAATATAACTATGTTGCATATTTATCATTTATCTGAATCTTCTAATTTCCATGACATTCACATAAAGAAAAAAAAGTAATTTCATTCTCCTTGGAAGGGCCTAAGCTGTTAGTACATAATATCCAACTTTAAATCCAAACATTGAGTACTCAACCTATGTCCCAAGAAGTGCTTGAATAAAATAGATTCTATATTATGTACAATATTTTGTGCATTATTATGTACAGTTATGTTTACATTTTGTTCATGTTTATTTGCCAAGATATTTATGTATATAATCATCAAGAAAGCTCTCTTGCAAGAATTCAAGGTTTTAAAATATTGAAACAGTGGTTAATGTAGTGAATTGAAAGATATAAAGGAAAAGTATATTATACCATTAAAGTCAGGAAAAAAAGACCTCATTAAAAAACTCATTTGTAATAAAAAAATTCTTAGTTAAACAATAAGCTAAAAATATTTTTAAAGATTTTATTTATTTATTTGAGGGAGAGCAAAAGCGAGAGAGCACGCATGAGTGGGGGAGAGGGGCACAGGGAAAGGGAGAAGCAGACTCTCCACTCAGTAGGGAACTAGACATGGGGCTCAATCCCAGGACTCCGGAATCATGACCTCCACCAGAGGCAGACACTTAACTGACTGAGCTACCCAGGTGTCCCAGGCTAAAAAATTTTTTAACTAATTAAGGGAATGGCCTAAACATACCCACAAAAAATCTAAGCCCAGCATTGCACTTATAGTTGCTTTAGATATATTTTCAATAAAATCATGAATAGAATTATACTATTATTTTCCATTTAACTTCATAGGCTGGGCGCATGGTCAAGGAGGATGGCATATCCTGGCCAATTTCAATAAATCTAAGAACTAAATATATAATATGAAATTAGAAAAATAAACAAAATTGTCATTAATTACATAACACAGGTAAACTTTAAAGAATCTAGAAATCACTAGAAATAAAATAGTGAATAGCAAGGTTTTTTTGGCATAAAATCAATATTCAAAAGTCAGAACAATTTACAATCATGATTAAATAATTTAAAATATTTTAAATATATCACAAAAACCTAAAACTATAAGGTACAAACAAATCAAGCAACTAAATGATGTAAAAGGCTTTTATAAAGAAAATTATAAATTTATATTAAAGCAAATAAAAGATTTTAAAGACTTGAGAAACATACCATGTTCATGAATGATACTATTTAAAATTATGAAGATTATGGTTTGTCTCTCTGATTTCTTTCCATTCAGTTTGTTGTTTTTGTTTGTTTGTTTGTTTTTTATGCTCAGTTTTCCCTTCCTTCCCATATGGTCCTCGGTGCTATTCCTTATGTTCCACATATCAATGAAACCATATAATAATTATCCAAAATTAATTCATAAATTTATAAATTCTCACTCAGAATATCAACAAGATTTTCACAGTACTAGAATATATAATTTGAAACTATGCATGCATAAAGACAAACTATACAAGTGCAAAGGGCAGCCAAGGAAATATGGAAGAAGCATAGATGATAAGACTTATAAATGAGTGGACGTTAAAGAGAAAGCAGAGAAGATTTCTCCAGAGAGAAAGAGATGTCAGTATAATGAGTCTTCATGGGGGAAGAAAAAGAGCAAGTTAAAAGGCTGCTTTCTCTTATTTCAAGCTAAGTGAGGAGGTTCGAAGCCAACTATCTAGAGAGCTGAACAAGTAGTCTCTCAGATTTGGGAACCACAGAGACTTGTGTCTGTTTTCCATTGCAGAGGGGTAAAGATGAAAGGTGTAGTTGGAATAGTCTTCCTAGCTGACTCCATTCAAAGTACTCTGTACTTTATAAATGGTGGTATAAAGATGCACATGGGTCACTTGAATCTTCAGAGGCAGTGGAATTCCAACACAAGAGCTATGTGAGGTCCCTAGACCTATCAGTGAAGAAAGAAATATAAAGCAGCCTACCAGATAAAAGACATCATTTGCCAAGTAGCTTCAGTCAGAAGTTGCCACAAGAGAATCTCTAAAAATATATAAAACAAACAAAAAAAACCACACTCCTAAAAAGAACAACCAGCAACTACCTATCTGCATCACTCAGAGGAAATAAAAGCCAGATTAAATACCACCCAACAAGAAAAACAGGGCCCTTTTACCGGTTAAAGTTTGATTTTAAAAAAAAAGTATTTATTTATTTGACAGAGGGACACAGCGAGAGAGAGAACACAAGCAAGGGGACAGGGAGAGGTAGAAGCAGGCTTCCTGCTGAGCAGGGAGCCTGATGCGGGGCTTGATCCCAGGACCCTGGAATCATGACCTGAGCCAAAGGCAGACACTTAATGACTGAGCCACCCAGGCGCCCCTAAAGTTTGGTTTTCAAAAAGTTTAAACATATAACTCAAATACAAAATGAATATGTATCAAATAAAAAGTAATTGAAAAGAAACCATTATGATGGTTCAAAGAGCATCTGAGGAGTTAACGTTTGTAGACAATATAATAAGTGAATACTAAAATAAGATTGCTTGGCTACTTATAAAACTTGTTGATTTCTTAGAGAACAACAAATTGTAATTTCTGCAATTATTTTGTTTAGTAGAGAGAAAGTATTTGCATCTCTCTTGGACAAAAATACACAAGTTACCATATAATTTCACTAAGTCTGGGACTTTGTTTAAATTGAGTTAAACAAGGGGTGCCTGGGTGGCTCAGTTAGTTAAGCATCTGACTTCTGCTCAGGTCAGGATTTCAGGGTCCAGGAATCAAGCCCTATCTCCAGGTCTGTGCTCAGCAGGGAGTCTGCTTCTCCCTCTCCCGCTGTCCCTCCTCCTGCTTATGCTCTCTCTCTGTCACACTCTCTCAAATAAATAAATACAATCTTTAAAAAAAAAATGTGAGTTAAACAAAGTATATATTTCTCTGGATAATCCTCAAGTCTATTAAACAATGTCTCTATATGATCTTAAAATGACATATTGCCCACCTTTTAGCCTTATTTACAAGTTTGGAATAATTTTTCTTAACATATCTTTATCCTGAACTCCCTTCACCTTGCCAATCTCCAAGAATAAAAATCAACTTGTAATGACATCTAACCATGCCCACGCTTCACAGCACACTACCAAGTCTGAAGCTCACCCCAGATGGAGGAAAAGTTATTTAATTTGAATAATATTCAAGGCTTTTATGATCATAGTATATTATACATTTTGGTTATTAAAGGGAGACTGGTGACACTGTATGTATATTTGAAATTTTCTAAGAGAGTAGAACTTAAATGTTCTCACCAAAAAAATAAAAAAGGTAAATAAATATATGAAGTGACGTATGTGTTAATTAACTCAATGGAGGGGAACTCCTTTCACAAAGTTTATGTTTATCAAATCATCTTGCTGTACATTTTAAAATTATACAGTTTTTTTGTCAATTATACCTGTAAAGATGAAAAAAATAAAAGGAAACTGATTTTAAGGCTAAGAGTTACACAGAATGCTATAGAATAAATCAGATTTCTTTTTCTATAGGACAGATTGAAGAGACAATGGAAGAAAGAGTAGAGTTGCTTCATGAATTTACCTAAATGATTTCAACTTATTTCATAAAAAATAGTTCTATTTGTTAAGAGTGAAACTTGGAAATAATTGCCATCTACAGGAGAATAAACAATAAATTATGGCATAATCATACAATGAAATACACTATAAAATTAAAATGAATTAACTCTAAATGCAATGCAGCATCCTACATTGGATCCTAGAACAATAAAAAAGCATCAATAGAAAAAAAAATGGCAAAATTCAAATAAAGTATGAAGTTTAGTTAATGGTAATATATCTGTATTGGTTTGTTGGTTTTGACAAATTCGTGATGGTAATGTGTACATACACACACACACACATCTATTGCTTCTGTTTCTCTGGAGAACCCTGCCTAATATAGGAACTGTCTATATTACCTTTGAAACTTTTCTATAATATCAAAATTATTCCAAAATAAAAAGTTATTAAAAACATTAATTAACTAAAGCTACACACATAAACAAAGATAAAACACAAAATACGTCTTTGAGGAAAGTTATAAACATATTGCTTTAACTTTTCTACTCACCTGTAACCTACTCAGTGCATCCAGATATTAAATTGACTGATATTTAGACTTAAGAAATACAATGTCGCATACACACTTACATCAATAAAATGTATTTTTTTTCCTTAAATACTCATTGGTACACCCTTGTTCATAAAGTAAAAGTAGGTTAAAATGGTAAAAAAAAAAATACTGACATTTTAAGAACCTTAATCATTACTATACAACATTTTTATACTTTTCAAAGTTAACATACATAATTTTATTTAACACTTAACAGTAGTCACTTCAAGTAATCAGATAATTATACTAGTTGAGGATATTCAGGAATGTTAAATGGCATGGCTAGATAGAGTATAGTAGTATTTAAACATGAATCCAATTGTTTCAACATTTTATGAATATAGGATGACTATGGAGTCTATTGAAAAGTTAATGAATTAATATCTTGAGGGTCCTCAGGTGAACCTCTGCTATCAGAAAGTACCCCATGTGCTAACCAACTTGCTCAAAATATATGTCCTATAGATCTCACATTACCATATACTGGAATATGTCAATTTATTTCTTACTATATACACATTCCTTTTCCTTTCACTAAAAATAAATAAATAATAAATAGATAATAAATAGGTAGATAAATAAATAAGCTGCATTAATGGTTGCACCTTGTGATGTTCCACAATCCTGACAGATCTACCAAATATGCACAGTAGAGATGAAGCAGGCCCACTTCTATTTCTTCAAAACAGCCAAATGGCTATTTCAGATATATTGTTCCTGAAATGTAACAAAAACCTATTTCTAGGTCAGAGACCGCTGAATGTACATTAACTCTATTTGAGTAAGTCAGGAAGTATTAATGAATCTATCAATTTTTTGGGTCTTAATACCTTCTCCTGTGGGTGGAAAATGGAAATGGCTTCCTGATAGCTGTCTTATTCAGTAGAACCCCATATTCAGTGAGAGATGGAGGAAATTTTAAATTCAGTTGCTATCCATATGAAACCATTTTACTCTTATATTTTTGCTTGCTATCCAAAAAGGATGTCTATTGTTATAATCTCACTTTTCTCTTAATTCTCTAGGATGCCCTTTCCTTTCAAGCATGTTCCCACTTATACAAAACTCATAAACTTCCAATTTGCAAAACATACAAAATTTCAATTCCTTTTTACTATTTTGTATCATTCTCTTTAAAAGTCCCACAACTGTAATAACACCTTTCATTTAATTTATGGATCTTTACCCTGTAATAGTTGTAGCTACTTTTGCCAGTCTTAACTTTGTTGTGTCAGATGGTACAACAAATTACAAATGTTTGTTTTAGTTACTAGATAAATACAAGTAAAGAAAATAAGTAAAAAAAAAAATATGTATTTAGGTAATAAGCAATCAAGCCTATATAAAATCTCATCTCCTTTTCTGAAAATATATCTATGAAAGACCAATGTTACTGTCCTCTTCCAAAAAAGCCCTTTTTTTGCTTTTATTTCCACTTTTATTTCAACATCTGCCACAATGTGATAATTTTATTAAGTATTACACCTGTGGAACTAGTTGCATTAATAATCTGCATAAATTCTATTCACCCAGGCTGTCTAATAAGAACAGGAGGACATTTTGCTAGTCTGTATTTCATGTCTTACTTCTAGATATGAACTATTAAGAAGAAAATGCAATGTGGTCTTCTTGTCTCCTTCATAGTATATGCAGGTAAGTCTCCCCAAAGAGACCATCCTCGAGGCAAAATTCAAACTCTTTTGTATGGCCTTGGAGAGTTTTTCTCTACTGCTCCCTCAACATGGTTAATAGATTCTTTTTAGAAAACATCACATCAATCTTTGCAGAACCTACTTTTTGCTCCAAGAAGTGATACTGTTCCCCACTTCAGTATACTTTTGGCTAGTAATTTTTTCTTTTATTTTCCAATTATATTTAAAGTTCTTTATCCGAACACAGCAGTTACAAAATTCTTCCTTTCATTTCTTTTTCATCTCATTAATGCAAGTAGAATGGAAAGAAAACAATTTACTCTTTTGATTGATTTTACGGAAGTGTAAGTTATAATAAGATGGAAATAATTTAAAATAATGCTTCCTACTTGAAGAGCAATGCCAGAGGAAGCACAGGATAAAGATAGAACTTCAGGACAGAATGCTGCCCTACAAAATGAAAATTCAACTAATTGAAATCCTGGGCATCTGGTGACTCTAAGTGAAAATTCGATAAAACATTTTTGCCTTCAGTTCTTCCTATTCATTTAACAGACTAAGCAAAATGTACAGTGCAATCTTGCATAAAGGAAAAAACATAAAAATCATTGACTGAGTTACCCTGTGGATTTGATAAATTATACATCAGGATTCGATACTGGGAGCATTCTCTCCCTGTGTCCTTTCCTGGAAACAACTCACAGGGAAAGAAAAAGAGCATAAGGGAAGCTTGATTTTTCCTTCAACTTGATTGCTGTCTTTAACCTCTCCATTTTATTAGCCCAATCCTAGGGTCCATTAACCTTTTTACTTTTAGAACTTGATAGATCACATGCCATTTTAAAAAACATTTTAAACCTAGCTTATTTCTGAAATTTAACACTTTCCGGCATTTTCTGGCTATAGGAATAACAGCTCATGCAAAGTTCAGAATTAAAATTAATCTTTTTTTTTTTTATAGCCATATGCTTGACTCATTGCAACTACACTGTGTATAAACCTTTTTTTTAAAGCTTTTATTTAAATTCTAGTTAGTTAATACACAATGTGATATTAGTTTCAGTTGTGCAATATAGTGATTCAACATCTCCATACAACATCTGGTGCTCATCAGAAGTGCCCTCGTTAATCCCCATCAGTCATTTAACCTACCCCCTCACCTCCCTTCTAGTAACCATCAGTTTCAGAACTAATCTTTAAGTATTCTTTACAACTGAAGATATACCTTATTCCTCTTTATTTTTTATGTATTTATTTTGGGATGTTTTTCTTGATTAGCAACTCTACATGTCAGGCAACAAATGTGTCACAAGTACAAGATTAATAGCAAGTGGAAGGACATTAAGGTAATCTTAATATTGGGAAACAGGGAGTTCCCACTCTGATTGATGTTCCTAGCTGCATCAATTCCAATCCAATTCCATCCTGATCTAACAGAATCTGGATAAGTGTCTTTTGTTTCAGGACTTCTCAGCAAAAATAGGTACCATTTGGAGACAATTTTCACTACATTTTTAAAATAAAAAATCATGTAAAAAACACTTAGCTTAAAAACAAATGTGCTCTGAATGGTGATTTTCATCCAAATCTCCTTCAGAAAACCAAACGCACATTACTTGATGGATTTACAGATTCTAATATTTTTAATCATTGATTTATGACTTCCAGTCAACCCCTTATCAATGTAAAGTCTTTTGTATTTAGACAGAGCAGAGGTCTTCAGTATCAATACAGTCAATTTTTAGTGTGGCTTGTGGTATCCCCACCTGGGCTAAATAAGCATGCTTTCATTCTCACTGGAGTAAGTGAAGTGCTCCCCACGGAAAAGGTCTCTGCTCAGCATATCTCTAAAAAATGAGAGACAAAACAAAAACAACTGGGAGCTCTCTTCTCTGAAATATTCCTTTAATCCAAAGGCATAATTGGCAGATAGATCTAATTCTACCTTAATATTTAAGTGCCCTTTCTTTTTTCTAGGTTGCTTTTTTTATACTAGAAAATGAATCCATCTCTTTCTTGCATCATGACCCATGGTTAGTAAATTCACTAAAATTAGCATCCTATGGCGTATTTATTTCCCCAAAGCCAAATCATTAACAATAATTATAAATTGATGTTCTTCATCCATAACTTGATTAAAAATTTATGATATTTAAGGATTTCTGGAATTACTCTCCCATTTCCCAAATTTAAAATGCTTTATATAGAGGCACCTGGGTGGCTCAGTGGGTTAAAGCCTCTCCCTTTGGCTCAGGTCATGATCTCAGGGTCCTGGGATCAAGCCGCATCGGGCTCTCTGCTCAGCAGGGAGCCTGCTTCCCCTTCTCTCTCTGCCTGCCTCTCTGCCTACTTGTGATCTCTCTCCTCTCTGTCAAATAAATAAATAAAAATCTTTTAAAAATAATAATAAAATGCTTTATATAATATTATACTGCATAGATCTGTGAATCTGGCACATCCTTTCATTATTCCAAGGCTAGGTTAAATTCCAAAATCTCTACAACAATAAAATATTTAATAAAATCCACAAACATGATAAAATGTTGTGAGACAAACTGACATAAAGTGTTTGAAATAATCCTAGCTAGTTTTGTCCCTACAATTACCCTAGTAATTTCCACCTTCATTTCATTTTCCTTCTTCCACAAAAGAATCATGAGCTTAGAGAAACTCCTTCCCATGTTTGGTTTCACAATTTATTATTTCATATTTTTTCAATATTCTTTTCATCTCAGTCTGTCAAAACTTCAGGAAACGAGGTTGTAGCTTTAACCCATCGATGATGGAATATCATTATTTTTCTGTGTCTTATGAGAATGCCCTTCCTAGTTGTTTATTCACTAATTAGAATTTTTCTGTACATATATATGCATCATTCATGGATTTTCCTTTTGTATAGAATTTGGAATACACCATTCTTAAATGCAGTGGATTTCTTATATTCTAGTTTAAATAATGGGATACATCGCTCCACATTTAATATTAATTTAACAAGTTTGGTAAATCCCTCTTCTATTTGGTCCTAGAGGAAAAGTTTGGCAAAAAGAACGTTTTATATTTGGTTCTTTGCCTCCAGTAGATACCTCCTATTCTTTCAAAACCACTGCTACTGATAAATCGATTTTCTCACTTTGCTGTTTCCTAGAAAAGCAGCTTCAATAAAAAATAGGTGCCATGTATCCCTGTAACTCACACATCCATGAGGCTGTAAGTATCCCAGAGAAAGTCTGAATGAATGACAACAGTTTATATTCTCTAAATTGTTATTTAAGAAGAGTATTAAATTAAATACCTGGTGCTTGTGTTATGAATCATTTATGATTGATCTTTGTTATTAATTATAATAAAACTTGACTCTGAAGATCTAGATAGTGTTTGAGGCTGTTATTATTTCAAAATGGTGTAGTAATCAGAAAACTAATATTAATCAAAACATTTATATCATTAGTATTTTGATAACTATTTAAAATTCCATATAGTTTTGAATCTCAAAGCTATAGACCTTCTCTGTACTTTATGCTTTGATATTGGTTCTCAAATGTCAAATTCTATGTTTGTCTTTGGTTCTCTCTTCAACAATAAATTCCACATTGCAAATATGATTTGAATAAATGACCTTCGATTAAGCTCTTTCTTTGCTACTCTCACTGCAGTGCCAATGTACTAGCAGCAATATAAAGATTTTAGTAGCAATGTTTCCCTTGTATGTGATAAAACAGATAATAAAGATCAGATTTCCCTAGGTACAGAGCGGTCAATAGTAGCTTTAAAAGACACAAAATGTGCTCTTCACATAAGTTGTCTACTAAATAAAATACTCAAAAAGATAAAACAGGGCTTTTTACAACTATATCAACCATGTTCCAATGTCAAAATGCATGAACGTCTGGAAAATTCAACAGTACAAGAGATTTATAAAACAAACCTCATGATACTTTATTAATAATAATTTTAGCAATAATATTATGGTCAATATTTATTAAAGGATTTCTGTGACCATTATACTGTGTTAAATATTTTACATATATTATCTAACTTAAATTATTCCATAATACCTCTGAGGTAGGTGCTATTATTCCTCTCATTTTTTTAGATGAAAAACAGGTTTTCTGAATTATCTAGTGAGAAACTGTCACATCTGTGTTTCACACCCAGGTGTGTCTGTCATATCCCGGTTCCTAGTCACTCTCATATACTACATTAAGAATAAATTCATCTTTGGCCCTTGTTAATAGGCTTTATTTTATTTGTGGTCTTCTCTGGAACATCCTATTTCATCCAAACATTAAGAGTCACCCTAATATTTATTAGAACTCTATCTTTTATGTTATTATATGTATTAATATGTTTCTTTAATTATGTGCTATATTTGAATGTGATCCATATAATCCAATGGTATTTTCTAAGGGATTTTTTTCTTTAATCAGTGTTGTCAAGGCCACTCAACACATACTGAATTTTTCCAACAAACTCTAATGCAACTCTCTGACTTGCTGATAATGAGGAATGTTGTTATGAAAACAGTCAGGAAATTTTGTCAATAGTTGCAACATCCGTAAGAAGTCTATGCTAGATACCTTCCATTTATGCCTCCAGATCTATTTATTCTCCTTCCTTCCTCTCCTGCCTTCTGATTTGACTGGCTGGACTGCATAGACTATATTAACAAGGTGCATGTACTCTAATGGTTTCCGGTCATTTTACCCCAGAGGTAACCAGGCAAGAGGCTGGAGTGATAGAGGAAAGTAATATTTGTGTACTTTTTAAAAGTAGATTATATTTTTTACAGCACCTTCAGGTTATAACAAAATTGAGTACGAAGTAAGAGAGTTCCCATGTACCTCCTGCCCCCCCACAAACTACTGCCTCCCCCACTGTCAACATCCTGGGCCACAGTGGTGCTTTTGTTACAATCAATAAACTTATAGGGACAGATTATTATTACCCAAAATTCATAGTTTACATTAGGGAGTTATACACCCTATGGCCTTGGACAGGTGTATAATGACATATATCTACCATTATAGTATCATACGTAACAGTTTCACTGCCCTAAAAATCCTCCAAGTGCTATTCCTCTCCTTTTTCCTAATCCTTGACAACCACTCATCTTTTTACTATCTCCATAGTTTTGCCTTTTCCAGAACATTTTATAGTTGGAATCATGCAGTATGTAGCTTTTGCAGATTGGCTTCTTTTACTTAGTAATTTGCATGTTGTCTTCTCCATATATTTTCATGGCTTGATAGCAGATTTCTTTTTAGCACTAAATAATATTCCATTTTGTGGACAGGCTATAATTTATTTATCCATCTACCTATTGAAGAACATCTTGGTGGCTTCCAAGTTTCACAATTATGAATAAAGCTGTTGTAAAGTTCCATGAGCAGGTTTTTGTGTGGATATAAGTTTCTAACTCATTTGGGTAAATACCAAGGAGTACCACAGCTGGATTGTATGATAGAGATTAGTGTAATTTTTTATTTTGGCTCCCTTTCTGCAAGCCAGGAATCTCTACAAAATGATGTCTCCAGTTAGGGTCCTTCCTTCATTTCTTCAGGACTCTAGGGCTAATAGCTGCACTGCTTCTAGCCTCAGATTATGCCACTATCCTATTTGGTTTCTTTATACATAACACTCCTCTTTCTGGCTTGCCATCTGTTTCTCATTTTGATAGTAACTGATAGAAAACCCAAAGTAGACAAAGACCTAATGCCTATTTCTCTGCATTTTGCTATTATTTCCACATGTGGAATAGTCAGAAGAAAAGTATTGCAAAGTAAAAATGACATCTTACCAGCCTCTTTACTAAATAGTCTGCAATATGAGACTCTTTTTAGTACAGCAGCCTTGAGAAAGGAAGAAACAAACAAGGTACATCCTTACAACAGCGACAGTATCTAATATCTCTACATCAAAATAATGAGGGAGTACCTTTTGTAAGAGCTTTCTCTGTACTATATTTATGATAAGTTAGTTATTATCACTTCATTTATTACTAATAGCCATGTGGAAAACTATCATTATCTATGTTTTACAAGTTAGTAAACTGAGGGTCTTTTGCCAATCAGGAATTGAAATGGAATCAAAAACTCGATCTAAATTCAAGTATTGTGCTCTCATTAATCTCAGTTCTGCCTTCCATCTGTAAAATCAAAACATTTAGTGTTCTGTACAATATATAAATGACCTGGTTTTAAATTCCAGATCCTGTAATTGAAGGCAAAACTGAGTTCCCACATGCACGAATCATCTCTCTGCATTCTTATCACCCAGCCCCAGATCCATGTTCAGCAAATTAGCAATGGGAGTACATGATGCTGCTCCCTCTGCCCTCTGCCCCCTTGCACAGTCATCCTGAGACAGTCACAAAGCTCAGGCCCCTGCCTCTCCCCCCAGCAGATGTTCTACCTGCACATTCTTCTTGCAGGAAGCCATCTCTCTTTTGCACTAGATTAATAAATTAATTCTGAAAACTGTAGATGGAAGACAGATCGCTTCGAAAAGCAATATATCTGATGTTTTAGCAGCCTTGACCAAAATGAAGTGAAGAGTGTTGGGAAGATGGTAAAGGCACACAAAGCTGCTATGATAATAAAAAGGCAATACTGATATATTCCTGAAAACAAATTTACCGAAGAGTATTGAAGCCTTAAACAAATATAAGGATATCATAAAAATGATAATATCAGAACTATTAAATCAATAAGAAATATCAGAAAAGCTACTTGTCTTCTGGACTCTTTCAAATATTAGAGTTTCATTTTTCCTGCCAAATATTTGGACTTCTTTCACAATTGATTTCTCTTTTAGTCTCCAACCATAGGTGTAACCTGGAGAGACAGATATAGAATTTTGATACTTAGAGAAACATTTGTAGAAGAAACAGAGGTAGAGAAATAATCACCTTGCCCAATTGTTACAAAACAGAAGCAACATATTTGTTATATTTCTTTCAACTGACTCTCTCTAATGACTCTAGATTATGCTTTTAAGTACACCCATGGAAAACATGAGAAGCATAATTATGCATGTTTACTAGTGATGCTTATAAAGAAAACTCACAAAAAAAATAATTAGGGGGTAAAAGAGAATTAATAACAACAAAAAACTAGATTATAAGAAAATAACACTAATAAAGAATTTAAATGACTAGAAGTCAACACGTTATATATAATTAGTAATCACTACATGCATCCAAAAAAGAAAGTCCTAATGAGTAAACAGAACAAGATAAAGTAACATGAAATTAAATCAGATAGTAGACTTGCAAATTAGTGATAGTTAAGACTTTATCCCAATTTTTGGATCAAATTGTTGAACCACAATTTTATCTTATGTAATGAAAAGTTGTAGTTATTAGCCTTGGATGAAGGAGAAACACTCTGCATTCTGAGATCACAGGATAGGACCTTTTAAGATATCCTGCTTTTTAAGCAGACATTGCTGAATATAGCTCACAAAAAAGTGGTCCCTCTTCTTTGACTTATCACATCTCTCAGAAATTTTAGTTTACCATGACAGTTGGCTAGAATATATTTGTGTAGAAAGAACTAAAAATATGTTCCCTTCAACTAATGACATGTGTAGATCCTAGTAAAATAATAATTTATATTGCAAAGATTTCTTAGCTCTGTTTCCAAAACATTTTCATGTATAGAAGAAAGTACTTTCACGAGATCTGTGTTATTAAGCACCACCCTATTTCATGAATTAAATCCACCTTTTCTCTGTGTTGGTGGTTTTAGGAGTGCTCTGTTTTCCAGAAGATAAACATGTTTACATCACAGGAAAAATCCCAGAAAAAAAGAGTAATTATATTAATGTTCATGTTTTAAGTTAACCTCAAATTAGGATCACTGCCACTTTTAAGGTTTGTGTTATACTGGATTGCAGGAAAGATGGGAAGCAATTGAGCAGTTACTTATGGATGGCTCTGTATTCCGGATTTCTTTCTAATTCCGGTCCCTTAGGAAGATATAACTCATACAAACATAACACTGGTCCATAGATATTCAATCCCACTTACAATTAACATGGGTTTAATCCTGGGAATCCTGCAGGAGCAGGTTTTTTCCAGTCTAGTTCTCTAGTAACTATAAATTATGCTTTTATACATACTCACAAAAAACTTAATAAGCATAATTATTCATGTTTTCTTTTGCTACTTATAAACTAATAATATTACATCTTAAGAGTTTTAAATGTACTGTATGCTTCACCCACAGCCAGCATAACACATTAACAGGGTAGTAGTTAACTATTAAAAGCTAGAATTTTTTAATATAAATGTTTGTGTGTGTATATGTGTGTGTGTGTGCGTGCGCGCGCGCGTGTGTGTGTGTATTAGAAACCCCTCTTCAGCAAATGTTGAACAGTATAGCATTCTGGTATAAGGTAAAAGGATATAACATTTGTCAGACACAATTCCCATACCCACAGTAATATATTATGAGAATTCCTTGGGACAAGACCCCTTTCCCCAAGGGCTGTTAGATTTCAGAGAAATAAATTATATTCCATTTGTTGAAAGATTTGCTTTTATAACTTTGGTTATTTGGCACTTTGGGAAAAGGACAGTGGCTTTCAGGAAAGCTCTAGTACTTTGGAGCTCTGAAAGTATAATGGGATTTCAAAGAAAACAAGAAGAGTAAAACCAATATACTAGAAGTAAAATATGTTTAAATATGCTAAAAAAAAATATCAAGTAGACAAGGGAGATGATCCATAGAGTTTTTTATATCTATTAGATATTTCCGAATATCTACCATGTTGTGCCATTTACCATATCGGCTTCCACCTAGACTTCCAGGCTCACCAAATACATGCTCTCAAGGAGTTTATATGTAGTAGGGAAATAAAGCAAGTAAATAAATAAATAAATACAATAAATAAGTATAGATTGCAATAAAGGGTGAAAAGGGAACCAACTGGGATCTAAAAATAGATACCACGAGAAGTTTGCCTATCTTATTTGCATGGGAAAGATTTCTCTGATAATGAGATATTTATGGTAAGAGCTGAAGGAAGAGAAAGACTTATCTTGGGATTGTGGGTAAAAGAGAGCTCCATGCAGAGGCAAATGTATGCAAAATTCCTGGATCATGAAAGCCTGGTAGAGCAGAGGGGATTAGGGCAGTAGGTAAGATGCATGAGATGAAGCAAAACAGATAAGCAGGACCAAGATCATGCAGGGCTTCTAAAACTATGTTTAGAGGGTGCCTGGGTGGCTCAGTTGGTTAAGCGACTTCCTTTGGCTCAGGTCATAATCCCAGGGTCCTGGGATCTAGTTCCACATCTGGCTCCCCTTGCTCTGCAGAAAGTCTGCTTCTCCCTTTCCCTCTCCCTCACCCACTCCCCCTGCTTGTGCACGTGCACTCTCTCTCTCTCTGTCAAATAAATAAAATCTTAATTAATTAATTACTTAAACTATGTTGAGAAATTTGAATAATACTCCACATATAATGGAAGCCATTAATAAATTATGAATAGACATTGATCAAAATATGATTCCTCTGGCTGCCTTGTGAAGAATGCAGAAGGTGATAAGAACGAAAAAACAGAGTTAGATGTCATAGCTCAAGCAAGGAGAAGTGATGCTCTAAAGCAAATTGGTGACAGAAGATATGACTATAAATCTGCTGATGAGTTGCATTTGGGGATGAGATTAAAGAACGAAACAAATAATAAATATGGATTCCTGATTTCAGCAAGTGGAAAAGTGGTAGTATGTATTATGATGAGAACTATCTGGGTAGGGACACAGGTTTCAGATGTAAGAAAAATGTTCTTTTGGACAAGTTATTTCTGAGATGTTTGTAAAGATGTTGGTAAAGATGCTGAAATAGGAATAACAAATAGGCAATTAAATGTGTGCTTTTTAGAGGAATCGGACTAGACATATACATTAGGAACTCCTAGCATATGAATGACTTAAATGTTATGAGAATAATGGGGATGATCTGGAGAGAGTGTATAAAGAAAAAAAAAGGGGAATGTGAACACATGCACCAGAATAAATAAGAATATGTGGCATGGCATCACAGGACTCAGAAGTTTTTCAATACGTATCATGAAAAAGATGCTTAAACACAACACTTATATGAATAAATTGAATTAAATTTTACAGTCTATAAGTAGTCCTCAAATGCCTTTCAATATAAGAGTCATGCAATCTTCATTTTGGTGTCATTAGTTTGGTGTCTAACAATACCATCTGGGAGGGCCTGTAGGATAAGTGGTCATGGACAAATCAATATGCTAAGACCAGAGTGCACAGTAGAGAAAAGGAACATGTCAGAGGCAGAGCAATGTTGGATTACATAATGTTGGTGTTAGGGAAAAAGGAAAACAAAGGAAAATGCAAGGTTAATATCCTTAAAATACAATAGTGAGGGGGGAAACGAATTTGATTGTTATCAAAGATTCATTAAAGAAACCCTTTACAAAACATACAGAAGCAAGAAGTTAGATTTTTTTTTTAACAGGTTGGTAGGGATGTGCATCATGAACATCCCATAGGAGCTACCCATAAAATGTTTAAAATAAGGATTCAGTCTATTTCCCAGATAGGTACCTACTGGTAGATTTCATGGTCATATAGATAGCATTTAAAAGGATGGATATAGATGCTATCATCAGACTGATGAAGCTATATTTAATGACAGGCATGGAAAAGTAGTCTCAGCAAGAGCTAACAAAAAAAGCGAAGGTTACAGTGGGCATTCCAATAAGAGTTATCTAGGAAAAGGCAACATCTTCCCAGTCTGGAGGTAAGGCTTCACAAAGTCAAGGGCTGGAAAAGACTGCAGAATTTGAGGCCACATTTTTGTTTAGTGATAAGAGATGAGACATCTTTTAATCTTTTAGGTATTTTTCTTCTACATTTATAGCTTAATTCCTCTCTTCCTTTTTAAAACTACTTTTCATTTCAACATTAAGAATTGAGATTAAAAAAAAAGAACTGAGATGGAGTCTATCAAATATTTTGGGGGGGTTCAACCTTGCCAAATTAAGTCTACATGCACGTTGGGCCTAAAGAAGAATGTTATAACATCAATCAAACACCTGTTTTTTCTTTCTTTTCTTTCCTTCCTTCCTTCTTTCTCTCTCTTAATTTTTTTCATTGAATAACTACAATTGGCTGATTTAATGATCACATTCCTTAAGTGGTAGAATTACTCTTTTGAATCAGCAGTGGCCATGCATCTGTCAATTTTTGGCCCACTTTCTGTAGTAAATGGAATGTGGGTTGGGTTAACTTTGAAATTTTTCAACTGTTTGGTTTCCAACTTCCGCTAAATTTTCCAAAATTAAGAAAATAACTAAGTAATTGAGTAATCTTAACATACTGCCTTTGAGTCTCAGTTTTTCTTGAGCTGGAATTGGTACAGAGCAGGTAATGGGATTCCTCAGTGGGTCCTCTATACTTTTTTCTAGGATGGACCTTCTATATGTATATATTTCTACTAAAGCTTCTATTATTTGTTGTGAGATTAGAGCCATTGTCTATTCTTATCATAGACCTAGAAACAGATAATAATGTTTAGAACACTCTGCAATAAATGTCTGTCTGCTAAATTAACAAATGAGGAAGGAATTCAACTGAAAAAGAAAAACCTTAAAAAAATGATGAGCATTTACAAAAGCAAAGTGGACAGTGCTGATAACTTTGGGCAATATCATATTTTGCAAAGAACTTCCCTTGAACAAAGTCAATTGGCTACAGGCACTGGATATGGATGTTCAATTTTGTTTTTCTTAAAGTAAAGGGCACATTTCTATCTTTCAAACAAATTGGTACAATTACTGGAACCAGATAGAATTACACTGCTTGCTATTATATGTGCTCAGTTTCCCAGAATATGTAATATACCTTCAGGGATTTATTAACAATTTTCTATAGTCAGACTATTTTAATGTTATGAATGCCCTGGACACTGAATCCTCAAGGTATAAAAAGAGTTTTATTTCCAGAAGTTTTTGCATTGCACTCTTATAATTGTGATAGAAATAATGCAAAATCTAACTCATAAATGTTCGCTGGCCTTTTTTCCTTTCCATAAATCCTCTGAAGAATATGCTAACACTGTCTGATTTGCCTTCCAATCCTTATCCTGGCATTTGGGATAGTAAATTATGGCTGGGGGTGAGGGGTAGGGCTAAGGGGGGGAATGGTTGAATTAGAGAAGTGGAGATGTAGAAGGATTTTACATTTTATGGGTGGAACATAACTGCCAGGAGAGAGAAAAATAGAGCAAAAAGTAGAGAGAGGGAAGAGAAGTAGAAGGTGAATACAGATAAACTACAGATATATTTGTAGAGTTTGGGAGGGGGATTATTAAGAGACTGGGTCATCTGCAACGTAGGAGGGACTTAGAGGAAGCAGCCATGGGAAAGAGGATTTAAAAATATTACTGAACATAATAAATATGTTCCTCTCTTAGCAGCATTTCAGAATACACATTTCAGCAATATCAACTGTGTAAGCATTTACAAACATCAAAGAATACAGTCATCCTCAATTTTTAGAAAATTTAAAAAAAAAACACTTAGTCTTACGAAATTCACTTTTACTGATCTCCTTCCCTCCCTCCCTTCCCTCCCACTCCCTTTTCCTTCCTTCCTTCCTTACTCCCTCCCTCCCTTCTTCCTTTCCTCCCTTCCTTCCTTCTTTCCATGTTTCTCTATTAAATGAGTGAATGCACATGAAGTTATTCAAACAGGACCTGCAATATACCAATCATTCAATAAATGGTATACATTATTATGTACCTAAAATACAATGTAAGGAAGATTTCATGATCCTTATTAAATCAGAACAAAGGAAACATAACAACAGTTTCATCTTTACAGATCTTTGATGATGATCCACGCCATGAGAAATACCATGCTAAATCTTAAAATAAACCTAAACCTACCACATCTATTACATAATTTATTTTTTAACCTATACAGTTGATAAAATATGAGAATCTGGATACTTAGAGATGGAATATGTGTGCATTAATTATAACAACAGCATTTTCTTTAACTTTACCAAACTATTCAAAAGAAATAGCTCATGGATTGAAAAATGGACAATTTCTATGACAAATTAAATACAAATTTTCAAACTGGAACTTTTGAGATAGCTAATATTAACCACTAGTAACACAGCTAGCTTATCTTTTCCATCTATTCTCTTTTCTATCTTAATTTGATTCATCATTTTAGCAATAGCTTAAGCTGAACATTCTTCATGAACTCTCCTACAATGAATTTCTCTGCTGAAAGCTGATAGCCTTTCTAGACTGTCTTCGACTCTTGTAATTAAGCAAATGCTGACTTAATTTTTTCATACCTATATGTATGCATTTGTTCTTACAAACAAAATTATAAATGTCTTCAATGAAGTGTTTTGTTTTGTTTTTTTTCCCACACAGCAAATAACCAAGTACCTAGGTAATGGTAGGCATTTACTGAAAATTTTTGAACTTATCTAAAACTTTCTCCATTTCTCAACTTCCATCTTTAATTAGTTAAAAATGTCTGGTCACTTTTACTTCCTCAATATCTGTCAAAGCACTCTCTTCATCTTCATTGCTGTTGTCATTGTGTTATATTTTTATATCATCATTTCTCACAAGGGCTATTTCTAGACATCTAATTGTCTATTAGACAATTTCCTTCTAGTCTGTGATCCAGTCCACAGTCAGAGGTAGCATCTTAAATTATAAATCTCTGTTTATCCTCTCTGGGATTAGTAAAAGATGCTACTGTTAATAAGAGGATCTGAAAGCACAGAGATTTATACAGAAGATAAAAACTCATTGTTCTCTCAAGTAATAGGGTAATACTCACAGGGTAGTCTAGTCATTCAGGACCTTTCTATGTAGTTTTCACCATTCACGAGGATGTCACTTCATTCACACCACCATATCTGTTTCTGATATCAAGAAAAGAGAAAAAGAGAATGGAGAGTAAGCAGCTTCCTTTTCAGACATGTCCGATAATTTGCACACATATCTTCCCTTTACCTGCCGTTGACGAGAATATATTCACATGGCCACACTTGAATGTAATCTCTAGCTGATAAGTATTTTATTTCAAAAGGAAAATTCTTCCTCAGCCAACCCCGATAAACACAAAAGTACCTTTTTTTCCATATATATAGAACATATCCTCAACACACACATGCACATTCTAGGAAGAAATCCCAACATCCTATCCGTGTTTTCCATCCAGCGCAAGGTTCGTTCACAATCTCTGGATGAGGAACAGTCCATTCCATCAGGTCCAGATGTGGCTCCTTAATGTTATGGTGACCTCTACTTCAACAAGTGGGTTTATCTGCTTCCCGTTATGCCTAATTTACAATGGTGGAGTATGAGCAGAGTAATTGCATTAAATGCTTTACTCAGAAAACTGAAAGAATGAGAAACACATAACGGTCACTGTTCTAGAATGTTATCAAATTCTGCTTGGCAGAAATTGTGAAGAATCATTCTTTGGCAGCTACTAAGACCATCTGCAATCTCATTTGTTGCTGCTTATTCATTGTTCTCTGTTTCCGCCTCTGTAGTTGCCACCGGAGAGTATGTTCTGACAAAATCTTCCCAACTTTGTCCTAGTACAGATTTGTCCTTTTTTGGGGGGTGGAGGGGATTTAAGAGACATAGATTTTGCAGGCCAAGATTATGGTTTCTTTGGCAACATACTTCAGCTTTGTAGGCTTCCAACTGTATGCTTCCAGTTAGTTCCATGTACAAGTGCCCTTAGCCAAATACTTCATACATACATTTCCTAAGCTTTACATCCTTGTGTTAAGACTATCCCCCTCTCCTTCAAGCTATTTGTGATTACCTTGATGCCACTTGAAACAAGATGATTTGTGAAACTATAACAACCTGAATCTTAATACTTACTACTGAGCTAATTCCCATTGGGTAGCAAAGGACATTTAAATAGAAGCTGTGAGTCAAGCTTGAGGTCACAGTGATAAATCCTGCTGTTTGGGGTTAAAAAGTAATTGGCCATTCCAACACTGCAAAACCTCTAACAAACATTGTAGTACAGGGCATGGCAATATCTTCCATAGAAGAATGTATCTGTTGCCATCTCTGCTTCAGTCTGATTCTTTTATAAATTCCTATTTCTGATATCTTGCTAACTACTGTAAGATTAAAAACCAAAAAAACAAGAATATTCTAACATTTTCTAACCACTTCTAGAGCTACACATTATGTAGAAATGTGATTTGCCTTCCAAATTGTTATAGAATGGTTTAACATTTTCCACTACTAACCAGGATGAAAAGCTTTCCAGACTATGGTGTCTATATCCTTGCTGTCCAGCTTGTGATTATGAAACTGATGCCATATACTTTAGGATTTTATTACAAAAGCACCTAATTGCCAGATACCAATTTTTCCTATTGCATAGGATGGAAGGTAAATTTCTACAACTAGTAGACCATGAAATACAGTCGTTTTTAGAAAATAGATGTTAATATCTTTCTCAAAGTAATAGTTCAGGGGTTGGTGAATAGTCCAGAAAGAATTAGACTATCCCCCCAAAAATTTTCCATGGATTCAGAGTCCTGTCTTCTTGCTCTGCTTTTCTCTCAGGTGTAGCTTTCATACACATGATTGTGACCAGCTCATTATGACATAACATTCAGGTCCTCAGGAAGGAAGAAAGGAATGGAGGTTAGCAACTGCTTTTTAATGCCATGACTCGGAACTTGCACATGTTACTTTTTCCTCATATTCCATTGTCAAGAATCTAATTTCATCAGTATATCTGTGTGAATGAAGGAAGAAATATGGTCCTCTATAGTCTTTTTAGCTAAAAGATAAAAGGGGAGGGAAATTCTATTGATAAAGGAACAGAGGGGAAAAACAGATATTTGAGAGACAGAATATAAACTCAAATCCTAACTCTTTCCATTGCATCTGTTCTTGAGAAGACAAAAGGATAATACACAAACTACTTAGCATGGTGTGCCAACATCTCCATGGTCATTCTTTTCAAATAATGAAGCTGGAAGGGTGAAATAGTTTGTCATATATTTCATTCTATCTAATTACTTTACCGTTAATTTGTCTGTTTCTTCTGCTGTAACAATGAAAACTCAGTAACAACTTACAGTCCTCTAAAGTCCACATACAATCCCTAAATACAAGGTGTCTTAACAGGTAGTAACTGCTAATTAGATGGAAATTACTTTAGCTGAGTTCATGGAAGAATTATGGCGGAGGAAAAAATAGCAAAAACCACTGTTCTAGGTAGGGTGGCTTCTATGAAATTATTTCTCTGGGTTATTTATTGAAGCGATTTGCCATCCAGAACTACCCTTTGTCTCTGTCACACACTTGAGGAAATCAGCCATTATTTTAAAGTAATATTCACAAGAGACACAAGACTCCACTTACCATAATAATAAATATTTTACTCTGTGAGCAGAGAGCAACGAGTTGGAAGGTTCAGCTAGGACAGAGAAGGTAGATTCAACTTGTTCTTTGATAATACAGGTTGATTCAATGGAGGAAGTCCAAAATTCCTTTGGTTTGAGTGAATTTGCCTTAAGGTACTGGACTTCGTTATGTTCCAATTTTAAACAAGGAATCCTGAAATGTATGTGGCACAATTTTATCATAGGAGGGTTCTTTTCTGTGAAAGAAGGGATCCTTCTGCCTTCTTAAGAATACTATAAATGAAAAAAAAAAAAAAAAAGAATACTATAAATGCCCTTTATTTATAAATAAAGAGGATGAACTGGTAAATTTTATATAATTTACCTTGGTTTAGTATATACAACTGGTGTTCCTGATTTTCTTTTTTTAATATTTTATTTATTTATTTGACAGAGAGAGAGGTCACAAGTAGGCAGAGAGGCAGGCAGAGAGAGAAGGGGAAGCAGGCTCCCTGCTGAGCAGAGAGCCCAATGCGGGGCTCAATCCCAGGACCCTGAGATCATGACCCTGAGCCGAAGGCCAAGGCTTTAACCCACTAAGCCACCCAGGTGTTCATGGTGTTCCTGATTTAAAGTGTTATTTACATTTTTAAATTCTCTCCATTGCACTCTGCTCTGGATTAACATAAATATCTAAGAATTTTAACCAAGATAATTTATGTAAAAATAAGACTTTGAATATAAGCCTGTCTTAAGTCATTGCAATTAGTTTGAAATCTTCAGATGTTTATGTACCATTAACAGATGAAAATTCAAGATTTTTTTTTAGCTATGTTTAAAATCTATTCAATACATGGTTTCAAATTTGAATCAGATTTAAATCTTCCAGAATTCAAGGGGATTCTTATATCAAAAGTACATGATTTGATTCAAAGGATATTATAAGTTAAATAAGGCTTATAAACTTTACCAATCAACAACTGTATCACAAAAAAGAGCATTCTGGCAAATCTAAATTTTATTATTTGTTAATATGTTGTGTTTTCAATGCATGGAACACTTGAACTCTAATTATTTGTATAAATTTTGTGTTATTTTAGAAAACATTTTATCATTTAATCACTTCTGCTTCTATTGAATACAGGATGGATAAAAAAACAAGGATTATTTTGTTTATAATTAATTTTTATATTTTTATATTAATACTTGTACATATTTTAAGCACAAACTTATGATGAAAAGCTTATAATAGAACTTAGCAGTAGCCTGGCTATCCATTCATCTGTTCCATACACACACAAAAAAGTAGTTTGTCCTTTGAGTCTACTGTTTTCAACTCTTATAAAAACTATTTAGAGAGAGGTTGGCTTTTGTTTCCCTATTAATATTTTCAATGTGCTGATAACAATTCATAATATCTTATCCATTGATTTGTTATTATTACAGTTTTACACTCGTGTATTATTTTAGAACCCCCTTGCATTTCTACTTCCTGGTTTTTGCCTTCAATCTTTGGTTAAGCATATCTTCTAATAATTTCCCAAGAAAGGGTGAGTGGGGAATAAAATGTTGATATTTCACTGTCTGAATTTATCTTTATTTTGCTCTTTTCCTTGGTTTGGGTTTTTGTAATTTGAAGATTTTAAGATAGAAATAATTTCATCTCAGACTTATGAAGGCAGTGTTCCATTCAAATTAATTAAATAAATTAATTAAAATTAATTAATTAAATAATAAATTAATTAAATAAAAAATAAAAAAAATAATTAAATAAAAACATTAATTCCCAATGTTTTTGAGTAATTTAATGCTATGCTTGAATATTTATCATGACCTTATTTTTACCCTGCGAAAGTCTAGAATTGAATACTGAACTTTGGTGATCTGAAATTTCAAAATTATGTTATTGATGCATCTACTTTTCAATTCATTGTATTTGGACTTGGTAGGCTATTTCCATTTGGAGTTTTATACCCTTGAGTTCTAATAAAGGTTCTTGTACTATTTCACTGGAAATTTCCTCCCCACTGTGTTCTTTGCAACTCTTATTAATCAGATGTAGCAATTACTTCTTCAGTCTTCTAACTTTTCCTCCTTATTCCTCAACTTTTTCTTTTCTTTTACCCTTTGAAAGATCAACTTTGATTTTTAAATCTCTCTAGTGAACTTTTATAAAATTTCAGCTTTCATATTTTATTTTTTTAGAGAGAGAGAAAGCAGGGGGAAAGCAGAGACAGAGGAAGAGGTAGAGAGAGAATCCCAAGCAAGCTCCACATTGAGGCCAATGCAGGGCTCATTTTCATGACCCTGAGATCCTGACCTGAGGTGAACTCAAAAGTCAGAAGCTTAACCAATGAAGCCACCCAGGCACCCCTTCGGCTTTCATAATTTTAATTTCCAATTGATATTTCTTATTTTCTTTTGTTTTTCTTTATAGCAGAATATCCTTGTTTCACAATGCTGTATCTTATCTCCGATAGGTGATCATATTTTCTTTGAAATTTTTCTCTGCTGAATGCCTCTCATGGTTTCCTTTGCTTTATTCCCCATTTACTAGAGAAGATTTTTTAAAAGAAATTTATACTTAAGATTAAATACCTGAAAAACTAATTGCAAATATTCCCCATGGGTGGACCGAGTTTGTCAAGTGGTGATATCATTTGTACTATTTTTACCTTGGAGTTTACTCCCCACATTTAGTTTCTGCAGGACAATCTTTTAAAGACATTTTTTTTCTCCAGAGAAGGATCCTTTACTCTGTTGTGACAAGGTTGAGGGAGTGAGTGCCAAAGAAAAGGAATGAGATCAGGAAAGAATCCCACCTGCATTTTGGGTCTTTGTGAGATCAGGGGCCACATAATTCATTGTGTTGACTTTCAGTTATTCTTTCTGCCCCATCTTTTACCTCTACTTTTCTCTGAAACCTTTCAGGTTCAGGTTCTTAAACACATTGCCTAGGACTGGTGGTGAAGGGGAATGTATCCAGATCAAATTAGGGGTCACTGGGGACCTGGCCCCCATTCTACTCTATTAATAAGCATTCAAGCAATCCCTTTCTTTTCAGCATCTCCCTCCACCTCCCCCTTATCTTCCACCAAAGTTGTCCTCTCCAATTTCTAAGATTTGATTTCTGCAATGTGAAACAATTTGTTTCTCATCTGTGTTATCCTCTGCGAGCCTCACTAATTTGTTTTTGCTCTTCACATAGGTCTAAGTTACAAATATCCTCTAATTTCATCAAATTTGAGCATTATGTTATAATTATGTTTCTGATTATTTTATTACTTGTGAATAATTTTTGAGCCTAGGAATGATGTTCAATATAAACAAGGACAGTTGAGTCATTCATAAGAAGTATAACCAATAAAATGATATTTATCTGCTCTTACATTGTCACGCAGAACTAAAAAAATAAAAATCACATTCCCATTCAAGGGTTTTCCTCTCCCTTTAAAATAAGCCAACCAAAATCATGTGAGTTTACTCCTCCATCCTATGGCTTTTTTTTTTTTTTTTTAACTAATGTGCCAAGCATTGTGCCATTGACTGGGGATTCAAGGGTAAACAAGGTGCTTTGCCATCTGGTGTGAGGTGCAGACAATTAAACAGGCAATTACACACTAGTGTGGACATAGAACAGTGTTTTATGGGAGCTCATAAGAACATCTGTCTCAGAATTACCGGGTCAAACAAGGGTTAAGACCTAGTGTAGAAAATTATGTCTAAGCTGACATTTGAGTGATGAGTACAAGTTAGCCAGGTTAATTTTGGAGGGAAAGAATGTCATAGCAGAAGTATGGAAAACCCTGAAAGAGAGAGATAACAGAGCACACGTGAAGAAATGAGGGAAGTTTAGTAAGGCTTCTGGGAACTGGCACTCAGAGACAAGGTCAGGAGAGCAGTCTGAAGGTGGGCTGAGGTCAGATTCTCAGTGCCTTAAAAGTAATGTGAATGGGTTTAAATAGTTATTAAAGGAAATAGGGCATTCCTCTAGGTGAAGTAGATGGGGCTGAGTGGGAGAAAGTGTTAATAAAGTTAAAAGATGTTAGCACATAATTGAAGTAATCCAACCTAAATACATTGGAGGCCTCAAATAGAATTATAACAAAGACGATAAGAAGTACATAGAGCAACATCACCATTTTGATAATGCACAATTAGAAAATTAAGTAAAATCATATTTTTTTATTATTTCCACATTTTCACTAATCGCCATGCTTAAAATTCAATTTCTTTGTTTTGCAAATTGTCAGTGGCAATTGAGGAAGAAGTTTACCTAGCTCATGGAATTTTTAGGGATCTATGGCCTTATCTATTAATTCTCTTGATCCATCAGGAGAACAATCCTGGGAAGCCTAAGTAGCACAGTCAGTTAAGCATCTGACTCTTGGCTTAGGCTCAGGTTGTGATCTCAGGGTCATGAGATCGAGCCCCAAGTTGGGCTCTGTGCTCAGCACGGGGACTTTTTAAAGACTCTCTCTCCATTTTCTCCTCCCCACCCCCAAATAAATAAATAAATATTGAAGAAGAAAGCGAAGGAGGAGGAGTTTGAGGAGGAGGAGGAAGAAGAGGAGGAGGAAAATAAGAAGATGAAGAATAGATGATACTGATGGGACCTTTGGTATTCACTTTCTGCTGTGTGCAATTTTCTAAGTATGTGTGTAGGAAATTATATTTCATTGACTCTAGATCATCTATGGAATCAGCAGTTAATGAACTATACTGTCAATAAGTTGTGAAACTCAAAATCAGTAGACTTTAATGATTTTAACTCATCAAAATTACCTCATTCCACAAAATGTCACATGCATATTTATAATTTCATGAATTAGCATTTCTCTTAGACATAAAATTAAATTGAAAATGTAGAAAATAGAAATTATCTGAGAAGCAATAAACAATTAAAAAATATTATACAACTTAAAACGTCAGATATAATCTTCATAAGTAAAACATGAGTTAAGTTGAATATAACAGATTCAGTTAGTATTCCATTATTTTGGAAATAAACAAACTAATCCAGAAATTCTTATTTCTACTAGGTTCAAAATCTTTGCTTCAGTATCATTTCCTTCTATAAAGTCATCCCCATGATGAGGAGTTATAGAGCAGTACGTAAATTAGTAGAAAAAAAACAATTGCCTTTATTTACCATCTACTATATGCTCAGACATAGTAAATAGGTTTTGAGAGATGCATTTAAGGCATATTTATGTTATCAAGTTCCCAATGGGAAAAAAATGGGATCTATGCTAATCTACATATCACACCAACAAGAGAATCAACAATCACCCAAATCAGTAATTATCCTATTATTATACAATCAGCAGAGCCAGGGTTTGGAATTAGGTCTGACTGCCTCCATTATTCATGCTTTTTCTACCATCCCCGGCTGCTCAAATTCTTTAAAATAATACCTTAATAGAGCATAAGTCGGAAGAACAATATTAATAGCTTTTTAAAAAAAATTTTGTTCTTATTTTTGTGTGCTTTACTTCAGTATTATTTACATATTCACTAACCATTTATTCCTCTATCAAAATTATTTATTAAATAAATTAGGATAATACATTGCCCCTGCCTTAAGGAAACTTTAAGTCTGACTTGAAAAGTTAATTAACGTTGTGAGATGAGAATAAAGTGCCATCACAAGAGAGCATATTATCAACAGCTAATGACACTATACACATAGGAATGCCTTTGGAGTTTAGAAAAGGACAAGATAATTGTGCCTAATCAGGCATAACAAAATTTTTAAAAAGCAGAAACTTTATAAAAATAAATATTCCTCAACCCCTTCCAGGAACAGTCTTGTAGACTTAGCCTGTTTAATGATTCCAAAATGCTTTTACCTTTCATCATTGATCACTCTTTGGAATTTAATTCATATTGCATGTTTTACAAGTTGGATTCTGACACTGCATGGTGACATAAGTAGGCTCATGTAACATGCAATCTGCTTCCACAAATTCACTACCATCTTCAGTACAAGTATGCAGAGTCACATGCTCCAATAAAACACAATCCTCCTCACTTTATCAGATACTGTAGAAGAGAGTGGAGTGCAATAGAACAGAACACAATAAGGCAGCGCACATCTTAAACAGAAACATGATAAAACAAATATTATACATGAAGTCCAACTTTCTTAATATTTGCATTTACTTCATACAAGTTTTATAAGGCCATCACACACTCCTAATCTGTCCCTCTTCCTTTGCTTATCTATAACTTGCATAGTTAATTCAATATAAAGAATTGTGTCTGTCAAATCATATTTTTCACACACACAAAAACAAATATTTTAGCAATTCAGATTTTCATGAAATAAGCCATAATGAAGATAAGAAGATAAAACTACTTTTCATAAGATAATAGAAGAAGGGTAACTGAGAAGGGTAAGAATCCGCTCTGTCCTTTCCCTTTTTATTTGACAGACTTGACAGACTTTGTGGCTGGGTTTCCTCCTAAGAAACAATAGTATCTCAGAAAAGAGAAGTGCTAAACAGAAATCAAAGACTGAGGTGGCTGACAACATTAGGTAGGTTTTTGAAACCTTGAAGTCACAAGAATTAGATAAATAAATGAATATCACCAATACGAAGTACGACTAATTTTTGGAGATATACTTCATGGATTCCTTAGGCAATTGCAGACATTAAGAGACTTCAGTGGAGCCTGGGTGCAAGGAGGGTAGATCTGAGGATCACTGAGAAAACATTACCTTCATGTGGGGATATTTAAAAGAGAGGCTAGGAAGGTTTTGCAATTACATTGGAAAGGAGTTGGTGTTGCTCTTTCACGAAATCACAACAATTACAATTTCCATCTTAAATGTTTACTCCATACCTGGTGGGATACTGGATTGTTACATTCACTATCTAATTCAATCCAATCTTCAAAACACCCTCATGATTAGGCATTTAACAACATTTTAGAAATAGAGAACCATGTTTCAGAAGAAGGAAGTAACCTTCCAATCTTAACCCAGAGAGTAAATAATAGAATTGGCATTTGAATTCAGCTCTGCCTTATCCCAAATCATGTATTTGCCTTTCTATATTATGATGCTAAATAATCATTGAAATGTTGGCCCAGGCATTCTGTCCTAATCAACAGAAAGTATTCATATAATATTAAGACATATAGGAGCACTGGTTGGCTCTGTTGGTAGAAGATGAGACTCTTGATCTTGGGGTTGTGAGTTTGAGCCCCACATTGGGTGTAGAGATTACTAAAAATAAGACCTTAAAAAATAATATTAATACATATAAACAGTTTTGATAAATATATTAATTTCCTATTTAATTCAATTAATGATTTTTAGTAGATATAATTTTGGATTTTCCTTCTTGAAAATACATGCTACTGCTTATTTTTATTCCTGATGTATATACCTAATGGAAATAGCAGAAATGCTACAGCCCTAAGAAATTTTCATTATTCTATTAAGCTTTTTTTTACTAATAGTTTAATATTTCAAGGTGTTTTTAGGGAGACACGGATTTCACTGATTAAAACTCTTTTAATGACAAAATGATATTCACAAGCTCTTTCTTATTTGATCAAAAATTAAGTGAATTTCTAATGTCAAAATTTTGTTGTTAACTATTCACATTCTCACTTTGCTTTTGCAGACTTATGCTGACACTTTGGCATAAGCTTGGCTACCTCTGGCATGAGTACTATTTGTTTCCCTTAATTTGAATGTGCCAGAGCACAAATTGGGTGAAGTTGCCTATTACTTTGTTAAACATCTTCAGTTTTTGGTCTACTCAGAACACCTTTAGTCAGTAAAAGGATTACTTATAATTCAGTGTGAATTGCTAATTATCCTGATTTAGTATACCCTGCCATTTTGCCAAGCTATATATTCTTTTAGAACTCCATCTGATATCAGAGACGATTGGATTGCTAAATATTTCCTGCCAGAATTTGGGAATTACTGAGCAACTGGTGAAAATTATTCTCAAAACTACTATAATAAATAAGGTGAAATTTTCTCATAATGTGTGCAAGAGCTTAGCACCTTTATTTGCCTACTTTCTAGCACTTCATTAGAATGATGGGAGTTTATTTTTTTACTTTTCTCTGTTTCAGTAGATTCTCTTTTAAGCTCTAGGTTAATTTGTTTCCTCTATCTACATTAGCTTGTGTCACCTGACGTCTTCCTTTACTTTTTGTTATATCTTTACCCTTCATTTTCCCTTCTTTCATAAAATCTCTTTCCTCTTTCCTATTACCTATGACAAACTTATGTTTAACTTGCTACAGAATCTTCCCTACAATCTCACAAAATATTCAGTTTAATATTAATTCCCTTCCCCTTTTCACAAAATATGTAGATTATTTAGAGTTCTGAACTATTCTTGTCATTATTTTTCTGGCAAGGACAGATTCTGATACTTCAGACACTGCTGACAACTTTTAGTGCCTAATCCTGATGAAAATCCTCCACCTCTTATTGTTTGGCCTTTTTCCATATTCCAACAAAGCAGAAAAAAATACTTAAATAGTCTGCTTCCCACCAGAGTCTTCAAGACTATAATACATTCAACTCAATTCTTTCAAATCCATCAGAAAGCTCATGATTTCAAATCATGATTTTAAAGTCCAAATCTAATTTAATCAGGGAAATTTGTTGAAGTCTTTTGCAAATGTATTCTAAAATAATTATTCCACGGCTCTCCTATTCAATAAGTGCTTACTAATTTTTAAATAAATAAACTTGATTTCACCACTCAATATATTTCACTTTATCACAGATCAATTTAGACAATTATATTCTACATGACATTACAATTCATAACGGAAATTGTATCCTATGCTTTCTTCAGGCCGTTCCCAATGATGATTATTAAGAAAAGAATTTAAAATTTGACAGCATACCTTCCAGAGCCTATATCCAGGGAATTACTATTTTCTATTCCTTAAGAGCAAAGATTCTAGACTTCTTTTTCCTTTTCTTTTCTTCTTTTTTTCTTTAGAAGCTGTTTATTTTCTGTCAACCTTATTTCCACTTTCTGTTGAGAGTGGGTGGAAGAAAAGCAGACTGGTCCGCAGTCGTCCCCAACTCAGGCCGAAGCGCGGGGGGAGCGGGGGAGCTGCAGTGGAGGGCTCACAGAGAAGTAGCGCCCAGAGGGCACCCGTGTGCCTTCAGACCCCACCACCACCTCCGGCTGAGTAGCAGTGAACTCTGGAGCCGGGGCTGTGCATTCGGCCTGAAATTCCTCCTTGCTCACAGCCTTTCCAGCAGCAGCCCGCTCTTT
>CM052883.1:44350477-44444280 GCA_028534135.1 Potos flavus
GTAGCGCCCAGAGGGCACCCGTGTGCCTTCAGACCCCACCACCACCTCCGGCTGAGTAGCAGTGAACTCTGGAGCCGGGGCTGTGCATTCGGCCTGAAATTCCTCCTTGCTCACAGCCTTTCCAGCAGCAGCCCGCTCTTTTTTGTCAGTCTCCCCAGGATCTCTGCTGAAGGAGAGATCTTGCGTGACCTCCCGCGAGAGCTCATGGGAGCCAGGACCGCACATGCGCAGAACTTCCCAGCCAGCGTCTGCCTCCTCAGACCCCTCAGGTTGGCTCCCTGAGGTTGCGCAAGATGGCCGTGTCCACATCGGCGGAGGACAGTCTGTCACACACAGCGAGTGTAGGCAGGTTAACATGAGATGCCTCTGGAGAGGTTGGTGGTGAATGCTGGGAGCAGGAGCCACCAGAATTCCCGGCTCTGGAAGGCTGCCTGGATCCAGTTATGGAAGGTTCCAGGAATGAAGCAGCCAGCAGCAGGAGTGGCTCCTGGGACAGCAGCAAACTTCAGCACAGACCGCTGGCCAGTATTCCTGAAGGACGTGACACGACACTACTGGGTTTTCAGTGGCAACAATGGCACGAGCTGCGGGCAGAGCTTCTCCTAGACTGTCTTCACATTTATGGTGTCGATGCCATTTTCCCTTTATAGATGCACCGATCTATTTGGAAGTCAAGGTTGGTGCCATCTAAGTGCATTCTTGCTGCGAGAATTTAAGGAGATCCCCTGCGTCACTTGTAGGACATCAAAGGCTCTAGACATTGTGAAAATTTCCCTTTAAATAATGACAGAAACTCAGAATAACACTGTATGGACCCTGCTCGGGGTAAGGCAAAAAAAAGCCTTTCTCTTTTTTTTTTTATACTTTTCAAATTCTTTTTATTTAAATTCAATTAGCCAACTTATAGTACATCATTAGTTTCAGATGCAGTATTTAGTAATTTATCAGTTGCATATAACACCCAGTGCTCATCACATCACATGCCCTCCTTGCTGCCCATCACTCAATTACCCCATCCCCTCCACCCACCTCCCCTTTATGCTGAGCGAAATAAGTCAATCAGAAAAAGACAATCATCATACGGTTTCACTCATATGTGGAATATAAGAATCAGGGCAGAGGATTGTAGGGGAAGGAAGGGAAAACAGAATGGGACATCATCAGAGAGAGAGATAAACCATGAGAGACTTAGCTATAGGAAAAGCATATATTTCTTAATTAAATTTTAAAAGAACATATTAGATATAAAAATATAACTCTTGCTTATTTTAAAATAACATGTAGAATTATAAATTTGGCAATGGAAAGAGCATTAAGTATGGTCTTATATAATTCTTTATACATAATGAAACTAAGGCACAGAGACTAAATGACACAAGAAAGTATAGCTCTTTTGTTTGATGAGCTCCAAAAATCTAGGTTACTATTTATACACAAAACTTAATACACTGATATTTCTTTATGTACTTTAGCCTATTTAAAACCAAAATTAAGTGTTTTCATAATTATAATATGTGAAATGGTTCATTAGATATCACTATTTATGGACAGCATTGCAATGATTTCTTAATAAAGAATGATAAAGTACTAGCGTGATTATAGATTAAAGCTTTTCAGATACTGGTTTCTTAATCGATTGTCCCATGAACTTTAAATTATAGAAAACTTTAAGTACCTATGGATGATAGTTACCTTCTTTTTTTTTGATAGTTACTTTCTTTTCCACGTTCTTTTTCCTATTTTCCTCTTTTCAACTACTTAATGGATGATATTTGTTTGTTGGCGTCTAAATATAGTTAATAAATACCTGCCACTTACCTTACCATGGTACTCTGAGAGTCTCCCGAAATGGGACGCTAGCACAACTAATGGGTATGTTGCAATAGATATATTTTGTTGGATACTGAAGAAGACAAGTGGAGGAAAAATAAACTTAAATATGGTGGAATTTGAAAAATATCTATAATTACATTTTTATTTGTATGTATATCCACGTGTATTTATTTGCTTTCTTTAGTGAGATAAAATGTGAACAATTAGAAATGCTTCTTGTTTCATTATGGCATACACAGGCCTGGACCTTTAAGATTCTCTTTAAGTATTTATATGTGTAAGGAAAAATAGGAAATTCTGATACTTACTGATTTTTGCTTTAACTTCGATGTCTATTCATGGATATTTAATTACTACCGTATTTATCAGTAAGCCTAAATATTATAATATATTTTTTCACTTTCGCATGAAAAAAATGAAAATGACATCATAAAATCTTCACAAAATGTTATGTAATTTTTGAAAAAAATTGATTTTAGTAATAATGATATTAGTGGGGCATCTGGGTGGCTCAGTTGATTAGGTATGTGACTCTTGATTTTGGCTCAGGTCATGATCTCAGAGCTGTGAGACAGAGCTCCTGGGTTGGGAGCAGGGAGTCTGCTGGAATCTGTTGGAGATTCTCTCCCTCTGCCCCCCCCACCACACACACACACGCGCGTGTGCACGTGCGTGTGTGTGTCTCTCTCTCAAATAAATCCTTAAGGAAAAATAATGATATTAGTAACACTTCTTGGATTTTATGGTATGCCAAGGAGTGTGGTATTCAGTAAATGAATGTTTACTTCTATCTCAAAATAACATTGTTATTTATGCACTCCATTTTGTAGATGACAAACCTAAGACTCATGTAGTAATTTCTCTAAATTTAGATATTTTTGATATTGTAATCCAGGCAGCCTAATTCAGGGTCCATGATCTGGGCTCTGTGAAATGGGAATTAATATAAACATTGTTTTATTCTTTTTCCTGTTACAAAAGTCCTAGTTTCTTCAGTGAACATGTATCATTTTGAAAAGGAAGGGAAAAGACCAACAGTGATACAATTTTTTTTTCCAGAGAATAAAAAGAAACTTTGTTCTATTGTTTACAGAAATCCAGATATTTAGATTCATACTGAACATGTGTATTAAACAGATGGCACTGTAAAACTGTTCTTGTTTCCCTTTGCTGAACTGCCCTGAGTTTGAAGAAATAATAGATTTTTAAAAATTACACAGCTCTTGCCAGAAAATGAATTCCCAATTTCAAAAGTGGTTAGTAATTATAAAATATGCTTTATTTTCTGTGGCTGTGTTTTGAAGTGTAAATTTCAGAAAATGTCTTAATTATAAAGTATCTGGATCATCAGAATGTAAGTTTTCTAAGTAACTGAAAATATACTATGTCCACTAAAAACTTCCTGCAAAGTAGGAATTTCAGGAACAAAAACTAGAATTCATATTTGACTCCATGGTTCTATAGTCTCCTTCATTAAGTTGGCTTTCCTTTCTGTAGTTTCTGAAAATAAAGCTGAGTTCTAGCAAATGATGTGAAACTGGAGACAAAAATGAGATTTGGATCTAACTGAAGTCACTTCTCAACTCATAAGACTGTTTCAGAATATGAGAATATTTGTTGACTTGATCAGAAATGATCAGTGACTAGTGCTTTGCCAAGACTCTGCACTCAAAGAACAAAGTTCACTAAATGTTCATAAAAATACAATGACATAAAAATATACATGGCATACGCAGATATTAAACATACAATGTTTATGATGTTGATTTTGTAATTAGGTGAAATTTGTAATTGAAATATCAAGTAATGGTAATCTGGATTATGTTTTACTAGACACGTACATACTTCATGTAATAAACATCTAAAAATAAAATGACAAATATATTTTGGTGAAATATTTGCGCTTAAAGTATAATTCAAATTGTTAGAGACACTAATTTCAAGTTTTAAGAAATTATAGTATATGTTGATCATTTTAAATATGTTGAATTAAAAAAAGACACTATCAGGGGTGTTAGAATAAACAGAAATGTACAACTTCGAACTATATACTAAAAGGCTTTGGGAGAAAGGAATGTTAGTGGAAGCTGCAAGGGAGATAGAGAAATAAAAAGCGAAGAGAAAAAAAAAGCAATGAAAGAAAACGAAAAAGAGGCTCAGGCTTAATGGTGTGCATGTGTGTTTGAAAAAGGAATGGCAGTAGGTAGAACCACATTCCTGCATTTCTCCAGACCAGCCTATTGTTCATTCCCAAAGCTTTCTCCTGCCCAATTTATATTCTCTATGAAAAATAAATCTTGTTAGCATATTATGAATGTTAACAAGTGCTCCCGGCACCTTACAGAAAATACCACCAAATTAAACCTTCAGGAAGGAAACCCATTTTCTACCCTTGCATAACTCTACCAACTCTTGTCTACATTCCAAACTGGTAGTTCACATTTTAGTTTTAATATGAAATCTTTACTTTTCTCTAACATCCCTGAAGAGCTATTAAAGAGAAGCAAAAGTTTAAATTATATGCATTTTATAAGAACTCAGGCCCAATGTGTTTGGAGGAAAAAGGGCAAGATAAAAGAGGGCAGAATAAAAAGGCAAGAATGCAGAGAAGACAATTAGACAATTTAATGACCTAGTGATGTCTTTATTAAATTAACATACCTATTTGAAAGTAAAGAAATGTAAAATGAGTAAATGCTTATGTTTCACTCATGTATGTTTAACAGAAATTTTTATACAGTAGCTCACATTTCTTAGCTACAAAATGTTTTATAAGTTTTTTCTTTACTTTTTCCCTAGGAGATGATGAGGCAACCAAAGTATTTCAGGTTATCAAAATACAAACAAGGTATATTTATTATTAAAATATAATTAATAAAGACATAAAATGGTAGCCATAAAGCAGCACACTGGTATTTTTTTTTTTTTAAGATTTTGTTTATTTATTTGACAGAGCGATCACAAGTAGGCAGAGAAGCAGGCAGACGGAGAGGGGGAAACAGGCTCCCTGCTGAGCAGAGAGCCCAGGACCCTGATATCATGACCTGAGCCTAAGGCAGAGGCTTAACCCGCTGAGCCACCCAGGCGCCCAATGCACACTGGTATTTTGTGAGTCCTTGCTTTGCAAAGGAATCATTCCTAATTGTAGGAAAACACATTCTATTCCAATGTTTTTAAACAATAGACCAAATAGTAAGCATAGAATGAGAATTCTTTAAATTAAAACTGCACGTTCTGAATTTGTTATATGGCCTAAATCAAAAACAAACAAACAACAACAACAACAACAACAAAAACAAATTGCAATTCAGCTTTGTGAGCCTGGTAGGAGGAACTCAGTATAAAAGCAGAATACAGTCTCCTTGTATGGTTTTTTAATGTATAATTATTATCGTGCTTGGTTTACAGGGTTAAGGAAATCTGAACGGATCTACAAGCACCCTACTACCACTATCTACTACCCACCCTAGAACTTGAAGACTGAATTATTGTAAGTAGAGGAATCACATGAGAGAAAGACGGTTAAATGCATTTAACTCTGTATTTAAGGATCCAGTATTCTGTCAGTTTTAGGATGATCATCTGTCACAGCAATCAAATATCTCCCCAAGGTCTGTGGGACACTTTCCCAAAGTGCAGGGATAATGGATAGGTGTTTTTACTTAGGAAATCTGCCTATTGGCTTGAGTGAAACTGTTCAGACCACTTAAAGAGGTCTCTAATACCAGGAAACCCATACAGGAGGTAAAACAGAGTTAAACTCCAGCCCCTTTTAATGGTTCTTACACTATATATGCTTTCATGGGTTTGTATTTCAGACTCACCACCTTCTTGCTTACATGAAAGCATTGACTTTTCAGGTTACAGTCTTTAAATTCCAGATTCCTACAACCAAGAAAAAATTTAGAAAAAAAAAATGTATTCAAAATGCATTTAATTTTTTAACTCAATCCCAAAAAATTAAGGTAAACTATTGTGTTAGTTTTCCATTGCTACATAACAAATTACCACAAATGTTTTGTATATCACAGTCTTAGTGAGTCAGGAGAAAAAGCACAGCCTGGCAGGTTCCTCTCTACTCAAAGTGTCACAGAGTACCTTCTCCATTAGAAGCTATACTGGAGAAGACTCTGATTCTAATCTCATTCAAGTTGATGACAGAATTCATTTGCTCATAGCTCTATTCCTAGGACACTGGCTTTTTGCTGTTCTTAGGGGCTGTCTGCAGCTCTCTGCCACATGGGATTCTCCAACAGGGTCACTTCATTTATTGAGCCACAAGGAGAGTTTCTTGCTTCAGTCTACTAAAAATGCAGTCTTATATACTGTAACATCCCATCACCTTCGGCAGATACTGTTAGTTAAAAGCAAGTCACAGATTCCATCCACACTCAAAGGGAGATGATTACCAAAGGCTTAAACACAAGAGCTAAACATCCTTAGGTATTGCATTGGGTTGGTCCTCCATAATTATTTAAAGTTATAGAGCAAGTTAAAGGGAAAACTTGAATAGGAAAACAGTTCTCTTGCAAAACACACCACCTTCTCCTCCGATTTACTGCCTGTCTTCACAATCTCTCCTTTCCATGGCTCCACTAGCCATTACAATGGATTTTAATTAAAAATTCTCAGATGTTATTTGTAATCAAAAATCAACATCCCATTACAACATAGCTTATTCTTTATGTATGATTCTATGTTACATTTTTGTAATTTTTTTCTATCTCTACGCTAAGGTAGGAATATGAAACAAAGTAGGGATAGGAAAATTCAAATTGTCTTATTTTATGATATTTATAACTATATATTATTTACATGTATTATATTTCTTAATCTACTGCAATAAACATCCCCCTGTCTAGGCTCTGAAAATTGCCGAAATTGAATCAGGAGAGTTTAGCCTTATGTCCACTACATTTTCTCATATTGCTATATGATTGAGAATTAAATACTCCATTATAATGTTTGCATTTGAAATCCACTGATGTCTGGCTGAGAAACTCATGGCAAATTCTTTAAACACTTTGAACCTTATATTTTTATCAATATTACCCTATCAATAGGGTAATAATATATTCCATAAGATTTCCTTAAAGATTAAATAAGTTCCACTATTGAAATACTTCTTTTTCTTCTTGGTATTTGTTTTCCTATACGTAAATTGAAATGGCTGAGCATTTGTTTGTTAAAGATTTTATTTTATTTATTTGAGAGAGAGAAAGCAAGAGACAGAGCACTAGTGGAGGAGGAGGGGCAAAAGAGGGAGAAGCAGACTTCCCACTAAGCAGGGAGTCTGACATGGGCTCTATCCCAGGACCTTGGGATTACCACTGGAGTGGAAAGCAGATGCCCAACTGACTGAGCCACCCGGGTGCCCCAGAATGGCTGAGCATTTGTACTAAATTTTCTTTCACCTTCAATTTTCTGTAGGTATAACTCTATAATAGAAATAATTCAATACTTCTATTGGAATAAAGATTGGTATGTAAGATCTCCCCTGGGATTGACAGAGGTCTGCTGAAAGTTCTTTACCAAACAAGTGGTCTAAATCTGTGTTCTTCCAGAATCAGGACAATGCCAAAATAGATATTAGGGCTTTCAAGAAAAGTCGGTCTAATAGCCTTTCATTTTGCAAATAGAACTGACATGATTCTAAGATGTTCATTAGCATATTTTAATGTTTTTGGATTCTTTTTTTTTCTCTGCAGAAAATTATTTGGCCAGTTATATCTCTGAGGATACAAATCACATCTAGTTCATGATCTGTTGTGTCCAGAAATGCACTAAATTACTATGTTACCTAACAGAAATTCCTTAATTTTTATTTCTAATGCTCAAACCTTTCTTGGTTTGTTTTATCCAGATTTAATGTCTTTTTCTTTAATGTGTATCAGATATTTCTATATATTCATGACATTTTTTTTCCGCCCACTTTCAAATTCTTTGAGCCTCTGTAGACCATTCACATAACCCCAGTCTCAAAAATGTGACTGATTTATCTTCCTTCTAACTTAATCTTTTGTAGCTCAATCGTACCTTAAATATTTGGAAAGTTTCCTGAAAATAAAGTCTCAAAACATTATGATTTAAAGTAATGAAAATTTTCTTTGAATATGACACCTTATCCCTATTAAATCCCCCTAAAAATTCTTTGCTGTTTTCTGTCAACTGTGTTTTGCCTGAAAGGGAGAAAGTAATTACTAAGACCAGGATTAGATTAGTTTGGGAAATATTTTCATGGCACCCTGGAAGCATTTTAGTTGACTTTGAAACTATAGCTAAAACAAAGTAGTTTTATTTCCCTTCCTGATTTTGTAGCTTTCTTTCTCCCAGAGAGTTATAACATGGTGACTAGTGTTGCTTACAAGAATATTGGATTTCACTGGGTGCCAGATCATACCGTCTTTTTAAGCCACGTTACTTTTAGAGATAATTTGCCCCACTGTAAAATCATTAAGGATATTCATTAAGTATGTCAGTCTTTTGTAGGAGATCAATATATCTAAAATAAAAGGCACAGTTGTTTGCATTTAGTTTCAGTCATGTTTTCTTTCAGGCTTGCAGTATTTTGTTTTTAATAAGCCAGAGTAGCTCCTCACATAATGAGATAGCACCTTGTGTAATGAGCTACTGTTTATTGTTATTCCTAGCAACAGACCATATAAGGGCAAGGCCTGTTAAGTACAAGTATGCACATGAGATGCTTCTTCACCTCACAGTGAGGGCCTATATGAGCAGAGGAAGGACAATATTTTTCCTCCTTTCCGTCTCCAGGCAGATTATAGTGGCTGCAGCCTTTCTGTCTAGAGGCCTGGATCTGCTGTGCTTGGTGATTCTTTCTCCTAAAAGTTCACTGATAATTTCCAAGCCTTACAAACTTAAAAGCACAAAGCAGAAAACATTTACTTCTTATTATATAAAGTCAAATTTAAAACGCAGGACCAGACTTAAGGCAGCTTAACCCAATCCACCATGAACTCAACGTAGATCATCCTAAAAAAGCAGCATGGATTTCAGTTGAACAACTTATGCTTAGTCCACTAACCAATTCTTTGCTTTCACTTCAGTTACTTTTCCCAAAAATTATAAATAGTTTATCTTTAATTTGGGCTATCTAGAGTATGAATGCTTTTTAAAAATGTTTATTTTTATTGAACAGTTTCAATTAAAATGCAAAATATTGAAAATACTCAAATTATTTTAAGTTATGTATTAGTAATTGGCCATCCACCAATTACCTAGGCTGAATGAGGTGCAGTTATTTGGCAAATTAAAATAATCAGATCAGGGGCGCCTGGGTGACTCAGTTGGTTAAGCATCTGACTCTTGATTTTAGCTCAGGTCATGATCTCAGGGTGGTGGGGTCGAGCCTCATGTCAGGCTCCATGCTCAGCATGGAGTCCACTTCAGATTATCTCTCTCCCTCTTCCTGTGCCCATCTCCCCACTCTCTAAATAAATAAATAAATAAAATCTTTAAAAATAGATAAATAAAATATGTCATGTCAAAGAGAACAGGTGGACCAATGAAGACACAACTCAAAATGAATTTAGACAGAAAAGAAAATTGCATATACACAATGAAATCATTTGAATTGAGAAGGAAGAAAATCCATAGGAAAACCACTATTTATGGCATTTCTAGGTTTTAAAAATGCCCTCCTATATTTTGAATATTTGACGGAAGTATAAAAAATCAAAGCTGATTATAGTTGTTTTTGGCTTGGTGAAAAATAGGAACAAGGAGAGAATGGATTTTTTTGTTCCAATAAATTTGACATTACATAGGCTCAATGCATTTTAAATATACATACTATTTAGTGAAAATCATACCTATTGATATTCCGTTGGGGAACATGAGTATCCAGAATGGATCTTGAGTATCCAGAATGGATCTTCGGTAACGTTTAACACCCCTAACTTTATGTCTCTCTCAAGTGAAGACTTGGAATAGTTTGTATGATCCATTACAGATATGTAATTCTATGACCACAATATTATTATTACCTATAAATAAATACCCAAACAAATATAACCTAGTTGGATTCTTAATCTGATGCCATCAAGGCTGCTTTCCACATTGTAAAGTGATTACCAAGTTTAAAAATCCTGATAAAAACTGGAATGAATACAACTTTACTTAATTTCGTTCTTTAACAAGCAAAACAAACACACATAATGGATACAACTTTTATAACTGTTCCTCCTAGACTTTTCTAAACTAAGGCAAAAATAGATAGCTTATTGGCTAGTTTTAAACTATTGACTTTCATTCTGCACATGTTGTTGCTAAGAAATGAGTCAATATAAAATTTAAGATCTCTTTACACATGCTTATCAGAACTTTCTATTTGCTTCATCCAGCGTTTTTCTGGGCTTAAAAAAAGTGTCAGAAATACTGCATGATATAATATCTGTCCTCTAGAACTGTAACAAAAGAATATATATATATATATATTTAACTTATTGCTATATATTTAAATTATAAGCTATACACAAAGATAAAAGTCAGGTTATTAGAGACATGTGTTGAGCAATGTTACTGAAAGGTATGATATAGACAGTGGCAAATGTAAAGTATGTGGTATTTGGCAAACAGGATAGCAGTCTCATTGCCAGTAGTTGAAAATGAGCAATGTAGTTTTTTCTCTTGTTCTTCTCTAAATGTAACATTTCACAGAATGAAATTATTCATTTTCATAATATTGATTGAATCATATATAAAGTTTATAATTCCACTTCAAAATCATATTTCTTTATATTTTGAAAAATGTTACTAGGATTAGTTTTCATATTGAAAAAGCATATGCAAGAATTTAATATGTCTGTAAGAAGATATTTCTTTGAAGAGAACAAGGGATTTTAGGGATTGAATAAGTAAAGCCAAGTTAGATTATATCTTAATGCGAATAATGGGGAAACTGGAAGAGAATTGTGTATTATTCTTGCAACTTTTCTATAAATCTAAAACCAATTCCAAAATGAAAATTTCTTTTTAAATAGGCAAATAAATAAAATGAAGGTAGATGGAAAGGAAATTTACCACACTATGGCAGTGCATCAAGAATTGAGCTAGCCATCTTAAGTGAATTATTTCATTTATAATGTATTAACAATACCTATTGAGAGAGAAAAAAGGCATACCAACACTAAAGATAAAAAAGGAAAATCGACGGCATGGGAATACCCTTGCATAACAGCAGCCAACAGAAACAAGTCCTCTATTTTACCATACTAAACTATCATGAATTTTGCATGCAAAATGTCTTCCCCAAATTCACTAATATAGGTTATTTTAATGTTTTGGATAAACTTGCTATAAGTGCAATGTATGGTTATGGAGGATATTTTAGAATATGTAGAAAAGAAAGAAGAAACTAGAAATTATCATAATCCTACCATTCACAGATAATATATGTGTTCTTTTTTATCTTTAAGTCATTTTGATATGCCTACGTGTACATAAAAGGAAAACAAAATTTACACTATATATTGTTTTATGCCCTACTTTTGTGTTTATTTTCTAATTACACAAATTATACACAAATGCATTTCATAATTGTTTCGTGCATTTTTTTCATTTTGCATAGATTTATAATACACACACAGCACATTTTAATACAAGTTTGATCACATAATTGTGTTTTTCAGGGTCGTAATTTTTCATTCATTACTATAGTGCTTTATATTAATGTCTCTCTCACCCATAAATCCTAAGTTCTATAAGGGTACATACCAAGTCTCCTGTTATCTTCATATACCCAGGCCTGAGTATCAGTCGCAGCATGGCTGTAAAAAGACCTCTCTATAGGTGTTGAAGTTGATTTTGATTCTTCCCAGACATGTCACTAGACTTTATATCAGTCTGTTTTGTATTTGTTTTTATGATTGCTGTTACCTTTCATAATCCTTTTAAATAATATGTTTTGGTGTTTCAATTTAGAAGTTGCACTGTGAGCTACTAGCTGCCTTGTAAGCTCATACAGATAATTTCTTAACCTGAAATGGAATATTCTTTTGAGAATATTCTGTGTTGTTCTCTTTTCTCAGCATTGTTATAAGTAGAATTACTAAAAGAATAAATTTTGGCAGTTGCAGGGACTAAAGCAAGATACTGCTTTTCTATTTAATGTCCTAAAAGAGTAATCAAGAGATATTGCTCCTGAAAATGAAACCATAGTTATCCTTATAAAAATATTCTTCTCATTATCCTGTTGTTGTCAAGTTTCCTGTAGGAAAGCTTTTGAGTCTGATCAGATTCTCCCACTGCACATTGTAATTCTTCCTTTATAATACTCATCACACTAGTAGTTACTTATTTAGCATCTGTGTTCCCCACTAGACTATAATTACAAAAGAACAGAGACAATGTTACATTTTCTCACCTCTACAAGCATTGCACCTAAAAATCTGCTTGACACATAGTTATTTGTCAAGCTGAATTGAACAGAACAGTGCCATCCTTGAATACAATGCTTAATCTTCTTGATCAGTACTTCCCAGCCAAGAAAAAGTAATCATGTAAAATTGTAGAATCAGGAGGTGCAGATAGATCAGCTTATAGAATTACCAAAATATATTTCATAAATCTTTGTATGAACCTAACATGACAGTGCCTACTGGCACACAATTGATGCTTAATAAGCATTTATTGAATGATATATGATTTATTGAATGATGATTAAATAAACAAATAAATACTTGCATGTGTTAGTGAATGAGACAAGATGTCAATTATGAGACATTGTCCTTGATCGAACCCTTTTTGTCGCTTGCTGGTTACACCCTACCTCAAATATTTAAACAGGGCTTCTTCTTCTTCTTCTTCTTTTTTTTTTTTAAACAGGGCTTCTTCACATAGAAAACACAAATTCTTGTCACTGGGTTGTTATGGGGCTTTAATAAGATTACACTTGTGAAATCCCCTCTCACTATGTCTGATATATAATAAATATGAAGTACATATTCTGAAGATTTTGGCCACCATTAGAAATTCCCTCCTAATGTGGATTAGAAAATCTAAGATTTGTTTGTTTGTTTTCATTTGTTTTCAAGAGGAAGCAAAATGGACCTTTTGAAAGAGTATATAATGCCTAACTTGAATAATCTACATGAATTTGATAAAATAATATTATCCTTATTAAAGCATTTAGAAAATGCTTTAAGTTACATTTTACAGTTATTTTTATCTTATAAAACCTTTTTTTAAAATTTGCCTTGCAAACTCTAATTATATAAGTTTATCATAGAACATATTATTTCAAAGTACAGATATGTTCTTGATGCCTTTTAGTGGTAACTAAATTGTCTGCCAACTTCTTTCTTCAATCGACAATTCCTGATGCCTACTCATAGATTTACTTAAAATATTTTAACTAAATGAAATATTGAAAATCAAGGTAGGAGTCAGTATGCAGAGGTAGTATTTGACTTTAAATGCATTATTTTATAATTAAGACATTTATTATTTCAATTTCTTTTAAGGATATTTCATGGTATTATCAATCAAAGAAAAATGGGAAATATTGATATTTCACTATTAAACAGGACATTTAAAAGATTTGGAATTATCTGCTTTCTTTATCATCAAATGTCTTCAAAGAAGTGTTTATTTTCTCTACTCCTCATTTACCTCTGTTTTATTGCAACATTCTGATTCTCTTCCTAAATTTCTAGTTGCTTCCTTTTTCTTCTTCATTTGGTGTACAAATTTTGTCATCACAACCATCAAGATCCTTAGTCTCTGCTGACCTCAATGTTGTCATGCAGGAAGGGGATTTCAAGATACTCACTAGACCCAAGAGTTTATGTATGTGTTTTTTTAAGGACCTTATTTTTTGTATCACCTTCTAAATGCACATATTTACCAGGGTTTATTCCTTGACTTTTCTCTCCTGTGCTTTACACAAATAGGCAGTCTTAACAATCTCTGCTTCAAACTACAGCTCTATGGAAACTCCTAAATTGATATCTCTAGGCCTGATGTTTCACCATTTTCTCTGTTAACTGAAACTCTTCAAGTTGGCTATGTCTCAGAATCTCTTCAGGAAACAGAGTTGAATAAGCCACATGAGACTTCTCTGTGTTCTGAACATGTCAGGTGTGTTTTCTCTGCTCATTTACATCGTTCCATCCACAGAATGTAATAAACCTATGTGAATAAAAACCTAATTTGGTTTTCAGCACCAAAATATATCCACCTTTCCCATGCAGCTTTTGTTCTTTCACTATTCAGCTAGAATATTGCCCAATCCTTCGTAAAGAATATGGAATAGAATACAAATAAAATAGAGAACACATGTCTGTTATCACAGAAAACATTGTTTAGTTCTCATCTCAAACCCACTTGGAAGAAATTTCTTTTTTTTTCCCCCATGTTTCAAGTATGTATGTATGTATGTATGTATGTATGTATTTATTTATTTATTTATTTTTAAGATTTTATTTATTTATTTGACAGAGAGAGAGATCACAAGTAGGCAGAGAGGCAGGCAGAGAGAGAGGGGGAAGCAGGCTCCCCGCCGAGCAGAGAGCCTGACGCAGGGCTCGATCCCAGGATCCTGAGACCATGACCTGAGCCGAAGGCAGAGGCCTTAACCCACTGAGCCACCCAGGCACCCCAAGAAGAATAGGTATTAACTCTTCATTAAATGTTTGGTAGAATTCCCCTGGGAAACATCTGGCCCTGGACTTCTCTTTGTTGGGAGATTTTTGATTACTGATTCCATTTCTCTCCCGGGTATGGGTCTGTTCAAATTTTCTATTTCTTCCTGTTTCAGTTTTGGTAGCTTATGTGTCTAGGGATTTTTCTATTTCTTCCAGATTGTCCAATTTTTTGGCATATACTTTTTCATAATATTCTTTTATAATTGTGTATTTCTATGGCGTTGTTGTAATCTCTCCTCTTTCATTTGTGATTTTATTTGGGTCCTTTCTCTTTTCTTTTTGATAAGTCTGATGAGGTGTTTATTAATTTTATTAATTCATTCAAAAAACCAGCTCCCAGTTTCATTGATCTGTTCTTCCTTTTTGTTGTTTCTATATAATTTATTTCTGCTCTAATCTCTATTATTTCCTCTTTTTTTCTGCTGGCTTTAGGTTCATTTGCTGTTCCTTGTTTAAGTCCTTTTCTTGCTTTTTTAAGCAGGCCTGTGTTGTTTTCTACTTCCCTCTTAGGACTTGTTTTTGCTACATCCCAGAGGTTTTGGATCATTGTGTTTTCATTTTCATTTGCTTCCTTGTATTTTTTTATTTCATCCTTAATTCCCTAGTTAACCTATGATCCTATGGTAGGATGTTCTTTAACCTCAATGGATTTGTGGTTTTTCCAAATTTTTCCTTATGGTTGACTTCAAGTTTCATAGTGTTGTGATTGGAAAATATGCATGGTATAATCTCAATCTTTTTGTACTTGTTGAGGCCTGATTTGTGACCCACTATGTGATCTATTTTGGAGAATGTCCCATGTGCACTTGAAAAGAATGTGTACTCTGTTGCTTAAGATGAAATGTCCTGAATATATCCATTAAGTCCAACTGGTCCAGTGTGTTATTCAAAGCTATTGTCTCCTTGTTGGTTTTCTGCTTAGGTGATCTGTCCATTGCTGTAAGTGGGATCTTAAAGTCCCCTACTATTTTGTATTATCAATGAGTTTCTTTATGTTTGTTATTAACTGTTTTATATTTTTGGGTGCTCCCTAGTTAGGGGCATAAATATTTACAATTGTTATATCTTCTTACTTGATAGGCCCCTTTTTTATGATATAGTCCCCTTCATCTCTTGTTACAGCCTTTGGTTTAAACTCTATTTTGTTTGCTGTAAGTATGGCTACTCTGCCTTTCTTCTGATGTCCATTAGCATGATAGATGGTTCTCCATCCCCTCACTTTCAATCTGCAGGTGTCTTTAGGTCTAAAATGAGTCTCTTATAGAAAGGTCTTGTTGTTGTTGTTGTTGTTATTGTTGTTTTATCCATTCTGATACCCTATGTCTTTTAGATTGGGGCATTTCGTCCATTTACATTCAGAGTGATTAATGAGAGATATGAATTAGTGCTATTGTGTTTCTGTAAAGTTGGCATTTTGGGTGATGTTTTCTGTTCCTGTATAGTCTTGGTCACTTTTGGTCTTTCCTTTCCACTCAAAGAGTCCCCTTTAATATTTCTTGCAGGGCTTTTTTAGTGATTACGAAGTCCTTTAGTTTTTGTTTGTCTGGGAAACTCTTTATCTCTCCTTCTGTTCTGAATGACAGCCTTGCTGGATAAAGTAATCTTGGCTGCATATTTTTCCCATTCAGCACATTGAATATATCATGCCAATATCTTACGGCCTGCCAAATTTCTGGAGAGAGGTCTGCTGCTAACCTTATTTGTCTTTGCTTTAAGTGAGGGATTTCTTTTCCCTTGCTGCTTTCAGGATTCTTTCCTTATCTCTGTATTTTTCAAATTTTACTACCATATGTCTTGGTGTTGGCCTGCTTTTGTTGATTTTGGTGGGAGTTCTCTGTGCCTCCTGGATTTGGATGTCTGTTTCCTTCCCCAGATTAGGGACATTTTCAGTATAATTTGCTCAAATAACATTCTGCCCCTTTTTCCCTCTCTTCTTCTTTTGGGACTCCTATGATATGAATGTTATTATGCTTTATGGAATCGCTGATTTCCCTGAATCTCCATTCATGATGCAATATTCTTCTTTCCCTCTTCTTTTCAGCTTCATTATTTTCCATAATTTTATCTTCTATATCACCTAATCATGCTTCTGCTTCTTCCATCCTTGTGATCATTACATCCAGTCACTTTGGCATCCCAGTTATAGCCTTTTTTATTTCAGCCTAACTAGTTTTTAGGTCTTTTATCTCTGCAGTATGGGACTCTCTGGCGTCTTCTATGCTTTTCTGAAGCCCAGCTAGTATCCTTATGATTGTTGTTTTAAATTCGGGATCAGGCTTATTATTTATATCTCTTTGGACTAGATCCCTGGCCATGACCTTTTCTTGTTCTTTCTTTTGGGATGAATTCCTCCTCTTGGCATTTTGTCTAGGTCTCTGTCTTCTTCTGTGCATAAGGAAAACCTGTTATGTTTCTTGCTCCTAAGAGTAATGGCTTTATTAAGAAGAGGTCATATACTGTCCAGGGCCTGGTCCTCCAGGAAGTATTTCTGGTGTGTGCTGTGTGCACCCTGCTATTGTGTTTTGGCTGCTTTTTCCCTCAGTCGGTCCTTTGCAGGGTTTCTTCTTGCCTGCAGTGGGGAACGTTTGGACCTTGTCCAGGGTGTGATGAGTTTTATATAGGTGTGCCTTGGTCTGCTTATTAAGAAAGGGCTGATCACTAGAAGTGATCCTATTTCCACTAGAGCTATTTCTACTAGAGCTTTGCAGCACTCTATGGTCAGTAGACTTGGTACATGTGGGGGGTTTGTGCTGATCTTCTAGGAGAGGGGCCAGCTACTCTGGCTCTCAGGCACACTTGCCCTAGTACAGAAGTATCTGCAGAGTTCAGGGGAGTGATGCTTCATGTAAGCTGCTTAAGACTCCAGTGTTGTGCTCTATGCTGCTCAATGAATTCTATCCGTGCTGGTGGGCGGGGAGATAAAAATGTCACCAGCCCACTCCCTTATCCATGGAGAGGGGAATTTGCATCCACCACTGTCCAGGAAGCCCCCATGGAAGGGCAAACAATCTCTCCTCATGTGTCCCAGCCATCCCTCATATCCCTACCTTTACCCTGTCTGTGTCTAGGCCATCTGTCCACCTGGCAGCCCAGTGCACCTGTGTTTTATCTCAGGTATGCTGGCTGAGATTCAAAATTCCAAATTTTAGGGACCTAGAATGATGCAGAGCCACATTGATCCTGTGGGGGAAGGTCTTGAAACACTGGGGCTCATGCCGGTTTATCTCAGAAAGACAGTTGTGTAAATGTTCAGGGGCCTCAAGTTTACAGTAAAGCACAGCAAAAATCTAGTGTCCAGGTTAGCTGCCCTCAGCAGGTGTCTCTGCTCATATGCTAATGAACAGGGCAGCTCAGTGGTGCCCAGCAGGCTCTTTTGTCCCCAGAGAGGCAATGCCACCTCTCCCAAATGCACTCTAAGAAGGGAAACTGTCTCCTAGTTGACCCAGGGCATCCTCAGACCATGCTGTCTGCTCCTGGGTCCCTGCCCTCCTTCTCCATAGGAGCACTGCTATGCCTACTGGTCTCCACACCAGCCATAGCACAGACTTCTAAAACTTCAGTCTTTAAGCTCAGCTGCTTGTCAAAACTCATGCTTATCACCCCCTCTCATTTTCCCAGTCAGTGCTTTTGGAGAAGTATTTTTCTTCTGCACTGTTCTCTATCACCCTCTCTCCTCTCTCTGTGAACAGGGCTCCCTCCCCACCACAGCACCCATGATTCTTTTCTCCCCCAGATCATGTCTCTGCACCTCCTACCTTCCACAGTGTGTCCTCCTTTCTCTCTCTAGTTGTGCAGTTTGTTCTCTCATTCCTCAGATTGATTTCTTTGATGTTCAGAATGATTTCATATTTATCAAGCTGTGTTCAAAGGATGAGATAAGCATTGGGTTCCTTTCTACTCCACCAGCTTCACTGAAAACTTCATAAATTTCTTCTGTCTTTTCTCAAATTTAATATAGGCATCTCTCTTCTGACTCTTATCCATCCTCGTATGCCTCATGGGACATTATACATACTAGACATTCATGCGGCATTTGGTCAATGAAAGAAATGCCTAATTTTAGATAGTATGTAAAAATAGAATACAAATTGTTTAACCTGTCAGATCATGTATGACATTTAAAGAAAATTAGGAAAAAAAAAAAAACTTAGTCACAGTACAGACCTAGATGAGCATGATAGGATGACATGAAGCGAGATAGGAGAAAGGTGGACAACCAAGGCCATGTGTGGATTTGCAGGAGGGTAGAGAAGAGAACCAGAAATGTGAGTCTCCATTACTCTTAGCTTGTTGAAAAAAATAGAAAGATAGTTTAGGGTCAAATTTGTTAGGATCTTATATTGGTAACTATGTTCCCTAGAGCTGACAGAATAGTCCCAGGGTACAAAAACACAAATGTGTTTATCTTCCAAGTAGCAAGTAACATTGAGGGAGATGTGTCAGGAGTAAGTCTTCAGGCCATGGCTGATATTCAGTAAGGGATTTTAGTTCTTAGGCAAGAAATTTTTGAGAACCAAGTGGAACACCAAGTTTTAGGACCAGGACACGGAGTATGCCACCAAGCCGGGGACCTAGACATTGTGAATGAAGGCAAAAAATAACAAACTCTAGTTCAAAAGGATACATGTTTTCAGAAGAAGGCATATGTCTGGTTATGGGGACGCTGAGTGGTATATGGGCGCTAATGTTAGCAGGAATAGTTTTATGTCTAGTTTATGAAAACCGGGCTATAGTTATTTAAGTCCTTCCCATCAGATGTCAGGGTTAGTGTATCAATCTGAGACTGCTGGTTGAGGTCAAGGGTTTTTTTTTTTTTTTTTAGAGAATAAAGTAAAAGGAATGCACAGGTTGCAAACAGCAGGGGGGAGAATCATTGATGTATATTTAATCAAAAAAGGCAAATGTTCTAACTAATAATTTTTAGAAAGTGAAGTATTTTGTAAGTTCAAAAGAAAAGTTACTGCCATGTAGTATAACATAGAACTATTTATATGTACTAATTAAAATTTTTAAAAATTAAAATAATTGTTTTCAATAAAATATAGTTTCGATTTGGAGTATACCTATGTAAGGTAGGATAAAATGTTTTTATTTGAGAAAATGGAGTAAAATGGTTTTATATCTTAACATGTTGTAGTATTTTTTCAGTGATATGTATTACACCAGAAAATGAATAATTTGGCTTTTTATTATATCTACCACTACACTAGAAGATTTTTTTAAATAATGTGATTTCTCATTCTCACATTCATTATGTGTTGGTGTCCATGCTAAGAATTTTACCTATACTCTATCAATTAATCCCTTTTATATTCATATATTCACATAAGCCAAATATTATTTTCCTTTTAAAAAGAGAATTTTGAAGCTCAAAGAGATTAAATAATTTGTTCAGAGTCTTGCCATTGGTGAACAGAGTTAGGTTTTTACTAAGCATTTGGTGAATTTCCAAAGTCCTGGGATTTAACGAACACAGTGCTAAAACCAGGTCAGCATGAATACTCACAGCATCTTAGAATGGGGATGCCATAAAATTCATCAGACAGAATGAGGGATTTTGAAAATATACCTATAACAACAGTTTCAAGATAACACAGTTTCTCTCATTAATGAAATGGTGAGGTAAAATTGTAATTTATCTTCAGAATTGAACTATTTCAGTTCATTTGCCCAGAAGTTTGAAGTGTTTTATATTCTTTGCATGGGTCAACAGATAGTGGTGAGGGAATGAATGGGTGGAGGGTAAGGATATTTTATTAACCTCTACCATGGACCCCAGTAACATTACATACACCTTTATAACTTTTCTTCATTAGCATAGCTTAGTGGAAATTAACTTACCTACTATCATAAAATAGTTTGATCTTGCTACCTACTATGAAATGTATACCTTTTGAACAATACCTTGAAATAAGCAAACACAAAATATTACCTACAAAGTGGCAAACAGGAAGACCTTGCAAAAAATATAGTGATTATATAATTTGGTGAAGTTTTAGAATTAATTTAATGACCTATCCTATGGTATGTAAAACAATTTTGCACAGCTAGGTTCAAAATTTTGGAGGCAACAGTTTATCTTTAAGTAGTAGAAATAAACAGAAACTGTAAAAATGAACTTGCTTGAGTTTTAATTAACTTGTGAACACAGAAGAAAGGAAATGGATAACTTTCTAATAAATGTTCAGTTCTATTCATCAAAGAAAAAATGTTTATCCTAGTTGCACTGCTGGGAATTATATGAAGAAAAGCATTGTGTAAATACAAATAATGCTTATTCTAAAATATTATGCAACTTTATGAAATGTAAGTCCTGCTCCCACGTGCATCTCTGGTTTCAGGAAAATAGGCAATATATTGGTTTACATACATTTCTAATTCCTCTATTGTTTTTAAGCTTCCAAGTCAAAAGGTTACATAGAACTGAAGATACACAAGAAGTATATATATTTAAAATTACAAAGGCAGACAACTGTCCTTTTCTCAGTACTCTGAACAATAACAAAAAAAATGCTAAACAAATAAACAAAACCCCCTCTTGCTGTTGAACATTTAATTAGATTGAGCAGCAGGTTTTCTTAGCACTGATAACACTCCTAATCATTCCCGACTCAGAATAGAAGAATTGTCAGAGGATTATTAATTGAATAAGAGACTATTGTGTTTTTCTTTTTGTCCTCATTTAACTTTACTCTCATATTGTCCCAAACAGGCAAAAGTTTAGTTGCACGTATCAGAATGTAACAAAGTTTTCATAGTTAGTAGCTAAATGGTTTGCTTCTGTTTTGGTTATCACATAAGCCCAAGGAAAGTGAATGTATTAAATCATGAATATGCATTTATTAGAAAAAGCAATTATGATGAAGAATGCATAACACTGGCTTTGGAGTCAGAAAGAACAGATTTGGAGGCCAAGATCTGTGTTTTCTAACAGTATGGCTTCTGATGAACTACTTAGTTTTTCTAAACCTCAGTTTCTTTATATGAAAAATGGCATAAGCACACCTCAGAGTTGTTCTGGGAATTAAAATGTGTAACACATGTAAATCACTCTGCACAATATCTGGCTTATCATAGGCACTCAAAATTGTTAGATCTCTTTTTTTATGATAAATTAAGAGGGTTGGAGATTATACACTAATAGATAACATTGATTTCATTTTGGTTTTGAAAATTGGTGGTTTATAATATGAGTAACTGATGGGAAGACCTCCTCACCAACTCTAAAACTGCCGCCGGACAAAAACATCTACCCAGCAACCGTTCTGTCCATCCACGTGCTTTTGCTTTCACTCCTAGATAGCTTAACCCTCAGTATAATTATCTAAAGCCAGATCGCAAGCCTTCTTACTTACTAAAAGTCATCCTCTAAATCTTCCTTATCTTTCTTAGACCATCGGTTTTACTCTTACATGCTGGATTGTTTCCATTGGCAAACATCCTAAAATACATTTTAAAAAAGTCTTCTCTTGACCACAGCAGTGTAGGAAAGGCTGTAACAGAAGCAGTCTCTCAGAATGCAGGCAATATTAAGAGATGATCATATAACATTACATATGGTATGTTATATAACATGTGTACATGTGTGATTAAAATTAGCATATTATTTATCCTTTCACAACCATTATTTTTACAAATGTTAATTTCTAAAACTCTAGTGTAGTGTTTGCTGGACTCATGAGAACTGAGGTACACATATTCATTTTGGGGATTAATCAATAACAGGTTTGAATTTTTTGAGCTTGCTTTAGATGAACTTCATGTCTCCAACCTCCGTACATTAAGATACACAAAAGAGAAAAGGTAATAAATTAATGCATTTAAATTACTGCAATGAATTGCCTAAGAAAAGGGAAAAAAGTAGATGAAGAAAAGCTTCTGTAAGGAAGCTGGGAAACCATTATTAATCTTGTATTAGCAACCTTGTGAAGAACATTGTTACAAACAACTGTTACTATTTGTCGGAAAGCCAAGCTTAGAAAATGATTTGTGCATAGATAACAAAATTGAAGAAAGTCAGTTCTGTTTCTCATGTTTACAATCTTTGTTCTCCCATTGCTCACTTTGAATCTCCTGTCTAAATGCAGGAACATGTCAGAGCACCGGGATGCTCCAATCATATGAAGCACAACCACCAAAATAGACAGATACTTATTTATTTAAGGAAGCAATTGAATAGAAAATGATCTCATATATGAGATTAAAAAGTATGGTCAAGCAAAAGGTAACTATTCACTAGTTCTTTACAACTCTATGGATGATTTTTGTTGTTGTTGTTCTCTTTTTAGCTAAGCAAAGTGTTTCAAACTTCACAAAGGAAGAGAACAACTTATCTTGTTAAACCATCTTTGAGAACTATCCTTGTCAGTGATATGAGTGAGTGTGAATCTTCTGAAATTGTTTTATGAGATCTGCATACAGAAAATGTCTCTTGGGAGCATACTGATGATATCAAACTACACACTTAAGCTCCTTCATCTCTAGAAGAATTCATTTACTTTTGGGTTTGTTAATTGATGCATTTTTGCAAGATTGTCAGACTGTCCCAACTATTCCAAAAGAAAATCTTTTTTACTCATGAGAGTCTTAAGAATGAATTCAATATCTTATCCATAAGATGACTATTTTATTCTTATCCATATTTATTATCTGCTCTTTGTACATTTTATCACTCTAAAACATTTTGCTAGCATGATCTCATTTATCATTTATTGCCTCTCTTATCTTTTTGCTACTGTCAGGACACTCAGTGAATTGTGTACCTTTTCAAAGTAACACATGCTCCATGAGGCAAAGTGCCAAATATCACTCCCCAGGTTACCATCTCTTTCTCAAAATATTGATTTTCTTCTCTGAGGTTGATCCAAGAGTCCCATGATATTGGTGGCTGTCTACTGATCTCCCCAATGAGGGGTAGGCCCCCTAGGGTTCCAGTCATGGCAGGCTGTCATGTCCTTAAAAACTGGCACATGTTCTGTCAGGAAAGAGAAATTAAAGTGTAACCTTGCTATTTCATACTTCACTGCTAATACCACGGCCATCTATTAAAAGTGCTTTCTTTGGAGGCATATACTGCTGTTTCTGGTATAATATCACCTGTGTATTGCTTAAAAATCTTGTGGTGTGGAAAATTGCACACAAAATAATGGAACTTATGGGAAAAATATGATGGAAAAATTTATGCAACTTTGTAGCTAAAACATAAACAGAAACTTTTTAACTATTAAAACAAATAAGACACTGCTACACTTAAGAACACATATTAAATTGCTAATGACCTTCCTGTTAGTAACCATTTACTGACAGTTTGATGTAAAGTATAGGAGAGGATTGCAATAACTGAGTTATTTAGACAGAACAAAATGTATAAATATAGTGGAGAACCCCCAAAAAACACTTCTAGAATAGAGTATGTGGCAGAAGAAAGAATGGTAGATGAATGACATATAGCAGCTCTAATTTCATTATTTATGACAGTGAGCATGATAATAGTTTAATATGGGTTCAGCTGCCCTCTCAGCAGGGCCAATTATGAATGAGTTAAGAAAAATCACAAAGAACCTACACAGTTTCATTCCTGAAGTGTTGAAACTGACAGTTTTCCTTAATGAACCCCAGGAAGGTGAGTGGCCCTAACTTCTCATCCATGAGTCATCCAGAAAAGAGTTGTATTTTCAGGAGTTACCGTTATTGAGGTAAAGAGACCATAATATGTGTAAGTAGCAAGTCTCAAAAAGTGAACAAGAAATAAACATTTGCAAGAATGAATTTTAATATTAAGTTTTAAAATTTATATGTATTTATTTAAACATTTTATATTATCTCATATTGAGCTCATTGTATTTTCAATTTAGAGATGGCTGAATATGGGATATTTCTAAATTTTAGATATGTCAATGGTCAAATTATTAACAATGATTTTATAACAAAATTAGATATGTATGAAGCTTGAAATTATGAATTATCATATTGTTGATGTTTTTCTTTTTCTTTCTTTTTTTTTTTTTTTTTGTATTTTGAAATATTTGCAATGTTCTTTGACAATGGAAAACAAAGGTCAGACTCCAATGATTGATACTCCTAATTCAGAGATTGTGTGGGCCAATAACAATGTAATGTGCTGATTTTATTTCACTTTAAAATTCACAACTACTCATATGTGGAACATAAGGAATAGCGCAGAGGACAATAAGGGGGGGGGGAACTGAGTGGGAAGAAATCAGAGAGGGAGACAAACCATATGAGACTCTTGACTCCAGGAAACAAACTAAGAGTTGTGGAAAGGGAGGTGGGGGGGGGAGGAGGGGGTAAGTGCGTGATGGGCATTAAGGAGGGCGCATGTGATGAGCACTGGGTGTTATACTGAACTGATGAATCATTGAACATTATACCAAAAACCAATGATGTATTATAAAAAAATAAAATAAAATAAAAAAATAAAAACACAACTACTCTATGCAGTATATACTATTATTAGCTATATTTTACAAATGAGAAAACCAAGGCTGAGAAATATTATATAAAGCTCCTATATTATAGCAAGTCTTGTAGGTAGTAGATTTGTGATTGAAATACAAGTAGTTTTATTCACAGCTTATGCTTTTAAGCAATATAATATATTAAAACATAGAACTAAATATTGATTCTTAATGTATATAAAACACAGAAATCCAGGAATAGGTAAATAAGCTAGGAAGATCTATAGTGAGAAGATGACTACAGAAAATGGCTCAAGAGGAAGCAGAATGTTCATGACATAAGAAAGAAAGAACTTACAGAGAAAAAAAAATGTATGGAGAACAGAAGGAAAAGAAAATATGTTCTCTTTCCTGTGGTACAAACAGCAAGATATTTAAGAATCTCAACAATGATTTCATAAAAACTATGACCCACCATACACTCAAAAATTCAGATTGGAAGCTAGTCCCATACTGGACAATCACTAGTTAGGGTTTATATACAATCTGAAAAGAAAGTCAGATTAGGCACCTTATGACTTATAAGATACATATGTCAATTACTAAATTAATGCTGTTTTATATTATTTCATATTATTTAGTAAATAAGTTCTACATTTTAAATATTCCTAGAAGAGTTGTAAAGAAGGAAAATATTTCAATATGGCAATGTTTCATGAATATACTTAGCTAGAGAAATTCATAGAAAGATATTCTTGCTAAATGTTCTTACTATAGTCAATATTTTTTCTTTCTTCAAGTTGACTTTTAATCTCACACACACAAAAAAAGTCTTCATGGAAAGACATTAACGTAAACTGCAAGAAACAATTTATTTGCATTGATGATATAATGAATTGCATAGAATATACATATCTCTTTTTATAAGCAGTGCTATTAATTTAATAACATATATTCCAAAAAAACCCTTCTGTTTTTGCATTCATTGATTTTTAAAGGAATCTCAACTTCAGAAATATTAGAAGAAATGAAAAAGAAAAGAAAGAAAAAAGAGAGACTGTCTTTGGAAGAAGAAATATATTAATTGCTAAACTGTTATTACTACAGACAAATCCATTTAGAAATTTCATTAATATGAAAATTTGTATAAATCAACTGAAATTAATCAGTGTGTATTTTTTATTTTTTAAGTTTTTATGTTTTTATGTTTTTTTATTATTTATTTATTTATTTATTTATTTATTTTTTGACACAGAGAGAGTGAGTACAAGCAGGCAGAGGGAGACAGAGAAGCAGACTCCCTGCTGAGCAGGGAGCCCAATGTGGGACTCCATCCTAGGACCCTGAGATCATGACCTGACCCGAAGGCAGCCACTTAACCGACTGAGACACCCAGGTGCCCAGTCAGTGTATATTTAAATCACTATTAATTCTATCATAAAGAGTTGACATTTTGTTGAATGGTCTTCTAAATACATTTTGGATAGAGAGATGGTAGGTAGATCATAGATAGATGATAGATAGATAGACAGACAGATACAAAAACTGATATGAATCTGTTATCTGTTGCCTCAAAGTCTCCCTTGTCTTGTCTTTTCTGTGTCATAGAAGGCTGCATTTTTCGGATTCTCTTTACCTGGTTCTAGTTAGTTTTGGCCACTAGAAAACCCTGACACATAAGAAAAGAAGAAGGGAAAAGCCATTCTGCTTCTTGCTGTAGTAGTCATAGAGGCAGTTGCAGAGGCCAGTGACTGAAAGTGATGGTGCCCTCCAGTAGAATTGAATTTTCCAATAGGGACAGTGGGTGAGAGACCTGGCCAGTGGTAGCAGTTGTGCCTCCAGCAAATTGAACTTAAGCATGGCCCCCTGGGCAGCCCAGGGACAGTGACAACTCTGATCTCTGAGCAACAACTTTTTAGTTTCGTTGCTCTTCTGTTCTTTCTAAGAATCTTGTAATTTGTTTTGTATCAGTCTCTCTCTGCTTGATATATCAAGAGTGGATTCTGCTTTTCTGTTTAGACATTGGCTGATATAGATAATGGAGAGAAGAAAAGAAAAGAGAAAAAGGGAAGGGAAGGACAGGAGGGGAGGGGAGGGAAGGGAAGGAAAGAGAAGAAAAGAAAAGAAATTCCTAATGTATCATTATTAGCAACCTTCCCACCTTCTTTAGTTTCTTTGGTTCTTCTCTGCAGGTTGCTGGGATTTTATGATATAATTCAAAATTTGGTTGATGAGGTAAACAGAAAATGCCAAGCTAAGGTAAATTGTGTTTTAAATTGTTGAATGCAGAACATACAAAAAAAGAAAAAATAAAGGGCCACTGAGATAGGTAAAACTGATCAGGAGGGGAAGTAAGAAAGAGAGATAAGAAAGTAAACCAGGTAGAATTTGGGTGAGGAAACGTGGAAGAGATAATGGGTTACATCTCTTGTCAAGTTTAAAGCTTTTAAGCTTGAATTCTACTTTGTGTGATACCAGACTCTCAAAGCTATTTTCTTATTGCTTCCATTTGTTTGGTTAAAAAAAAAAAAATCCCTCCCGCAATTAGGTGGCTCAGTTGGTAAAGTATATGCCTTCAGCTCAGGTCATGATCCCCAGGGTCCTGGGATCCAGCCCCATGTGGAGCTCCCTGCTCAGTGGGGAGTCTGCTTCTCCCTCTGCCCTTCCCCCAAACATTCGTGCTTGTTCTCTCACTCTCTCTCTGTCTGAAATAAATAAAATCTTTAAAAATAAATAAATAAATATCCCTTTTAAAAATGTTTAGCTTATATCACTTTAATTTTGTTTTCTGTTTTGCTTATACATAGCATTTAGCTCTTGATTTTGAGTCCAACTAAAGTTTTATTTTCCTTTAGTAGGTAAATTTGCTGACCTCATCAGGTGATAACACCGATGTATTTGGTTTTTGCCAGAATCTGTTATAATAATTATGTAGGGACACCTGGGTGGCTCAGTCAGTTAAGGGGCAGACTCTTGATTTTGGCTCAGGTCATGATCTCGGGGTCCTGGGATAGAGCCCTATGTAGGGCTCCGTGCTCAGAGGAAATCTGCTTGGGATTTTTCTCTCTCCCTTCTGCTCATTCTCTTTTTCTCTTTCCCAAATAAATAAATAAATAAAACATTTTATATCTACTACATTTGTCTAGATTCCCTTGCTTTAAAAATGTATTTTAAAATTTTTTAAATATTTTGTAAAATTGATATTTTTGTTCAAGTGATTAGCTTTGTACCTTTTTTTTTGGCCTTTGAATACCTTCGTGACCTATTATTATTATTATTTATTTATTTATTTATTTTTTACTGATGGTTTGGCAGTTTTTAAGCAAGTCCTTTAACGTTTGCCTTTCGCTTAATCAATGTGTTAATTCTTTTTTCCTTCCTTATTCCTACATTTTTATCTTATCTCTTAATTTTGAAGTTTGGTCTGGCTGGTTTTCTAGGCATTACAATATGCATTTTTAATTTATTACAGCCTGTATACACATAAAATAAGCTATTTCAAATTATATAAAAACCATTTAGTGGTATAAAATTGTTACCTCTCAACCAATTTTCTATACCCAATAATGTTTTTGTATTATTTTATTTTAAATGGGCAATCATATTTTAAAGTAATCAAAGATAATATAAAAATGTTTCATATTTTACCAGATATTTCTCCTCTTTGATATTCTTCATTACTTTCCAAACTATGGGAAATCTCTTTCAATTTACAGCATATCTGGCACCTTTTTTTGTCGTGGGGAATCTCTACTCTCCAGCCCCACCCCCAATTTTCTGCGCTCAGGAATTCTTGGTTCCCAGACTCCAGCCTTCCTAGGGCAGCTGCAGGGGGCCACTTTAAAGAGATTTTTCTCAGCTCCCTTCTTCCAGTTTCCACTTAGTGAGGGACAAGCGAGGCTGGTAAAAACTTCTCTAAGTTCTGGCTCTCAGTGTAGCTCAAAAATGGTGGCAAATTTACAGGATTTTGTTTGTAAATATGCTTAGAAACAGACTAAAATAACTGGTATAAAAACGACTGGCTGTGTATCAACCGGCAAAATTAAGTAATCAGATTTCCTGAGGTGAAAAATAAAGTCTAAATTTAGTCTGTTTACTAAAAACAACGCATTTTTTGAGAATGTGCTTCAAGCACAAGTTCTTTATAGAGCAGCACCCGATTCAGGGTAGTGTACTGAAAATGAATTTTCAGAAAATGATGCAGAAGTCAAGAACGAGGCTTTATGGGAGGCATGGTTGGTCTGAGTTTTGAAATGCTGTTCAGTGAACAATGGAAGAAACATTTGCTGCAAACTTTTGGGACCCACCCCAACATACTGAATTAGAAACTCTGGAGGATGAGGCTCAGCAATTTGTGTTTGAAAAAGTCCTCCAGGTGATCCCAATGCATGATCAAGTATATGGACCACTGAATTGGCACAACCATTTAATTTTTTTTTATTTTTAATTTTTAATGAAATTGAAAATATAACAAAATAACATAAAAAATTCATCACTACAAAGTGTTTAGAGTTTAACTTAAAGCTTTTATACATAGGAAGTGATGATCTGTAAAATTTCACAAGTAATCCCTATGAAGTAAAAGAAAGAAATTCCGATTGGAACTGCATATTTTCATCCGTCTATTACATAAAACTGACATAAAATAATTTTTCCATTTGGGGAAAAACTTATCCTTGGAGCTCTCAGAATGGAATTATGAAAACCCTATGTGATTTTTTTTCAAAGAACACTGACAATGCAACAATCAAGTAACAGCTTTAAGTGAGAGTTTATATAAAGACGTGCTTGTTTCATGCAACAAAAGACTGAGTCACAAAGATCCCTCCCCCTTCACACACACACACACACACACACACACACTATTCTTTCTTCCTTAGGCTATATAGCACTTTCATCTGATATAATAGATGATTTGGGAAATAGGGGTAATCACTGTTTTCGTTGTCATTTATGGATAATTTTATGATTTGACCAAAATCCTGGGAGTCAGTCCTATTCCTAGTAATCAATATGGGGAGGGGGGAGTGCTTTATAAACATTCAGTGTTTACTAGATTGCAAAAATTAGTAAAACAGCCTGAAACACAAAGTTGCAGCGTAGTATTCTTGGACACTTATTTCTAAATCTATTTAATAGTAGTTATACAAAAAAATTAATAGAGGGGAAATCTTTGATATATAATATAAGCTGTATAAAATTAGAGAGGTGGAGATGAATAAATAGTTTCATAAGGAGATTTTGAATTTGGAATTGATTTGATAGAAACTTCAACATATTGCAGAAGACATTAAAAGATCATCATCTACAGAAAGGTTTGCTTAGTACAAAATGAGAAGTGGAAATAAATCTTACAACAGACATCAAATTCTCATTCTTCTCTACCCAAGTTCTATTTATTGCCCACTTTAAAACAGTATTTTTCTGTCCCATCTTAGTTCATTTACCATTCTGCTTTTTTCACAACTTCCTCTGCTATGTCCTGATCCAAGCTACCATCATTGATAATGTGGATTATTGCAGAACGATCTCCGCTCCCCCTCCCCCACCCCACCCCAGCATTCCTTGCTCCATGCCATTCAACTATTCTGCTCCACCCACACTCCCTTCTGTGATATTCCCAGGACACATCAGGCATGTTCCTGCCTCACTGCATTTGTCTTTTCTGTTTGCTTTGGTTAGCATGGGTCTTTCTTCAGATATTTGCATGGCCCATCATTCTTTTTCTTCAGAAGATCTTTAATCAAATAACTATTTCCCCAAAAAGTAATCTTTGGCCACTGTTCAAAACTGAAAGCCCCTTTATACTTTTTTTCCTCCTTATCACTTATTACTATCTAACTTGCTCTATATTTAATCAGTTATTTATCTTGTTTATTGCCAGTCTTCCCACCCTACTTCTATGCATGTAAGCTCCTGAGGGGTAATTCTCTTCTGTTGTATATGGTATCTTCAATGCCATTAGAATCATCTAGCATTATGCTCAAATAAGTATCTGTTGATTAAATGAGTGAAAATATAAACATTAGTGATACAAAAACAGAGGATAGAACATCAGCATTGGCTTATAGACTTAAAAACCCCAAAGGAAAGAAGCATATAAAAAATAATCAAATTCAAACATAATCAAATAAATAAATATTTAAAATCTTCCAGCTATAAAATAAATAAGACAGGGGGATATAATGTACAGCATAGGAAATATAGCCTATAATATCATAAAAATTTTGTATGGTGCCAGATGGTAATGAGAATTATTGTGGTGATCACTTTGTAATATACATACAAATCAAATTATTATGCTATACATCTGAAGCTAATATAATATTGTATGTCAATTGGTAGCCAATAAAAAAGTTAGTGAGACTACTCTATACTTGGTACAGACTGAAGAGATACTGAGACTTGCTAAACAATGAGGAACCATTATTTGGAAGAGCAAATAAAATCTCAAATTCTTTGCCATGTGCACTTTCTTGTAAGAATGTTTCAGTAGATACAAAGTAATTCTTTTAATCCGACATGGTCACCAAAAAGAAGAAAAAGCTATAAAAATAAAATTTGAAATAGGAGATTGTTGGAGCACATTCTTCATTGACTTTGGAAAATTTATTCAGCATTTCAGAAAACTGAAAGCATTTACAAGGAAAAAAAAAAAGAGAAGGTATTCTCAGGGACTTAAAAGTTCAACAAAGCAGCCAACAATGTGAAACAGCAGTAGAGCATTGTATGTGCTGGCGAAAACTGGGCTTATTAGCGAAGCCATGGCTTGGAGCTGACTCTAGGGGAGGAGACAACTCGATTTCATACAGACCTTCCTCCAGAGCTGATTGTGAGGCATCCTTGGTCACACATTGTCAGAGACTGCTCAGCGTACTTCCTGCCCTAAGGAAAGGTAGGAGTCAGTACAAAGGCAAGTGGTAAGGGACCAGCATTTTGAAATAAACAGAATGAAAGTCTATCATAAAAGTTGACATTGTATGAAGTAGGATCCCAAATATATGAATCCTTTGAACACAGAATGTACCAAAGCTACTGTTGAAGCACAGTAAGTCTCAATACAGAATCTTAAATATATATATGTATAAACACATACACACACATACCTATATGACTATTTGATGCTTCTGATTCTAGGAGAAATTTCTTTAAAATTTTTTGTTTATGAATTTTATGACTGGGTAAGGGTGTAAAAAGCATCTAGTTTTAATCATCTTAGTTAATTGAAAACAGGACAATCTCTGGTCTCACATTTCAAAAATAATTCCTTAATGATTAGAGTAAACAAAGAAAAATTAGCATCTCAGTTATTGTTTTACATATTCAGGTTCAAAGAGAAAACTAACAATAATAGCAATCACATGTAAATTTTTAAAAAATTAAATGAACAGAAATTATTGTATTATCCTTGGGATTTCTTGGGGGGGTTGTAATTATTTAATATTTACAAATTTCCCAAGATAATCAACTCTTGAACTTCAGTAAAAAAAAATAGTTGTAATTATATAATATTTATAGGCTAATCATGTTAAATTTTAAAACTTGAAAATCAGTCAGATACTGTATCAAACAATACGAGAAAGCAGAGGAATAATGGAAATGATGACCAGCCAGAATTCCAGTGGAGCATAGACCCAGTTAGAACAGAGTGGTTGGAATAACCAGCAAAGTAGCATCATTGAGAAAGAGTGTATGTGTGCAAATCATTTTCTAATCAGCTTGTGTAAGTGGTTCAAAAGGAAGGGGTCAGTTTCAAAACTGGATCCAAAGAAAAGAGAGAGAAACTTGACAGCAGCCTAGGCTTAACAGGAGCAGGAAGCTGGAAAGGGAACTGCATTCTGGAGTCCTGAGGCAGGAAGAGAGGTGAATGTGTATGTTTGGGCAGGAGATGGGGGTCAAGCCCTGAGCAGCAGGAAGGAGAACTGATCTGGGAAGTTTACCCAAGCAGAAAAGAAGCAGATCGTCAGTGAGCAAGGCAGATGGCAGGAATCAGAATTCAAAAAAAACAAAATTAGCCCAATCTGTATATAGTACAGTGGTTGCCCCTTTATCTGTGGGAGATACAGTCCAAGACCCCCAGTGGATGCCTGAAACCACAGATAGTACTGACCCTTCTATATACTATATTTTTTATTATACATAAGTACCTATAATAAAGTTTAATATATAAATTAGGCACAGTAAGAGATCAACAATGCCTAATAATAAAATAAGACAATTATACTAATATACTGTAATGAAAGTTATGTTAATGTGGTCTCCCTCTCTCTCTCTCTCTGTCACTCAGAATGTCTCATTGTACTGTACTCACCCTTCTTGTGATGATGCAAGATGATAAAATGCCTACATAATTAGATGAAGTGAGGTGAATGATGTGGGCATTGTGACTAGTGATCATAGCTTAAGCTACTATTGACTTTCTGACTGTATGTCAGAAGGAAGATCATCTGCTTCTGGACCATGGGTGACCATGGGGTGGGTTACTGAAATGATGGAAAGTGAGACTGTGGATAAAGGGCAGGGGGAATATTGTATGGTAGAATCCTCCTTCCCAGACCTAGGGAACCTTTTAATTCAGACAGAAAAAAAAAAATCCCTTTTAGATCTCCATTCTTCTTGCCATCTCTAGAATACCTCCCCAAAGCTGTACATGTAGGGATACAAAGAATGAAATACATTGGTTGTAATGCACTGTTGCTTTTTGTTTGAACCACTCTCTTGTGGTTAATTCACAGAGGAACAGTGCCAGGTACTAGGAAGTGCTTAAAGCATATATATTAAATTGCACTCATAGCCCATGAGGGCTAATTCTTGGTCTGACCATTATTAGTTCCACCAGTGATTTTGATATTAAAATTTAGCACCTTCTCATTAAATCCTCTAAGAACATCAATATTGTGGCATAGCAGCTACCTTAAAGAACAGTTTTAAAACTCAATTTGACCATGACAAATTGTGGAAGCAAGCACAAACAAATCAGATAAAGCCTAAAAAAACAGGAGCGTGCTGCTGTTTTCTTATTGAAACCCACTTAAAAATATTTTATCATTACGCACATTCTTCCTTTGATTTATTAATTAACATAGCACAGAGATTAAATAGCAGGCTCTACCATGGTTTCTGGTAAAGTGGTGTTTTCTGGTGTTTTCTTTTAAAATGGCTCATCTAGAATTGCTTGTTAATTTGAAGGAAAAACATTTAAGCACAATTTTCAGTTTAGCCAAGATGAGAAACACCTTACCCCATGTGTTCATTCAGATTGCTCTGAATGCATGTGGGTTGCTTTTTAAATTTTTTTATTTGTTTCTTTTTTTAATTCAGAGAAATTATATGAAATATTAAAATGTGTGATTTCAAAAAATCACACATGGGTGCATCACCTGCTGTAAATATAAATCATAGAAATGACCTTTTTTTCAATTCTTTATGGATATTTGTTTAAAGTTAAAAATGTACTGCATCATAGGCGAAACCTTGATGATTCCTTCATAAAGAAAGACAAAAAAGTTACAGCAAAGATGTTACAGAAAAGATTCCCATTACTACTGGAATAATAGAAAGATGAAAATTGTCGAAATTTGGAAACCATCTTGGCTAACAGTTTTTCCAGTCTTTCTAGTCAAGGACATCACGGTGTCACTGTCCAAACCTATCCAGAACAGTTCATATTCGTTGCCTTCTGTTGTCAAGTGAAAAACAAGTTCAGACTCAGTAGGGAAGACTTTATTGAAAAGTATCATCACAGGGCAGGGCGAGGGACATTGCGAGGGCAGGACAGAGAGACTACTGCGGTTGGGAGAAGGGTTTGGACCAGAAGATCTGCAAGCATCTCAAGGGCTAGGCTAAAAATGTTTCCTTCACAGGGAGGAGTAAATAAAGCTAGAAAGATCAAGGTGTGCAGAAGTGAGAGGACAGATGATATGGTGGTCTGCTGCGATGGTAGTTCAGAAAATGTTCTTTTTTTTTTTTTTTAATTTTATTTATGTATTTGACAGAGATATTGCAAGTAGGCAGTGAGGCAGGCAGAGAGAGAGGGGGAAGCAGGCCCCCTGCTGAGCAGAGAGCCTGATGCGGGGCTCGATCCCAGGACCCTGAGATCATGACCTGAGCCTAAGGCAGAGGCTTTAACCCACTGAGCCACCCAGGTGCCCCCAGAAAATGTTCTACCCCGAGGCCAGCCTACTTCGGAGGCAGTGGTTGGGGAGGTGATGCTATTTTAAGAGGGATTGTTTGGTGCTCAGCTTACTAGGGGCAAAAGTTCAGAAATCTGATAGAAGGAGAGAATTTTGACCATAGTTTAGCTAACAAGTATTTTGTTCCAACTGATCAGCGGAAACAAGTAGTTCAGCCAATCATTTATGAAACAAAGAATGGGAATGTAGGGAGTCTACGTTTGCCCTCCCTGGTTATGGGTGAGCAAGTGGGGTGCCCTTTAGTCTGATCTAAGTTATATGGGAGGATGGTTCTTTTCAGTAACATGTTTCCTAGAATAGAAAAGTGTGGGGAGATTTCTTAACCTTCAATGTTTTCCAGGAGCCCTGGGCTCATTTAAAAGTCAATATTGTCAATATGCCCAGAGTACATTTATTGTAATATCATTATTCTTGCTGTCTAGCGCCTAGTGTTTTAAATGTGAAATGCATTCTTAACACACATAAACCTTTAGTATTTTGTATTTCTATAAACCTGGGATTTTTGTATCCTTTTGAAAAAAATAATAAATATACTATGTATTTAGTTGTTGAGAACTACATGCAAACAGGTGAAGATATTATTTATTAAAAGATTTATAGATCTTCTAAACTGTCAATATACTTAGGTAAAAATGTTTCCTTTTCTGACTTTTCTCAAATTTAGCATGCATGAAATGGAGAGGTCCTCAAGATTTACTGTTTAGTATTTCCCCCATCTTTATCAGGACATTGGCAAGAGATGCAATTTTAAAGTGAATGCATAAACTGATCAGTTTCATTTTTTTCCCAGCTGCAGCCTCATACCACTTCTTACAAATGTACAATTTGGTAAAGAATAACCAAAAAGCTGCACTGTTTGATAAACTTGCAGGCAAAGTTACTACAATGTAATTTAAATGGCTTTTTTTTTTTTTTACTAGAATAATTGACAGCCTCTTTCAAGTAGCAACGTATAATTTAGAAATACTTGTAATTTATTCCTTGACACTTATCTAGTTCACTGAGAAAGTTTACCAGTGACCATGGATATCTGTTGGCACATATAACAAAACCAAGGGCTGGATTTGGAGAATCAGTTTGACTGTAGCAAAATGTTCTTGGGGAGCTTTCGCTCTCTTCTGGAAGAGTTCACTAACAGATGGCAACTTGTCATTGTTAATGGAGTGTTATCCTGAAAAACTTCAAGGATCCATGCAGAGTGTGACACTCTTCCCCTCCTCCTTTCGAGCCACCTCACAGAAATAGCCAATAATGACCTCTTTCTCTTCACAGATGATTCCACCTTATGTCGGCTGATTCCTTCCAAGCCACGTTGTGGCTGCTTTAATCCTAATATGACAAAAGACTTTTTGTTGTTTGACAGCTAATCTATGTACTAAATAACAGAGGCATCGTGATGCAGTAGGAAAGTTATTGCCACTGTAAGATAGGAGTCCTGAGTTCTAGCCCTCGCTCTGGGAGTTCTCGGCCAGATTACTTCTCCATTCTGGATTTAATTGTTCTCAGTGAAACAGGAGCAGATTGCTTTAACAGACAAGAGGCTCATTTCAGGTGAATTTGTGAGATTCTGAATTCCTTTGATATAAACAAAGAAAGTATCGGTTTGTTAGCTGAGTATGCGTGACCATTTTACATTCCGTTTACTTTATTCTCCTAAAATTATATTTTGTTAGGAAAATTGGCAGTTTGGTTTCTAAAGTATACAATAGCCGTAAAACAGCAACAAAAACATTTTCTCTTCCTGTATTTGTTTGACAGCACATGGATTCAGGAGCTCATTCACAGCATAATTTTTATTTGTTTCTGTAAATCCATTAGTAAGATAGCGCTTCAGAGATGACAATATGAAATGGTAAAAACTTGCCCAAGATCATACAACTTGAAGAGATTAGTGCAGACTGCAACTTAGAGGACATGAATCCTGGCCCTAAGCTTTGTTCACTTATTAAATCAGAAATAACCATTTGATTTTTATTAATGATAATTAATATTCACATTACACCTGCTAGTTGCATATTTTGTATATTTAAATGTTTTTCAGATATAATTTTACTTACAGCTTGACAGTAGCATCCAGAAGAAAAGAGAGAGAGAAAATGTGTCCCGGTCACAGAGTTAATCAGTGATTGATAAGGAAGGATAATCAATAATAGGCAAGTAGAGAGAGGTACACTGATTCCTCTTCAGTATTCAAATCCTGCTTTACTATTTAAATCATCCACTCCTCTGGAGGGGAATTAGGCTGGACACCAAATGCCTATTGAATAATTAGAAATCAATTCTTTTAACTAGACATTTGTTTCCTTAAATTTGCTTAAATTTACTTAAATCAACCAGCCTTTTCTTTCCCTTTCTTCCCTCCGTCCTTCCTTCCTTAGCATCACCTTTTATTCCCCTCTCTTCATTCTTCACATCTCTTTCCACATTGTCATTTCACACAGGTTCCACGGGCAGTTAAATACGTTGTCCCCTTAAGAATTGTTATTCAGTGGATCCACAAATACATATAGTTTTCAGCTTCCTTTGGAAATAAGTGCTGGTACTTTTGCAGGCTTTTCTTTTGTGATTAGAAAAATACCAATACCATTTTCCTGAAAATATATATTAGCAGCACTATGAAAAAATTAACATTCTTATTGCATAGAATTTACTTCTCTGAATGAGTAGGAGAATAGCTAATGATAATGCAGTTCAAAACTGAAATGAAATGTAAATAGAATTGGAGTTTGATTTCCTGAAAGTATTTTTCTTGAATAAGAGAAATCCTTAAAGATAATGCTTTTAGTTTTAGACAAGACACTCATCTCAAATATTAGCAGTCAGTTTTCAATAGCTTACATCTTAATAAACAGTAGTAAGTGTGACATTTGTGTTTTACATTTGCGTCATGCTTTTTGGTTTTCCAGACATAAGAAGAGAGCTGGGTTATGAGCTCAGTTTTCTTTTGCTAGTACAGGAGATTTACCTGTGGACTCCACAGTGACTCTCTCTATTCGAAGGAATCAAAATGCTCATGCATGCAAACTGGCTTAGGCTGATACATTCTGAGAAATAAACATTTTTTTTTCCTACACTGTAACCAACTCCATTGTACAGATTGATTGTGTAGTAATTCTCAACAAATCATAGCGTAAGAATGGTAAGCCAGGAAGGTACCCTGAAAGTTCATTTTAACCATTCCAGATAGGCAAACATCTATGATATATGATGAAAAGAGAGATAAAAGAACAGATAAAATGATTAAAAAAAAGAAACTTGATGTATTAGTACATATTTCTCTGTATATTGGGACACCTACACAAGAAAAAATCTAAAATAAAAGATACTACCAAAATTTTTAAAATTTATACAAACTTCATTACAATTCATGCCTTTCAAAGAGATCTCTAATGTGTTACATCCTGAAAAGTGGCTCCCTTCCCTGATTACACTTATCACCCTATATAACATATATTACCTATTTAAGTGAAAGTGTTGACCAATTAAGAATTCAATGAAAAATTTAAGCAAACAGCATTTATTGGAATTCAGGAGAATTGCAACTCAGGAGACACAGATTCAGGTAAAAACCTGACTTCTGTTCCAAGGAAAACAAAGGTGGGGGGCAGAGTTATACAGGAGAAAAGTACTGAGTGCAGCTGTCATTTAGGTCCTCTATGCAAAACAGGGATTGAAACGAGGTTAACTGGGATTAGTTGCTATTTTCAAAGAGACTCATAGCTAGGCTTGCTTGCTCCACTTTGAAATCTCCTTTTACAAATATATATATATAAAAGATGATTGAATTATAGAGGTTAACTTACTGAAGGGTGACAAATGAAAGCTAGCATCCCAAAAGGAATTCTGTTCATGAAAAGCTCCTTAGTTACTGAGTGAACAGTGCTTAATGCAACTGAACCTAGTGAACTGCAAAGGTTAGTGGCAGCACCCTGCCAGGGAAGTAGTTGGGGATCCTTCTAATGGTGAATGTTGAACTCCTAAAGCACAACTATATCCAAGGCTTTGTTAGATCGTGTTGTAATAACAGAGCCCCTAATCATACAAGCACAGGGTCAGTATGATGTGAGAAACAAAGGCAAAAGAAAAATTAAATTTCCTGAATACCTGCAGCCCGTTGGCAGGTCCTTGAACCAGGCAGAGTGACATTCCTCTAGGAACTCAGCAACCTCGATGTTCATACTTTGCTAAGGGCAAAAGGCAATCTTAGCCAGACCCCCAAGATCCTATAAGTCTACTTTAACATATAAAAATTCCTTTGGAAACTTCTTTTATCTCTACCCGCTCAAGATGTATGTTGGCAGTCATTCCCCCAAGCCAATGACCGACCAGTATACATGTGAAGGGTCTCATGACTGAGTTTTTAATAAACAGTAATAAATGACCTTTTCTTAACAATAGCCAGCCCCCTCAGAATCCTAGAAACCATGTTTCCAAAATACCTGTCCCTAACCTCCTCCCAAATTGAAATTATATAATGGACTACTCCTCATGACCCCAGTGCAACTCTTTCTGCCCACGGATCCTGTCCCCACACTTTAATAAAACCACCTTTTTGTACCAAAGATTCCTCAAGAATTCTTTCTTGGCTGTCAGTCCCAAACGCCAACGTCTTTCCCTAAATCATGTAGTTTGAGGTTTTCAGACCTCCAGGATTAAAGCCCTTTCTTCCAAACTGACATCCAGCAAATAATATGCCTATAAATGTCTAACAGCCAGCTCTGGGGCAGGGTATGATCATCTGTGACTTATAATTTGTGGTGGCAATTTCCATGGTGTAAATATTCCAGACACTAGTGATTCCAAGTTACCTACATGATGTTACCGAACAAGGGATGGGGGAGAGATACTAAAGGCACACAATTACATAGTATTTTCACCATGCAGATATGAGACATAAAAAACCTCAAAAACACAGATATTAGTAAAATGTAGATGATGACTAGGAAGAGATGAGTTTTGTGTACTTATTACCTTTGCTTTTAAAGAAATGTAATTCTGTTTATATAATTTAATTTTCAATGATGGTTATGTTTAGCCACCTGGTAGCAAACCTCCTGGAAATCTGTCTGTCATCACTGTATCTGGCCCAACTAAAATTCTGAGGGCTACTAAAGAATGCCGTGGGTATGGAAGACCTGCACACCCACTGTGCTTCTTTCTAAGCGCATTTTCCCAGTGAACTCTGCTGCTGTTAAGGCTGCCATATGAGTGCTGCCTGATCTTTTGTTTTTATTTTGACAAACAATTGTGAGTAAATTCTCCCCATGGGAGTACATCATTGTTTCCTTTTTTCTCATTACGCAGAAATAAAAAATTCCAAAACATTTCTTCGTTGAACTAAAACGTATGTGCAGATCACAAGCAATCAATCTTTAAAACATAGATGACATTTGGTCCTATGAAAATTCTACTGGATTGAAATTCAATTTCAGTGAAATTTAGGAACCCAAATTCTGTCACAAGAAAACTTTATTAAATGTTTTAGGTGGGACTCGCACCAGTTCACTTCTGTCAATAGGCATTGTGACAAAATATCCTGTTGTTTTCCTTCGTTTTCCCCATCTCCAGTGCAGGCAGTGTTCTATGAAATATCAGAAGTTGCAAATCATCAGCTGACTGCGTGACTATCAGCCATAACTAATGTGTTTGGCCCTTGTTCTATATCGATGACTGGGTATGTTTGGAAAGATTAAAATACACTTAGATGAACTGGTTCTAATATAAAAGATATCTTTGGAGACCATTTCTTCTGACTCTCAAAGTATTATTAGGGGCTATTGCCAGCAAAATTTCTTCCAGGCCTTCCTTTTCTACCTTGTCTACAACACAATGAAGATATGTATGACTACATTGGTTCTAAAGCCCATTGCAACAACTGTTAATGCAGATATTTAATTCTCTGATCTTTTTTACTCCAAATGTGGTCAAGGACCAGCAGCAACTACTTAGAATCACAAAATCTCAGGCTTTACCTCAGACCTACTTAATTAGCATCTGCATTTCATCAGGGTCCCATGTGATTCTAATGCAAATTAAAGCTTAAGAGGTGCTAGTTAAAAACCCCATGGATATTTCTTTTTTTTTTATAAAAATTTTTTTTAAGATTTTATTTATTTATTTGACAGAGAGAGATCACCAGTAGGCAGAGAGGCAGGCAGAAAGAGAGGGGGAAACAGGCTCCCTGCTGAGCAGAGAGCCCAATGCAGGGCTAGATCCCAGGCCCCTGAGATCATGACCTGAGCCTAAGGCAGAGGCTTTAACCCACTGAGCCACCCAGGCGCCCCCTCCATGGATATTTCTAAATTTTATTTGATCGATCATCCTCTCTTGTACTGATCACCTTATATTATGTTCTATATCAACACTCTTACCAAGGGAACTTTTTACTTGCTATCTATATCAAAATAATACATATATTTTGGACAACTACTTGGAAGATTCAAAGGCAAAACATGACTTTTGATACATTAAGCACCAATAGTGCAATTGAGGCTGCAGATTAAGTGTGCTTGAACTATGTCAATAGAAGCTTTACTAATAAATTTTAGATCTTCCATAAGAGGTAAGATAAATTTTTGCCAAGTGAGATCTATGTATTCATATGAATGTATTTAAATATACTTAATTTAGGATTCAATCTATGCAGCTTATTTTTTATTAGCATCTTTTGGTTCTATGTATAAGCTTGAATTATTAAAAAATCACATCACGTTTAACAGTAAAGTGCTTTATTTTTGATACTATCTCAACATTGGAAACAACTATGCTGCTATGCCCATTTCAGTAAGGAGTAAACTAATTATTGAAGAACTTGAGTGAATTACTCAAGGGAAGCCAGAGAATAACTGAAAGAAGAGGGACTCATTTGAATTTCGGTTTTCTGATAATGAGGCTTGGTACTCTCAGAGTGCATTGCAATCTCACCAATTCCACCAGAAGTACAGAACACACCCGTCTTCAATATTGACTTTCGACAAGTGATAGCGACTTCTAGTCATGCTCTTCTTTGTTTCACTTCTTCTTAGATCAGCCGAAAGACAGTTGAGACCACACTACTAGAAGAGTTGTGGCAGTCTGTAATGAGTCTTCCAAAGCAAATGGGCAGAGGATTCAGAACAGGGTCTTTAGAAGCCTATTAGAATAAGCATATATTAGGATAAGAGAAGTTTGGAAAGTGGAGTTTCTGGCTTCGGATCCCTGCTCTTCATTTAAAATCAGTTTAAGTTGAAGGCAATCACTCCACCCTTCTGTGTGGCGGTTTCCTTATCCGCAAAGCATGACTGAGGACATCGCCAGGGCTACTTCCCTTACCTATTAATAGTAGGACATAAGGAAGGGAATATTGCAATAATCAAAACTCATTAAATGTTATAATATTTTAAGCATTTTATAACATTTATATTATTTATAACACATTATTTTATAATATATTATTTATGACATTTTATAACAATGGAATAACCATGCTGACCTACCTAGTACTCAATTCTCAGATTTCGTTTCTTTGTGTTCATTCACTCTCAAGTTGATCTCCTGTCTAAATATTATCTATATGCTGGTAATTTCTAAAATTGTATTTCCAGTGTCTCATCTCACCTGGAGTGAAATCCTAATTTGTTACCATGTTCCACTCACACGCACACCTTACCTCTTATTATTGCCCACTTTCCTTCATTCTTTCTACATCCTATTATTTCTTGAACAGCCTAGGGATTCTCCTGCCTGAGGGCCTTTGTTCTCTGCTGCGCTTCAAATGCTTTCACTCAGATAGCAACGTGACTGTCCTCTCACTTCTTTTGAATCTCCTCTCACAAATCACTTTATTGGAGAAGCATCTTTGAAAAGCTTACCTAAAATATCACTTTCCTCTCCATCCCTTTGTATCTCCATTATCTTGCTTTATTTTTCTTCCTAACACAGATCTCTAGCTAGCTAGCATCTTAAATATTGATTAGTTTACTTGCTTATAGTTTATCTTCTTCCATTAGAATAAGGATCACAGGAACAGAGATTTTGTTACTGTCCTGGCCCCAGAATTTAAGACATAGTAGGTACTTAAGAATTATTCATTAAATGAAATTGAGCAGAACAACATCATATGCTGGCAACAGTGGCAGGCTACTTAATTATTAAGAGTTGCTTTGCCTAGTTTTATGCCAGTAACCTGGACATCTAGATATTTGTAGACTATCTCTTAACTCTCAGTATTTATGGATCTGTCAGTTGTATCTAACAATGGCAGTGGGTAGAATTGCTTTCAGGTGTCTTCTTCACTTAGGTCTATTTACTCATATACTAAATATTATGGATTGAATTTTTGTGGGCTATATGGGGTGATTATATTCACAATCAAATAAATATGATAATATCACTAAAAACTTATTTTATATTATCCTCCTGTTATATCCCAGAAATAGAGTGGAACTGTACATATATTGTTTCTACTCCTGCGAAGCAATCCTGCAAAGTTCATATATTTCTCTCTGTCTTACAGATGAAAAACCTGAGTTTCAAAAATTTTAAGTATTTTTGACTAAGTGAACAAAGCTTTTAATTGTTGTCATTTGAAGTTAGGTTTGTCTCATACCACACACTGTATCCACTGCCATATTGCTTGATATTCTATCTTCAAGCAGGGAATATTATGAGGACTGTTATGCTAGAATTTTCTCACTTAACAAAATCTACTGTATGAGATTGTATTGATTCATAAGCTCATTCGTTTTAGCAGTCCTTAATATGTTCCTAAAATCTGTTAGAGTCAGAATCTCAGAGTTATTTAGTTTGACTCTCATTTTATAGATCTAGAAAGTCTGCCTGAGGAATGTTGTATCCCCAAAATCAAATAGTTGCCCTATTGCACAGACTCTCTGAGCAGTGTTCACTATGTTGGGCCTTCCCCAAACTTGATTTACACCATACAAGATTTGAAACAAAATAAACTGTTGTCGGGCACTCTGTTCATGGGTTAGCTTGGCAGAAAGTGAACAAGACTTTCATTTCAGGGCTGGAAAATGGACCATACACACTGTAGGAATTGCTTTTAGTCAATCAATACTACATTATATAATGAGGGGAGAAGGGTGTGGGTGGGAAAGCCAAGTGGAAGAAAATAGATTATACATGATAGTAATTGGAAGCCATTGTATAGGTCCAGTGACAAGCAATATCAATGACCCAAAAAGTTGTTTATGGCTAAGGTAGCAGATACAGAGCTCTAAGTTGTAACAAATCATGATATGATGGCAAATATATTACTTAAAAATACCAACAATGTCGATGTAACAAAGCAGTAAATGCTACAAGCTATAAGTGTATGCACCTATCACATACACACACGTCACTTAATATATAAGTAACATAAAAAAACAGAAAAATATGACAAGTATGTGCTTACAGACATAATTTGTTTTACAACTTAAACATAAACATTCAAATCTAGTGTTATCTGGGAAAAGACTCAAAGAACACAATATAAATTAAGTATGTTTTTTCTATATTTACTTACAGATTGATTGTAACCACCTTTCACTTGATCAGCGCTCAGAGTTCTATAGTGTAAGTACCATGGAGCTCATTATTTTTATATGTTCAATCAGTATTTCAACAAGATGTTCTATTGAAACAAGCCTTAAGTGACTGTGAAAATCTATATTATGGTCAATTTATGTCTTGGCTTTATTCACTTGCATTCCTGAAGCAAATATTTAAGAAACTTCCCAACTGTTTCCATTCTACAATTCTTATTTCTAAATGTTTTTGAAAAATAAAAAAATATATAGATTAAGCACATATAAGTGCTTAAACTCCATTATCAACTTCATCTTTGTTTTATATTACAGTTGGAGTTTGAGATACTGGATACAAAGCCTAGTAGATAATAAGAAATCACAACCTAAATAAATATTCTTCTTTATGTTAAGCCAAAACAATGATAGAAAATGAATTTAGCTTCTAAAGAAACAAGCATAATTGGAGACTACAATTTCTTAGAATAGCTGATTTACATTGTGAACAATATTTTGCTCTTGTTATTATTTAGGATATATTTTGTTTTGAGTTTTAGACAATCATTCTAAATCCCACTTGGCGTCTGTCTAATGTGGAGGGTCTTTTTTTGAGGGGTCTCCTAAAATAAAGTATTTTGATAAGCAAAAATAAATAAATAAATAAATAAATCCCACTTGGGACGAAAGAAAAACAAGACCACTATAATAAATTATTAAATAGTAAGAGTTACAAATTATTAAATAGTAGGAGCTATGAAAAAAACTATTTTGTCAACATTGGAACTACGTGAAGTGTTCTAAAGACCAGTGTATATAATCTCATTTTCTAGGCATATTATTGTTTGAATAAGTTTGTGAACTAGTCAAGGAATCCAGTTCCCATTTCTAACATTGTTTCTATGGTGAGGAAAAGAAATTTGAATTTAAAAAATATATATAAAAATAATAATCTTTAGTATTTTCTGACTCCAGTACTTCTCGACATAATATACATCCTGCCTAAACCATGATTTCCCTCAAAGTAATTTTTTCTTACTATAAGATAAAAATTTAAAACTTTTAGCATCCATTAAATCATGCTATTTCTTTTCCCCAGATATGCAACATATATTCCCATTGTCTCATTCACTTATCTTCTATTTACATATAAAACTTCAGCTTCTCAATTTGACCTAAAATTCTACTACAATCTCTACTCATTAAAATTTGTATCAATATTCTTTAAAATGACTCCTTATTCTTTTTATCATTAGCTATTCTCGAGGTTTAAAATTATTAGTTGTCATCAATGAACAATACAATTAAATGTCTCAGGCTTGAATATTTTACCCTAAGAAGCAGTGAGAAAATGCAAAAAATATAAGTAGATTCAGGATTCACTTTAGCTGTCAAATCAATGGTTATATGTTAATTCAGTATGGAGCATTTTTAGGAAAGAGATCAATGATCACTTTAAGATTAAAAGGATAGGGAGCTGAGAAAGTGGTGGCGACATACACATAAATGAAAAGTTTAGGGGATGTGGTTTATTCAGAATTAAGAAAAGAATAAGGTTGGACTTTGACATGTTGAGATTGTCTTATCAGTGAATCAATTGGCAAATGGTTGCAAATGTAGTTTATAATCTTATGGAAGAGATCAGATATCAAAATACATAGTTGCAGTCAATTCAGCAAATTCTATAGAATACTTATTCTGTGCCAGAGTTACCTGAGGAATACAGTCAGATAGAAAATTAAATTGAGCCTGTCTCTAGGGATTCTTTGGTCTCAGTAAGGAGAAATAGATATACACATAACCACTTATAAAGTGTTATATGGAAATATCTAAAATATACTGTGGAAATCCATGTGAAGAAGTAATTTAATTTGCCTTGGTGGCTTGGGTAAAGCCATGGAAAGCCATGGAGTTGCAGACAATAAAGTCGCAACCAAGTATCACTCTCTCAGCCCTAGCTATTGCCTCTCCCTATAATGTATCACTTTGTGCAGTGACAATTTGATGACAACATAGGACTCCTCTGTAAATGCTATTTTTTGTAACTTTATCTCTTCTTACTAATTCTATCTATCCTTTATAAATTTGGCTCCATTAGTACTTTCTCATTAAGGTCTTCCTTACTCTCTTGGTGTGTGTTTCTCCTTTTGAGTTCTTCTTATGAGACCTTGTAATCATTGCTATTTTAATATTATTAAATAGTGTTAAAATTATCTGTTTGCTAAGCTCTCATTAGGCTCCAAACTAACTAAAGGAGAGGCTGATTTTATCTCTGAATCCCTAGAGTCTAGTAGAATACTTGACAACCATGAGATGTGTAATAAATCTTTGTGGAAAAGGAAGGGAAAATAAACGGAAGAAGAAAGTATAGTAAGAGAAATGAAGGAAGGCAGGAAGACGCAGATTTAAAACTTCTCAAGACAGAGGCTAAAATAATTATGGTGATAAGATAGATACAATAGAGAAATAAATGAAAATAATGTAATATTCCAGGAAAGGAGTGTAAAAGAAAATTAGAGAGCATTTGCAGTACAATGATTTGAGGAAAAGGAAGAAAATGCTTTAATTTAGATGTATGTGTGTGTGTATATATATATGCACATATTTTGCTATTGTGGGAGCTAGGGGTCTAATGGAGAAATACAGTCAATATGTCAAACACTCTTCAGATTTCTATAGATCTGAGACTGGATTTAGTTATAAGAAGTCACAAGTGGGAGGGGCACCTGGGTGGTTTAGTTGGTTGAGTGTCGGACTCTTAATGTCAGCTCAGGTCATGATCTCAGGGTTGTTGGATCAAGCCCTCTGTCAGCCTCTGTGCTCAACAGAGAGTCTGCTGGAAATACTCTCCCTCTCCCTCTGTCCCCACTTCTCTCTCTCTATCTCTAGTAAATATAATCTTTATTAAAAAAAAAAGAAGTCATAAGTACAATGTCAGTAAAAATGACAGACTAGGGAATTCTAAAAGGCCAACTTCAATACAACACCCCCCTCCCCCCCAAAAAAAGCAAAAACTGTCACAGTCAACTTTGTCAGAACTCTGGAAAATGATAGATGTTTTATAGCAACAACAACAAAAAATGCTGAATCAAGAAAAAGGCAGCTTTAACCTCGTGACATTTAACATAGTTTTCCCCCCTTCATCCCTATACTCACCATGACTGTGTTCTTGAAGATAACACCCATATTCCCAGTGTGAGCACACAATCTGGTGTGTGATCTCTGTGAGGGACCAGAGCAAACCTTGTTTCGGGGGAAAAAAAAAAAAAAAGTTGTGTTTGTCTGTTTAGAACTGTCTGGGAGTTCCTTAAAGGACAGATGCAATGCACTTGTCTTTGTTTCTCCTAACTTGGAACTCTTTCCTGGTAAAAAGGCAGCTAAATGGAGAACGTTATTTAAAAATGTTAAAAGACAAATGAACAAGCCACAGCCACCTGGGGCACAAGATTACAGATAAGGACAAACAATAACATGCTGAAAGCCTAGGAGGAAAAGCTGGGAGAGACTTACTTTGGGCATAAGAGCTTTGAAATTCTCTTGCATATAACAGGAAATCTGAAATGCTAAATGCATGAATAGGCATGGAGACATGGTCAGACAAGACCTGAGAAGACACGAGGGTTTCAAGTCCAAATGATCTTTATGCTTGGCATAAATAGGAAGTAAATGCTAAGGCAGAATTGTAAATGTCCTGACTAAGTATTGAAGAAGTGCCTCCACATGGAACCAATCTGCAAAAGACAAGGAAAGTATTGGTTTCTGTTTGTTGTTTGTTCCAACCATTTAAGGAAATCGCTGTCAATAGACTAGCTGACTGTAACCTAAGGTCTGGGACATCAAAGATCACACATGACAAAAAATATAGTTTAAAAAAGTAGTTTCGAAAAGTTGCTAAGCAAACAACTGCAAATGATAGCAAGTAACAAAAACAAACCCTGAGGAAGGAGAAGATCTGGTTTCTGGAGTTACCACATTAAAATATTCAAAATGGGGGTACCTGAATGGCTCAGTTAAGCATCTGACTCTTGATTTCAGCTCAGGTCATGATTTCAGGGTTGTAAGATCAAACCGTATGTCAGGCTCCACGATCAGCACAGAGTCTGCTTGAGATTCTCTCTCTCTCCCTCTACCCTCTACCTGCTCTGAATAAATAAACAAATGAATAAATAAATAAAATCTTTAAAAAACTAAAATAGTCAAAATGTCTTTGTATGAAACAAAGAAACAAAGTATGAATCACTCAGAGGGAACAAGAGAAATAGAAAATTTTTCTAATAAAAGACAGACATTGGGTTTACTAGATGAAGGCCACAAATCAGCTGTCTTAAATATGTTCAGAGAACAAAAGGAAATCATTGAAAAAGACCTGAAAGAAACCAGGAGAATGATGTCTCAACAAATAGAAAATATTAGGAAAAATGTATACATTTTATTTATTTTTTTAAAGATTTTATTTATTCATTTGAGACAGAGAGATACAGAGAGAGAGAGCATGAGCAGGGTGAGACACAGACGGAGAGGGAGAAGCAGACTCCCCGCTGAATAGGTTGCTGGATGTGGTTCTTGATCTCAGGACCTGGAGATCATTACCTGAGCCCAAGGCAGATGCTCAACCATCTGAGCCACGCAGGTGCCCCATAAAATATATACATTTTAAAAGGAAATAGGCAGAAATTCAAGAGCTTTAAACTTCCATAACTGAAATGAAAAATTCACTACATGTGTTCATCAAGATATTTGAAGAAGCAGAAGAAAGACCCAGCATGTGAAAGAATGAAATAGATACTCCATGCAACTAGTGACCAAAAGTGAGCTAAGAGTCTCACTAATGCCAGAAAAAAAAGAGAAAAAGAAGGGCATTATATAATGATAAAAGTACTAATCAAGAAAATATAAAATTTTAAATATATACATACCTAATACAGACCCCTAAATTATTATTTTGTTTCAAATCTCATAACAATTATTAATGTATTAATATAATTGTTTAAGTTAAATAAATCAAAATATTCATACATATAAAAAGTCACTAGAAAGTCAAGAATCACTGAAGAACTTTGCCGTTGAATTTAGATGTGAGTAAAACAAGTAGAAATTACTTGGAAAACATTAACTAATTGAAAATCCAGGTTTCTTCTCAAATCCCTTGATGTTTTGTTTTGACTTAAAGAATCTGAAACTAGAAATTATAGGTGCTTTTCATTATGGCTTGTGCAAAAATATTAATCAGAATTCAAATGAGCTGACTCATTTAAAGAAAAGATAATAGCTATACATTAGAAAATAAGAAAATGTATATTTACAAGTTTTCAGTAATATGTCTACAATATATATTTATTATCAATCTTAGTGCCTCTATCTTACCTGATTTTTATAACTGAGTAACTATGTGTCCTCATTGTATTGGATAAGAAATATTTCTATTCTACTGGTAACAGTAAAGTATAAGGAGAAGAAATGAGATGGGTTAGTCAATCTTGTCCTGAATGGGCTTTGATGAAATGCTGAGAAATGTAGCACTGTACCCTGAACAAAAATGTAATTAATAAATACTTGCTGAATGAAAACAATATAAAGTTTAGAATTTAATTTATAGGCAATTGCAAGACATTAATGGGTTTTAGCAAGTGAGATTGTGTTTAGATGGATAGTTCTTTCCTGTAGAGTGGATAACACATTTAAGGTGTGACAAGGTAGTTGGTAGAAAATGGAGGAGACTATTATAAGTATCCGTGTGAGATCCAATTAGGGCCTAAAGCCAGTTAAATTTAGTAAGGGTTCATTTCATATATCATACACTTACTAATAGGTGTTACACAGCTACAATATGCCTGATTTTGGATAAGGACCTGAGGGTTTATTTATGAGTCAGACAGCATGGAACACATATTTATATATTTTTCACCCTAGTATAGAATACAGCTAAAAGTTAGCTATTGTTGTTATGCTATCACATGCAATGATAAAGGAGGGATAGTGTGCTATGGATACCCATAGGAGGAGAATCTGATAGAATGAAGCATGACTGGGGGAGGCTTCTTAGAGGAAGTGAGTCCTACTGTGAAGTTTAAAAACGGAATCTGATTTAACCAAGCAAAGGGAATGCAGGAGAAGTCTAGGCAAAGGCTGTGGGAAAACTTAGAAGTAAAGGAGAGCAAGGATCAAATGAGCAGAATGGAGTGTATGGCTTGTCAATGGGGAAGTAGTGGCAAGAGGTGAATATATAACATGAATATATAAACAGAGGTCACATAATGAAAGGTAAAATTAGCTTTGCTAAGTATTTAGAGCCCTGTAGTGAGGAACATCAGGAGCCATTGGAAGTGCTTACAGTAAGTATGTTATGTGGTTAATTTTAATTTGTAAAGCTCATTCTGATTATAAAGGAAACAATGGATTAAAAAGTAGCAAGAGTATAATAAGCAAGCAGTTTAGAAGCTATTCCCATAATCTGGGCAACTGGAGTTTGTGGATGGAGCTGAAATCTCATCAGTGAGATAAAAGAGATATAACAAAAACTGACATTTGCTGACCCCACCATATACCAAGGCACATGTTAAGCTCTTTTAAACTTTTTAATTACTCTTTAAAATAAACTATGGTGTAGTCATTGCTATTATTTTCATTTTATAGGTGATGATAATCAGATTTAAAGAGATTAACTTTCCCAAAATCACAGAGTGAATAAGAGTTAAGAAATACTATTATAGTTATATCAAGGATATTTCTATAAAGAGTTAGATGCTTACAAAATTGTTGGAAGGGCTGATAAAACTGGTGTACCTTCGACCATCAGAAATGAAGACAGAAAAATAGACAAATGACCAGTCAGTTGACCTACTCTTGGGTCACCCCCGAGATTGTAATGGGATCAACAACCCATTACTGCTTCCAAGAATTCCTCTGGCCAAACAAGAAACTGGCAAACAGACACAACTAAAATTAAGGGATCAGGAAGGCAGATAAAGCACTCCCATCTGCCACTACCAACACTGCTCTAATGCTTCTTATCATGGAAGAGGCTGGGCAATGGATTCTGGGATTCTACTGTGGAGAAAACTCAGATATCTATGGTTTTTCTAGTTTCCCAGAAAATAAGCGAAGTGGAAGGGGATATGGTATCTGCCCAACTTCCATCTTCCAAATCTCACTCTGTGCATTTAATTGATCCAATACCTAACTGAAAGGGGGTCTAGCAAATGTGGTTTTAGCTTTCCAACATCTCTAATATGAGAAGGGTATACAAAAGGGATTAGGTAAACCAACTAGAGAGGGACAAGAAGGAAATCATGGAAGACATCTAGGAAGCTACAGTAAAATTCCAAATGAAATGTAATCATGGCTTGGACCAGAACAGTAACAGTAGAGGCGGTGAGAAGTAGTTGAGTTTAGAACATATTTAGAAGATAAAACTAATGGGATATGCAGGTACATAAAATGAGAAGTACAAAAGAAAGAGAATAGTCCATGGTCATTAATACCCTGAGCCTAAGCAAGTGGAAAACGGGAATTGCTATTTGCTCAGGTGGGGAAACTAAAAAAGCAGATTTGGATAAGGAGTCAGGGGAGAAAGCTTAGGAGCTAACTCTTAAACATTCAGTTGAAAATGTCTTTTAAACATCTGAGGGGAGATGTCAAGTAGGCAATCAGAAAAGTATGTCTGAAGTTCAGTGTAAGTTCAGTGGCAGAAAATAAATTTGGAAGACATCATCTCCTATAATTTAAAAAATTTAATTGTATAAAAGAAAAAAAACTTTGATAACTTTTAGTCTGCATATGTTTTAAGAAACCTATGCTTCCTTTGTTTTAGCATTAGCGAGTTGTTACTGCAACACAAATATACTATTCTGACTGACAGTGCAAACAGAATGATATAAATAACATTGACTGTCACATATGAATGAGTAAGATATCTCCATGTTGGAATGAACCAGAATCTGGAACAACTCATTACCAAACATAATCAGAGTTATTGCCCAGGACAATATGCAAATTATGGAAATCTGAAATGATTCAAATTCAGCAAAGAACACAAAAAGAGTTAACAAGCCTCTTGGGGCAGGGAAAATAAAGGAAGATGGTAGATTGTATGTTTAAAAAAAAATGATTCACAAAAGAATCAGTCAGAAGCCAAAGAAAAAGCTGGATTCTAACAATGAATTGTGAAGAAAAGTCAAGCAAAACCACATTGATTTTATGCACATTGTCATGCGATGTTTACTAAAGGAGGAAAGGGTTTACCAGCTCTTGTGATAGATCAAAAGATTATTCTAAATCTTAATATTCTCTCTTTTGTGTTCAACATGTAAAAATAATAAAGACTAAAGTAATTTATGGTGAGTAATATGATAAAAAGTTCATAGGTCACCCTGTTGCATTTTGCGCTCTGGTGCTTTGAATCTGCGGCTGTCTCCTTCCCTTGCAGCATTATTTATTCAATCTGTTTAGTTTGCTTTACAGGCTGTGGCAGCATTCACAGGGTGGACCTATTGAACCAAGCCGTAATAGATGTAATACATCAATACATTTGAGCTGAACAGCTTTAATTAGGCCTTCCCGGTCATTTCATCAATTCAGTTGAGTACCATTGGGATTTGGATAACACCGAGCCTCCTGTCGAGCATGAGAATTACAGCACTCCAGCAGGGCTCCACCAGTCACAGAGCAAGGTTAGGCAATCAACGATAATTCACACAGGGAAGTGCTCTGCGCCCAACCCATAAACTTGCCCTTACAGTAATATCTTTGAAATCCTAAAACCTTTACACCGGAGTGTCAATTTGAAATGCAAACTGCCTTAAAACCCCCTCAAACAGACACATAAAGCTCTTTTCCTGCTCAATAGAAGAGCAGGAGTTTACCTTGTTGCTGCTGACATACATATATAATCAAGATACCATTTCTATAGCAGTTAGGTTGATGGACAGGATCTAAGAAGATGCAAAAACTGTGCTGGGTGTAAAATTTTCTGTATACAATTCAAAGTTTCAATAATACAGCTGGTTTATATTTTGTACTGTTCTTGTCATGTACAGCCCAGAACAAATATGCTGAAAGGAACCTGCTATGGTTCATACAGATGAACAGTATAGTGGGGCCAAACCACTGATGTCTGGAAAGGGGTAGACTACACACAGTTTTGGCATGATTCGCAACTAGTTTTTCACATACAAAATATCTTCAAAAAGAAACAACAGAAACAAAAAGAACAAGACATTTTCATTTATGTAGAAAGGCATCCAGATAATCTGATGTCGCTTTTCTAGACTGTGTACAATGTGGAGACACAAATTTGTCAAGAACCCCCAATGAAAATGTATTGGGGAAGAGTCCACAAACACCACAGGCATTGCCTTATGGATGGCCAACATAGGAAACTGACCTGCAGGGTTCCACCTAGAAATCCACGTCAAGGAAACCATGACATTCTGAAACCAGAAGGAATGGAGCCAAGCGTATTAGACTGAGATCTCCACTTTCTCAAATGCCAAGGAATAAATCAGCAGATTAACTAGGAATACCATATCCTAGGAAAAATAGTAAGAGGTCTTTTCCAGGTAGTCTAACAAGGTTCTCCTCATCCTTTTTCATCCAAATGGAACTCTTCCCCTAGGGTAAATATCCTGGATGCCTGGCTTGTGCTGTAGCCACATCTGCTAAAATTTGCGAGCAGAGCCTGCTTCATTTGACCATGAGCCAAGTGGCACCCAGGCCAATTTATTATGACTATGGAGGTTCTAAATTATGTATGTTTACTAAAATGACAAAGGGAATGTAATGTTCCTTTAAAAAATTTAACCATGTTGAAACTGTTTTTGCAAATAGGAAAAAGGTAAGTGTACAAAATTAGAACATAGGAACTAGCAAAAAAATAAGTGGTTTTGTTACTTTAAAAAATTAACAACATCGAGCTTAAAGGGTTACGCCATTTACATTTGAAAATAATACTAGATATAATATAGGTTAATTTGATACCCTCTTTCTATCAGCTGCAAACAAGAAAACCAAATTAGTCTTAATTGTGTCTTGTTTAACTCGACCATTTAAATTAGAGATTCTTTGCTAATCTAGATGCTTTTATAGTTACCACATCTTTTCACGTGGAACTTTTTTTTTTTTTTACTTCTTTGACCCATGAAGTGTTTTCAAGTGGGCATTTTTATCTTTGGAAATGGTAAGAGTGATGCTATAATTACACTTACAGGGCTTAGAAATATTCGAGTCTCTACAATGTTCAACACCGCAGTATTGATATTTGTCATTCATGTATATGGGTATCAAACATTATTAGTTCATTTGTTTAACATAAGAGAAAATGATACAGGTTGATTATAAGAGAGAATACAAACCTAATAGATATGAATAGTCCAAATTGCTAGAAATATTAAGTTAAATTGCAGTAGAATTTAACTTCTCTGATTTGAATATGCTTTTTCAGTTTGACAATGAATTGTCCAAACAACAAATGCTGTGTTGTTACATTTAGAAGAGGCATTGTATCAAGAAATGTAATTATAAAGTTTATTAATATCAATAATGACATATATTCTTTTAAAATGTTAAAAGATGGGTTTCTAATGCACACCAAAACTTACAAGGGTGATTGGAATATATAAAACACAAGTATTGTGCAGTTGAATCCAAAAATCCTCTATTCAATATTTTTTTCTTCAATGTTTTCTAGGCTATTCTCCCCACTCCATTAAGTTCCCCTGGCACATTCATTATAGTGGATACTTATTAAACTCTGAAAAAAGATTTAGATATGGACTCAACATCTACAATATGTTTCTTCTGTAACTCTTAAAATCCTACATTCCCTATTTGGATGGAGATATTTGGATGACATATATATATATATTTGGATGATATATATATATGATATATAATAAATATATATATGTTTGTATATATGTAACATATATACACATATATTTTTTATGTATATATAATGTGTGTGTATATAATGTGTGTGGGTAGATATATACATATATATATCTACCCACACACATATATATATGTTTATTCCTTACACCCTATCAAAATGCTATGTGAAATTTATTAGGAAAAAACATTAGGCTTTAATTGTTTTTCAACCTCAAAGCAACTAAACTAATGTAGAAAATTTTCCTTAAAATAATTTTTAGTAACTAAGTTAATATTGGTTGTTGTAAGAATTCAAAGAATAATAAAACATTTAGAGACAAAATAAAAGTTCCCCTTCTTCAATTCATACCCCTGGGGCTATATACTGCTATTAGTTTACTGTATATACTTTTAGATATTTATTTTTTTAATATTTTATTTATTTATTTGAGAGAGAGGAGAGAGAGAGAGAGCATGAACTGGGGGGAGGGGTGAAGGGAGAGGGAGAAGAAGACTCCTGGAAAGCCTGACATGGAGCTTGATCCCAAGACCCTGAGATCATGACCTGAGCCAAAGTCAGATGCCTAACTGACTGAGCCACCCAGGCACCTCTATACTTTTAGATATTTAAAATTCATATTTTGATATTTAAATAAGTATAATAATATATATACATACATATTATATATATACATATATGTTGTTTTGCAATTATTTTTATTACTTCTTAAGGGAAGTTAAGGTCATGACATTTAGACTTACTTCATTCTTATAAAATATATTAGTATTCTACTATGTACATACACAGCAATTACTAAATTAATTTAATTTAACTTAATAAATTTTTTGTTACATATTAATAGATTTCCCAATTCTGCTTCAAAAATGTTGCACTAATTAACACCACTACAAAGAGTATATGTGAGTTCCATTTCTCCCAAATTTGCTAGAATAATATATTAATAATGTATCTGTAAAATACATTTTAGGTATTTTCTCCCGGTGTATACTTACTCTGCTTCATTTATTGTGTCTTTCCCCATACCAATTAAAACTTTTTTTCCTGGCCAATTTAATTAATATGCTCCTTTATCTCTTTGGAGTGTTATATCACATTTTAGAGAGTGTTTTCCATTCCAAGATTATGAAAGTGTTTTCTTTTTAATTTTTATTTATTTATTTGAGAGAGAGAGTGAGAGAGAGCATGAGAGGGGAGAAGGTCAGAGGGAGAAGCAGATTCCCTGCAGAGCGGGAAGCCGGATGTGGGACTCCTTCCCAGGGCTCTGGGAACATGACCTGAGTCAGAGGCAGTCGCTTAACCAACTGAGCCACCCAGGTGCCCCGAAAGTGTTTTCTTAGTTCCAATTTTTGGAAGCAGAATACGAGTGGGGCTTCTGGTCAAGTATTTTACTAGGGAAGATCTCTCTGAAAAAACTTTTAAGGGCATGAGAGAAGCAGGGTAGGAAAGGGGAGAAGTTGAGTAAGCTGTGGATTCAGGTGACAACTAGTTAATTCCACATGGAGCTCTGGGATGTGACTCATACCATAAAGACTGTCTTACTTTAAGATGGTTGAGTAGAGCCTTTGCACCCCATCATCAGTGATTGTTTCGTGAGCTGGGGAGAAGCATATATCCAAGGAACTCCCTAGCCAAGTGACATCATTCTCACAGAGAAGGGTAATTCTCCAGAAAAGGCTGCAGTTGTGAACCATTAGCAACAGGCAGGTCAAGAAGTCACCAGAAATCTGAGCAGGGCACCAGCATCTTTCACTGCAAGTGCACCCCTGCCTTTTCTTCAAATTATTGTATCAATTTTTAGATAGTCTTTTTTTTTTTTTAAGAACGTTTGCCTTTTGAAACATTTTAATATGTGGCATGAGATATTGGTATTTTCCTCAAAGATAACCACTATACCAACAGCATCAATTAAATAATCCATGTTTTCCCCCCACAAATTCAAAATACAGCATTTACCACATATCAGATTCTCAGATACATGCAGAGCAGTTTTTAGATCTAAATTGTGGTCTACTGATATATTTGTCATTACTGATCTTGTCCCATATTGCCTCAATGACGTGGTTTTTAAGCTTTTAAGAAAAGTCCCCCTACATTATTCTTTTTACTCACAAGTGGCTATTTTATCTTTATTCTTTTGGGATAATATGTATTGCAATTGAAGTCTTTATTTAGATTAAATTTGATTTATTGTTCATGCTTAGGCTGTAAATAAATCACCAGGCAACAAGGAGAATTAAAATATAAAAAAATAGAAGGCTAGTTACATGCATTGTTAGGACCAAATACCCAATCTCTGAACCATGCTGAAAGCCCATGTGTTGCATTAGTATTTCCTGTTTTAGAGCTGGAGAATTTTAGACCTCAGCAACAGTAATGTACTATAGTAAGAGTCACAGTCCAGGGCATAGGTAGTGATTTTCAGACGCCTGGAATAATGGCAGAAGTCTCCTATGAAATGATAATATGTACAAGAATTATAAAATACATGAGGAAGTCCAACGTGATGGAAGCTACTCTATGCAGCAAGAACCTAGAGAATACATAACCAGGGAATTGAAATTCATAGAAAAATTCATAGAAAAATTATAGGCCCTATAAAATAAATGTGTTTCAATATTCCAGCAAAGAAAGAGAGGCACCTGGGTGGCTCAGTCAGTTGAGCATCTGCTTTTGGCTGAGGTCATGATCTCAGGGTCCTGGGATCGAGCCCCACGTCAGGCTCCTTGCTCAGTGGAGAGCCTGCTTCTCCCTCTCTCTCTGCTGCTACCACTCACCCACCCCCAACTCACGCTCTCTCTCTCTCTCTCTCTCTCACTCTATCTCAAATATATAAATAAAATCTTAAAAAAAAAAGAATGAAAGAATCTCTATAAACAAGGTCATGGATATATAAAATAAAAAGATCTGAAAGAAAACAAGATAGAAATCATGAAGATTAAAGTTTTAGTCACTGGGGAAAAGATTCAAGTGATTACTTAACTATTGACCAGTCATGCCAGAGAGGGAATTATAAACTGGAAGAGGAAAGAAAGGAAAATAAAAGAATGTATCATAGTCGGATATTTTTTAAAATCACTACGTGACTGGAAGTTTAAGAATAGGGAAAACGGCAGGCAAAGCTCCAGTATTCCACTAGTATTTGTTCCAGAAGGATTACAGAAAGAGATTGGATGAGAGACAATATTAAAAAAAGTTATAATGGTGGATAAATTTCCAAAATATGAAAAAACATGAGTTCTCAGATTAGAAAGTTTCATCTAGTGCTAGGAATGATGATATTGTAAATCCATTCATGGTCAAATCACAGTGAAAATGAAGACATTAAGAATAAGGGGAAAATCCTGAAAGGTAACAGAAGGTCTGAATATCTACACAGGATGAATTATCAGGAAACATATACTTAGCAACCATAGGTGATAGACAGGTGACAGCAGGTGAACCTGCTAAGAAGGAAAATCTTTTTTTTTTTAACTTATGCAACCAAATTATAAATATGAAATAAAGATCATATTCAAAATAAAAGCAATTTACAAATTTTACAGCCCCCAAAATCTCAGTGAGAAAATATTATACTATGCCCCTTAGCTAGAGAGATATAAATTTCAGAAAGGAATGGAAGGAGAACAAAAGGAGAGGAAAATGAAGGAAGGAAGGAAGGAAGGAAGGGAGGAAGGAGAGAAGGAAGAAGGGAGGGAGGGAGGGAGGGAAGGAGGGGGGAGGGAGGGAGGAGGGAAGGAAGGAAGGAAGGAAGGAAGGAAGGAAGGAAGGAAGGAAGGAAGGAAGGAAGGAAGGAAGGAAGGAAGGAAGGAAGGAATAAACTAGTAAAAAACAGTAAATCTAAGCTTTTACTATAAACAGCTGGGTCATATTAACAGTAGTTCAGGGGTGCATTCAATAAAATAAGCAGTGGAAATGATATCAACATTCTTTGGAGGTATGTTTAAAAAGTAAAATGAAACTAAAACAATAACAAAGACTTTTGTGGGGCATTTAGTGGGAAGTGTGATAAAGTCCTTGCCTAATTTGAGAAGAGGCTAGAGATAATCTCCAAATTAGGCTATGTTAGAATATATAAACTTAAACATCTGTGTTAACATATTAAGAGGTGCTAGTAAAAAAAAATCAGACACAAAGTTTATTATATCTAGCCCATAGGAGACAATAGGGGAATAAAAACAAAACAAAACAAACAAATGCAACAAATAATAATTTCAGAAGCAAAGAAAAAGCATAGCAAATAAAAGCCACAAAATATGACAGAAATACATCAAACAAATCAGAAGTCAAAATAAGAAAAATGGCTCAAACTTGCCAATATGGAATGATTCAATGGTGGGGGAAGGGTGTCACTTATTCCTCACTCCTGATGTTTCCTTCTCTTTGAAAAGACATTCTTAGTGTTATACTACTGGATTTTCTCCGTCCCTCTGTGCATTTGGGACTTTTGAACTGTGGTCTGGAAGTTTGCAGTTCAGCCCTATCTTCTCTTCTTTGACTTTGTGATCCTGCTTCTCTTAGGGTTTCTGTTTTCTAGTCTTTTGCTCCATGCTGAAATTATATAGAGGTGTGAACTGTTAAAAGATAAACTGAGGCATCTTACACATTTTAAGAGTTTATTCAAGCAAAAATCAATTGGAATTGGGCAGTGCCCAAACTAAAGTGGTTAGGAGTACTCCACCAACAGAAACCAAGAGGGGAAAGACTTTCGTAGAGACAAGGTGGGACAAAAAGCAAAGAAATTATTTAATTGGCTATACCTTGAACATTTGCCTGATTTGGAAAAGCCTAGGTGACTGTTTTTGATTGGTTGTCCCTAGGTTTGGATTTCTTAACCCTGAGGCATTTATAGGCTTAGGTTTTCATTTTCTCTTTTAGGCAAGCTGGTAAGGTATCAAAACTACCTCAGTCTAATCATCTTCTTACTTATTTAATATAATGGAACAGGAAGACCTGTGGCTGTCCAGACCTATCCGGGGTTGGGTAGATATGATGGTTCAACCCTGAGGTTCAGTATTATGAACCTCATTGTCAGTAAACGCCAGGGCCATATTGCTAATGTCGGCATTATAGACAATAAATATTTCCATATTTACTTACCTTTTAATATTTTTGTTTCTAACCTCACTGATTTTCTTTTGTTTCACTATCGAGGCTATAAGAAAAATCAGAATTTAAATTATAAATAACCTTAAATATTTTAATATTTAGGATCAAATTAGTGTTATAATATATACATTTTTTGCTGTTAGAAAAATTCCCTTCAAGTTTAAGCAAATTTCATTTACTTCACCTTTCCGTTAAATATATTTTGCCAACTCTCATTCTGAGTCTCTTTGTTTGGACTAGGAATATCAGGACAAACTTAATATAAACTTCTTTGCAATTGAAAGAAGTCACGTGATAGATATTTATGGGATGAGATGGGTATCCTGGGGTGCTTATGACTTTTTCAAAAGCTGTTTACTTTCTAATATACAAAGAAACTATTTTGTCTTTTAAATACCACATTATCTTTTAAGAATGGGGCATAGTTCATTCTAAAAAAATACCACCAACTTTAAATAATGGCAGTAGTTTACAAAAAAGACAAGCAAAAGCAAACCCCCATAATTTAGTTTTTCTGCAAGTGGAACATATGGTCAAATTTATTGGAAATTAAAAGAGAAACATCTGAATTTGGCTGCATATTATGAGAAATTTTACACTATACTTATTGGTTGGCTGAATTCACTACTTGTCAACTCTAATTTATTCTAAAAATGTCACCTTGCCAAATGCCTGTGTTTCATTGTGCCTACATTAAGTAATGCATTTCTAACAACAGGCATTGCAATTCGACCAGCTCATACATGCGTTATTGATGATAAATGCGTTTGTATATTCTTTATTCTGTTTTGCTTGTACTGTATTCCTTTTGTCTGATTTTGTATGAGTAACGTAGATGTGAATTTGATTCTGGGGAAACTTTGGGTTAATCATATTTTGAGTTATCAAAAAGTAACTGCATACACCAGAAGTATAGCATTGCATTTAATAGTAGAAATTCTTTAGTGAGACATTGATAGTAGATTTGGCAGCTGAATGATGTATTTCTAGAAATAAGAAGATGTCCTAGAAGTAACTTGTGGCTGTTCCTAAAGATTTATTAAAACTAAGCTGACACTTGCATCATTGATGGAGGTAATTTTAAAGCTCTTGAAATTCTACTGACCCTAAGATAATGAAACCACCACCTTATACACATTTGTATTCTGTGGCATGTAGTGTGGTTAGTGGTATGGAATGTGAAATGCTATCATTATCTTCCAGAAGAATTCACAAAAGTAACTGAGGGCAAATGCACCGACTAAGAGACACTGCAAAGGAAGGTAGATACAGTGCTGAGTACCTGATGAGTGGTTATGTATAAAAACAAACAATAATGATAAGGGATTATTTAGACAGTTAATAAATCATGAGGCTCGGTGATGCATATAGCCCCATAACCAACACAGATTTCTTAAAAAGTGTTTCCTTTATCGTGTATCACAGCAGAGAATTTATATTATGCCCTAAAACAAATCAAATCCAGTGCATATGAAAAGTACCATGAAATGTACTTAGAAGAGCCTTGCTGAGGCGAAGATATGTGCATATTTATGACACGGACTGCCATGGGCTCCACAAATGAAAGCTCTGCTTATAATCCAAATAACATTTCTAACAGTATTTTCAGATAAGGAGAACGTGTGTTAAACTCTGCTCAGAAGCTTCAAATCTTTAGGCTCATTCAAAATGCGGATTGTGCATATGAAAAAGGATGATTGCTTTATATTGAAATTCAGCAGAAATAGTAATGAAAATCTATGGGGATGGCTAACATTCAACTGCTTTCAGAGGTTCAGCCCTAAACTATGATTTATTAATCACATATTCATGGAAATAGTTTATAACACTCTTCTAGTCCTTCCCTTCCAATACTGATATTCACTAGGTAAAAAGATTGGCTTTCTTTCTTTTTTTTTAAGACTTTTTTTTTAAAGATTTTATTTTAAGTAATCTCTATGTGGGGCTCAAATTTACAACCCCAAGATTAAGAGTTGCATGCTTTACTGGCTGAGCCAGCCAGGGGCCCCAAAAAGATTAGCTTTCAAAAAAAAAAAGTGTGAGACAAGTGGAGTATGAGGGGGAGTAGGAAGATGTATGGAGATAAAAGATATAAAGCATAGATGCTCCTGGTACACAGTTCAAGTTAAAGATGTGAAAGGGCCACCACCTGCAGAATTTCACTTTTCCTTTGGCAACATCATCACCATAGATTTCAAGTATAACACTTGTATTTCCCTGGTTAGATTCCTCCCCCAGTGCCCAGGAGGGAGACTGTATGTAAACCCATTTCCCTATAATCAAGTCTTCTATTTCACCACCCTTCCCCATTTTCAGTAGATGGCTTCATCTCCAAATTCACAAAGATAAGAACTGCCTAATTACCTGTCAGCATTTTACACAATAGCTGAATTCATAACCTTTTTTCCCTCCTCTCCTCAATGGAAATTGTGTTTCTCTAGTCTTGTAGGCGTGGTCCCACCTCTTTCTCATTGCTTCATTCATTATTCATTTTCCAGTCATTTCTCTTTACCTCTGGATTCCTTTTCTTTGTACCGTTTACTATCCATTCTGTTTTTTTTCCTAAGTCATGGCTTGTTTCCATTAATATTTAAGCTTTCAGAAGTCTACCAGATATTTTGTTTTTGAAAAGCCTTGCTTTGAGGTCATACTCCTCCTTCTTATACCACAGTCTCCTGCTATCTGATATTCTCATCCATTAAAACTATTTTTCCCAATGTATCCTTTTAAGAGAAATACTATTTACCTCTCTCTGTTTCTTCCTTCAAATGGTGCCTTTCCTTCACTTTCAGATACTACAAAGTCTTTTTTTTTTTCTCTCTCTTTTTCTGTAGCAAGATTTCTCAATTTTTACATTATTGACATTTTGGACTAGGTAAGACTGTTGTGGGGTATTGTCTTGTGCACTGTGGATGGGCAGTCTTGGCCCATTCCTGGATTCTGCCAACTAGATTCTAATAGCACGCTTCACCCCCATCCCTCTCCATAAAAATGACTCCAGACACTGACAAATAGCCCTGGGGTGGGGGGCAGTATTGGCCCCAGTTGAGAACCACTGGTCTACAGTGACTCATATTTCCTCTCTCTCTGTCTCTTACTTCACTTACCAGCTAAATGTTGATGTTTCTTAGGTTCTACTCTAACACTCTGATAACTTCCCACATTATCTATATGCTTCTGTCTTACTGATATATACTCCATATCAGAATGCTCCTTGAGTCCGATGTATCGTCACCTACAGAACTATAGGGCATCTCACAAATGCCTCAAACTCACAATTTATGAAACTGAATACATCATTTCTCACAATTACTTCCCCAAACCTGAATATTCTCCTATCTTCTCAAGGTGAAACAACTATCTATCCAATTTCCAAGGCGGAAATATGGGAATCATCTTTGACTCCTCCCTCACCCAAATGTCATATACCACATAAACAAAATCTCAAAACAACGCAGTATCTCATTTGCACCATTATTCTCCCATTTCAGAAGGCCATCATTTCCAATATACATTACTGTAATATATTTTGGTCTTCTCCCAGATTAGGCTCTCTCCAATATATTTACCACACTGCAGTAAAATGAAAAATGAAAAAAAAAAAAAACCTGATCTTGGAGCTCCTTTGCTTAAAACACCTATGGTTGCCTATTATACTAAAGGAAAAAAAAATACCACAAACATTCCTTAACATTTTTGCTGCCACGTCCTTCTTACTGATCTGACTCCTCTTATAGCCTCAATCCCATGTCTTGTCATTCTTATCCATACTGAATTACTTCCAATTTCCAAGAATGTATCAGTCCGTTCTTTTCAGGTCTTTGGTTAATTTTTTTCCCTCCTTGGAATACTTGTATTTCATGACTTGTAGCAGTTTTTACTGCACTCACTGATCAGTCCTAAGCTATCAAGATGTTTATTCAGGAATCTTCTCTTCTCTTAAGGCTTTCATGATACCCCTATCCTTAATGTTTTCATGAAACACTGTAGGCAACCACATATCACACTTTACTGAGATTGTGTGTTTATGTGTGTCCCTGTCCCCAGGTGGGCACAAAGTAGCTTGAAGCTAAAGGCAGTATGTTAGTCACCACTGTATCCATAGTGACTCATACAGTGCCTGGCACATAGTTAATATCCAGCATTTATCTGTTGAATGAACAGTAAATGAATGACTAAACTAAAGCTTATCCCATGTAGAACATTTCTAGTGTTTTACTAAATCCCACTATTGCTTCCAGTGGTTGATCTATTTCCCCCTTTTCCCAATTTTTTAAAATACTTGTTGTATTTACTCATTCAGTGAGCACTTGTTGATTACTTATAGTAATGTGTGCTGTGCTAATCACTAGTAGTATACTGAAGCCTCTACTGTTGGGGAAATAAGTGATATTAGTAGAATAGAAAGTGCCAGAAGAGGATGAGTACCAGCTCTCTAAGAGTCTCTATCAGCAACAGCTGAGATATTTGGGAAGTCGGGTAGGTGAGGAAAGAGGACAGGTGGCAAGAGAACACTCCAGGATGAAAAAAAATAATAGATCGAGGCATATTGTTAAGTGCGAGTTCTCCAAGTAACCAAAAAAAAGGAAACCGGGGGGAGGAGGAAGAGTCTTGCAGACAGTCCTATAATATAATATCAATCATATTTCTCTTATCTACCACGTATTTTGTTCTCACCAGTACAGGTGGGCCCATGAGAAACTCCATATTGGCCCACGTGGTCTCATAACAGTGATAGGGCTTCCCTGGGGCTCAAGTGAGAACTGCAGGTGCAGGCTCTAACAGGCGATGCTACTCAAGCTCTGATTTAAGAAAGACATAGGTAGTAGAAAATGGTTCAGCACAGTTGGTGAAACTTGAGGAAGTCCTGACATACAAGTGCTTGATTAAATTCTATCTAGAGATCAGTTTCTAGTAGATAGATTGTAAAAGGAGAAACAGAAACAAATAAAAAAGGAAATGCAATAGCCACAGGAATAAAACTTGAATAATATCAAAAGTGCATGGGACAGAAAGTAAGGGCTAGATCTTTAACCTAACAAGAACAACCAATTGTATAATGTAGAAAGTAGGAGCATTTCCAAAGGAACTCCAGATAGAACCGGAAAGGTTGCTGTCAAAATAGAAGTAAGTGCAGAAAAATTCTTCATAGAGCACAGTGAGACCTTTTTAATGGTGGCCCTCGGTCTCTTTAGGTGATACAGTTGGACAGTTAATAGGCAACTTAACATCAAATCTCCTTCATTCTCCAATGCAGTATGACATAGTATGTGACCTTGGGCAAATTAATTAAATACTCTCAGCCTCAGTTTCCTCACATGTAAAATGTGGATACGCCTGTCATAGAGATGTCAGTTTCAAGCACTAAAATTAAGTTTTGGATATAATTATTATTCAATTTCATGAATTGTTAGACTTTTATCAATATGAAATGTAATATGAAAAATAACCCACAGTAAAGTCCAAGGTTATAATGTGATCTTCATCAAATTTAAAAATAGGCTAAAACTCTTTTCTGGCAGTTTATCTTTGTATTACCTTTTAGATATAGCTAAAATAAAAATTACTAGAAATTGAATCTAGTGTCTGGGTAGCTAAAATAGGCCGTAGCAATCTCAGAGCATTGCACAGTATGACAAACCTATACATTTCAAGGATTTTATAGTAGTCTGATGAGGAACACTATTAAATATATCACAAGCTATATAAAAATCACATATTCTCTTTTGAAGCTATTGATGAAATAAAGCTTATACTGGCTATGAAAGAATAACCAAAATGTTAGTGCTCAATTAACAAAAATTGACGGTCTTTTGTTAAATGGTCTCCTTTCATTCATCTTATATTTAATACATTTTTCATGTTTCCTAAATAGGCAAAAGTGGATTATTATAAATTCTATTTTTTTTAACAGGATGAAGATGGTCTTAACCTTTCCCTCATCTTGATTAAACTTTACATAGTCTTCCTCCTGACTTAGGCCTCTGACCTCCCTTTTCTTAGAGCATTTACTTTAGAAAATTTAATTACAAATTCTTTCTCTGCTCCTTTAGATGTAAATCTTCTCCTAACCTTTTGCCAGTTTTATGACAAACCTATGTTTTCCTCAAGGATCTGGGACCCATCCCTTTGAAATGTAACCATTGAAGGAGATAGTGCCCCTCCCGGACTCTGTGGAAGGATAGGCATCTAACTTAATAAGCTACAATTAGCAAACACTGGTGGTCTAATCATATTTATCAATCTCCCCTACACATGTCCTCTAATACTTTTCTACCAGCTCACCCCCAGTCCTAAAAAGTCCCTCTCCCCTCCCCCCAACACTTTTTGTTTCAGGAGAATTGGATTATATCTCTCTACCCTATTGCAATATTGCAATAATCCATAATAAAGTCTTCCTTGCCTGTTTAACTCCATCTGTTGCAATTTTTCTTTGGCAACTGAGAATCATAAATTCTTGACATATTCAAAGATGATTCAACAAAAGTCAATACTGGAATATAACTGATGGGATATGCTATTTAACGTTTTGTTGTCTACATTAAGGATTTCAGTTATAAATTGAACTATAATAGAACCATCTTCAGAACTGATTCTTGTATATATCCCAATAAGTGAGCATTAAATTTTGGATTCTTAGGTAATGTGTAAGTTCAATGAAAATCATAACTTTTGGTCTATTTTTCCATCTCTCAAGATATGGTTATTTGTGATATTATTTGAACCATCAGGAAGTAAAATCTAAAACTGATTTCTTATCCTGCTTCCAAGCAATTGATGTTCTATTCAGAAAGGTAGGATTATCTGTTTAAAAATGCATTAACTTTCACATACCTCAATATGTTTACCAAAATTCATTTTAAATTTATATTAGAGCTGTGAAAGCTTTGATATTGCTGCCTAACAAATTATTCACAGAGGTATTCAAAATGGCTCACTTCTGTGTTTCAATCCTACAGGGTTGTTACTAGAAAACTCACATGTAGTTGAAATTTGGTTAGATTTCCATCTGTCAGGTAAATATATTTTAAGAATCCAGTTTTAATAATGCCAAAATATAATTTTAACCTACCATCAGAAATTAACATAGTGTAGGGAAGTCTGCATTGGATCATTTCAATTTTTCATAATTTCAGCTTTTACATAATTCTAGACTTGATAGTTTCCAAGCCACAAAATATGAACTAACCATATATATATTAGAAAGCAAGTTGTCCAACAAAAGAAAAACAAACCTAATGACTATTTCTTCACCCTTCTGCCAATATTTTCAGTAAATAGTTATCTAAATGTTAACCATAGGTCATTTATCTATTAAACTATCTTCATATACCAGTAGCTTATGGCCTAGAGTATTCATTTTCCTATACATTGACAAAAGTAGCTGACTTGTGTATCATGAGGAATTGAGCACAATTAAAATATTGGTTTGTCAACAATTATGCATTGAAATGTGAAACTATTCCTATGTAGAATAATTTTCAGGAAATATAAACTTAGGTTCTACAAATCTCTTCATTAAAATGAAAACTATAAAGAAATAATGTAAAGGGAACATAATAATAATAAAAGAATATTTTTACCATGATTTACTAGTCCATGTGGATAAAACTTGAATATTACAAGATGAATGTGTTCCTGAGAATTATTTGAAAAGATGAACATTTTTTTTAAAGAAATTAACTGTATTTTAAAAGCAATAAGGTAAGGTTCTGCATAAAGGCAGTGATTATGAAACGTTTGGAAAGTGAGAACACTTTTAGTAATGGAAAATATCCCAGCTAAAATTATTTGGTTTGAGTTAAAGATGAAGACTAAGTAGACAGTGATGCATTTAGGTTCAAATCCATTGTATATACAGCATGACGGGACAATTCCATAGGGGTATAGGAAATACTTAGTGCTCCCACTGACGTAGTAATAATGTGTATCAGCAATATGACACTTTTGCAAAAATTCAAGAAAAAAAAATAAAAAGATGTGTTGAATCTTAAACTACGTTGATTAAGGATTAAAGAAAGTCACAACCCCTACAATCTTTTCAGTTTGGACTATATCTGATGATGGTAGTAATTTCATGTGGTCATAAATACAACATTTCCAGAGTGATTATGAGTCTTGAAAGCACAGAAAGCTATTTTTCAATAATTTAAATTTGTATACTTAGCCTAAACCAAAGAGACCAGAAAGATGTTAGAATAGGAAACTGTCTTTGAATAGGTTTGCTGGAGAAAATACAGATTTTGAAGTCAAATTTGAATTTTAGAAAAACAGTGAATAATTTTGTAGTTATTATAAGCTGCCCAACACTGCATGTGAAAAATGCATGGGGCATCTTTATGGTAAAAAGTTATTTATCTGAAATTCACATTTAAATGTGTATCTTTTATTTTTATTTGCTAATTTAGCAGCTCTATATTTTGAAAGACCTTCTTGTGAAGAAACGGATTTGACTTATTCTATATACTTTCAGTAATAGACATTATATGAAGATATGATTAGGCTAAATGTATACTAAAATATACAAGATTCACAAACCAGGAAAACAAACATGACAAACAAGCAAACAATAAAACAGAGATATCAACTTTGGAAATGTTCAAGAACTGATTATCAATGGCAACATAGAAAAGATTCTTCTTCTGATGCAATATTGACTCAGATGATGAACCCTAGAGTCTCTTGTATTTAACACATACTATAGATCAAGTTTGGAATGTATCGGATTTGATAATCAACACTATTTACTAACATCATTCAGGCACTAGTCACTTTTCAAGTGTTTTCTATAGATTTCACATGATATCTTATGACTCACAAGTTTTAAATAAAATAGCTCTGTGTGAAAATATAAATAATGCTCATTGCAGAATTCAAATGTTGTATCACTCACTCAGTAAACTTTCATTCTAAAAAATGTCGCTTACCACTTTAAAACAATGATTGCACATATGATTTCTCACTTGAACACTCCTCTACACTAAGGTCCTTAAAAAATGTTAGAAAGCAGTTTTTTTTTTCTTCCAGATTACATAAATTCCATCCTTGAGGATTATTTGCTTTGCTTAAAATAACCTTAAATTTAATAGGTAAACATAGGAATGATATATTTTACATAAAATAAAAATGGTTGCAAAATTAAAATAATAAATTTTTAATTCTCATCATAAAATCATAAAATTATAATGATTTGAGTGACATGATTATTTTCTAGGGAAAAATGGAAGTTTTTTAAGTATTAAAGAATAGATTTTGTTATAAGATGGGTGTATTTCTAAAATGAGAGCCCAGATTGGAGAGAGCCTAACTGAGGGAGCAACCAAGTATATATGAAACGAATAAGAGTAGGAATGAGTTATTTAGTATCTATAAAAGAATGATTAAATATGCATGTGATATTTAGAGGAAAAGTGTTTGTGGAGATTGAAGGAAGTGGTGCCTTAAATCCTAATATCATTTTATTTTTCGTTGGACTAGGTAATTGTGCCTCACTTCAATTATATTGAGTATTATTTCACAACATGTATTATAGCACTCTATACTTGAAAAGCACTTTGCAATCATTTGCTAATGAAAACTATTTATAAAAATTATTCCTTTTTCTTCAGTTGTCATGTTGAGTAATAAAAGCTTGAAATCTCTTATGAAAGAAACAAAACAAAACCGAAAAAGGACCCTAAAAGCAAAGATGCTAATATTTAAGAAAACCATATCTTCCAATGGAAAACAATATATAAAAACTTTCTTGAATAAAATCAGTTCTAATTAATTTTTTTTTTTTAAAAAGGTATGTTTCTTCTTGTCTAGCAATAGATGATGTAGGTAAGGAGATAGAAAAGAAGCAAAGAACTATCAGAAAAATAAGACGGAATTGATAGGTTTTAGTTTGGAGCATTAGGAAACATTAGAAGCCTCATTTGAAGGGAAACTTGAATGAAAAGATATTTTCAACAAGTAGAGATGGAGGGAAGATGGAGCGAATAGGGGAGTGTGGCTGAAACGGAAGTGGGGTCTTAGACATCCTCAGTAGGTTAATGACATCATCTGTGGAGACAGGGGGAACCACTCTGGTGCCTGCATAACTACTTCTGTTTCTGGTTTATGGTCTTCTCTGAGCGTTTCTTTCCACACTGGGCTAGAATTACAGTGAAGGTGGAAAGAGGACCTGAGACATTCCCACCAACCAGAAAGCCAAAGTGCACTAAAGGTAACTGGTCTGTATCTAAGTATCTTGTAGGTGGCCAACAGCTAATCTAGTGGAGACAGAGGGATAAAAAAAATTAAAAGTATTTAATGTTGGAGCAATGAGAAGTGTTTGGTAAATGTGACTGGAAATATTGAGAATATAACTTGAAATAACTTATTCTTTTAAACATGGAGCAATTATATTGTTAAATGCATGAGCAAAAGACTTGCAGAAAAATACTGAATTATCTGGTGATATCAAATTTCACCTTAAGGCTTTACTTTATACATCTTTTCATTCGACCAAACGTAAACAAATGCTTTTTAGAATTACTAACATAAATTTCATTTGACATATAAATAATTGTTACTCTATCGATATGAATTCCACAAAATACTAATCTCATGATATGATCTATTAACAACATTTTATGAGGTCAAATCATTTTTGTAAACGTTAACCTCAAATAGGGTGTAGAGAACCGCTATAAACATTGACATCTTAAGGATTCTCAGAAATTTAGAGTAAAAAATAATCCAACTATTTTATTCCAGCATTTCTGAAACATATATAACAAGAAATCTTATTTTTAAGATAACTAGCATTTATTAATATTCAGTGGAACTACTGTTCCTCTAAACAGAATTTGTGAAACACCAGTAAATTGAATTCGGGTGCTTCAATCTAATGTTTATGAAACTAAACATTGTAGGTTTTAGTTCCTCTATGTATATGGGAAATATCTCCACAATTAAAAATAAACCAAAAAACAACAGCTCACCCATAGAGCAAATCACCTCCAAGGAATACTTTTCTTTAGAAAATAATGTATCCCGAACAGTCTCTTACATAGTTGTTACTTTTTAAAAAATAGGAGATATTTTATCTAGGTCATTTCAACTCCCCAACTTCTGGCTATGTCAGTGTTTTGAACTGCATCCTGAATCAGAGAAGAAACGGCATTAACAGAGAGAGAGAGAGAGAGAGAGAGAATGAACAAATGAAAGGATGAAGGCTCAAAATATAAGGCAATGGGAAGAGTAATCAGAAACTGATATGGTTTTGCCTAAAAGTGAGCAAGTAAATTCATCTACTCATCAGGCATTCACTAGGGAACATGTGGTGGTCTACCACTACTCAGAATGAGAAGGAAAAACAAGATATTCATCGGGAGAGGAAAAAGTGAAGTGAAGAGCAAAAATGAAAAGATGTTTAGATTCCTGAGCAAATGCTTAGGAACAACTGTCTTTTATTTCATTACTACAAGTTGTAAAGAAAGAAGATATTCATATGAAGCATTAACTGGTGGAAAAAAACCTTTAAAGGCTACGAGAGTGTCTTGCTTAAGAAAAAAGCTATTTAAATTTTGCAAATGCTTTAAATGTAACTCAACTACAGCCATAGAAAGAAAACATTTTGAACAGTGTAATCCTCAACTAATCCCTGACAATTCTCTGAATTAGGTAGAAAGGAATTTATATCTGAGGACAAGAGAAACCAGAGAGAGAGAGTCTAGCAGAGAGTGGACAAATATCACTAATGACCAGAAGGGACTGACTGTGCTTTATTCATACCAAGCAGAATAAAAAATCAATTCAACGTTTCACCAGAAAGCACAGAAGCTTTTTCATGCAGTAGAAAAGTAATCAGAAACGTGGGTTCCCAGGAGGATTTAGGCATCACAGGTCTATAGAATGTGCAAACAATTGTAAAATGTGGAAGGGAAACTAGAATTGAGAGAATTATAAAAGCGGGGAAAACAGCAAATGGCGTATCACAGAGGGGGGCTTAAACTGATTGCTAAAATTTACCCCAAGTAATTGCAGCACTAGTGCAATGCATTCAAAACTTCAAAACTTATCAATGATTTTGTTGACAAAGCAAATAGCAACTATTTTCTCTTAAACTAATTGGGAGAAGCCAGGAAGAAAATGTAGTACGGGTAATCGGACCGAGAATCACACTGTTGAAGTTGGAAGGAACCTCAAAGATAAATACTAACAAGTGGGCAGACAGTTGAGACTTTTTCTGTAAGCATCGGCCTGAACTGACTGAAGTGAACGTGGACCCACACATATGTAGTTCACGTTATTCTATGCACTTCAGTGTTCTTTATAAAACAAGAGGTTCCCATGAGATGGATTCCAAATTTCTTTTCAGCAAAAACTTTCTGCACTCAAGGGTTGAGCCTGTTGCTCGCTTGTTTTGCCCTGAAATCCATGGATTTATTGCCTATTTATTGAGCACCTTCTATGTGTGAGGCACTGTGTTTGATTTGGGGGACACTGAATTGAGCAATGAAGAGTCCCTGCCGTTATGAAGCTCAAAGTCTGCTATGGAGGTACTAACAGTTGGGTATCTTCTCTCACTTTTTCTTTCTTCTTCTTGTTGATATTGATCACTAAAGAATATGGTAATTTGTATACTGTTTTGTTGTGTTTCACCTGTTACTGTATATATACTATATATATAGATTGACTTCTGCCTCCTGCCCCAGGAATAGTAGCATCTAGACAAAGAGTTGGTTATCTTTGTATATATACTTTGTATATACACTGTAACTTAATAAATGAAATTTGTTGATGATACTAAGTGAAGTGATGTTGTTATAGCATAGGGATTAAAAATACATGTTTTGGAGTCACAGAGTATTGAAAAAGAACACTGGGGCACCTGCATGGCTCTTGATTTTGGCTCAGGTCATGATCTCAGGGTCTTGAGATTGAGCCCCACGTTGGGCTCCACACTCAGTGGGGAGTCTGCCTAAGAATCTCTCTCTCCCTCTCCCTCTGCCCCTCCCCAACTCCCTCTCTCTCTCTGTCTCTCTAAAATACATCTTTAAAGGAAAAAAAATAACACTGATTCTACCTTTAAAAAATAATTGCTGGGGTGCCTGGGTGGCTCAGTGAGTTAAGCGTCTTCCTTTGGCTCAGGTCATGAACCCAGGGTCATGGGATCAAGCCCACATTGGGCTCCCTGCTGGGCGGGGAGCCTGCATCTCCTTCCCTCCTGCCTGTGATGTCTCTCTCACTCTCTGTCTCTCTCAAGTAAATAAATAAAATCTTTTAAAAAAAATAACTGCTGAGGCACCTGGGTGGCTCAGTCAGTTAAGTGTCTTCCTTTGGCTCAGGTCATGATCCCAGGTCATGGGATCAAGCCCCGTGTCAGGTTCCCTGCTCAGCAGGGAGCCCACTTCCTCTCCCACTTCCCCTGCTTGTGTTCCCTCTCTCACTGTATCTCTCTCAGTCAAATAAATAAATAAAATCTTTAAAAAAATAAAAAAGAAATAAAAAAAAAACTGCTAATATTTACTGAGTGCTTATAATATGCAAATTATTCTTGTTATCTATTACTACCTAATAAACAGTCTCAAAACTTAATAGCTTAAAGCAACAGCATTTATTTTGTCCACCAATCTGTAATTTGGGCAGTGCTCAGCAGACAGAGCCTGTCTTCTGCTCCATTCAGTGTCTTCTGGTGCCATTCAAAGTCTGATGTCTGAATCATCTGAATGTTTGTTCACTTATATACCTGAAGGTTGATGCTGGCTGCCATCTGGCTCTATAGCTGCGGACATTGGAAAGAAAACCTTCACATGACATGGTCTTCCTCACAACACAGAAGTTTGATTCTAAGCATCCCAAGTGAGAGATTCAGGCAGAGGCCATATCAAGCGTTTATGACAGCATCAGAAGTCAGACAGCATCACTACTGATGTCATATATTGGCCAATGCATTGACAAAGGCTGCTCGATTTCAAGTGAAGGGGAAATAGAATTCAGATTTTATTTACAATTGTTAGATTTTAAAAGTAAACTTGGAGCAATAGAATAGCACTAGACTAACAGTAGAATTGTTGCAGAAAAAAACTTTTCAATTATAGATATGAAATATGTGAACTACACATGATAATGATAAATCTTATCTCTCACTATGATTTAGATTTGTTGACAGGGGATCCATAATCAAATTTTGTGGCTTTACGTATTTTTCCCTATGTATCCAAATAATACTTCAAGAATATTTGTTGAGCTCATGAATATTAAGTATTCTTGTGGTTTAATATGGACATATATGTTGCATATCTTGTCTCCTCCTCTTGATCTGTTCTCTATTATTGTCAACCCTGCTTTGTGTCCAGGGGAGCTGATTCAATGAACTGCATCAACAGGACTCTTATTCTCCTTCTCTGGATTTGACTTAAATATATGAAGGCACTAGTGAGAAATATGACAAGAAGGAGAAGTCCTGTATTTATTTTTGTGGCCTTTCTTCCAGGTGTCTGTAGATTGACTGTATACATCTAACAATGTTACTCAGCACCTTCTGAGGGCCCTCTTCATACAACCACCTTCCTGGAATTTTGGTAATTCCCCCTCCCCTGGCTTCGCCTGTCCTAGCAATGGTTTGGACTCTTAATTTTAATAGACTTGACTATTCTTGGGATAGACAGGATAACTGAGGGGTACAGCTTCCAATTTAAAATGCAGGGAACAGGCAGGTAAATAATTAGCAATAATAGAAGCCAAAAAATTTCCTTCTAAGAACACATGCAAGAGTTTGGATACAAATGATTTTTAACTGGGTCTTAAAGCTTAGGTAGGATTTAAAAGCACTTAAAATAATTGGCTGTATTTCTTCAATTCCTATAACAACATTACATGACATGGTACAAAATTGCATATAACTGATAATGTAATTTTAACAAATTTTGAGGAAAAGCATTCTAGGTAGAATTTCTAGAGTGAAAAAAAAATTAGCATGCTCTGAAAATGTGGCTGTGACACAAGAGTGAAATGAATTATGGAATTTTGTGGAACATAAAGCCAGAATGATGAAAATAAAGGACAGCTTCATGGCATCCTTTCATTCTTTAGGTCATAATTTACTATCACCTTCTGAAGGAAGCCTTTTCTGACCATTCCATCTAAGTTTTGTTTTCCCATCCTTAGTATGCTCCATTCCCCTTACCTGCTTTCATATTTTTATGTGGCATTTACCATAATTTAACCTACATTATAGTTTACTCATTTAGTTTATTGTCTATCTCCCTCTGTACTATTGTTCAGATTATAGAACCCATGAGAGAATACTTCTGTTAATTTGTATCATATTGTATCCCCAATGCCCAAAAAAGAGCAGTTTTAGATGCCATATATTTATTATATAAATTAATTAACAGAGAAACTGTATTTTTTACGATGTTAAATCTATGTACAGAAACTTACCTTCAAGGTCATACTGAAGAAAAATTTAGGCATTTCTCACTTCTTCCCTTTCTAATGAGTGTGTAAATTACACACAAATGATTTTCCTCTTTTCTCTAGGTTTTTAAAGTTTATTATTGAAATTTCTCGAATTCTGTCCTATTGCTAGATTCCCAAGTTAGAATAGATTTTACTTACTTACTTTTTTAATTATTTATTTTGAGAGAGAGAGAGCGTGCGCGCACGTGAGCAGGGGGAGGGGCAGAGGGAGAGAGACAAATAGACTCCCCACTGAGCATGGAGGCGGGGCTTGATCTCAGCACCCTGAGATTATGACCTGAGCTGAAATCAAGAGTCAGACACTCAACCGACTGAGCCATCCAGTCACCCCAGAACAAAAGACTTTTAGGACAACATGTGGGTTAATCCAAAAACATTCCTTTCACCTGACAATCTTTGGTTTTCTCGATTTCTACCAATGATTCATTTGTTCTGATTTTTAAAATAATTAATTTAGTTTCTTAAAAGATCTTAATATTGTTCCTGTCATAGAAATTTGCACTCCAGCAAACATACTCATGAGGTTATTTCCTCCTTTATTTTTTTATATATATTTTTTTATTTCCTCCTTTAAATTGATCATTTTAATAGTACTTAGGATTGCTTTAGATGAGATCATTGGATATCATTGGATGAGAACAATATATGCCCAGTATTAGCCCCGGTTTTTATATTACTCACTAGTTTGATCATAATTCTCCATTGTCTTCTATTACATGTTGTTGCTAATAAGAAGTCTATCATCAATCAAGCCCTCTTACACAAAAGGCCTTCCCCGGCTCTGCTGTTTTAGGTCTCTGACCTCCCTATCTGTCACATCCCGAAATCCCAAATGCGCTTGTCTCTATGTCATTCTCTAGTGTAACTACATTTCACCTGTGCATGCAATTCTAGTTCAGGGGTTTATTTTCCACAGTGCTTTGAACATCAGTTGGTGCTCCTAAGAAGCTGGCTCTCTGGTCAAAGCATTGTTCCTTTCTGGATTATCTATCTTTTCTTTGTAGCAACTTAGTTTTATATCATAGTTCTCATATGTTTGGGGGTTTTTTGTTCGGTTTCTAGAATAAAATTTTTATTTTTCCTACAGGCGCCTTGAATTAACTTTTAATGTAATAATTTATGTCCACTTTTAACTCTGGAAAAGCATTAGCCATTATTTCTAGTAATATTTTCCTCTGATAGTACCTATTTTCCCCTCCTTAAATATCTAACTGACCTATGTTAGATCCTCCAACATCTCTACAAGTCTCTTAGTTATATTTTCATGTTTTTATTAATCTCTTTTTTCTATCTATGCTGTAATCTAGGTTAATTTCTCAGGACAGTCTTCTAATTTATTGATTAGTTGACTACATCAAGTCTAAAGTTCAAATTTTATTGATGTTTTTCATTTCCAAGTATTTTAGTGTTTTTTTGTTTGTTTGTTTGTTTTAAGAGGGAAAGGGAGGGAGAGAGAAAGAAAAGGAGAAATAAGGCTCTTAGGCAGGCTGCACACTCAGTGCAGAGCCCAAATCCAATGCAGGACTAAATCTCACAACCCTGAGATCATGACCTGAGCTGAAATCAAGAGTCAGACGCTTAACGCCCAGAGGCCCCAATTTTTGCTCTTTTATATTCACTTGTTTAAAAAAAAAATTATGTTTAGTAATTTCTTGGCCTGAGTATAAATTTTAATAACTACATTTTTCATTTCTAAGACTTTTGTTATTTTTTTCAAATTTCCCCTTCTTGTTTAATATCTGCCAGATTATGTTTACTAATTTCTTTTATGAATATCATTATTTCACTTTTATCTTTGGCATCTCACATATGTTAATTTTTAAGTATTATAGATTGATTATTCCCTTTTTATTTCATTTAAAGAAATAAATTTTTTTTACAGATTTTTTTTTACAGATTTTATTTATTTATTTGCCAGAGAGAGAGAGCAAGAGGGTGAGCACAAGCAGGGAGAATAGCAGGCAAAGAGCCAGAGGTGGGACTTGATCCCAGCACCCTGGGATCATGACCTGAGCCAAAGGCAGACACTTAACCGACTGAGCCACCCAGGCATCCCTAAAGAAATAATTTTTAAATAATACTTTTGTTAGCTCCATTATAACATACAATCTGTTAATTTCCTTCAAATGTGTGGAATTTTGCTTTGTAAGTTTTTTTTTAATTTCAAGTTTTTATTTAAATTCTAATTAGTTAACATATAGTATAATATTACTTTCAGTTATAGAATTTAGTGATTCATCACTTACATACAACACCCAGTGCTCATCACCAATGCCCTCCTTGATACCCATCACCTGTTTAACCCATGCCCCCCACTCACCTCCCCTCCAGAAACCCTCAGTTTGTTCCATATAGGTAAGATTCTGTTTTAGGATTTGCCTCCCTCTCTTTTTTTTCCTCCCTTCTCCTATGTTCATCTGTTTCATTTCTGTAAGATCATTTTAAATATGAGGTTTTGATCTTTAATTTTTCCTCTTTCTCTTTCTGTTCTTTCTTTCCTATTTAGTGGTTTCATAATCATTCTCTGAATTCCCCAGCCCAGAATCTGGTGATATATTGGTTTCTAGGGGCTCCCAACACACAGACATTGGGAACATTCCAGATATGTCCATCAAACAATTGCCTAGTGGAAACTTGACTCCGGGCTTCATCAGAAGGCACTATGTGTTACCTTCTTCCCATTTAGCACACAGTTTCAGATAAATTGTAGTTCCCAGATAAAGTGTGCAGTGACTTATTTCAAACTTTTTTCATAAATGGGAAGTTCCAGCTCAGCAGAAAGCCTGCCTCTAGTTCATTGTCTCATATAGAAAGCATAGAGTGAACTTTCTAGGCTTTCTTGGCCACCTAACTTGGAAATCAGTAAACTATTCACATCAACTATTCTGATTATTCTGTATCTCAACTTTGTTCATTAGAAATATTAACTGTTGTTAAGCATGATTATATTATTTTAATATTCTGTCTTTGAATTCTTAGTAGTATGCATTTTAACAAAGGCAAGAGTGTGGTCCTCAAACAATTTAATCAGAATACCATCTTGATCAAAATTCATCCCTTATCACATTTTACTTTATTTTTAAACTATTTTCCCTTATCACATTTTAATATTACATTCATAAAAATCAATATTATAATGAGTATCTCAATAAGATAATTATTCATTGTTTATATTATAATGAAGGCAAAGCATAAATCAGGTAGAAATATAGACAATGAAACACCCATGCCTACTTAGAATAAATTTCTTAATTATATATCTTTTAAGTATAGCAAGAGTGTTCTTTAGAAAAATGTTTAGGGACGCCTGGGTGGCTCAGTTGGTTAAGCAGCTGCCTTCGGCTCAGGTCATGATCCCAGGATCCTGGGATCGAGTCCCACATCGGGCTCCTTGCTCAGCGGGGAACCTGCTTCTCCCTCTGCCTCTGCCTGCTGCTCTGCCTGCTTGTGCTCTCTCTCTCTCTCTGACAAATAAATAAATAAATAAAATCTTAAAAAAAAAAATACTTAAAAAAAAAGAAAATTGTTTAAATCCTTGCCCATTTTTTTATTGGATTGTTTCTGGGGAGAGGGTATGAGTACATACGTTCCTTATATATTTTGGATATCAATCCATTATTGAATATATTTATACGCCTATGTCATACACTTGAAACTAATGTAACATTGTGTGTCAACTCTACTCAAAAAAAAAAAAAGAAAGAAAAAGAAAGTAAAAGAAAAAGAATAGTGTTGAGGGTGAAGTGTTAGTAGGAATTTGCCAGATGAATAGTCAACAGTAGTGGATCTAAGGTAATGAACAGCATGTACAGAGGCATAGAGCTGTGAGAAACTATAGCCATAGTGGCCTAAAGACTCACACCCTCATAGGTAGTAACTTTAAAGAAAAAGATGATTTCTTCTCCAATAGGTATGGCCAATTAATCATATTGAAGATTACATTTGCTTTATTTATGTGAACATTCAGGAATGAATTACTGAGACTAGTCCTGGGTAAAAAATCCACATCTATGTCATAGAGAGGGGAACTAATTCTTACCCAAATCACACAAGTAAGAAATGAGGTTACTTAACTAGAAAGGAGGACAAATGAAGATACAGCAAACACAATAAATATTTATGGAGAGGAGAGTGGTGTTAAATGTGGCTAAAAACATATTGATTGCATGAAAAATAATACCACTCATTGTCAAAAGGAGACTAAAATTAAGTTTCTATTAATGTAAACACAAATTTATAACATATGCATGTTTTTCTATATGCAGATATATAGAACCATGTTTCTAAACACCACATTTCTAAATCATGCTCTTATGTGGTTTAATATAAGCTGTGTATTTGTCTCTCATAAATCCCTAATTTCCACATGAAACTCCTTAGGATATCGTAACTTTATTCAGCCTTCTAGGTACATACAACATATATACTCCAATAAATACTAGATAAATTATTAGTTGATAGTATTAACACTCACATATATTTCTAAATTAATATGTATGTATACATATTTCTGAATCAATAAACATGTATCTAAATAAATATGTATATCGCACACACACCCTCACACACACCCATATGCTAATCTATTTCCAGATTTTGCTGAAACAGAGCCTTCGAAAATGATAAGTACTTTGCATTAACTGTTTCAGTTAAGAATGCTTTAAATGCATTTATTGCTGTAAAAAGGCACTAATATGAGGATTTTATTTTATTTATTTTTTTTAATATGAGGATTTTATATGATCTAATTAAGAATTCATTTTAGTAACAATAATATTAAAATTTCACTGAATAATCAAGTAAGTTTAAGGACATAATTTTATTTTATGATGTATTATTTTAATTTGTCCCTTTACTCATTTATTTTCTAAGTATTCTCCATACATAGCAATCCAAAATTATTGTCCTCTCTTCCAACCCCGTAGACTAAAATCTCTGGGATTTCTACTTCATTTTTTTTTAACTTACTCTCCTCAGAGATTGCTGTCTGCATCCTTTTATATTAACCAATGGTGGCTCTCCATTGGGAGATATCTTACAATATCTTATTGGGAGTTGCTTGGGGGAAAAAAAAGTGGTATAATATTTTTTATTTACTGTCTCTTGAAAAACAGTTTTTTCAACCTCATGAAAAAATAAACTTTGTCCCTTTAAGATTAATTCCATAAAAAAAAAAAGATTAATTCCATATAATAACATTACCATTGTCCTAGTGTCTTTTGCTGTTGTTATGGTTACTAACTTATCTACAGTCAGTCAGTTGTATATTTCATGATTTGGATTGTAATTATTTCCACCTGAATCCTTGTGATTATCTTTCTCATCACCTGTTAAAAACACCTCGTTTTCCCTCATCACAACCATGGTAACATTGAAGAAAGGTCTCCAAAGCTTGATGTATGCCTCGTTCAAACCTGCCCTTAGCAAGATGAAAGGGGGACTCACAGAGTTCTGCATATGTAAACCCACTCTTTCCCTGGTCTCAACATTATCCAAAACAGATATGTGAAAGGTCTAAGAACTGAGCTTTTGGTGGACAAACCAATCATCTCCAGCCTAAATAACTCCCAACATTGAATTTGGGGGAAAAAAGCTTAAATCATTTTTTATTATTGGGTACACTGCCTACATTCGTCATCCTGTCTGGCCCATACATACAGAATACCTGCATCATTATTATAGGATCAGGGTATAATTGGAAATCTCTTCTTTCTCTGATAGAACAGTAACTTTAATTCCTTAATGTTGTCAACATTGGTGTACAAATCAATATGAAGAGCCCAAAGTGTTCATATCATCCCTCATTGCCAGATCGCAATCCCTTTAAGATTCAGTATATACTGTTCATGTTCCATTGTATCTTTGGGATTTATTCTTTGTCATCAACAAATTCCCCTATATTCTGAACTTTTTTGAATGCTCTGGAAATCATGATTCCCAAGCAGCCCTACCAAATGGTGGCTTTCTCTTTTTCTCTCTCACACCTGATGGCACAAGACATGAGAGCAAGAGAGATTTTCTACCTGTACCTTATGCCACCTCCATGCTATTGTTATTCCATTCTAATTAAAATATTGAAACAATAGTAAAAATGACTCAGCTTCTTCGAAAACTTAATATCCTACAAGCCACTAGCTTTCGTATTGTAGTAATCAACCATACTTCTAATCATTTCCTTACTCATTTTAGCATCTGGCTTGTTTATTTTTTCTCTCTTTCTCTCTCTTTGACTCGTCTTTCTATCCATTCACATTTCTTTCAGTGTCCAGAGAGATGTTCCATCCCACAACATGACCTCTTAGTCTTCTTTTATTTTTTTAAATATGTATTTTTTAATTTATCAGAGAGAGAGAGCAAGTGCACAAACAGGGGTAGTGACAGGTAGAGGGAGAATCAGGCTCCCCGATGGGCGGGGAGCCTGATGGGGGACTAGATCCCAGGACCCTGAGATCATGACCAGAGCTGAAGGCAGAGGCTTAGCCCACTGAGCCACCCACACATCCCAAGTCTTATTTTCAGCAGTTTTGTTTCTCTTTCCACTTTCAATCATTTTCTACTATGCACACAGCCTAGAAGGTGCATCAACAATTGTACCTTTTCCAATATAAGTATTTAAGGAATTTTACTTTATTTCATAATCTTCTCTTTTTCTAGCACCCTCTCTGTAGCACTTCCACCCCAACATTTACTCAATTCCAACATAGCTTCCAATCCATCAGTCTCATTACCTTCTTCTTCATCTTCAGGTGTCTCTGCTTAGTCTGAGGGTCTCTTCTTTCTGCATCCACTCACTTTCTAGGAGTTCAGCCAGTCTCACCTGTTTGATGATAATAAGTTTACATCTTCAGCCCTGACATTTGCTCTTGATCTCAAGACTCGTATATTCTGATACCTTCACTTTGGTAACTAAAGGCACCTGAAACTTAATGTGACCAAAACCATAACCCTGTACTCTCCACCCTCCATGAAAAAGGGGTTTTGCCCTCAATGTTTTTCATCTTAATAAATAGTAGCACTATCCATAGTTGGTCAAGGAAGAAATCCTTCAGTAATCTTTTTTGTTTAAAGATTTTACTTATTTGAAAGAGAGAGAGAGAGAGCATGAGCAGGGGGAGAGCCAGAGGAAGAGGGAGAAGCAGACTGCCCCTAAGCAGAGAGCCCGACACATGTTTGATCCCAGGACCCTGAGATCATGACCTGAGCCAAAGGCAGATGCTTAACAGATGGAGCCACCCATGCACCCCTCCTTCAGTCATCTTTGACTCTTCTTTTAGACACCCCACATCCACATCCCACTCTTAAGCATATTGTATGTGATTTAGTATTTTTTAAAATTTAAATACTATAAAAATCCTATCCCCTCTCACTTACTCTATTTCAACTACCAAGCTAAGCTTCCTTTTTACATGAGTTTTTGCAACTCTCCCATTCAGTTTCTCTACATCCTGTTTTCTCTTCCCTAACCTGCCTATTTATATCACAAATTGTATCCTCAATTCAATCCCTTTTTTAACACTCCAATGGTTTCCCTTATACTTATGATAAAACTCTTCCTATGTTCTATAATATTTAATATGATTGAACCAGTCTACCTCTCTAAACTCATTTCCAACCATTCTCAGTAGCTACTCTGCTCTACTGACATTGTGAGTAGACCCAATGATGCAACATGAAATAAATTGGACAATAAACAATATTAAATAATTGTGATATATCAAGAAATTGGTATTTTGGAATATGACCCTTAGGGCTAGGTGATTTGCACTAATTAATGTGCTTCACCCCCTGTTCTCCCTCTACCTGCCGATTTTAAACCTATATTAAAAAATGGTGAAGCCAAGGTTACAGGGCTCTTCTGACCTGGTGAATTGCTCCATCTGTATAAGTCACTGAAAACCTAAGACTTTAGCCATGTATTAGTGAGGAAGGAGGACAGTAACAGGGAGCTGTGTCCACTTGCCCTATCATCTATCCTTGAGATCCTGTGCCTCCTTTGCATTACTGTGGCCTGTGTAAGAGTCAAAATGATGTATCCTGAGCTGAGTCCAAGTCATCATTCTTGCCAATCCTCAACACCAGACCATCCCTTTATGTTCTGGCCTCATCAATCCCTTGTCTCTTCTCCTAAAACAGCAAGCATTCCTGTCCCTGAGCTTTACACATGCTATAGCCTCTATCATAAATGTTCTTCCTCTAAATAGTCTTATGTTTCATCATTTCCTATTTATTTAGATCTCTGCTTAAGTATTATCTTCACAGAAATGTCTTCCCTGGATATTGAAGAAACTCTCCCGATCACTCTGCCACATCCTTATTCTGATTTATTTTCTAACATAATACATAAATGTGTTGCTTGCTTACTTGTTTAGAAGCTGACTACTTTACCAAACTCCATGCCTTGGTTTTCTCAATGTGGTGTTCTTAAATAGTTGTTAATGCATATAAATTCTGAATAAATTTTTTAAATAAATCCTGTTACTTAAATATGAATCCAATATAACTCACTCTTTTAGTTCCTTGCACTTATAATCCCCAATGATCTTTATAACTCCTCTAATTTGTTATTATTTCAGAAATTGTTTTTACTGAGAACATCTGTAGACTTGAATTCTTAAACACCACTATCTGACCACAACTTACCTTTCTTATCCCTTATTCTTTGACTTTGAACAATCCTGATCTGTTACTTTATCCAGTCCTTAAATTTCTTAATACCCTTCCCCATTTCTTCTTGGCTAATATACCACCTCAATCCACCCTCAACACTCAGTCGCTTCTTTTTATTATTATTTCTGAACCTTCAACAGTGATTGTTTATTTGAATTTCTCATTATTTCTTTCAGCTCCCTCAATATGTCAACCTCCACATTATTTTCTTCTGAAATCCCAACCTTGACTAAATTCTACAATCATATTTCTCCTCTTCAGCAAAGTAGTGCTTAAGCACAATAGGAGAACCATAGGAGAAGTTGAGTTTTACTCAAATGGATATAAATTCCCATCTAAACTGAGCCATCAGCATGGCCCAGAAAATCATTTTTGTCTTGTTCATTTCCTTCCATTACCATTAGCAGATACTAACACCAACGTATACATCAACCTCACCCTGGATTATTTCACTTATTCTTTCACAAAGGATAAATAAGAGACCAGAGTCTGTAATTCATAAGTGTGTTGCCCTCAAATCACCTAATCTCTCAATATGTAGCCTTCTGTTCCTTTCCCTTCAATCTCAGAGACAGGTTCGCTCCCAGTCTCCCTCTTCATTTTACTTTGCGGTTCATTTTAATTGTCTAATTTTGACCCTTTCTATTCTCTTTTCTTTATTTCCCACTCTTTTAACTATTTAAGTCCCTAAATGACTAGTTCCTTCCCATCTGCTTATGCTTCAACCAAATACCCTAACTTGCTAAAATCTTTTCTGACTTTACCTGGGTAGTTTATCTTTGTACTACCATGCAGAAATTATATACTCCTAGAACAGAGTGCAATGAGCAGGCTCTATAGGCTCAGTCATGTAAATGAGTAGCACAACTGAAATATCTTCTCATTGATTTGCATAATTTTTCTGCTCTATAAAATGGATTACAATTAGAGGAACTATGCCTCTGTATATAAATTCTCTCAACATACCATGAAAGACCTCAAGGAATAGTTTTGCTCAATCTGAGTGCTATTTCTAGATATGCTGTTGGAATAATTTCTTAAAACTATATTTAGCATAAGAAATAAAAAATAAATAAGTTTTCTGTGTCTCAGGGAAAGCTGAAATTCTCCCAACCACAAAAATCCCCTATCCATCCTTTATGTTTGGGTTAATGCTTATAAAAATGGTTTCTTATAAAAGTGCATCCTCAAAAATATTTTAACCTACAAAATACAGAGGTGGATACTTTCTCCCAAGATAACAGAATTAAAAAAAATCATCATTCATACTGAACATGATCTAGTGATCAATAAATTAAAACTGGTGTATGTAGTTTGGGACCATAGAAGGATCTTCATAAAAGTTTTTATTCCTTTACTCCTTACCTCTGGTTGGGTACCACTCTGAGTGCCTTACTTATTCCTAATACTATAAATCATGAGAATTATTTTTCCCTTTAACTGCTTGCAAAAATAAAAACAAAAGTAAATTTCCCAGCACTTATACATTAAAATAAAAAGGATGTGGTAATCTTTAGCACAAATATATTTGTTACAATAAGACTGGTGTCACGAGTGCCATTTTGACTCTTCAAGGCTTTGAAAATGCTTTCTCTTCCATTTCTGTCTCATTGTTATCCTTGGTTCAGTGGTCAAACATTAGGTGATACCAGGAAAGGAAGTTACGAGCTAGTATTCTGCTTGTGAGGTGACATAAATTTCTTCACCCTGGCAATTCTACCAGATGTATATTTCTGCAGAATTATAGCTGCCTTTTAAATGGTCACCATCCATCTCCACACTCTCATACTCTCCATTCCCACCCTTGGTCCAGTTTTGGGTCTTGGTATAATTTTTCTCCCATTCTCTAGCACATACACAATGAGACTAAAAAGACTCATTGCTTTGATTGTTGGAAGTGAGGAAAGTCTGGGAAATGTTGCTGTCAATGGAGTCAATATGAATAACTTATCATACTTGTAGTCAAGGCTTTCTAATATGTTGGCAGATCTGTTAATCAGAAAAATGAGCATAAATCAGGGTCAAACAATGCTGACACTGAATAATATAAAAATAGGTTTTGGTGCATATAGGAAAAAAAACAATATATATATGATATATATATTATGATTTCAATCACTTAGAAAGTCATTTCTCTCACACACACACACAAAGAAGTCTGAATAAAGATAGTTCAAGGCTGGTAAAATAGTCACAGCCATCAGTGACCCACATTCCCTCTATCTCTGTTCTATCATTTTTAGCTGGAACCTCCATCTTGGATTGCTACATGGTCCAAGATCCTTATGGAGTTTCAGCCACCTTATTTGAGTTCCAGACAAGAGGAAGGAAGAAAGACCAAAGATATTTTTCCCAATTCGAAAATTATATGGACAAGTTTTTAAAGGAGCCAAGAAATCTTTTATGATTTTATGATTAATGCATCAAATCTAAACAAAATTAGCTCCTTTAAAATAGGATAGTTTAAAGATCATCATTTCCACTTATGGAATATTCAAAACGATCTGAGTATATAACAGTACCCACCCTGTAGGTTTGTATTTTCCGTAATATAGTATCATTTGCTTTTTTTTTTTTTTAAGATTTATTTATTTATTTGACAGAGAGAGATCACAAGTAGGAAGAGAGGCAGGCAGAGAGAGAGGAGGAAGCAGGCTCCCCGCTGAGCAGAGAGCCCGATGCGGGGCTCGATCCCAGGACCCTGAGATCATGACCTGAGGCGAAGGCAGTGGCTTAACCCACTGAGCCACCCAGGCGCCCCAGTATCATTTGCTTTTAACACATGATCTAGCAATGCTATTTCCCTAAGCCTCCCAGCATCTTTCGTGTATATTAATATTGAAAACTTAAAGAACTAGTGAGCTATAGCTATATAATTTCATGTTAAATTTAATGATGCATAAAACCACCTTAGGTCTCAGCTCTTTCATATTTAGGCAAATTCAAATGTGTTGTGATTCTGAATTAATGAATTGTAATTAAAATGTTCTGAGACATGCCCTAGACACATTAGCTTATATCTTAAATGACTTGTCATACATTTAGGAACTGTTTCTAAAGGAGTGTAGCAACTAGCTCTGCATATTAATTTATGCTCTAAAATTCAAAGTTTAAGTTCCACTGAAAATAAGCAAATCAAATATAGATAAACAAGAATTTCAATTAAAATGGAAAATATATTCTGCTTAACTTGAAGCTGTCACTCAAATTCTGAGCATTTTGGATCTTCTAAGGACTTATAACTGGTTAGAATTCATTAGATTTTTGCACGTAGTTCAAGTTTCAAAACAAACACTGCATTCTGGTATAAATTTGTTTGGAAGGAAATTCTAGGTTTGTCTCCCAGATAAACCCTAGTGAAAATTACACTATTTTTTTTCTCTTGAGAATCTATGTGTGTGAACCATTCGTGACTTGCATTGAGGTGCAGTGGACATGTATATTAAGAAGAGATACGTTGGGATTTTCCTTCAGTTTCATAATATAAATGTATTATCCAGTGATCTAAATTTTGCTTGTAATCTTATTATTTGTTATGCTTTTAACATTTATAAAATGCATCAAAAAACAAACAAGTAAACATTGATAGCCATCAAAGTTGATAACATTTTTTTGCATGTTTTGCTGTTGAAATCCAGAGGAAAAAGAATTATAAGTAGGCATGCTGAAAACCTTTTGAAGTTTTCTGAAGTATAACAATAAATTAAGTTCAAAACAGTATTATTTAAATGGTCTGTAATTAATCTAATCCATGACATAATTGTCAAATGTACTTCATAATGGAATAGCTGTCACATCTTAATTATTACACTTTAGGTAGTACTATCTCCTTCACATATTAACTTGAGTGGATTTAATATGAAGAAAAGATACAGAAAAGCATAAATGATCAAGCCATCATCAAATTTCTTTGCTTGAGTACTCTCAAGAATCAGTGGTTCCATAAAATATGGCTCATCAGAACTCTTCAGGAAAAGTATTCTGAAAGCTATCCTTCCATTTTATGCATGTCTCTGGTCTTCTCTTTCTCGTTCTTCTATTAAGTCTCAGGTTCGTCCTTGCTTTGGTTCTCTAGATTCTTCCCCATTGACTCCATGGGCTCAAAACTTTTTCTTGATCCACATCATACCTTTTCTCCAATTCCTCTATAAAATCATCGGAGATCTTAAAAATAATGGAGCTAATCTAAGAAACAAATAGGAAATGTTAATAAATTATATGACTTTGAGATTTTTACTTTAATGTTGGGAAATTTACCATTTAATGGGAAGCACCAGGTAAGACAAATAAAGGGAAAAGACATTTGAGGGCAAAAAAGCACACTGTAGTCACACTTAAACCATGAAGGAATTTGCCTATCTCATTTGAGTCTTCAGCTGATCTAGTGAAAACTTTGGAAGCTATGTTTTTCAAATTAATCAGTTAATACCCTAACATAGAGAACATCTTTTTCTGAAGTACTATTCTTTCCTATTTTGGGGATAATGATAAATGATTTATGCCATATTGTCTAACTTTATAGAAAATATGGCGAGGAAAATTACACTGAGGACTTTGAATATACATAACTAGGCAAAAATAATATACACAATATCTGACTTTTTAAATGATGCAGTATGTAGAAAGTATAGCCGAAGCTGCTTCTTTAGTAAGGCAGCTCTTTTAAGGTTATCAGTATAGCCCCTTCCAAAATTATCCTGTATGATTCTTATATCTCAGTGGATATGTAGAATAAAGTGTGCCTATCTACACAAGAGGCATGAATGTCATGGCTGATTCAACCTTATCTAAGAAGTAATAAAGAGATTTTTTCTTCTAAATAATAATGAATACCATTATTCAACCTCTCATTGGCTGCTTTGTTTTAAAAAGTTCCTGAGAACATATACTTTTATGTGTAATGATGCAGGAAGCAGCAGGAAGATGTCATATGTCTTATAAATAAAGGTAATAATGGTGATAGAACAAAATGAAATTGAAAAGTACACATTATATTCAGAATAATTTTGTCTTATTTTTAAATAGCCAGTCCTATTTTAAATATCCAGTCCTAGTCTCAGTTGGGGCATTGTTTATTGACTTGAAAACATCCTAGATTGCCACAGCACTTTAATAGACATGGAAGTGGCCTTCTGAGTGTGCCTGCTGTCTTCCGCTCAGGAGATGTCAATACTTAACAGGCCCAGGGTTTAAGAAAAAGGCTTAACCTTACCACGTGTCATTACAGTTAGTTAACTGCTGTGACTTTTGTCATAGATGGTGATCATCATTGATATTTTCTGTTTAGAATATAAAGAAATGTCTAACGAGATATATTTTTATGAATGGTCATGAGAAAAAAATAGTCCAAATCCAGAAGACCATCATTTCTGAAGTTGCACTCAGGAAGGCTGGCTGTGGAAGTGATTTTCTCAGGCTCCCTTCTGGCCAATTCATGGAACAACAGTAATCAATCACAATTGTTTTATAGAATTGAGTTGCTGGTACCATGTCACAACAAATTGTTTAAACTCTCCCAGAAGAAATCATCAACTTTATTGGGACTAATGGTATCTAAGATCTTAAGCTAAAAAGCTGTTTTCATTCACCTTTCAAAGAAAAGTCTTGCTTTTGAAAACTCAGCAAACTTGATTTAATATTTCCAGAATAGACTTCATCCAGATTGTGCACTACACCATCCTTTGCATTATGGGTATCAAAACATATTGTATTCTTAGTATAATAGTGACAATTAATCTGCCTTTCAAAATATTTTATTAATTAACCCACCTTGCTACAGCGTGTGTCAAGTTGTTGTTTCTCTTCTCTCACACACATTTAGTTCTCCTCTTATTTTAATATGTTTAATATGACAGTCTGCCCTGATCTTTGTTCTTTATCATGTGACTTGACAATCACATATGTGGTTTTAAAACATGAACATAAACATGATCATCTTTTAATGCTTCATAATATCCAATAAATGATATTTAACAATAATTTCTCAGTATGCTGATAACCTCTAGGCAGAATTGGGTCAGACTTTATTAGCCAGTGTATGATAAAGAGATAATTGAGCTCTCTGTAATTGGGCTCAGACCAATAGAACACTTGTTTTTTTTCCTCTCTCTCCTTTCTTCTTTCCTTCTTCCCTTACATTACTTTCCTTCCTTCCCCTTTGCCCTTCCCTTTTTATCCCCCTTTTCTCCTCTTCCTCATTCTACTTTATTATGGCTATTGATAAATGGTCTGAATAGTTCCCATTCTACACACATCCTTGATCATGATAAATGCTGCAAAGGCCACCTGAGTCCTAGAATCTACACTAGTTTGTGAAAATTATTCATTATGCATCTTAAAATGCATGCTATTGCCTCTTTAACATTGACATTTCAATTTTCATAGTTCTTTAGGGAAAATAAGGTTAAAGCATGGAGCCCACACACCACTGATATTCTAAAAAATGGCTAGCAATTTACTCTCAAATGAAAATGATCAAATCAATACTTAACAAAGCATTTGAACAGGAAGGTAAAAGGATTGTAATTGTTGATTTTATGTGTTTACTTGACTGGAAAACAAAGTACCAGGATTAAAAATTATTTCTGGGTGTGTCTGGAGGCATGAGGTTAACATTTGAATTAGCAGACTGAGTAAAGCAGATTGCCCTTCTCAGTGGGGGTGAGTATCATCCTATCCATTTAGGACCTGAATAAAACAAAATGATGGTGGAAGGAACAATTTAGTCCCCTTGCCCAAACATCTACCATTGAGTTATACCTGGAGAGGGCAGAGAAACTATAGTGGCAAAGTAACTTCTCATGCAGAAGCAAGACATTTTTGTAGCAATATACATATTGCATATATTCCAATTATGAAACAAAACAAGATTAATTTCACAAAGCAATAGATTCCAAGCATAAAAGTACAACCTTCAATTGTATATGCAACGGGAAAAAAATATGTTAGACAAGGATCCTTTATGTCCTATTTATAGACAAGTATAATTAAAATACAAAAGACATTAAACAATAGTCACATATATAGTCATAATTGTAAGGATAGTAAATAATATGTATATTTTGAGTTATAGTGTAAAGTATTTTCACTTACATTTTTATAATATCTTGCAAGGTATGACTAGTGGATTTGGGTGTTTTTCCCATTGTTTTACAAATATTAAAGAAAGGAGGCTGGCTATCAACATTGTCATCACTGAGAAATGTTGATGATGCACCTACCTATGAGAAAATCAAATCCAGGCGTTGGAACCTGTGACATGTAAGGTATAAGCTTGAGCTGAGGAAATGTCTACCTGAATTGGGCATAAATTCTTTCTTACCGGATAACCAAAAAGTTATGGTTTTCTGTATGGAAGATATTGCTGGACAAGATATTTCAGGAAGTATGTGTTTTGGGTCCCAAAATAGTAGAAGTAAGGGTAAAAAGGATGAATGGCCCATTTTAGTTGAAAGTGTCTTTATTGCACACTATTTCTCCTTTGAATACTCAATATATATGGTTCATAATTGGTTTGCTTTGTTCTGAGAGCAGTATAATTAGTGTAAAACAAATGGAGAGATGCCTGGTTGGCTCAGTTGGTTAAGCGTCTGCCTTCAGCTCAGGTCATGATCTTGGGGTTCTGCTCAGCGGGGAACCTTCTCCCTCTTCTTCTCCCTCTGCCTGTCACTTCTCCCTCTGCCTGTCACTCCCCCTGCTAGTACTCTTGCTGTCTCTCTCTCTGATAAAATAAAATCTTAAAAAAAAAAAAAAACACACACAAATGGAAGAGGAAGGATTACTGTTGTCTATCATTATACATAAAACTAAATATATGTTTTCTGGTGTATACATTGTACATTTGTTTACAGCTTTTTATTTTTAATACTACTAATTGTGTATAAGGAAATACAGAGTTTTTCATTCCAGATCATGCTGGGGTTTTTTGTTTAATTTATATACTTAATAAACTTTAGAAAAAGACTGTAGTTTCAGCATTTTTGCTGCTTGAGGTCAGTATTTAAGTTAAAATTTATAATCAGACAGTTGCTAAGCTTCACTTATAATGCCATCTCTGTTCTTTTCCCTTCTGGGAATAAGTACTTACCTCTTCTTTTACTTCTTTTACTTACTAGCATTTATATCCTATTTGAATTAGCCAGGTAAGTGCTTTATATTTATTTAGTCATTCACTTCTCACAATAACCCTCTCACATAGGTGTATTTTTAAGTATGTTAGATTATGCCATAGCAAGTTAATCACCAAATCTCAGATTCTTAATACAAAAAGTGTTTATTTCTGTCTTATGGTCCATATCCAAAGTGAATCCAAAGTGAATTGTAGATGTGTAGAAAGAGTTCTGCTCTACACAGTAACTCAAAACCAAGGCTGTCATAGCTCCTACTGTCTACTCATTGCCCCCGAAGTGACACACGTTACTTGGGCCCACATCTCTTTGGTCAAAGACCCCATAAATGAGGGGTAGGGAAAAGAGGGCCACATATGGATGTGGTTTGGTAAACACACTCTAGTTGATTCTACTTAGTTCCATGTTTCATAACCATGCCTCTCTTAGGGGCTATGCACATGTATTACCACTTTTCTTGCTTGAAGTAAAAAGAGACAAAGGATTATTTTAGCCAGGATTGTAGTCTTTTGATAGTACAATGAGTGCAGAGCTCTGCGTGGAGTCAGTTTTCCAATTTTTCCAGTTCTAATCTTTCCAGAAGACTACAATGAAAGGCTAATATAAGTGAATCTTTACCTTCATCCTCCTTATCAATTGACTTTTTTTTAAACAAAAAGTATTAAAACCAGACCCTTAATCTGATCTGTACCATAGAGTTAGTTTAAATTTGTTATTATTTAAATTTGTTATTCCACTTCAACTCCTAATGCTTAGGTTCCCCAAGCAGTTAGAATCTCACCACTGCAAATCTCCACATTTCTGGAATCTATACTCTTTCTTTTTATCATGCTGGCAAAGTAGCCCATTTCTCTCTCCCTCCCTCCCTCATTTCCTTCTTTCCTTCCTTTCTCCCTTCCTTCCTCACCTCCTCTTTCTTTTTCTTTCTTTCTCTCTTTCTTTCTTTCT
>CM052883.1:44444780-44529164 GCA_028534135.1 Potos flavus
TATAAGATAGTGATTCAACAATTCTATACATTACTCAGTGCTTATCATGGTAAGTGTACACTTCATCCCCTTCACCTACTTTTTCCATTCCACCACTCACCTTCCCTCTTGTAACCATCAGTTTATCCTCTATAGCTAAGAGTCTGGTTTTTTGTTTTGGTTTTTTTTTTCCCCTTTTTTCACTTGTTTTATTTCTTAAATTCCACATCTGAATGAATATGGAATTTGTCTTTCTCTGACTGACTTATTTCACTTAGCATAATATATTCTAGATCCATGCTCATTTCTTTCTTATAACACCTTGCAAACACAGGCAATTAGAACTAATTCATACTAGGGGCGCCTGGGTAGTTCAGTCAGTTAAGTGGCTGACTTTTGGTTTCAGCTCAGGTCATGGTCTCTGCGTCCTGGGATTGAGCCCTGCATCAGGCTCCATGCTCAGTGGGAGTCTGCTTGGATTTTCTCTCCCTCTCCCTCTGCCCCTCCCCCCATCTCTCACACACTCTCTCTTTCTGTAAAATAAATAAATAAATCTTAAAAAAAGAACTAACACAAACTAATAACACTTTGTTTCCCCACCTCCTTTCCTATAGCAACAAGTTCTTTAGTCACAAAAGCTCTTTCCTTTAATTTTCAATGACAGTGTAACCAAATCATCACTGCATAACGATTACCTTCCTTTGAACCTCTGATACTAGTTTCTTTGCTATCTGCTCCCAGCTGCTAAGGCAATAAATAAAATAGTCTATGTTTTTGTCCAGAAAATACTTTACTTGCAGTATCAACTTTGGTAGTACATAACATAGATGGGGTGTCAACTGTTGTTATTATCTACCAAACACATATCCTGGTCTGGAACCCCTCTGTGACCACTCCTGAAACTCTTGTGACCTCTTTGGTTTCATCATCAATCCTACTACTTTTCTTACTCTACATCATTTTGTATACAGACATACATGATTTATTTTTAGTGAGCACTGTGATTTTTGTCAGAATAGCTATTACTATCATCCCATCTTATAGATGAAAAACTAAGGCACAGTGTTGTTAAATTACTAGCCAAAAGTTATACAACCAATAAACAGTGACTCTCCACAGAAGCTGGTCATTATTATAACACTATTAAATAATTTAATTTTCACAACTCTGGTCTTAGGTGTTTTTTATGTTAGGTGTTGTTATTTTACAGATAATGACTCTCAGTTCCAGCTAAGCATCAAAGACAGAATTTAAATCATAAAATTCCTAGAAGAAAACATAGACAGTAACTTCTTTGACATTGGCTGTAGAAATATATATATTTCTACATATATAGAATATATGTCTATATAGAAATATATATATCTATATAAACATATAGATATATTTAGATATTTAGATATCTCTCCTCAGGCAAAGGAAAAAAAGAAAAAATAAACTGCTGGGACTGCATCAAAATAAAAAGCTTTTGCACAGTGAAGAAAACCATCAGGAAAACAAAAAAGCAACTTACTGAATGGGAAATGATATTTGCAAATGATATATACAATAGGGAATAAATGTCCAAAATGTACAACGAACTTATACAACTCAACACCAAAAACAAATAATCTGATTAAAATTGTGCTAAGGGCCCAAATAGACATTTTCCAAAGAAGACAGACAGATAGCTGACAGACACATGGAAAATTGCTCAACATTACTAAATCACCAGGAAAATGCAAATTAAAACTGCAATGAGATGTCACTCTACACCTGTCAGAATGGCTGGAATCCTAAACATAAGAAACAACAAGTATTGGTAAGGATGTGGAGAAAAAGGAACCCTCATACACTGTTAGTGGGAATGCAAATTGGTGCAGCAACTGGAAAACAGTATAGAGTTTCCTCAAGAAATGAAAAATAAAATTACCATATGATTCAGTAATCTTATCAGTGGATATTTACCTAAAGAAAACAAAAATACTAATTTGAAAAGATATATGCACTCCTATGCTTACTGCAAAATTATTTACAATAGTCGAGATATGGAAGCAAACCAAGAGTCCATCCATAGGTGAATGGATAAAGAAGGAGCAATACACACACACGCACACACGCACACACACACAGAGGAATATTATTCAGCCATAAAAAAGAATGAAATCTTGACATTTGCAACAACATAAAGGACATAGAGAATATAATGCTAAGTGAAATAAGTCAATCAGAGAAAGACAAATATCATATTATTTCACTCATATGTGGAATTTAAGAAACAAAACAAACAAACAAAGAAAAAAAAAGACAAAAAATAGACTGATATATAGAGAACAAACTGGTGGTTGCCAGAGGGAAGGTGGGTAGGGGCATGGCAAGATAGATAAAAGGGATTAAGAGTATACTTATGGTGATGAGCACTGAGAAATGTATGGAATTGTTGAGTCATTGTATTGTACATCTGAAACTAATATAACACTATGTTAATTATACTTTAATAATAATAATAAACACTGATAGTGCCTTACTTCTTTTTGTTGTAGAATAAACTCTAAATTTCAGTTAATGGGAGTGTATAGTCACCCTCAACTGAGGTGGGGAAGGCTATTGCTGGAACAGGTTTCATGAAAAAATATCAGTTTAGGACATAAAATGTGTATAAGCATCAAAATGGAGCTATGAAGTCAGCATTTTGATATATTAGTCGTTATGATATGGATTTTATTGAAATCTATGTAAACAGAATTACACCACCAAGAGAATGAGCACTGAGAAGGAATGACTGGTGAAGTAGAAAGAAAACTAAGAGAATGGCATCCTGGAAGACCAAGGGAGTGAGTGTAGCAAAGAGGATGGCTTAGCTAACTTTTCAAATACGCTGGTAGGTCAAGTAATATATAATATGTAATGTTATAATATAATAATATATGATATACATTGTATCCTAAATATGTATATATTCAGAAGTGAAGCTTGAATTTACAAAGTGCCTGGAATAGAAGTTTTGGCAAACCCAGGAGTTCTAAAGCTTGACTGAAGTGGGCAGCAGAGAGAATTAGATGAGAGGAAGTAGAGGTGGGGAGTTTGAACTATTTTGAGGTGTAATTTTGATGCCATAAAGGAACAAAGAAACGATGTGGAAGCTGCTAGGTGAAAGCAGACCAGGTGTTCTTTTTAAGAAGGGTGACATATATAAAAGATGGAAGCTTTATCTTGATGGTAAGAGTTCTTTTAAGAGAGAAATAATGATGTGAACAAAATGGTGATTAGGAAGGAACTGAAGGGTAGGTGTGAGGACCCAGAATCCTACACCACAGTGGGGATACTGCCTTTAGATAGAAGCTTGGAAATTTCATCAACAGTAAAAGAGAAGGAGCAGAGTGTGTCTGTAAATACTGAAGGCCGGTATGTATGATAGCCAGTATCAATGGACATTCCCTCCTGATAAATTTTTATTTCTCGAGGAAATAGGAAGTAATACTATTAGCTGGAATTAAGGTACGGAAGGAAATTGATGAGTGAATGGAAATTTATGAATGAGGTTACAATATGAAATAAGTAACTTTTTTTGGATTTTTAATTCTTGTGTATATGTTTACATCATGAATAATGTATCTACCAATTTTATATCCTCAGCACATCCAAATATCTAGGACATGTCAGACTAATGATAATAATAACAATAACAACACTAAAATAACAATAGCTTACATTTCTTAGGTACTTATTATTTGCTAGGCATTGCTCTAAGTGCTACATGTGAATAAACTAATTTAATCTTCACCCAAAAATCTGAGTTAAGGAACATAATATCCCATTGTTCAGATGAAGAAATCAACATATTAAGAATGATATCTTATCCAAGATCACACATTTAAAGAGAGAAACTGGTAAAATGAAAAAAAAAAAAAGAAACTGTCTCTAATATGAACACATTTCATTAGGACTCCAGGAAGACTGAGAGACTTCAGAAGTCAATGTTGAAGTATCAGGCACTTTGGTAAGTTGGGATGTGACACTTTGCAACAGGATTTAAGGATGCCAATGCCGCTCACATCGCCCTGTAAGTGGCCACATATCTAAGCTGCTCTTAAGGATATTTCTGTAGCTGTAAACAAGCACCAGGGTCAATGTGGTCAGATGTCCCTCATAAAACAAACTTTTCAAATGTTGCCTGAAACCATCCAACAAAGAAAAACTAGGTGTGTTCCTGGAGGTTAAGCTGTGCATCTTAGTGCCTTTGATATCTCCAGCAACTTGCAAATAGTAGGAACTTGTTGTTGATACTGATTATAAGGACAATGATGTTGTGGTTTTGTAAATTCACACCTCTATGTGCAGATAGCAATCACCTTGAAAGACTGATTGCTAATGTTCAAATTGCCTTTTGTGCAAAGCTGACAAATTTTCGACCAAATTGCTCTTGGCTATGTTTTCAGAAAGGTAGATCTTAATAATGACATTTAATTTTTCTTTTTTGAACAAATGAATGAGTTTCAAGACTGTTTCTACAAAGACAGAGCACTATATAAATTCCACATGAAAGCAAGCCCTAATTTAAAAAATAATACCCTAATGATGCCTAATTACTTCCTTGAGAATAAGCAGCAACCTAATTAGTCACCTTTATCTTCATATGCACCTGGAATTGCTATTGTGAATAAAGCATACAAAGCACAGTCCATTTTAAAAACAATACTCTGCAGTGGAGGAAACTGAGAAGGTTGGGTTAGGTAGGCAAGGTAATTTATGACAAATCATTATATTTTTAATGGTATTTGATCCATTTTTTAGGGAATTGATAAAATAATTAACAGAGTTTGGAAAACTACCATTACAAGTTATATAGAATTATTTAAGAGCTAAACATAAAGCATTTCCTATAAAGCTAGATAAAATGCAGTTTAAGGAGACAGTGTTTCTGTCTATGTCAGACATTTCTCTACCATAGCAAATGGCAACTATTAACTCCAAACTTTGAGATTTTATCCAGAAAGAACTTGGAAATCTTTTCTCAGTTAGATAATGTCTTCTCAGAAATGGGCTGTGGACAGGATAGATTAACCAAGCTGACAACCCCTCAAATGAGTTTCTGGAGGTGAGCCTTTGCAGACAGAAAGGAAAATAAAAGTTTCCGTGTCTTTACCACTGCCAGAGTGAATGGCTCAGAAATCAGTTTGTACCATCTTCTATAAAATTCAAAGTGAGAAAGGCAAGGCATATTCTCTCCTTGGTCACTGCGGAAGAGTTAGTCCTCACCTGTATTATTAACACTGTAAATCTTTAGAGATATTCAAAGGGGTCGTTCTACCCAAGCGGAAACAATTCTACTTCACAGTAAATTATAAATAAATTACCATGGGAGGTAAAAGCAATCTTTCTGATTACTGTTGGACATTTCTGAGCAGTTATTTTTTATACTATTGGGCTTTTCTGAGTAGTTGCTTTTAGAGATAGTTTGTTACCAATTGCTTTGTAACAGCTTACCACAAATTTAGCAATTTAAAAACAACATGCATTTATTAACAATCAGTGGCTGTGCATCAGGAGTCTGGGAATTGCTTATCTGATTCCTGTCCTGAGGGTCTCATAGCCTGTAGTCAACATGATCCAAGGTTGGGTTCTCATCTGTAGGCTCTACTAGGAAAGGATCTGCTTAAATGCGACTTCTGGTTGTTGGGCAGAATTCATTGCCTTGTAACTGCAAGACTGATAGCATTATTTTTTGCTGATTGGAAGCTGAAGAGTACCCTCAGCTCCTAGAGGCTGTCCAGAATTTCTAGAGACCACTCGTAGTTAGTCCCTCGCCATGTGGAATTCCCCAGCCTGACCATAAACTTCATTAAGCCAGCAAGGAGAGTCTCTAGACAAGTGGGCTAGAAAAACACAATCTTATATAGAATATAAAAAAATATATTTAAAAATCATGGGAATGACCTTCCATCACCCTAGCTATATTTACTCAGAAGCATGTCCCCAGTCCTCACTCACTTAAGGGAAGGGGAGTAAGCACGGCCACGAAGACCAGGTAGCAAGAATCTTGGGAGGGCACCCTAGGAACTGTCCAGTCTTGTCACCTATTTATCATGGGGGCACTTTTCTTCCCCTCTGTTCCAGCAAATGAATTTTTGTAAAATTTTAACAACCACTAAGGAACTGTTGAGACTTTTATTTACGAGATTTCTTTAACCAGCCTGCTTACTTAAATTCTCAGTTTTCTATGCTCCATTGTTTTCCAGTCTCCTACCTTTTCCACCAGGACCAAGAGCACATTGTCAATTCAAAAGAAAAAACAAAAAACAAATAAACAAAAAAACCCAGATTACAGCCCTTTGCAGGTTCTTAACAACCTTGAATAGTCAAGACAAGAGTCCAAGAGGCCTGGTTACAGGCATAGCCCTTAGACCTGAGCCAGTCTCTTAATGATGATGATCACACTGTTCTTTTTCCTTACTTTCCTTTTAGTGCAACCTCTGCTAACCACAATTCAATTCTTTAGACTGCTGAATCTCACCTTCCCTTTAGTAACTGGAGGGAGAAAAACTTCTTTAAGTTGATCCTTGGAATGGATCAGCTATCCAAGTAAAAGCTTTAGCACAAAGAATTTGCCCAAACCTCTGGATCCCTACCCCCTTTTATTTTCAACTAGTAAACTTTCCTTTCAAAAAATTTGATGTTCATATTTTTATGCCTGCCACTGCACCTTGGATCTAGGGATGGCCTGCTTAAAAAAAATTCTCTCCAAATTAACCACAAATGACTGGAAAATTATTTGGTAAACTGTAGCTTTAAAAACATACAAAATGCTATTATTTTCTGATTATTAAGAAAATTACTTTGACATCTAGGGTAAAATATATTAGCATATTATTTCAATTTCTATGATGATCACTTATAGCAAGAATTGCTTACTGGCCTATTCTTAGATATATGTCTTCAGGCCACATTCTATGCCTCTAAGCAGCACCACACTTCATTCTGAAAAAACAAAAACAAAAACAAAACAAAAAACAAAACAATCATCCAGCCTTCTCTGAGAAAAACGTTCCTTTCTGTCTTTATTCACAACATGCGCCTTTGGGTCTTCAACAATTTGATACTGACTTCAGACTCACTGCCGTTGACATTCTCCTCCTCCCCTTCCCACCTGTGCATGTTCTCTAAGCACCTATCTGATATACTTGAAGCATTCATTTTCTGATTTTAAAAGCTGATTTTAGTCCATCATCATTTCTGCTCACTCTGATCTTCTAATATTATAGCGAGGTGAATTTCCTCTAGTGATTATATAATTCTTATCTTGGGTTTCATCTTTATTTAGAGACTCTCTATTTAACACCAATAGCCTTAAATAATTGTAAGGAGAGTCTTCTTTTTCAAAGACTAGTCTTTCTGTATATAATAATATATTTTAAAAATATTATTACTGTAGCTTATGGGTGAAATAGCTCCAACTCTATATGCAGAACACACACAATTATCACATCCACAGTTCACTATAAAATCAAGTTCATCAGCTCCCTTTGCTGTACTTTTATTTCCCTGTAGCATACGACACATGGACCTACATGTGCCAACTCAGAGTCACTAAGTTGAAAACACACAGTTTGGTATCCTTTTCTCTATTTTTCTATTAATACTGACCTTATCAAGTAGAACAGCTTCCCTGGTCCTCATGAGCTCTCTGCCAAGGAACTTTATTGGCACTCTGCAACTTATCTTCAGTCCTTACACTTGGGTCATATTCCCAGGCCCTTTATGTCCTATATTTCGAGTGACATGGGTTCATGGCCCCAGATTTTGCTAAGATTTACTTTTAGTAATTAGTAATTCATCCATTGAAAATGCATAAATGAGGGTGGGGCAATGGGTGAAATAGGTGATGGAGATTAAGGAGTTCACTTGCCACGATGAGCACTGGGTCATGTGTAGAATTGTTAAATTCTACACATTGTTAAATTCTACACAAGAAAGGGAGGGAGGGAGGGAGGGAGAGAGAGAGAGAGAAAGGGAGGGAGGGAGAGAGAGAGAGGGAGGGAGGGAGAGAGAGGGAGAAAGGGAGGGAGGGAGAGAGAGAAAGAAAGGGAGGGAGGGAGAGAGCGAGAGGGAGGGAGGGAGAGAGAGGGAGAAAGGGAGGGAGGAAAGAAGGAAGGAAGGAAGGAAAAAAGAGGAAAAGAAAGAAAGAAAAGAAAGGAGAAAAAAAAAAAGAAAGAGAAGAAAGGAGGAAAGGAAAGAAAGAAAAAATAGAAAAGACATGCTGAGTCCTGAAAAGATACCTTAAAATGTCTGAGGTCCTATGAATGTAGGCAAGAATTATAGTAATAATCTATGCTGGTATAATTTTACATTTCATTTAATCAGCCTTTTTATCTGGGTTTTTATTCTCCAGTAAATCAAGTGGCCATCAGTATGTCTTCTATTGAACTGTGAGGACTGTCCAAAAATCATAATGGTGATACATTTTAGCATGCTTTGATAAATAATTATTAAAATGTGATTTCCTGATTTACTGAACAATGTTTCTCTAATTAATTTTGTTTCAGATTAAAATAAGAAAAGTGTAGTCAGTTCAAGAATGTGATCAGGAGTCTAGTCTCTTTATATGCTTTTTGAGTCGAGGTACATTTTCCTCTCACTTTCAGTTTCCATGAGGAAGAATTTATCCCTAAACTGATTTCAGACCCGTCTCTTCACCTTTTTCTTATGTGGCCAAGGAAGAGATAAATTGACTTTTCTAACAGCAAATTTGGTTTGATTAGAAAAATTTGATTAGAAATCAAAGCTGAACCTCCATCCTGCTATTTGCTCTTAGGCATTAGCTGCTCTCGGGGAGCACATTTTCTCCTTAGGCTACAAGTTATGCAAGGGCCTATCTTACAACACTGTCCTAGGGGTTCGAAGTAAGGGGGAGAGGAAATGATGAGGATAGGTATCCTGTCATCTTCTGGACTTTAAAGTGAGTATTTTTAGTATTTTATAATTGATGTCTTAGTTGTAGATCTTTGGTAGATATGTACTCTGTAATTCCTTTCTATTTCTAATTTACTAAGAGATATTTTTTAATAATAAAATAATGCTGAATTTTATTAAATGATTTTCTGCATCTAATAAGATCATCCATCTTCTTTTTTTCATTTTTCAAAGTAAGCTTATGTTAAACTACATTCATAAAATTTTTTTTATTGTACTTAATTTAAAACCTACATCATGCACTTGGAATACTCCCAAATGTGTCATTTATTTTTTTCTGGTTCTGAATTGTTACTTTACATTATTTTAAGAATTTTCCAATTTATATTTGTAAGATTATTTCTTTTTTACCCTCTATGTTTGATTGTTGTTTAGAATTATGTGTTCCCTTGAAGGTACATTGTAAGTCACTCACAAATTTAAATTTGGACCAAAATTTATCCTGTGTAAAATTATAAATTAGTGACTCAATTACTTGAATGGATTTCAAATGCTTCATGGTTCCTGTTTCTTCCTGAAACAACATTATAAATGTAAATTGTTCTCATAATTGCATCTTTGTGTTCTAAATTATTAACGTTTACTCATATATACTATTACTCATATTCTTCTTTCTTTTATTTCTGTTCTTTTTCATTTCTTAATTTGGGTGCTTAGCTCATTTACAATAATTTTTCTATTACAAATGGAACATTTAAAGCTATATATTTCCTTTTTATTTCTTCTTTAGCTTTGTCTTAAGTATTTGATAAGTTTTTCTTATTATTCATTTCTAAATATGTTGTATTTCCCATTAGGATTTATTCTTAGATATAAGAATAAACTATATATAAATATATATTAGTCTATTTGTTATAAATTTCACTTACTATGTCATATTGGTGAATGAGACCTTTTTATCAATATGTGAGCATTCTTTTTCTCTGATTTTAATTTATGCCTTAGTATTTATTTCTTCTCTTGATATTGCTATACCCTTTTGTTTCAGTTTATATTTGCCTAACATTTTTTCATAAATTTATTTTCAAATTTTTTGTCTAATTATGTTAAATGTATTTTAAAAGTCGGATTATTTTTTATCAAGTCCGAAAAGTTTTGACCCTGGAAAGATTTGCCATTTTCACCATTGTGACATCTGATATATTTAGACTAAATTTTACCTTTATGCTTCTCAGAGTTTGTTTTTTTGCGTGTGATCACTATCATTCTTCTTTTTGACAATTTTTCAAAAATTCTTTTTGTAAGGTTTTAATTGTAGAACATTCTAAGATTTTTAACTTTTGAAAAAACATAGTGTTTTCATTCTCATTCTTTTTTTTTATTCTCATTCTTAAAACAGAATTTACTTAGCATGTATTTTTGGATTAGTGATAATTTTATCATAGTATTTTGAAGATATTATTCTACTGTCCATGGCTTTTTTAAGTTTTCTTATAAATTCTTCTGCCAGCATAATTCTTTGGTAGTAATGTCATTATATGTTGGCTACTTCTAAGAATTTCTCTTTATCGTCATTGCTCTGAAATATCATAGGCTGTGATTGGAATTCATTGTGATATCTGAGGATCCATATCTTTCATCACTCTGTCTTTATATCTAAAAGTTATATTTTTTCATTTTTGAGTGGTCCTATAATTTTAAGCCTATTAATATATTTATGTATTTATGTCTTCTATTTAATGTTTACTAATTATGTGAGTTTTGAGGATCTGATTCTCCCAATTCTCCCATTTGTTCATTCTGTGGGCTCTAGCTTATAGAGTGAGGATTGATTCTGCATATTTTGCTCATAATTATTTACTATAAATTTATATCCATTGGAATTTTATCTATAGAAATTTTATAAAGTCTGGTTCTAAAGTGTATTCCACCAGAGAGGATCAATATTTTGAATCTTTTAGATAATCAAGGATACGATCAATCTGAACTACTTTTATTTTTCTTTTAGGGGTCTGTGGCAAATGTGGTGTGAAATTTTTCCAACTTCATTTGAATGCTATGGTTAGAAATTTTCTGAGATGTTTTTCCTCCTTTTATCTGTTCTGTCCAGAGCCCAGCTTGAGACGGTCAAGTAGCCCTCCATCCCACTCAAGGACATTTCATTCCTTTGACTTTGTAGAGAGAATACCAGATCAGATCTTCCATCCTGCTTGTTACTCAGGCATCATATCCTGTCACTTTCATCCATTTAAAGGAAGGATCTAAGATAGCAGATGTCCCCAGAGGTTTCTGAGGACATCAGTGCTTGTCTTATTTCTGGATGCTTGCTTCTTTTTTCTCTCCTTACCCCCAACAATTTTCTTTAATTTTTCCTCAAGTCAACTATGCATTTAGTTTTTATTTTATATTTTTTATTCATAATTTTATGTATCCTATACCTGGAGAGTTCACTTGGACAATAATTTGCCAAGTTATTAGAAAGGAACTACCCAATAATATTTAATATTAAAATAGATGAATACCTTTTTTCTCTAGTAATCTCATGTGTAAGATGTCTAGATCAATTTTGTGCAACACTTAGTGTAATTAAGAAAATCTGCAAAGAAAAAAAAGAAAATCTGCATGACTTACCATAATTTTAGTTTTAATGATATGGAATTGCCCTTTCTGAGTTCCTAAAGAGTTGAGTTTTAGCACTTTCATATGGTTTAATTTAAATACATTTTTTATATATATTGAAATGCAATAGAATTAAATCATTTGGGTTAAGAGAGTGTTAAAATAATAAACCAATTGCTCATTTCAATATATTAACAATTACACAAATATATTAATGTGATCTAAGGACAACACATGTTTTTTTATCTCTTCTTTTTCTTTTCTTTTTTTTTCCCTAGTGCCTCTCCCTTCCAACACTCATACCACAGAAAACTAATGTTGAACACTTAGTCATACCTCTATATTTTTCTCTGTGCTCACAGAATCTGCACAAATATATATATAAACATATGTGTGCATGTACATATACATAATTTTCTGCATTTCATCATTTAATACCTCATAAATATCTTTGCATCTATGAAAGTCACCAAGATAGCTTCAATTTTTTATCATGGCAGCCTAATTCTCTATAGCATTAAAATAACACATTATGCTCAATTATTATATTAATCATGGCATTCCTTGATAAGATACTGTGTTCCAGCATAATTTTGTTTAAGACAACCAGCACTATATACTGATTTAAGAGAGATTAGGGTAAATCAGTATTTGGATAGCCCTAAGTATAGTTATCCAAACTATTTGTCAAGGTCTGAGTTCTTGAAGATAAAATTCCCATTTCTTATTGCCATTTAAAAAGTTTGGCTACACATGGAAAAAAACCTAAGTGTCCATCAACAGATAAATTGATAGAGGAGTTATGATACACACACACATACACACACACATGAATATTCAGCCATACAGAAGAAGGAAATCCCACCATTTGTGACAACATGGATGGGTCTTGAGGGCATTATGCTAAGTGACATAAGTCAGACAGAGAAAGCTAAATATTGTATGATCTCACTCACATGTGGAATCTAAAAAAACAAAACAAAACAAAAATAACAAAAAACCCACATAGAAAAAATGATTAGGTTTGTGGTTACCAGAGGCAAGGGGTGGGGAATGGTGATTTGGAGAATCTACAAACTTCCAGTTATAAGATAAATAAATACAAAGAATGTAATGTACAACATGATGACTACAGTTAACACTGCTGTATAGTATAGTTGAAAGTTGTTAAGAGAGTAGAACCTAAGAGTTCTCATCACAGGGAAAAAAGAAAATTTTTTCTTTTTCTCTTTCTTTCTTTTTTTGTATCTACATGAGATGATGGATGTTAACTAAACCTATTTTGGTAATAACTTCACAATATGAGTCAAATCATTATGCTGTCCATCTTAAACTCACACAGTTCTATAAGTCATTTATATTTCAATAAGCCTGGAAAAAGTAAAAGTAAAAAGAAATAAAAGCGTGGCTCAAGATTGTGTCTTCTATAGCTTGTGAGGCAAGAAGAGACAACTTACTCTTCATTTTTCTAATTAAAGATTACATAGATTTATGACTGCTTGATATTGCTACTTAGGGGATTTTCAATATCAGACAGTTCCAAAATTGTTCAAACAAAGAAATCTTTTTTTTTTTTAATTAGACTATGTTCTTTGGAATATAATCTTTGTAAGGTTGGAATGTGTTTTATCTCTGTGGCAATCTCCTAATTGGCATACAGTATAAAAATTGGTGGCTTGCGTGTGGTTAAAAAATCTCTTAGCAGCTTTATTGAAGCACAATTGACATGCAATTAATTATACATGTTTATAGTGTATAATTATGTCAAAACTTTGACATATGTATGCACTTGTAAAACATCACCATAATCAAAATAGTGAATGCATTCTTCACATCCCCAAATTTTCTCATAATCCTGATGTAACTCCTCTATCCTTTCCTTTTGACCCACTGTCTCTCTTCTCACCCAGGCAACCACTGATTTACTTTGGATTGCTATGCATTAATATACATAATTGTGGATTGTAAAAATAAATATTAAAATATGTACTTTTTTGTCTAGCTTCTTGAATTTATAATGAATTTGAGGTTCATTTATATTATTGCATTCATCAGCAGTTCATTCCTTTTTATAGCTAAGTAATATTCCATTGTATGGGTATAGCACAATACCACTTTTACTTCTTCATTGATACTTGGATTGTTTCCAGGTCGGTGACATTGCAAATAAAACAGCTATAAATGTTTACATATGTGTCTTGATATGAACATAAGTTTTCATTTGTGTTACATGAATACCTAGAAAAGGAATGGCAAGGCAATATGGTCAGGCATTCCCACTGGCAATTTATGAGAATTTGAAAGTTGTATACCACATCCTCACCAGTACTTAGTATGGTCAGTGTTTTTATTTTAGCCATTCTAATAGTTGTGTGTACCAACAGTATGGTTTTGATTTGCATTTCTCTAATGATTAATGATGCTGAGACTTTTTATGTCTTCACATGAAAAATAAATTATCATCTTTGGTGAAATGTCTAAAGAACTTTGGCCCATTTTTTTATTAGGTTGTTTGCTTTCTTAATATTGAGCTTTAAGAGTACCATATGTATTCTAAAATTAAATCTATAATCAGATATGTAATTTGCAAATATTTCCTCTGTCATGGTTTGTCTTTTCCTATCTTAGCAGTCTTGGCTAATTTTGATGAGATCAAAATTAATGGATTTTTGTCTTTTATGGATTTTGCTTTGGATATATGTATATCTAAAAAATTTTTGTATTACCAAAGTAAAAAAATTTTTTCCTAAGTTTTCTTGTAGAAGTTTTACAGTTTTATGAAACACATTTAAGCTTAAGATCAATTTTGAATTAATTTTTTTATATGGAGCAAGGCATGGATAGTTCATTTTGTACACATAGAAAACCAATTGTTCTAGCAAATGTGTTGAAATAACTTCATTTCTCCACGGAATTGCCTTTGCATCTTTGCTAAAAATCAATTGAATATATACAAGTGGGACTTTATCCAGGCTCTCTATTCCATTGATCCTTTCTCTATCTTGACATGAATATGATACAGGCATGATTACTGCAGCTTTATAATAAGTCTTAATGATAGCTGATAAAAGTCTTTCAACTTTGTTCTTCTTTTTTCAAAGTTGTTTTTACAGAGTTCTAGGTACTCTGCATTTATATATGAATTTAGAATCATCTTGTCAATTTCTAACAATGCAAAACTTGTTGAGATTTTGATAGGGATCACATAGAATTTATAGATCAATTTAGGGAGAATTGTCATTTTAGCAATATTGAACATTCCAATCCCTAAAAACAGTATAGCTTTCCACTTATTCAGAGCTTCTTTAATGCCTCTCAGTGATGATTTGAGCATACAAGTCTTGCAAATCTTTAGTCAAATTTATCCCTAGTATTTAATATTTTTGATGGTCCTGCATTTTAATTTCAATTTCTTTTTTTTTTTTTTAAGATTTTATATATTTATTTGACAGAGAGGAGAGAGATCACAAGCAGGCAGAGAGGCAGGCAGAGAGAGGGGGAGAAGCAGGCTCCCTGCTGAGCCCGATGCGGGGCTTGATCTCAGAACCCTGAGATCATGACCTGAGCCGAAGGCAGAGGCTTTAACCCACTGAGCCACCCAGGCGCCCCTTAATTTCAATTTCTTTATTTTATTGTTTATGAATGAAATACAGTTGGTATTTTAATAATGAACTGGCATCCTGCAAATGTGCTGAACTACCTTATTAGTTCTGGGTTTGGTTTTGTTTGTTTTTGCTTTTTGCGGTTCATTTTATTTATTTATTTATTTTTATATTCAACAGATTTTTTTACTTAGACAGTTCCAGAACCTAGATGCTTTGGCTTCTCCAGACTCCCATTGACACCTGCTGAGCTCAGGAAGATCACTAACTAGCTTTTGCCCTTCTTTTCCCTCCCTATATTGTTTCTGGAATATTTCTCCACTTAGTAAGTTGGTGCAAGAGTAAATTTTCTTGTTTGTTTTATTTCTCCCAGAAAACACTGCCCTTTTTGCCTAATATTCAAAGCAATCTTGAGAATTGTTGTTTTATATATTTTGTTGGTTTCTTAGTTCTTAGTTGTTTGAAGAGGAATGATAAATCTATACCTGTTATTCCAATTTGACCAGAAGCAGACGTAGGTATGGTATGTTTTAATCTATGTATATGTTCACCTTTTGTCCTCAATTTTCAAAAATAAAAAAAGATTCACATACCATAGCACCCACTCTTTTAAAGTGTGTAATTGAATGGATTTTAATATATCCACATAATTGTGCAACAATCACCACTATCTAATTCCAGAACATTTTCATCATATGAAAAAGAAACTCTGGCAACCGCTAATCCACTGTCTCTATGGATTTTTTACACTGGCCACTTTATCATATACATGGAATCATGCAATATGTGGCTTTCCTGTCTGATTTCTGTCAGCTATTTCAAGTTGCATCAATGCTATGGGATGAATCAGCAATATATTGTTATGGTTACTAAATATTGCATTATATGGATATACCACATTTTACTTAGCCTTCAATCAACAGATGGATATTTGGGTTGCTTATACTTTTTGATTATTATAAATAATGCTGCTATTAAATTCCTATACATAATTGTTAGAGACATATGTTTTAAATTATTTTGAATAGATACCTAGAAATATAATTGCCAGATCATATGTTTAATTTTGGATGAACTGCATAACTATTTCCAGACTGACCTTTTGTTCCCTCTGCACGATAGCCTGGAAACTTTTTCTACTCAATAAACTGGCTAAATTTTGTAGCAACCATAAACACAAGGTTTATATGACTGTATACAGATGGCACACCTGAGTGAGTGGAAATGGTGAAAAAAAATAGCAGCACCAAATAAATTTCAGACTTTTGTAAAAAAAAAAAAAGGATAATCTTTTTCATTACATAGCTGACAAACTCTGGGGTCACACTGCTTTACCTCAGTACTCATGTGAAACAAAACAATGTGAATACATAGGCTGGTGAATTTAGTCTGTAATAATATTCTTCTCTAGAGACAAAGAAACTAATAAAATGTCTTCTTTGTAATGTCTTCTTTGTAAAGTATGTGAAAGCTTGTCTGTGGCAGAATTAAAAGAGGACCTAGAGTTAAGAAAGTACATTTTCAATATTCTTACAATAAATAGATAAGTAAGTATATAAATAAATAAATGGTAACTATGTGAGGTGATAGATATGTTGATTAGCTTTACTGTGGTATTCATTTCAGATGTATACATATATCAATATATCACATGCGTTCTTTGGCAGCACATATACTAAAATTGCAACAATACAGAGATCAATGTGGCCCCTACTCAAGGATGACATGCAAATTTGTGAAAGATTACATATTTTAAAAAATGCACAAAATACCATGTTGTACACCTTAAATTTATACAATTTATTTTTATGTGTCATTTATACCTCAGAAAAACTGGACAAAAAAAGATGAACCTAGAACTTCTTGTTGCAAGAAATCCAGACTTTAAAAATGCCTAGGTTAGCTTTTAAAAAGGAAAAGGAAATTGTATTGGCTTAATTATGATTGAAAAAATTAGTGATTACAGTTAGTTGAAAAACATTGAGTAAAGTAATCATGTATCTTTGTTTCTGACAATGAATAGGGAAGGTAAGAAAAAGAGCGCTAAAAAGTAGTTGTAAAACATAGGGGTTCCTGGGTGGCTCAGTGGGTTAAAGCTTCTGCCTTCGGCTCAGGTCATGATCTCAGGGTCCTGGGATCGAGCCCCGCATCGGGCTCTCTGCTCAGCGGGGAGCCTGCTTCCCCCTCTCTCTCTCTGCCTGCCTCTCTGCCAACTTGTAATCTCTCTCTCTCCGTCAAATAAATACATAAAATCTTTAAAACAAACAAACAAACAAAAAACGTAGATGACTTCCCAAATCAGTCCATCCATAGTGCTATATATTGATCAGTCCAAGTGTTGTAAGTCTTATCTTGGAGTTAATCTAATTGTAAACTATGTATTAGGTTTTGGTCATACTCCAGTTGAATATCTGGAAGGACACATGCAAATGTTTGTAGAATGTTAAATGGTTGGAAATGTCCAGAAGAAAAATATTTCTATTGTCCTAGAAGAGGGAAAGAAATCCATGTGATATTGTTGAAATAGAATGTGTGAAGTCAGTGAATTCAGAGGAACAAATCTCTGGTTTCCAAAGAAAGGGAAACATAAGGATGAGAAATTTTCAGAATTATAGCGAATGAGGTAATCTAAGAATCTAGTAAGAGTTTATTCAAGTAGAGTTAAAATCTCAGTAAAGGCTGAAACTGTATTTTTCCATTCCCTGTTGCCTCAGCAGTAAGTCTTTCCCTCCCATCCCCCTCCGCTTTATGGTAAAGCATTATAATAAAACAACCCATGTGCACTGTAAAAAATGTATTAATTACAGGGACACCTGTTTGTATAACTCCACATTTAGGGAGAATTGGGGGAAGAAATTGGGAGGGGTTTGTGATACAGAAAATAAATAATGCCTTAAGAAAAATAAATTAAATTTTTATGTAAAAGAGTTTAACATCACCCTACAATGTTAAAAGGAATTTTTGTGTATGCTGTATATCTAGTTACTCCAGTCTGAATCTATATAAGTACAAATCATGTGATTGTGTGTCCACATTATAATCACTTGTTGGTATTTCATCACCTTCAGAAGGCATCTTTGAATTTGGAAAAGATGGAAGCTCATGCCAACTGCACATACTATTTTGCACTGGAAATCTCCATATATCAAATCCTAACTAGTATGGCATAAAGTCCTTGAATACAGACACCATATTTTGTACAACTGCTTAATGTTGCATAAGGCTATACACATAGTAAGTGTAAAATAAAAATTTTTGAAGGATAAAGAAATAAATACATTCAATTTTAGGACACTTAAATTCTACATGCAAAAACTGAATTTAGTAATTCAAGAAAAATATATATATTATTGCATTTTACAAAAAACTCTTTAAAATTATGCCGTATGATTTGAATCAAAAAGTACATCTTCTTCCAAGTTAGCACATCAGCTTAAACATATAGATTGCTAATATTATATTCAAACCAGCTAAAACATCCGTTTTCCATTTTTTCCCCAAAACACAATATGTAGAATTTTACATTGAAAGGGGGAAAAGACAATTGACAGGGGAAACGAATGACAGACTTTCTTTACTAAATGTCTGGATGGGCAGAGAAAATTTGACACTCCTGGACAGGCGATGATATCTAAAATGATGTGTCAAAGTGTTAAAACAAATGAGAAGTGAATATGTGATTCAAACTTCTCTTAAATATGTGCAATAAAAATGTTTCATTTAAATGCACTTCATTGCTTCTATGATTAATTAATTGTTCTTTTCCATTTTTTTCTTTCTTCCTTTCTTTTTTGTATCATACTTTCAGCTCTATATATGAAATCCTTGCCCTAGCAATGCCTTAGAGATATCTCATAGATGGATAGGAAATTGCTAACAATGCAAGCCAACTTCAAAGGAAATAACAGAAATAGGTCATGACCATGATTGTCATAGCATATGTTGCCCAGGGCTTTATCCTGCCATCTCAAGAACCTTCTGCTAATAGGAGCAGAGCTGTCAAGCAAGGCCATCGTATCAATCTTATTTTACTTTAATGCTGCTGTCCCATGACTTCTGCTTTACAAAATATATTTCAGGGGTGACTCAGCTGTTTATGAGATTAGCCGAGTGAATGTAAATGTTTGGACTGGGAATTTAGCCCTACAAATAATCCAAGAAAGAGAAAAGGATTAAGGTCTCAAATGATGGCAATTTTTCATAATAACTTTACCTCCTATGGTAAAGATGTAGTCTAAAGAACGAAGAAGAAAAAATTTAAAAATTTAAAAAAGTAAAGAACCAAGAAAAAAACATCTCCTACACTATTCTATAGGTTCATTTAGAATACAGAGTCTACCTAACTAAAGTACAGTATGTAACTTCATTTGAATATTGCTGATTACTGATACTCATACTGACCAGAATCAAGAATATTGTGTTAATCATGGGGCACCTGGGTGGCTCAGTGGGTTAAAGCTTCTGCCTTCGGCTCAGGTCATGATCTCAGGGTCCTGGGATCGAGCCCCACATCGGGCTCTCTGCTCAGCGAGGAGCCTGCTTCCCCCCCTCTCTCTGCCTGCCTCTCTGCCTGCTTGTGATCTCTCTCCCTCTGTCAAATAAATAAATAAAATCCTTTAAAAAAAAAAAAAAGAATATTGTGTTAATCATGAGAATGCCTTTCTCACTCACTGATGGTTACTCACTCACTTACTCATTCACTTATCTATTTGGTTTTGGTCTTTAGATCTGGTAATTACTTTCTTACTGCTCATTACTTGGATTACAAATAAAACCTAAGCACGTAGATATTGTTCTGATTTCATAGATGGAGAATAGGTATTAATAAGTATTAATATAGGTATTAATTTGTAACATCTTCCACTGACTGGTGTTAATATTTCTTCGTGGTCAACCAAATTTTTTTTTATTTCCTGTAAAAGCATTGCTCAGTTCTCAACTGAAAATACCTTATTGGTGGTGGTTAAACTATTTTCACCGTAGTATATTCCGACAAGGTTTCATTTCATTTTTTCTGGTTATTATCGTCATAATTAGTCTCAGATTTTCTACTTTGAAAGAAAATATGCATATTTGCTTATTTTACTGTCAATTTCAAAACAAACAAAACAGAAGAAAAGGCAATTTTGGTAAAGAAAAGTCTTTGCTCTTTCTGATAACAAAGTATCCCCAAAGAAATTTAAGCTTTACTCTAAATAAATGCAAGAGTTTATTCATGTCTAGCGCATGGCAGATGCATTATGGAGATACATAAAACTATTTGTCCAAAATGTGTTTTCCTGCTTGACCTTCGTCTCCTTTCCTCTTAGCTACAGTTTACCATCACTTATTCTTCTTGCAGATCCCTTTGAGATAGGTATTTTGATAATCAGTTAAGCCTACTAGTCTGCAAAGACTTTGCTTTCTTAATATGGATGAGATAATGCAAGAAGGTGATATACTCATCTTCAGGGAACACAAAGCATGAGGTTAATAATCTGAGGACTAATGTTTGTGAGATCCGATGTAATAATTTATAATCATAAATTGATGCTATAGCTCAGATCAATGTACTTAGTGTCCCTTAGAGTCTGAAAAAATGGATCATGTGATAGATGAATTTCTATAGGAAGAGAGAAAAAAGCTCTTTTAATCAGCTAGAGCCCAGCACGATTCCCTGAAAATCTGAAATCTGAAGATGGAAGCCATGACATGGGAAATGATAGGCTCTGAAGACAAACTTCGCCATTTCAAAATTTGTCTGAGTCAAGTTCAGTTTGTGTGGTTTAGTAAGCAGTGCAAGTGTCTTTTTTGCTAATGCAAATTATTAGACATAAATGTCAAAAGATTTGATTAAAGAAAAATGGAAAGGGGCAAGCATCTCTAGAAACTTTCCTTTGAAATGATGACCTCCTTGCCTCTTCTCATTAATTTTAAACCACCACCACAAAGGAGCAGAGGCTCCATTTATCTAGAGTCTGGTGGCTGGTAATTGACATTTTTCTCTAGGTTCATCAATTTTAAGCCTTCTCGGCAATAAATAAATGGCCTCTTCTTGCGAGTAGATAGTCTTAGAATTTGTTAATTTATTCCAATAATATCCAATTACCAGAAGAAGGTTTTCTGTCAACACCATCACCCTCCAAAAATGCCTTTCCTATAATTCTCATCTAGCAAACTGCACCTAGTAGGTATTAAAAACTATTGAAATAATGACTAAGTTAAAAAAAACTAATGGAATATGTTAAATGTGGCACAAAAGAGCAGTTGTTCATGTAATTTATCTTGAAAAAAAGTATCACTATTCATTTAAGAAGTCTAGATACCACTTATTTGACCCAGAAATGCCACTACTGGATATTTGTTTTCCAGATACACTGTATATGTGTGCAAAGGCAAATGTAGTAGGATGTACAATTGAATTGTTTGTAATACTAAGAGACTAAACACAGTGTAATTGTCCTTCAATAAAAAGCAAGTTAAAAACACATTACCTCCACAAAATGGGAACCACGCAGCCATTTACAAAGACTATGTGTTAGAGGGTGTGTGTGTGTGTGTGCATGCATACAATATATGTAAAATGCATGTAAATATGCATGATGTTTATATATGTGTACATAGTGTGACTATATACCATACAGATGTATTTATCATACATATGACACACAAAAATATGAAAAGATCTCCAAAATATGTCTATTTAAAAATGCAGCATACAGAGCAGTATTACATACTATACATGTCAATCCTAGAAACCATTCAAATTTCTATCAACCAAGATATGAATAAATAAATTGTGTTCTGTTATATAATAAAACACCATACAGCAAAGAAAATTAATGAGGTCTAGCTATGTATACAATATGCTTGAATTTGAAATACTTTTGAACCAAATAAAAAAGGCACTGGAGAATAATTTTAATAAAATTCAAAAACAGGCAAAACTGAACTATAGAATTTAGTTATCATATATTGGTGATAAAATAAAGAAGTGAGCATGATAAAATTCAGCTTTGTGATAGCAATAGAGAGAGGTAGATTGTCATTTGTAGGACTGTGTGCACATGTGCATGTGCATGTATGGGCAATGTTGTATTTACTGAATTTGGTAGTGATTACATTGTAGTTCTTGCTATAATAATTCATTGACTATATTAATATTTTATACATTTTCTATATGTGGTTCTTAATGATTAACAAAATACTAATAGGAAATATAAGGTGATAATCAGTACGCACATTACATCTATATGTGTGTTAAGGGGAGATTGTGGTATATTTACAAATGTCTGTGCTTACATATCATAGATAATTTTGTAAAGGACAACCAGTAAGTTGAAAGGAGTAGTTACATTGGAGAAAAAAAACATATTAAAACAGAAATTGTACCCATATTGTCATCAGGCAAAACACTAACCTGGTGAGTTTATTTTTCCCTTGAAGAACTGCTTTTTAATTATTTGGTAGATAGGCTAAGTTTTTGAATATATGTTTTTCTTCTTTTGTTAAATCAGCAAAATATCAAGTATTCTTGGTTTTTCTCAATTGTGTAAATATATCTGAAGTCCAGTCTAAAGAAGTTTTCAATTAGCTACTTTGAAATATTTGGAATTAATCAAGTTCCACTACATAAACTTTTATAATATATTGCAGCACTGAAAACAGCACATTGACCTAACAGCACCAAAAGATGAATGAGCCAAATGAATTGAATGAGTTTATTAATTTCTAATTGTATCCAAGTTACATTTCTTAGTTTATTAGGGGAAAATGACAGCAGAACAAAAAGCATAATAAATATTAAAAATAAAATACTGTTATTGTAATAAACACATACAATTACTTGTAAGCTGGACAATTTTTTTTTGTAGCCACAGAATACACTTATCTATGCAATGATAATGCATTTGTTTGCATTGGAGAGAATAACCCACTGGTGTCTTACTTGGCTATTACACTGTATTGCTTCAGTATAAGGTGAGAGGTGATTCAGTTGACTCTTCATCCCTGCGTTCAGACTTCAGGGAAATCTGAAGTTGTCTTCTGAAATCCGAAGTCTGTTCTAAACTTGTTTTATGAGAGCGACACACAATAACTAGTGATGAATGAGTTTCTCCTTGTGGTCATGAACTTTTACAGAAATACTCCATTAAGTTTAAATCTTTTGAAAATATCATGCTTCCAAGAAGGGCTAACAGAAATGGAAAGTAATCCTGTATATCTTAAGGAGATGCTTCAGCATTTTAGTATATGGTAAGAATTTCAAAACTTTCTTTAGGATTTAACTTATATAGCTATATCATTCCTAGGACTGTAGTGTGGTCAAGAGTCCATATTAATATGGTCCACATTGCCAATTAAGATTCAATAAGCAGCTGAAATAAAACAAATGAGAAGCATGGATCAAAATATGGCTTAGAAACAAATCCAAAATTGCTGCAACTCTAGTTAATATCTTCAGTAGAATAATCAGTGATTGCTTCTTTGAGATCTCACACCTTCAGTTGTCTGGTCATTTGGTTCTAGACTCCTCAGCAATGAAGAGTGGCAGAAAGATATCTGAGAATGTGGGAGCATGTGCCTACGTCCACTTTCTTTTGCCTTTTCCCACTCTGGAGACCACAGTCATTGTTATTCTGCATACAAGAGAGATTGCCATTTTGTTGAATGCTCCTTTAGAACATGTAAGATGCAGGTTAGGAACTTAGGAAAACTTGGATACAAATCCTAAAAAGGAACGTATATGCACTTTGTGAATTTGGAAACCATTTTACATTTTTAGTGGCTCAATGTTCTTTTTTTTTTCCTTAAGAATTTACTTATTTATTTATAAGTAAATAAGAGAGAGAGAGAGAATGCGATCCAGGAGAGGAGCATAGGGAAAGGGACAAGCAGACTCCATGCTGAGCACAGAGCCAGATGTGGGGCTGGATCCCAGGACCCTGAGATCATGACCTGAACTGAAATCAAGAGTCAGACGCTTAACTGACTGAACCACCCAGGTTCCCCAACGTGGCTCAGTGTTCTTCTCTATAAAATGAGGATTATCATACTTACAAGTTGTGTTTTTTTAATTAAAAGAGATAATTAATGCGCTACAGCAGATATTCAATGTTGATTTTAAAATGTTGAAGGCAAAAAAATTTCTGCAAAGTTTGCATAGTAATGATTATGGTCAAATATTAGCAAATATTATATTTCTCAGTAGAGTATAGCAAGATAGATATTAATTTTCACATTAAAAATCAATATTTTGCTTATTCAACAAAAATTAAAATTAAAAGTATATTAAACATAATGGATCATGCTTACAAAAGCAGCAGACCTATATGTATGAGGAGCAAACTAAATAAGAAATGTTCAATCTTCTTATAATAAATAATATTATAAATTTATTGATAGACATAAAAAATCTTAATAATTAGAGCCACAGGGTATATGAATGAGAACATTCAATTTCGTGAAACTGTAATTTATGCTCCCCAACAAACCTACAATAGTAGAATGGGGTTTTGGTGAGAACCCTTTTCTGGGTTACAAACTGCCAAGTTCTCCTCTGTCTTCACATTGCAGACAGCAGAGAAGCAGCAGTCTCTCCCCTGACTCCTATAGGGCTCTAATCCCATTCATGAGGGCTCCACCCTTTAAGTTTTGCCTAATCTAAATATCTCCTAAAGGCCCCACCTCTTAATACCATCCCATTGAAGACTGGCTTTCACTAGACAAATTTTGAGAGGACATAACACTAACTTACTGCCTAATAAAATGGTGGCCTTTTCTCATTTCCCATCTTCTTAGCTTCTATCCACATTCCAGCATGTTCGAATCTGTTCCTTCTTAAAACTCTTGTTTCTCTCCTTCCTCCTCCTGTCTCTGTTTCTCTTGAAGCACTGTGCCTACCTGATTAGATTGTGTTCTCTCAGGTCAGACAAGGAATTATATAAACTAATATTGACCAGTTTTGGTAATTTGGACAAGTTAATTAATTTCTCTGAGTTTCATCATGGATTTGCTAATAGTTATTTCATCATAGGCTTTAAAGAAATTTAAAGGATTTAAAGAAGTAGCACATAGAAATGACATTCATACTTATTAGCCCATATTAGGTGTTTGATAAATATTATTAGTTTTCACCACTAATCTTTAATCTGTTCATTTTTTATCAATGGTAAATGCATTTACAAAAGTTATGGCTAACTCAATAACAATTAATTTAAATAAGTCTTGAATTTACCCCGCTCAAAAGAAATCTTAAGATATTCAAGAGATGGCCTAGAAATTCAGTAATATACTCAAGACTCAGGCTCATTCTGCCTTTCCACTCAATGTTTTAAATATGTAGGCCTATAGTTGCCTTCTTACATTTTCACTGGTTTCAAGATGGATACTGCATCTTCAGTATTGTGTTCCCTTCTCAATTAGGAGAAGAATGAGGGATAAAAATTCTTTTACATGAATAAATTTTTCTTTAAACTTGGAAAGTTTCATCTTATCCATGTATTTTTATCTGAATTACATTACACAGTAATATATCTTATGTCCACCTCTAGCAACAAGGAATGTTGGGAGGTGTAGCTTCCCAGGAATATAGGAAGGCCAGTAACAAGGGGGAACTGAGTGGCCTTTGCACAGCTATACCATGGTGACTGCTGTGGTTTCCATGACAGAATGGTATGCTGGCTTTCCTCTTTCCTCTCCAGTTGCAACTTCTCTGAATATTTACTCCTATTGTCACTCATCTCGAGTTCTTCTGAAATCTGATTGCACTTTACTTCGAATGGCAATTCAAAGTGTATAAACTTGGTTTGTAAATTAATAACTATCTTATATTTTACATCATTGCCCTGCAAATGGTAGACTCACTGCATCCCTCACCACTCTTCATATAGCTTCAGCACCATGACCTTGACATTTTTCTTGTCTTTGAAGCCAGCTTCTTCACTTTATAAATTGATAATGATAATGTTACCCACAGAGGTGTAGATAAAAAAAGTGATAAAACCTGGTACATGGGACAGACTGAACAAATCTGCCTTGGTTTTACATCAATCAAATAATACATTGTTTCTCTAAGCAGCATTTTAGCATGTTGATTTGAAGGCAATATATATATAATAAATTTGAACTAGGACTTAAAATCTTTATTATTTCCATGAAGACATTAGTGATTTATCATATTCACTTTCTAAAAAAAAAAAATAAGTGATTTTAATCTATTGGAATACTGTCTCCCAAAGTTTCCAATTTTTACATGTTTTTCCATGTTCTACAGAAGGAAGATGTTTTATGGGCCTGAGAAGTAATAGAGAAGAAACCAAATAAATAAATAAATAAATAAATAAATAAATAAATAAATAATACGTGGACTCTTCAAATATAAACACGTTTACTCCAATACGCCAACCTCAATCATAATTATTTATTTTACCCTGGAGTACTATCACACCTTTGAGATGTTATGTTCAATAATAAATGATGTCTTGTATGAAGACAAAAAGAAATTGTAGGTGATGTGGCAATCTTTGGGACAAACCAGAAAGATAAGTGCTATGAGTTTTGAAAGAATTGTGAGAAAATGAGTTGTTTGCTCATTTTCAACCTCATCCCCATAAGCACATGCAAATAACTTAATTTCTTAAAAAGCTGAAACTACAACTGATGGATTGACACTTTTTTTCTGACATATTGCTATTAAAAGAGGCAACTTACTCTTTGATTTTTTAATAATATGTAAAATATTGAAAATAAAAATATTTCACGCTTCCATGTTTTGTTTAATACTCCTCATGTGAAGTACTTCCCTGCTTTCCTTTTAACTAATTTTTTTTCTAGAATTAGGAAATCAAAAACATGCTCTTCCATTGAGTATCTCAAGCTTCCCTTTGCAAGCAGTATATCCACTCTTTCCTGATATTTGGAGTTGCACTGACCAAGCTAATACCTAGTATATGCCGCCTTAGATTTTTCAGTGCTGTTTCAAAAGCATTAATCTTGTCTCTTTTCATCTCAGACTCTGAGCACCATTCTGCTAAACTTATTTCCTCAAACAATCAATGTTCTCTCTTACCATCTAGAATGCATTTACATGGTCCCTTCTGTCTGGAATGGACTTTTCCCTCCTATTTGCATGACTGATACCTGTAGTCTTTAGGCTGCAGTCAAAAGTTTACAACTTCCAGGGGCGCCTGGGTGGCTCAGTGGGTTAAAGCCTCTGCCTTCGGCTCAGGTCATGATCTCAGGGTCCTGGGATCGAGCCCTGCATTGGGCTCTCTGCTCAGCGGGGAGCCTGCTTCCCCCTCTCTCTCTGCCTGCCTCTCTGCCTACTTGTGATCTCTCTTTCTGTGTCAAATAAATAAATAAAATCTTAAAAAAAAAAAAAGTTTACAACTTCCAGAAGTTATTCTCTGACCTTCTATACTACTTAGGTCTCCTAAAATATGTGTCCCTGAAGCTCTCTGTATATCCTCTATCATAAAGCTAATCAAAATGGTTATAAGTATGAATTTAAGCATCTGTCTTTTACAGAAACTCTTGGAGGCAGAGACTGGATCTATGTTACTCACTGCTTCAAATCTGCCATCTAGTACTGTGCCTGGCAAAGAGATGATACTTAATACTTTATGAAATTTAAAAAAAAAAAGGATTTTTAACAGCAGAGATTGCAGGCTCTACTTTCTCCATACCCTCTATATGGCATTGCACAAGATTCTGGAGTACTGTAATCTTATAGTAAGTTGCAGAAGCAAAGAACAAAAGACCAAAAAGCTGGTTGGTTTAATAGTCCACACTTGAGACCCAGATCTTCTAATCCTTTAATAAGTATTTTGGATTTGGGTGGATCTAATTTCAGAGTTAAAATGTATTGTGTAGCCCCTAAAGGTTACTGTGATGATCATAACCAAACATCATTCGCAAGTTCTTATTTCCTTAGGGTCAGGAATAATGGTTCATATTGGATACAAAATTATGATAGAAACTCTCGTGGAGGGGCACCTGGGTGGCTCAGTGGGTTAAGCCTCTGCCTTTGGCTCAGGTCATGATCTCAGAGTCCTGGGATCGAGCCCCACATCGGGCTCTCTGCTCAGCTGGGAGCCTGCTTCCCCCTCTCTCTCTGCCTGCCTCTCTGCCTGCTTGTGGTCTCTTTCTCTCTGTCAAATAAATAAATAAAATCTTTAAAAAAAAAAAAAGAAACTCTCGTAGAGGATTGTTAGATTTTAGAAGTTTGTGAAGATTTTCTAGTCTTACGCCATTTGTATAAGCAAAATGACTTTCAAAAATGTAGTTTCTTGTTTCTATTCTACTCCACCTAAACACGTGTGCACACATGTACACATGTACAAAAACATTCCTCTACTGTTTGTCCTTCAATTTAGAAATAAAAAGTAAAGTAGTAAAATTTGGACAATTTTTGAGTACATATAGTAATGGTCAATTTCCTGTAATGATAATTTATTCCTTTGGCTTTTAGTTAAATATTATGAATCATGAATTTATCCTTTGAGGGAACTAAAGGAGCTATAAAGTACTCTGCAACAGTCATCTATAAAAGTTTCTGAAAGGGTTAAAGTTTCCCTAAATGACTTACATACCAAATTGTTTAATTGTGTCCATCACATAAGGAAAAAAGATATTCATCATATACACTTTCTTTTTTCTTTAAGAATGAAACCACAGAACTTGACAAGACATTTTCTATGGTAATTAAAATTTTGAATATTTTTCCTAACTTGAAATGCTGAACTCTTTTGTAGAAGCATGGTGCAATTTCACACATCCGTTTCTTATTTTATGCCTGACAAATGATATATATATAAACGCTAAGGATAAAACAAGTCTTTTGCTCTTTTTGCTACACTAAAAGTTGCCTATATCTGTTAATGGGTTTTTCTCATGTTTCCAAAACCACAATTGTGGTCCTACTAAGTAGTATCTATCCTTCTACTTTGAAATTAGTTCTCTGGAATACCTGATGTTAGGCAGAAACTTTGTTATGGTTTATCGGTAAACTGATAAATATTACCATAAAATAAATATATGACAACTTCAAGCCTGAAGAGTTGTTACAGGTAGAAGTAGTGATAGATTTCTTCCACCCATTAGTGGGGAAATAACTCAGCTTCCACAATACCATTCTTCAGATAGCAAAGCAGGATGACAAAATGTGATTTTTGTATAATTAATAATTTTATCAGAAATTATAATTTAGACGTGTTTAGAACCTAAAAGTCTAATGATGAGTTGTTTTTACACTGAATAGCTCATGGAAATTCAAAAAATATTGGTAGATATCTGAATTTGACATTTTATGCTGATCACATTTCAAATAGTAGATCTAAATGTAACATGAATTTCTAATTGTGTGTTTGCATATCTGTGTTTGTGCACGTGTTAAAGAACTAATAAATTCTCTCCTTCCGAAACCCCAAACATCTCCATCATGAATGTATTAAATTGAAGGAAGAGAGACGAGACTTGCAATAGGAAAAATAATTGCATATTGTTTGTATGAATGTGTAGAGAAATTTTTAATCCTTTACTCTCATTTAATAAACTTGTGATGGTAAGGTAGGTATAATTAGAGCTGTCAATATTGAATTCCAAATGTGCACTGCACTATGAATTTAATTTAAATTTCTCTATTCCTACTTTTCCCTTCCCATCACCACTGGGAGAAATTGAAGCACTTGACCGCTGCTGTGGCAAATTGGATCCTAATAAGTATGATGCTTTACTGCTTCTTGTTTTTGCTAAGATACAACTGCGCTATTTCAGAAGAACTCACCTGGGCATTAATTCAACAAGAAATGTTGGTAGGAGCTTTATATTTTCCACGTTTTGATATCTCAGTGAATGACTTGCATATAAAAAGGTTGGGCAGCTGGTTGTTATCATTCACTGATGTGCTTGTCATTTCAACCTCAGGTTTGGCTGACTCACCTCTTGGGACTTAGAAATTATATTCTCTCACTGTTTCAAATTATTTGAGATTACAATTTTTCTTTTTTTTTTAAGGAGTGATTTTTTTTAAAGATTTTATTTGCTTATTTGACAAAGAGAGAGATCACAAGTAGGCAGAGAGGCAGGCAGAAAGAGAGGGGGGAAGCAGGTTCCCTGCTGAGCAGAGAGCCTGATGGCTGGGCTCGATCCCAGGACCCTGAGATCATGACCTGAGCCGAAGGCAGAGGCTTTAACCCACTGAGCCACCCAGGCGCCCCGAGATTACAATTTTTCAATCTAACAGTAAAGCATAATGTAACTACTTAATATGCTTCAATATGAAGGAGTTGATTTAAGAAGCTGTCTTAAAAGTATCAACATCACAGGTCATATGATAGGCCTTGTTTAAAATTATGATCGTGTCCTGAGAAATCAACATCTGCGCTATAAACAATTAAAAACAGAGGACAATATTTTTTAAAGTTAAAGATAAAAGTTTTCATGAGACAAAGTCTCGTTAAATATTTTATGAATGGAAACATTCAAGAGTGGTACGAAATACGTGGTGTGCTGGTGAGAACCAGAGCACCTAAAATTCTCCCACTCTTTGGGTAAGCATATTACTGGGGACAACTGCTTAGGAAGACTTTGGTTGTGTCTGTGAAATCTGAGTGTGTCTGTGACTGTGCAACAGAAATACATATGGATGTAGTCCTCATATGTGCACATATACAAGAATTTCATAGCAGCTCTGTTCATATAATAAGCCAAACTGGAAAAAATGCAAATTTCCATCCACAGCAGACTGGATAAATAAATTGCAAAATAAACACAGAATGCAGCACCATTCAGCAATGAATGGATTAATATTAATTACTCTCACAAATGCAATTTTAAATGCAATAATAAACCAGGGAAAAAAGAATCCATGCTGGTCAATTACATTTTATTGAGTTCGGAAAGAGTGAAATCTAATCTAAGGTAACAGAAGTCACCTTAGTGGTTACCTTTGAGGGAGCTTCTGGAGTGTTGATGGTTTCTATTTCTGGAGGTGGGTGGTAGTTACATTTCATTTTGTCAAAACTCCCTGAGCATGTGCATCTTTATCATTTTATCACTTTTCTGTAGATATGTCATATTTCAATTTAAAAAGTTAATTTTAAAAAGAGGATATGAAAGGCAACAAAAAATGAAAAATTCCCATATAAAACTAGGTCCTTATTTTTTCTTTTCTTTGTTCTTCATGGTCCTTTGTATATATTTTTATTTCAGTACATAAAACACTTTCATTATATTTTATTTTTATTTAGCTATCTTGTTAATTAATTCTGAGACTATGCATTATTATTCTTGTATACCTAGGATCTACATCACAGTGTCCTTCACATGTTAGGTTTATTAACAATAATATTTTTTAAAAAACCTAACATTTGTTAAGTGTCAGTTTTGTCTTGTAATTTATGTGTGCTACTTAAGTTTTAAGACTTAAAACTTGTGTGATTTAGTTAACATTATCTCCATTTTCCAGATGAGGAACCTGATGGTGCAATAATTTGCAATAATTTGCAATAATTTGTTCAAGGATGTACAGCTTGCATGTGGTAAAAACAGGATTAAATCCAGATTCTAGAACTTAATTTCTAAACTCCTAGGATATAAAGGGCAGGAAATTAAGTATGTCATAACACAGCTTGCCACACAAGGCATACTCAATAAATGTGAGCCATGAAAACAATACACAACTTATAGATTCATGTAACACAATGATTATTCTTCCTGTGAAAGAATAAAGGCTGGGTATAGGCAGATATATTTATTTATTTATATATTATTATATATATTTAATATATATATATTTATTTACATACCACACATCGTGGTAAGCACTGAAGATCCAATGGATTAAAACATCACTTGGAAGATGTAAATCCAAACTTTCAAGGACTGAAGTTTAGTGGGAGAGACAGAAATTAACATCATCACATTTGTTATAAATGTTGTTAAGGACATCTATTGGATACATAAACACAACCAACAGGGTGCCAAATGCACCAAAGACACAAGCATAGAAAGACTGGGATGGTTGCTTTGAGAGGAAGGCAGGGCAGTACAGGGCAGTGATTATAAAGATTTAGGGGATGGGGATGCTATGTATAAAGGTCAACCAAGTGAGATCATCTTGAACAGATGAAGTTCTTAAACAAAAAATTATTTATTTATTTTACAGAGAGAGAGAGAGAGAGAGAGAGAGAGAGAGCATATGTATGAGCAGGAAGGGCAGAGGAGAGGGAAAGAGAATCTCAAGCAGACTGCATGCTGAGTATAGAGCCTGATGTGGGGATCAATCCCAGCACCCTGAGATCATGATCTGAGCTGAAACCTAGAGTTGGATGCTTAACGAACTGGGCCATCCAGGTGCCCCATTGAACAAACGAAGTTCTGTGTTTTTAAGAAAATGTTACCAAAGTTATTTTAATAAAAAAAAATTATCTGTTGATTATCAAGGTCACAAGAGATGGGATGAAGTGAAAAATAGAGGCAAAGTCACCAAAGTTAAACCTCCCATTCTGTTTGAGTTTCTTCACTATTTGAAGCCTGTCAAGTATGTTCGCTTTAGCAACTGCAAGTATAGTGAAGTAAACAATATTGCAGTTTTTTTCTAAACACAAAGCGCATGATGATTCTGTCTGAGTAAGAGCTTATTCTCTTGCTATCTTTCAGAAAATCCTAGAAGCACAAGTTTTAGATGATTCTGTTATTCCCACTGTCCAAGTCAAACGTTGGTAGGTGGTGGCTGGATAGGAACAGAACTGGGGCTGCTGGGATTCTGAAAGCATCTCTCCTGAGCCAGATGGAACAATGACATTGCCTTTGTAACATTTTGACATTCATCACTTTCTGTCATTTCTCTAAAATAAAATCCCTGCAGCTTGGGGATCTGATACATCAACATCCAATCATCACTGCAGGACTTGCCAACCACCTTAGTGAATCTAGGGTGACATTCTGTGGCTAAACATCACTATGCTGAATATTAAGGTGACAAGCAAAGTTTCAATATGAAGTTTGGTTTTTAAAAATTTTTGTTATCTTACATAGTGATTCAAAGCTGAGTTTATGTTTATAAACATGAATTTGTCAAATAATGCAAATATATTTCAAATTAACCTACTCTGTATCTGCTTTTTATAGAGCCAGAGCAAGAAATGAAGCTTGTAACTATGACAGGCAGGCAGATTTTAAGAAACAATTTTTGGAAACTAGAGTTAGAATGGAATGCACAGTCTTGTGAAATAGTGGACATCATTGTCCTGGAGGTGTTCTAGCAGAGACTGGGAGTATATGGGAGGAGGAGGATGGCAGCAAGGGAAGTTGTAAAAAAGATATCCACTTTGGCTAAGAGTCTATGATTACTCTATGATTATTAACTAAAAGCCACACTCATAAGGTTTTCAAATAATAATTGTTAACAATACTTAATATATGCTCACATAATTCTAAACAATGGAAAATATGACCTTGTTCAATCATCAAGACAAACATGATATAATTATTATTATTCCCATGTTACAAAGAACCTAAGGTCTAATGTGGTCTAATCACTCAATGTTAGCTTATAAGCAGAAATACTGGGACTGAAAACAAATGTCTTTGCTCTTTAATCTGGTGACTCAAATTAGAAGTTTATGGCAATTATTGTGAAGTAATTAATTGAATAATTTGGATTGAGGAGAGACCATTGTTGAAATTTCTACTCAGTCACTCTGGAGTTAATCATTCCTGAAGTATAGCTCTTTGTGTTGTATATGACTATATTGCCTCCCCTCATCTGGTTCGTTTTGGCTCTTTAGATTTTAAGGTTCTTGTGTTTAAATTCCAAAAAACTCAAGTCAGTAAAAACAGTACTCCCTAAAGTATCCAAAACTACTATTTAAAACATTCGATTGATAATGATAAGAATGAAACTCAGTGAATATGAGATTTCCTTTCTGTACTCTTACCATGGAATAAATATAAAAATATCCCATGTCTTATTTTTAAATATTGAGCAAACAAAACAAAAACAACAACAAAAGGAAAAAGAAAAGAATTAAAGCACACTATCTAGAAAAAAAAACTTGTTATAAGGACAAAGTTTTTGTTTTTTGTCTTACTATAATTCTTATAAAGAAAGCATTTGCAGAAAAATTGACTGGTTCCAAATTAGAAGGTTTTAAAAATTATTATTAACATGACATTCTACTATTTTGTCTATTATTAAAATTTGCATTGCCTGTCTGATTTGGTCCATGCAAAACTGCATCTATCTATCTATCTATCTATCTATCATCTATAATTTATCATCTATGTATAAATAGTCTTTGAGAAACCAAGTATTTTGAAAAGGCAGAGTGAGTCAAACATGATAGCAGTGATCAAGATGGTCTTAATGTTCATCACAGCTTGACCAAATTGCAGACAGTCTTCCTACTGACTCAAGTTGCCTCACCTCTTGTTACTTAGAACATTTAATTTCAAAAACTTGAAAATGCTTTTTCTGCCCTTTTGATATATAAGTATTTTTGAGAGCCTCTTGCCAATTTTACAATCTAGCAATACCTTTCTCAAGGACCTGAGAGGGATCCCTTGGTAATGTACTCATCAAGGAAGATAGTGTCTCTGTCTCTCAGTCTCTGTGGGAGGATAGAAATACAACTTCTGAGGGTGGCTTGGTCCAAATTGTAAAACTATTTCCTATCATAAAGCTATGAAAAGTTTATATTTTCTTTGAATAAAGGCAATAAGGCAAATACAAATGGCCTACAATTCCCACAGCCCATCTTTTCAAACTCTAGCCCTTTGGTTTAGTGGAGTTGAGTTCTATCTCCTTTTAAATTTCATTTGTCTTAAATGAAGTGTTCATTTGCTGTTTAACTTTGGTACAGTTTTTGTTTCGACCATAATCAATAACATCTCTAAGAAGAGGGATAGGGTGTTCCTAATCAATCACAATGCTTCATTAACAAAGTGCAAAGATAATCAAGTAGACATCACTCCTGCTCTGTAATATAGAATGTGGACCAAAAGAGGTTCTGCCATATAGTGGACTGCAGTATAATACATGGGACTTTGGAGTTAAGAGATCTAGAATTCTAATTACATGATTAAATGACCAGTCATTATGTGGTATAGGTCAGGGCTTAAGTTTATAGCTGTGACCTTTCACCCCACATGTATGCTGTGGACATCCAGCAGAGATTGAGCAAGAATATGATTGATGAGAATATACAATTAACTCACTTGGCAAATTGTATATGAATAATAGAAAGAGTATCTATAAATATCTACAGAATATAATTATTTCACTTATTAATGATATTTGACAGCCATATATTGCAGACTCCTCTTAGTAACTCTTTAGCAGCTTATGGTTATAGGTCCCACAGATGGAAATCATAAAGCCAAGGCAAGTTATTTATTCTTTGTGGTTACATTTTCATCATCCTAGACTCTATGTTTCTTAAAGTCTCTTTGCACTCTATAATCTAGTATTATTAAACTTAGATGAATGTTATTCACATCCAATTAGTAAACAAAATATTTATATTGAATCTATTGAATCTTTAGGGGGTTTTTTGGTGTCAAAAAAGTTGTATGTTAATACAATAAACATAGCATGATGTGTTTGATTTCAGTTGCTGTGTAACATATTGCCACAAACTGAACGATTTAAGATGACACATTTATTTTCTCAGTTTCTTTGGGCTGGAAGTCTGGGTGGGCTCAACTGGGTAATCTGTTCCAGGTATTATAAGATGGAAATCAGTATGATTGAATGAGGTTGCTATCTGAAGGCCTTAGAAAGGCCATTTCTAAGTTTATTCAGGTCGTTGGTCGAATTTAGTTTCCTTGCAGTTGTAGGACTGAGGTCCCTGTTTGTTTGCTGGTAGTCAGGTAGCATCTGCTTTCTGCCCCTAGACTATGCTCACCTTTCTTCGTACACGGCTTTTTCATCTTCAAAGTGCAAAGGCACACTGAATTCTATTCACACTTCAAATTTTTCTCACTTCTTCTGATATTAGCCAGAGGAAGCTCTCTGCTTTTGAGCATTCCTGTGATTACATTTGGCCTGCCCAGATAATCCAAAATAACTGCCTTATCTTGAAGTCAGCTAAGCCACATAACATAACATGATCACAGGAGTGATAACTCCTGTATTTACAAATTTTGAAGATAATGTTTGTCCAACTTTGAGGGACTATTTTGGAAATTCTGCCTACCACATATGATTATAAAGAATTTTATTTGTACTGAAAAACTAGTTTTAATTAAAAATGTATTACAATAAATTATATTTAAAAAATAGACACAAAGTAATGATTAAAATAATGCCTTATAATTGCTAAAAGATTGCTATGGATTTGCTACTCTACATAGTGCTTGAAGTGAATGATTTCATCTATTTCTCACAAAGAAAAAGCACTGTAGTGAACAGCCATCATTCTCAATTTTATAAATAAGAAAAACAAGGAAAAGAGATGTTAAGAATGTAAACCTAGAGTCAAGGAGGAATAATTCAAGCTTTCCACAAAAAAAGATAAAGTTCATCTAGTATCAATAGATCTACTAAAAGTCCCTGGAGCTCAGTAATCACTTAGCATCTCTCTAGTTTCTACACCATATTATCTAGGTGTAATCCCAATTGGAGTCTATACTTGGTCAAAAATCTGTTTGGAAGGCTAGGAAACTGAACTCTAAAGTTAATTTAAATTTTCCAGAAAGATTGTGACAGCCCAGATAATTGTATGTACAATGGTGTGTCCAACATTCCTATGTTCTCCAGGAATTATGCATGAATGATTATATCCTATCTTCTGTGGAGTCACTCTTAGTTGAAATAAGTTTCCTCATGTTACATAATAATTATCCTTTCTATCAGTTATACCCAGTGGGTCTAGCCAACCAAAATAAGATGAGGTTTTAAAAAGCAGAGGAAATAAAATCAGTGCCTAGATCTGTGGCTCATTTGCTTAGGACATAATAACTTATTGACTCTTCTTCTGTGATGGTTTCCTCATTGGTGAAATAATGATTATGACCCATTTAGAATGAAGTCATGAGTGAAAAAAAAACTAATAAAGCATTGAAAACTACTTCAAAGACATCAAGTGTTCTAACAATTAATAATGACAGCAATCATAATCTCCTTCTGCCAACTCGGGAATTGTATTTCTCATTGCTCTACCTACTCGTTTTTTAGGTCATACTCTTTTAGACATTGAATTTGTGCAGTCTTTCGGCATCCCAGGCTATATTTAATAACTCGATTCAAGTGATTCTTACATTGTTAATCCTATTGCTTCCTTAAAAATTACTAAATTCCCTTGGAATTATAAAAGCGTCTCATGAAATAGAAAAACAAGAGTTCTTATTCCAGGAACATTCTTTAAAACATACATTAATTTAAAACATTAAAAAAAATAGAAGCAGTAACCTAGAGCAAATGCTATGGATAATTACTTCATTACTTTGCTCTTACTGTGATTCAGACTGCAACTTTGTCTTCTCTGTGTAAAATATTTAGAAGAATTATATCATGAATCAGCAGAGCAGAAAAATAAGATATCAGATTCAGATGCTATTTGTTGAAAAAAAAACAAATGAATAAATGTATGTATTCATGCAATATATTCCAACTTTCATCCTAACATAAGAATCTTATTCACTCTGCATCTGGTTGAACCCTTTGTTGGCAGAGAGCTCAATACTTTGTTTTACCCACATTTATTAGTAGTCCTTGCATCAAACTAAAACTTGTTCCTCTCTGTTTTTCACCCATTTGGTAAGATCTCCTCTCATTTATTTAAATCTACTTTCTTTTCTTGAGATGTAAACTTTTTGATAGATTTATTAAGACTACATTCAGATGTCCCCCTCTAAAACATTTCTAAAGCTTTTCTTTTGTTCCGTTTTTCCTCATATTGCAAAATGTTACCTCCTAGGTCACCCTCTTCTGGACACAGATTATTTCTTTAAAAATATAGCACCAATATAGAAAAAAAAAATTCAGTTAGGATGCTCCATTTTTCCTAGAACCTAGAGAAATGTCCTCAGGGCATACATCACATATCTGGGTGAATTTTTTAGTCTCAGAGATCCACATTATGCCAGAATTTGGTCCTAAAAGCAATAAAGCATTGAAATAATTATAATCATATGGTTGGGAGTGATAGTTTTCTCAACTACATCATTTTTGTCATGGAATTTAAATGGATGTGAATACAAATCATTTAAGCTGATATTTTTGGAAGCTAGAATTGTTTTTGTGAATTTCTCAGTACTTGTTTCCAAGTTGACCTTAAAAAACATACAAACGATGTTTCCTTGTTTTTGTTTTTGTTTTGTTTTTTGTTTCAATCATTATGGCTCAAGTTATACAAAATAGTGGAAGGTTATTCACTTAATCCTGTTTTTAAAGTCTAATTTTCCTGACAGTGTGTGCAATTTAGCTCAATATAACTTCTTTTTCATTACTATGTCATTTTCCTTCCATTCTCTTTCTAGTCTTTATTTACTTTTATTACATACTCCGTATTTTCACCTAAATGTCTATATCTGCCTTATGAATATGTGGTAGTTTCAAAAAATAGGCTTTAGACTCTAAAAGAGCAATTTCAAAATACACAACCAATTCATTATAAAAGGACTTCCCAGTTTTATTAACATCATGCTTACAATATTTAGATATTGATTTTTATGCCCAAATTATTTCCTAAAACATAAATATATCTGGGCAATTTCAAAATTGAAACATTCTTTCATTATCCTTTGGTAAATTTTATTGCTCTTTAATGCATTTCTGAGTTAGGCAGTCCAAAACAGAATTAAACATCCTGTCATGCATCAGGGTTATGTGTCCTTCCTCTGAATTTCTTACCTCCCAAATATTTTTGGTTATTTTTCTTCACCAAGTTTTCTTCTGAACTTTTGTAGCTATGTGCCTTTGCCATATTTTTTAAGACTATTCAGTACTTCATAGAACCAATCCCTAGGGAGCCATCTGTAAACAGGAGACTTGCTGAAGGTCTGAAGAAATATTTGATATGTTGCCATATATCTGAGTAACATAGCTGATCTGACATTAAGTTTTAGACCTATGAAACAATCTCCTAAGGCAAATAGTTCTTTTGAAACAAAGCAGCTTACATTTGGGAAAAATGTTAATTTTATAACACTAGATTTCATGCACCATGACAGTTTTGGCAGAAGGAGATTAAAACAACTAAGTTACTTATATCTTAAAAACATCAATTTCAGAAGAAGAAAGTGTGACTTGTATTTCTTTACACTACTGTTTTGTAAGAATAAAAATATAAGATTGAAAACGTCTTTAAAATTTTAAATGTGAAATTCAAATGCTCAGATGACTAAAGAAGTTTTGAAAATGTGAAATCTCAGTTAAAAAAAAAAGATCATAGTAAAAATTAACTCAAGCAGTTTGATCTTTTTAATAATTGAGATGCCCAAAAGCATAGGAAATAAACACTAGCCAAAATATTTTACTAACGGTTTTATTTATTTATTTATTTAGCACAAGGGGGCGGGGGCAGAGGGAGAGGGAGGGAGAAAATCCCAAGCAGACTCCACACTGAGCATGGAGCCTGACATGGTCTCTCAACCCTGGGATCATGACCTGAGCCAAAATCAAGAGTCAGACACTTAACCAACTGAGCCATCCAGGCCCCCCCAAAAAAACAGTTTAATTAATATACAGACAATACGATAATGATGCTGTTGATGATGATGATAGCAGCAACCATAATTGGGGCCATTTATCTAGTGATTGATAAGTGCCAGATATTTTCGGAAGATATCTAATAGAAAGATACACAAATGAATGGGTAGATAGAGAATACATACACATAAATGTGTATGTGTTTGTGTTTCTTCTCATTTAACCTATATGATAGTTACTAGTAATATTTCCAGTTAGCAGATGAGGAAATTGAGATGCAGAGAGATCACTAACTTGTCAAGGCTATATGACAAGGTGATGTTAGAAATATATTTTGCTTAAAATTGTAGCCCAAATAAGATATAGAAACTCCATACAAAACAAAATCTTTTGTGAGAAAAAATTGAAGTAAAAATTCAGATGTTTTCCAAGAGATGTTTCTACCAAAAAGCTTTAGATAAATAATGAAGCAAAAACTAAAACCTTCCAATATTCTTGACACGCAAATGTATGACTAAATACAAGTATCATTAAAACAAATATTTTGCAATATTTCTATCAATTATAATGATAAAATTGAACATTTATAGATCTATGGAATCAATATTCTGAGCTAAAAGGGTACACAGAAGAAAATTTGTAAACTTAAAAAATGAAATGAAATAAGAAAACTTTCCTCAAATATTTTTTAAAAATGAAATGAAATATGGCAAATATCAAACTCTAAAAGATAGAAAAAGAATCGTAATTTGTACCAGAAGAGAACAAGAGAAAGAACTCTACAAAGATAAAAGTAGAATTTAGTTAGTTGATTAAAAAAATCACTAGAACAAAATAACACAAAATAACAAAAAGCTTGGCTCTTTAAAAATAATTAAAAATATTTAACATGAATTAGCATAATCAAGAAAATTTAAATAAAATAAACGAAACATAAAGATACATAGGAAAAAGTGGTATATAATAATGTGTTCACATTATATACCTTTATATAAATAAAATGTTAAAACACAAGGAAATTTTAATTTCAAGAAAAATTTTATCAAAACTTTTCTAATTTCCATGAAAGATATAAAAAAAGTACAAGAACCTCCCCCCCAACCAATGCTACAGGCTCAGAAACTTTCATAAAAGAATTCAGCAAAACCATTAACACATAATTAATTTAATATTTACTGTCTCTAGAGCATATAAAAGAAAAAAATTCATAAATGACAAGTGAAACATTGGAAAGAAAGAATAATAAAGCATCTATAAAGAAAACCAAATAAACTGATATTACTTTGTAAATATCAATGTAATGATCTGAACTAAAACATTAGTAGACAATATAAAAGCATATTCAAGAATAATGCCAAAGGTCATTCTGAATATTTATGGTAAGATTTGTGTTGAAGGACAGTTAGCATGAAACACACAGGCACACAGGTACACACACTTATATATTTATTCAGGGCTCAAAGTTCCTTATCTCAATGAGGATACAATGGAGGCATTCCCACTCAACCTAGTTAAAATAGAAAGATGTCCACTACCTCTGGTATTTTAACAGTGTCCTGGCAATACCTGACATGTATTGGACAAGAGAATAAACATATCAGATTTAGGAAGGAAGAGTTAAAGCTAATACTGCTTGGCAATTGATATGATTATATACTGAAAATTTAGAATGATGAAAATGACAACGCAACTGAATAAGATTCAAGAAAGCAACAACTTTCATGAAAACAAACAGCAACTGATTAGAAGACACAATGGCGAGAAGAACCAGTTTTTAAGAGTAACCAAAGAGTTAAAACATGTAGGGTAAAAAACATAATAAAACACATATAATTATATGATGAAAATTCTAAAACACTTTTGAGGGACAAAAAAGAAGACTTGAACAAATACATATGCATTTGATGTTCTAGGAATGGAAAATTCAACATCATAAATACACCATCTTTATAATTTATAACTTATATGTGATTTCAATAAAAATGTCAACAACCTTTTTCCATAGCTACACAAGGCAGTTGGAAATTCATACAGATAGCATAAACGGCCAAGAACATCTAGGAAAACTGAGGGGGAAAGGCCATGGACCTATTAAAACTAACTGCAAAGCCTTTTTAATTAAAGCAGTATAATCCTGGTGCATGTAAAAAAAAAAAATCAACAAATTTAACAGAACAGAAAAACCCAAAACAGATCCAAATATACATAAGACCTTAGTATGTTATAAAGTGACAACTCAGAGCTGTAGACTAATGTACTCTTTATTGTGGTGTTGGAAAACTGTGTAGTCTTAATGGAAAATTATAAAATGAGATTAATACTTCAGAAAGTATACAGGATAAATTCCAAATGTATCAAAGTTTCAAATATTAAACACACAGTTACTAGAATAAAATATTAGAGTGTTCTATTATAAACTAGGAAGCTTTTTAAATTCTGACTACAAATCTAGAATCCAATAAAAAATTGATAAAGTTGATTACATAAAAGTATTTTAGATGCAAATGCAAACTATACACTGGTGCAAATATCTACATCTCAAATCATAGACAAATGGATGATCTACTTGATATGAGAGCTTTTAAAAAATTAAAAGGAAGAAGCAAAAATTTAATAAAAAAACAAAGGACATGAATCAATAGAACACTGAAAAAGCAATACAAGTCATTTCCAAGACATATGAGAAGATACTGGTCCACAGTTAAAATAAGGGAAATGCAAATTAAAGCTTTGTTGATAAAGCATTTCTTACCCCTCAGATTGCAGCATCCAAAAGTCTGTCACTCCCCTGGCTGGAGATAGAAACATTCTCACATATTGTTAATGAGAGTATAAAGTGATATACAGGGAGAGCAATTTGGCAGTATCTATCAAAATAAGAAACCATCAGTTCTTGACCCAGCAACTTTACTTCAGAAAAAAATATTCTAGAGGAATACCTACATATGCATACAAAATGGGGTATGGTTTTATTTATTTCAGCATGATTAGTAATACTAGATATTGAAAAAAACATATAGATCTATAACGGACTGGTTAAATAACCCACACAATGACATACAGTGTTATTATTTATCTAATAAAAATAAGATTAAAATTAAAAATGCACTTACCATTCAATCCAATAATTCTGCTACTAGGTATTTACTCAAAGTAAACAAAAACACTACTTCAAAAAGATTTATACAGATCTAACAATTGTAAATATTTATGCCCCTAACATGGGAGCAGTGAATTATATAAGCCAATTAGTTAAACAAAATCAAAGAAACACATCAACAATAATACAATAATAGTAGGGGGCTTTAACACCCTCCCCCCTCACTAAAATGGACAGATCATCTAACCAAAAGATCAATAAGGAAATAAAGGCTTTAAATGACACACTGGACCAGATGGACTTCACAGATATATTCAGGACATTCTATCCCAAAGAAACAGAATACACATTCTTCTTTAGTGCACATGGAACATTCTCCAGAATAGATCACATCCTGGGTCACAAATCAGGTCTCAACAGGTACCAAAAGATTGGGATCATTCCCTGCATATTTTTGGACCACAATGCTTTGAAACTAGAACTCAATCACAAGAGGAAAGTTGGAAAGAACTCAAATACATAGAAGCTAAGGAGCATCCTACTAAAGAATGAATGAGTCAACCAGGAAATTAAAGAAGAATTAAAAAATTCATATAAACAAATGAAAATGAAAACATAAGTGTTCAAAATCTTTGGGATGCAGCAAAGGTGGTCCTAAGAGGAAAGTATATAGCAATACAAGCCTTTCTCAAGAAAAAGAAAGGTCTCAAAAAAAAAAAAAGAAAAAGAAAAAGAAAGGTCTCAAGTACACAACCTAACCCTACACCTAAAAGAGCTGGAGAAAGAATGGCAAAGAAAGCCTAAACCCAGCAGGAGAAGAGAAATAATAAAGATCAGAGCAGAAATCAATGAAATAGAAACCAAAAGAACAGTAGAACAGATCAACAAAACTAGGAGGTGGTTCTTTGAAAGAATTAATATGTTTGATAAACCCCTGGCCAGACTTATCAAAAAGAAAAGAGAAAGGACCCAAATTAATAAAACTTTGAATGAAAGAGTAGAGATCACAACCAACACCAAAGAAATAGAAACAATTATAAGAACATATTATAAGCAACTATATGCCAGCAAATTAGACAATCTGGAAGAAATGGATGCATTCCTAGGGACATATAAACTGCCAAAACTGAACCAGGAAGAGATAGAAAACCTGAACAGACCCATAACCAGTGAGGAAATTGAAGCAGTAATCAAAAATCTCCCAATAAACAAGAGCCTAGGGCCAGATGGCTTCCCAGGGAAGTTCTACCAAACCTTTAAATACCTATGCTTTTGAAACTATTCCAAAAAATAGAAATGGAAGGAAAACTTCCAAACTTGTTTTATGAGGTCAGCATTACCTTGATCCCAAAACCAAAGACCCCATCAAAAAGGAGAATTACCGATCAATATCCCTGATGAACATGGATACAAAAATTCTCACCAAAATACTAGCCAATAGGATCCAACAGTACATTAAAAGGATTATTCACCACGACCAGTTGGGATTTATTCCTGGGCTGCAAGGTTGGTTCAACATCTGCACATCAATCAATGTGATACAATACATTAATAAAAGAAATAACAAGAACCATATGATACTCTCAATTGATGCTAAAAAAGCATTTGACAAAGTACAGCATCCTTTCTTGGTTAAAATTCTCCACAATGTAGGGATAGAGGGTACATACCTCAATATCATAAAAGCCATCTATGAAAAACCTACAGTGAATATCATTCTCAATGGGGAAAAACTGAGAGCTTTTCCCCTAAGGTCAGGAATACGGCAGGGATGCCCACCATCACCATTGCTATTCAACATAGTACTAGAAGTCCTAGCCTCAGCCATCAGACAACAAAAAGAAATAAAGGCATCCAAATTGGCAAAAAAGAAGTCAAACTCTCACTCTTTGTAGACTATATGATACTTTATGTGGAAAACCCAAAAGACTCCACCCCAAAACTGCTAGAACTCATCCAGGAATTCAGTAAAGTGCCAGGATATAAACTTAATGCATAGAAACCAGTTGCATTTCTATACACCAACAAGACAGAAGAAATTGAAATTAAGTAGTTGCTCTCATTTACAATTGCACCCAAAACCATAAGATACCTAGGAATAAACCTAACCAAAGAGGCAAAGAATCTCTACTCAGAAAACTGTAGAATACTACTGAAAGAAATTGAAGAAGACATAAAGAAATGGAAAAACGTTCCATGCTCATGGATTGTAAGAACAAATGTTGTGAAAATGTCTATGCTATCTAGAGCAATATACATATTTAATTCAATTCCTATCAAAATACCATCAACTTTTTTCAAATAAATAGGACAAATAATCCTAAAATTTGTATGGAACCAGAAAAGACCCCAAATAGCCAGAGGAATGTTGAAAAAGAAAAGTAAACCTGGTGGCATTACAATTCCGACTTCAAGCTCTATTACAAAGCTGTAATCATTAAGACAGTATGGTACTGGCATAAAAACAGACACATAGATCAATGGAACAGAATAGAGAGCCCAGAGATGGACCCTCAAATCTGTGGTCAACTAATCTTCAACCAAGCAGGAAAGAATGCCCAAAGGCAAAAAGACAGTCTCTTCAACAAATGGTGTTGGGAAAATTGGACAGCCACATGCACAAGAATGAAACTGGACCATTTCCTTATGCCACACACAAAAATTGACTCAAAATAGATGAAAGACCTCAATGTGAGACAGGAATCCATCAAAATCCTTGGGGAGAACACAGGAAGCAATTTCTTCGACCTCAGCCGCAGCAACTTCTTCCTAGACATATTGCCGGAGGCAACGGAAGCAAGGGCAAAAATGAACTATAGGGACTTCATCAAGATAAAAAGCTTTTGCACAGCAAAGGAACCAGTCAGCAAAACTAAAAGACAACTGACAGAACGAGAGAAGATATTTACAAATGGCATATCAGATAAAGGGCTAGTATCCAAAATCTATAAAGAACTTATCAAACTCAACACCCAAAGAACAAATAATCCAATCAAGAAATGGGCAGAAGACATTAACAAACATTTCTGCAAAGAAGACATCCAAATGGCCAACAGACACATGAAAAAGTGCTCAACATCACTCAGCATCAGGGAAATAAAAATCAAAACCTTAATGAGATAGCATCTCACACCAGTCAGAATGGCTAAAATTAACAAGTCAGGAAACAACAGATTCGGCGAGGATGCAGAGAAAGAGGAGCCCTCCTACACTGTTGGTGGGAATGCAAACTGGTGCAGCCACTCTGGAAAACAGTATGGACATTCCTCAAAAAGTTAAAAATACAGCTACCCTACAACCCAGCAGTTGCACTACTGGATATTTACCCCAAAAATGCAAATGTAGTGATCCAAAGGGGCATGTGCACCCCAATGTTTATAGCAGCAATGTCCACAATAGCCAAACTATGGAAAGAGCCTAGATTTCTATCAACAGATGAATGGATAAAGAAGATGTGATAGATATATGCAATGGAATATTATGCAGCCATCAAAAAATGAAATCTTGCCATTTGCAATGACATGGCTGGAACTAGAGGCTATTATGCCAAGCAAAATAAGTCAATCAGAGAAAGGCAATTATCACATGATCTCACTGAAATGTGGAATTTGAAAAAATAAGGCAAAGGATCATAGAGGAAGGGAGGAAAAAATGAAACAAGATGAAACCAAAGAGGGAGACAAACCATAAGAGACTTTTAATCTCAGGAAACAAACTGAGGATTGCTGAAGGGGAGGGGGGTGGGAGGGATGGGGTGGCTGGGTGACAGACATTGGCAAGGGTATATGCTATGATGAGCACTGTGAATTGTGTAAGACTGATGAATCACAGACCTGTACCCTGAAACAAATAGTATATTATATGTTAATTTAAAAAAAGATATATATGTTTATTGAAGCATATTTACAATAGCCAAATTATGGATACAATCCAAGTGTCCATCCATAGATGAATGGATAAAGAACATGTGGTACACACACACACACACACACACACACACACACATACATACACACACACAGGAATATTACTCTGCCATAAAAAAACAAAGAGATCTTGCCATTTGCAGCAGCATGGATGGATCTAGAGGGCAGAATGCTAAATAAAATTAGTCAGTCAGAGAAGACAAATACCATATAACTTCACATGTGGAATTTAAGAAACAATTAACAAGCAAAGTATAAAAGAGATAAACAACAAAAAAATGGTCTCTCAAATACAGAGAACAGACTGGTAGTTGCTGGAGGGAAAAAAAAAATGGGTGAGGCGATGGGTGAAACAGATAAAAGGGATTAAGTGTATGTTTATGGTGATGAGCACTGAGTAATGTATAGAATTGCTGAATGGCTATATTGTTCGCCTGAAACTAATATAATATTGTATGTTAAATATACTTCAGTAAAAAGAATAAGAAAGTCTTCTGTATACCTACATGGAGAGATATTCAGAAATTATTGAGAAGTATATATAGTATCTCATTTGTGTAAGAAAATAAGGAAAACAAGAATATATAGTTATTTTTGCACCTATTGGTAGAAACACTAAATTATTCCCATGAGACTAGCAAAAATGATAATCTGTGCAAAGATAAGTGGATAGACAGGGCCACATAGGGAGGAAAATTCTTGACATATGTGTTCTATATCATTTTTATTTCTGAACCAATTATAAAAATAAATAAAATAATAACTGGATAGCCATATATAATATACATAAATATATACAAATAGCTATAATATTTACAATCTATTCAAGTTATTTTCATTTATGTATTTCAACTGAATCCTCTTCATTATTTTCCCTGCATTTACTCTAATTCAGGCTTCATTACATTTTTCATTTAACAGTTAAATAGATTCAATAACTTCATAAACCTTTATGTTTCAACTGGAAACCACCTTACATACTTGTCATATTTTAATTCCTAAACACATTCCAAATATTTTTAACCTCCAAATATTGCTCCAGTATATTTTTCCAACCTCATGTCAAGCTATTCCTCCAATCTTCAATATGATCTAGTTCTTACGTTCCCACAAAATACTCACTCTTTTTTTTTCCAAGATTTTATTTATTTATTTGACAGAGATAGAGAGATCACAAGTAGGCAGAGAGGCAGGCAGAGAGAGAGGGGGAAGTAGGCTCCCTGCTGAGCAGAGAGCCCCATGCGGGGCTTGATCCCAGGACCCTGAGATCATGACCTGAGCTGAAGGCAGAGGCTTTAACCCACTGAGCCACCCAGGTGCCCCCAAAATACTCACTCTTAACCTCCCCCTCCTTCCTGCTATTGGCCCTATTACTCCACTATCTGAAAACTGCACTCCTCATGGTTAAGTCCTGTACATCATTTAAGGCAGCTTTCAATCACAACCACTGGCCTCTTTCCTGATATTCTTAATTTAACATGATAGCATTATACTTTGAACTCTGGGTGTATTTGCTTTATTTTAAAAACAGCCATCATATTCCAAAAGTTAATAATACATGTATTGTCTCACTTCATCCCTCCTTACTTTTAAATACCTTCACAACAGATGCCTGCCTCTTTCATCTTTGTCACATGAAACAGCTTGCAAGTTCAACAATATACAACCAAATTGAAGTGACAGAGAACTATAAAAACACTGAACAGAGAATTAACTGGTAGGGACTCAAATCTTGTTATGTCTTGGCTCTGTGACCTTACTCTCTGTTTCTCAGTTTCCTCTTCTGTAAGTGAGGGGATTTAATAAAATTCATATGAAGTTACTGTTAATAATTAAATATGTTGACTATAAATTAGAAAATATAGATAAAATGAACACGGTGGCTGGCTACTGGAGAGCGAATTTCAAAATGATGCTGTCAACAAAGTTTAAGATAGAACAATAGATTTGACAGTACATTAAATATTTATTTTTCATGGCATCTATAGTCATTATTAATATTAAACAAGTCATCATTTGACTTATCCCTAATCTGGAATAATGACATAAAGATACTTTCTGTGTTTTTTACTGGCTTCTGTCTGCATATGTAGGAGTTTAAATATTTATTGTTTTGCTATACATAATGCTACCACAATTATAGTTAATGGTTGTCTATGCCTGTATGATGAGTGCACACAATCTGAAGGAATTCCAGTACTCCACAATGGTCATAACACGTTATAATTGATCAATTAAAGGTAAGATGAGACCACCTTCCTTTAATGATGGTTAAGATTTTATTAAATAGTGGAATTAGTTTTGTTTTGTTTTGTTTTTGGCCAGGGGTTATCTGTGTAACTAAATTGACCTCCTCAGTCTCAGATTCAGGTTTCTCACATCATTTATGTCAACACATTAGTATTGTATTCACAAACTAGGGCCAATTTCATATCAACTAGCTAGCATAAATTCTAAAAATGGAGACTCCCCTCCAAAATCTAAACACAATTTAAATGTTGCTCAAATTGGGGAAACCATTTAGTTTGCTATGAAGAATAAACTCCTTATAAATGACAGACAAGAACCATTACTTACTTAATTATTTCAAAGCATTTGTTACTGGATTTTTAATAGTTTGCAGTCATAACATTATAAAGGTAAATTTAATTATTTTTTATTTATTTGATTGTTATCAACAAATATTTATAAGCACCAATTTTATATGCTAGACACTGTACCAGGCACTGAGGATTCAACAGACATGTCTTCTAACCCATAAGTTCATTATCACAGTAGGCTCATTTCCTACATAACTCTGAACATGTCCCCTCATCTGGAAATTCTCCATCTTCTTCCTTCCATGCAAATTTCTTGAAATTCTTGCTCTGTACTTTGAAAATACAAATATTTGAAAATATTTAACTTCTTGTTGAAACAATTTTCTTACTTCCCTGAAATAAAACCTAACTGTAATGGGTGAAATTGCTGCCCCTGCAGCCCTTTCAGGAGAAGGGCTCATATTCTTCTCTTGCCTCACATGTGCCAGGAAAAAGAGATTGAGCATTTTCCTCCCAGCTCCCTTTTCAGACTTACAAAGCATTTGTTCTCATTTTAAAAAAGTTCCCATTAGCCCTGTGATAGCTGGTTTCTTCCTTACTTTATTGGCTGACCTCTATTTACTCTTCCATTTCTTAAATATTTTAACCCGTGATTTTCCTTCTTCATCCTTATTCCTTCCAACATTCTTAATGTTGCCCCACTAGCTGATTGCTGGCTAAGAGCATAGCCTCTTGGCTCATCCAACAAACTTGTCCTCCTTTTCAACCTCAGCTACCTAACCTCACAGTCAGATGCTAAATAACATACAAAATATGACTGAATATGGACAGATATTTTCCCAATCATATAAAAGGAAAAAATACCAACTGGTTGGTGTATTTTAGAAAATTGAGTGATAGAAGCTTGATATCAATTGTTTGCAAATTATTCTTATAACTTAGAAACACAAACACATAAACATAATATTATCTTACCCAAAGTCTCTCATTTGAAAGATTGAGAAATATGTTCCTGAATTACTACATACACACAATGCTATAACAATATCCTTACTTATAAATGTTTTAACCTTATAAAAAAATGAGGTCATGGCAAATAATTTGAATTAATGATTCACTATGCAATGTAGGTCCTAGGGATCTGAGATATTAAGTCAGCCATAGGAAAAGACACAGATTAGAATAAAGACCCTCTTACATTCCTTTTTCCCCCTAACATCAGGTTTTAGGATAAAGACATGAAAAGTTAAAAAAATAAAAAGATATGAAAAGCTGATATATATTTTTACCAAAATATTTTCCAATAAGATTAATCAGAATTTTTTTAATTAACATTTTTAAATAGCAGGCCATGTTTACATAATTTAGAACATAGAATACCAGCTCATAATAATTTCTTTTGCAGATGCAATCAACTTAAAAGCAAAGCAGATTCTTTCAGACTTAAGCCCAAGTTTTAACTCTGTTTTCTTTCTTACTATTCATACATATTTTTTTCTCAATGGTTTTTATTGAAATATAACAATGTGCAAGTATTTGGCAATTGCATATATTAGATAAAATGTATGCAAGACAGCAACATGGTCAAGAGAATTTCTGCTTTGAAATTACTCACTATTGTTAAAAATGTAATAGGAAAATAGTATTTATATACTATAAGTATAGTATATAAGTATATATAGCATAAATAGTATTTATATACTATTTGAAATAATCTTTCAAAATTCTAAAGCATTTGCAATATATTAATTATTCATTTAAAATACATACTTCATTAAGAAAAGAAATAGTATCTCAATGTTCACAACATGTTTCAGAGTACTAAATGTCATTTAAAAGACTAACTAAAAGACATATTTAACTAATTCTGTTCTGTGCTGTTTGTAGATAAGATGAATTATGTTAATAGATTTACTTTGAATACATGACATTATAACAAAACTAGAAGACATTTGTCATGGATAAATCAATCTCTCAATGTTATTTATACATATTTTAGATATTCTTTGCTTCCTTTGAAAGAATATGTTTTTGCAAGAAAGACATTTAGTTTCCAACCATATACATATCTCTTCTAATGGTTTTGCACTGTCTTGCTCTCCCTGGGTTCTGACTAGTTCTCATAAACGTCTTCATCCTTTCTCCTTCATCATCGAAATTCATCTGTACAATACCTAATTCCTTCCAAACCTCGCTGCCTCCTCTTAGAATGATGAAGAGTTAATGTATTGCCTAATTAAGTGAATAAGCCTCAGATCTGGCATTAACATGAATATCTTTCTGGTAACAGAGTCCCTACCATGGTAGACTAACTTCCACCTAGGAAGCTAATAGAATCAATATTAGGATACATTGTTGCATAAAGCTATACAAGAAAATGCTTATGATAATGTTACTTAGAGTCATCTAAGCCAGGTGGAGATTGTTAATATAGTCTTTCAATATTAATAAATATATAAAATATAAGCCAGAATGCTGAACTTCCTTGACTTTAATTTTCTTCCATAGTACCTGACAGGCAAAATACTAACCTTGGATTGCTTTTCTACAATGTATCACTTTTACACCTGTTCTCTAAACTGCTACATTCTAGGGCAACCCTGGATAGATGTGGAACACTATGAACTAATGATCAGCACCAGCGACTGATAATTCCAATACATTTCTTTTGCCATTCTTGCTACTTCCTGGAATCACTATTTCAAACCAACTCTGAATTCTGGACCCTTCTTCCCTTACTTATCTCACTCAGAAGTGGTGTCTATTTTACAGAGAAAATAAAAGCTATAAGATAGAACTTACATCAGCAGCTAAACACTGAATTGAGAAACTTATCTATCTTTGGACCTTTTTTTTTTATCTTCCTTCTTTCAATACCTACTCTTCCAAGACTTACCTTTTTACTTTCCCATACAGTCAATTGTTTTTGAGAGTTCTTCTATTCTGTGGTCTTTATATGCTCAACATCCATCCATTCAATACACAGAAATCAGAATTACCTCTTTGCCTGACTGCACTAAATTTTCTCTAGATGGAATACTGTGTCATGTCTACTAAACACAATGGACACTTCTCAGTCCTTTTTACCACAATAGCATTAAGCATATTTGTTAGAAGCCCACTTCATTTAACTTCTTCACCCACACACTCTATCATTCTTTTCCTCTTATCTCATGGGCATCCCTTGTGTTCCACAATTGTTACTTTTTGCTCTTCTCATTATCAACACACCCAAAAATGTGGAATATGGAAGGAAAGTACAGGTGACTGTGAAGTCTAGGATGGGCCAAAATGCCACATGCTTTCCATATTTTAGTAAAAGTATAGAAGGGATCAATGAATTTAATGACAAGAACGTCATTGTGAACTTGGGAGTTTCAGTGGAATATTAAGGTCAGAAGCAAGATATTTCTGCATTGAGAAAAGACATGTTGGTTATTAAACTCCACTAATTAGTTATTGGACATTCACCAGGATTTGGAAAACCTTAAGTTTTATTACCCTTTTGTGAAATAATGTTAAAATCATTCATCACTAAGGGTCCTCATACACTTAAATGTACCAGAATAAATCTGTGACCATCAGACAAAAAAAAAAAAAAAAAAAAAAAAAAAAGTTTTACAAACTGAGATGCTTTTTAGAGTGAAAAACAACACCTTTAAATAATTATTCTAAGACAACAGGTGTAAACCAGGATTGACATGGACAATTTAAGATGGAATTAATGGTCAACAAATTTGCTGGGCTTTGTATGATCTCCTTCTTTCCTGCCTTAATTTTATGTTACTCTCTCTCAAACTTTTTCTAAATTCCAATCTCACTAGCCCTCTAAACTTTCATAACCTTAATAAGGCCTTCAGACATGATCATCCTTCTGACTTAACTGCTTTTTCTCCTTTTCCTCTCTTTCATTTTGAAAATTTATTATTATTCATGAGAAGTCCATGTTCTAAAAGTTAGAATTTACAGAAAAAATGTTGAAAAGTTGCCTCCAGATTAGCATCTAGAGAGAGTTTGGGTTCTTAATCATGAGAATAGAGAAATACTTTCGTTTAATGAAAATAATTGGGGGAAAAAAAAGAAAAGAATTTGGCAAACGAGAACATATGATTCTCTGATCTCTTAGAGGCATTTAGAGATGATACTTCTCCAATTATTTATCTTATTCTGAGGTTCTCATAATTGCCAGGGAAATGAGAAGGGGATGAAATCTTATCACCACAAAATATCAACTAAACACAAAGGAAGACAGTAAGAGAGGAAAGGAAAAGAGCTATAAAACATACAGAAGATAACAAAATGACGTTAGTAACTTCTTCCCTATCAGTAGTTACCTTAAATATAAATGGGTTAAATTCTCCAATAAAGGCATAGAATGGCTAACTGAATAAAACAACAGGATTCCTTATAAGGAATTCCTTATAAGGAATTCTTATTCCTTATAAGGAATTCCTTATAAGGAATTCTTTATAAGGAATCTTGTCCACAAGAGATTCACTTGAGATTTTAGGACACACATAGGCTAAAAATGAAAGGATAAAAAAATCCATGAAAATGGGAACCAAAAGAGAGCAGAAGTAGCTATATTGACTAATATCATTCCAAAATAGACTTTAACTTAAAAACGTACAAGAGTCAAAGAGGGACATCATATAATGATAAAAGGGTCAATTCACCAAAAACTAGAACAATAACAAATATCTATATACCAAATCTCAGAGTTACTAAATATATGAAACAAACTTTAATAGAATTGAGGGGAGAAATAGACAGCAACAAGATAATATTAGGATATTTCAACACACTACTTTCAATAATAAATAGAATAACCAGAAAGAATATCAGTAAGGAAATAAGACTTGACCAAAACTATAGACCAGTGGAACTAATAGACTTATACAGAACTTTCCACAAAAAAACAGCAGAATATACATGCTTCTCAAGTGCACATGGAACATTCTCCAGGATAGATACAATGTTAGGTCACAAAGCAATTCTTGACAAATTCAAGAAGATTGAAATCACACTAAATATTTTACTGATTACAGTGGAATGAAACTAGAAATGAATAGCACAAGGAAAACTGAAAAATCCATAAATATGTGAAAATTAAACAACATGCTATTTAACAATCAATGAGTGAAAGAAGTCACAATAAGTCAAAGGCATAGAATTCAGAGAACAGAAATAAACCCACATATATATGGTCAAAGGATCTTTGACAATATACCAAGACCACAGAATGGGGAAAAGATAGTTTCTTCAACAAATTATGTTAGGAAAAGTGGATATCCAAATACAAAAGGACAAAGTTGGATTCTTATTTTGCATCATATATAAAAACTCAAAATAGACTGAAGATCTGAATGTAAGACCTAAAACTATAAAATTCCTAGAAGAAAACATGGGAGAAAAGCTTCATGACATTGGAGTTGGCAATTCATTTTTTTGAAAGAACAGGCACAAAACCAAAAATAGACAAATGGGACCACATCAAACTTAAAAATTTTGTGCAACAAAGCATGCAATCAACAGAGTGAAATGGCAACATATGGAATGGGATAAAATATTTGCAAATCACATATCTAATATGTTTGTTAATATCTGGAATATATAAAAAGACTTCTATAACAACATTAAAGTCAAGTGACCAAATTAGAAAATAGACAAAGACTTGAGTAGGCATTTCTCCAAAGACAATATACAAATGCCAACAAGGATATGAAAAGATGTTTCAACATCATTATTCATCAGACAAATGCAAATCAAAACTACAAAATATCACTGAATACCCATTAAGATGGCTATAATACAGAGAGAGAGAGAGAGAAAATATGAAGAAGTAAGGATACAGAAAAGTGAAATGTTTATACACAATTGGCACAATTATAATAATGGTGAGACTACTATGAAAAAAATATGGAAATTTCTCAAAATATTAAAAATAGAACTATCATATAGTCCAGCATATGCTGGTTCTGGGTGTATATCCAAAAGAATTGAAATTAGGATCTCAAAGACATGTTTTCACACTCATCTTCATAGCAACACTATTTAAAATAGCTTCAATCATAAACAACCCAAATGTCCACCAATGGACAAATATGTAAATAATATGTGGTATAGATATACAATGAACTATGACTCAGCCTTTAAAAGGAAGGAAACTGAGACATATGCTATATCATGGATAAACCCTGAGGACATTATGTAAGTGAAATAAGTCACAAAAAGACAAATACTGTATGATCCTACTTACACGAGGTACTGTAAGTAGTCACAATCATAGAGATGATAAACAGAATTATGAGAAAGGTGGAAAAAGGAAATTATTTAATGAGTATAGAATTTCAGGTTTTTAAGATGAAAAGTTATAGAGATTGTTTCATAACTATGAATATACTTAACACTACATTTAAAAATGGTTAAGATGGCAAATTCTGTCATTTTTTTTACAACGACAATAATAATCATAATACAACAGGAATGATATTGGGGAAGCAGCCATGGCATGACCTACTGTTTCTCATCAGAATGCTCAATCAATGCACTGGGCCTGGAACATTCCCCTGCATGGAAACCAGGCACTGAGCAGCTGGTTGACCCTGGATTCTTTCATATTAGGAGAAAACTTTCCCTTTTTCTGAGTACACAGTGAAATTCCTTGTATGTTTTTAAATGTGAGCATCATAATATGGCACTTGGCAGCTACACCAGCATATCTTCCTTCTTCCCACCACCACCCTCTGGGAAGGGAAAGGGGTTTTCATCTGAAGCATTAGAGGGGTGTATGTGGTCCATCACCTTATGCCCTATGTAGGTTTTTGGGAGAAGTACAGTCTGAAACAGTTTGTATAGCACAGAAAGCAGAAAAAATGAACATTAGTGGTGTTAATTTGGTAGATAGGATAGTAGTAGCTTATAGACTTCTCTTCTAATTATTTCTATTTTCTCATTCAGCAGAGAAAAAGGATACATATTAGTGTGTTGTAGTTTTGATAAAGGAGGAAAAAGTAAATAATGGATATCCTGAGTTTGGGGAGAACTATTGCCATAGAGAAATATAGTATGATTGTTTCTCAACACTAAAGACCTATTTATATATTAATGACCTTTAATTTGAAATGACATTCCAAACACTATGGTTTTGTGTCTCTCTTCCTCCAGACTTAGCTTCCTACTGGCAAAAACAGAATGTGCAATGAGTGAAATTAAGCCAGGTCTGGAATTTTACAAAGACAGCAGAATGATTGGGATGAAGGATATATGCAAGGATTTTGTCTAACAACAGAAAAACATGAAGGGGTTAACGATATAAGGGAAAACAAGTTCTAGGTATGACCACCAGAGAGCAACTGAAATGGAGTAAAGGATATGATCATTGGAGGAAAGAAGTCCCAGGAATTCAGAGGTTGTACCAGTCTGTAGATATTTGCAACAAAATAATTTTGAGTTGGTATAGTATCTTTGTATGAGTTTCAAATCAGATGGAAGTATTAATGGAGAAAAAAAGGCATTGTCTAAAAGATATAATGGAGAAAAGGGAGAACATTTACTTGGTCCAAGCGATGTAGAAAAGAAACCATCTAGCACTTGAGAGCCTGCTGGTGGTGAATCAGCATCCTCAATAAAATGCTACAATTTTATCAGAGCAAAAATGTGAAATGGGTGCCCAGAAAATAGTTTAAAGATATAATATATTTTAATAGGGACTGGCCAGGTATTCCAGAATATGCAGTGGTTTTAAGGAGTCAGAAAGGGGTGGGGCGCCTGGGTGGCTCAGTTGGTTAAACAGCTGCCTTCGGCTCAGGTCATGATTCCAGGGTCCTGGGATCAAGCTCCGCATCGGGCTCCCTGCTCAGCAGAGAGCCTACTTCTCTCTCTCTCTCTGCCTGCCACTCTGCTTACTTGCGCTCTCTCTCTCTATCTCTCTGTCAAATAAATAAATAAAATCTTTAAAAAAAAAAGGAGTCAGGAAGGAGTAAAATTTTTGAATCAAGAAGGGACAGATAAAAGTTGTTTAGGGGAGAGACTAAGTCAAAGCATGGGAAATAATATGAATTTCCCTTTGTGCTTTACAATAAACAGAATTATAAAGAACACACTTTACAAATACTGAATATGTCACTTAAAAAATAAACTCAGGAGTACAAGCGTTGATTCTATCAAATGCTACTGAGAATTTTGATAAGTATGGGATGCTAATAAAATGAACAATTAACTGTCATGTCAATGACTATAATTTGTATCTCTAGACCATGATTTAAAAAAAAAAATCAGGGGGCTCTTGAGTGGCTCAGTGGGTTAAAGCCTCTGCCTTCAGCTCAGGTCATGATCTCAGGGTCCTGGGATTGGGCCCCACATTGGGCTCTCTGCTCGGCAGGGAGACTGCTTCCCCCTCTCTCTCTGCTTGCCTCTCTGCCTACTTGTGATCTCTCTCTCTGTCAAATAAATAAATAAAATCTTTAAAAAAAAAATCAAAATGATGGAAGGATGAGATGATGTTCCCAAAGATGGAGAATAATTTTTCCTGGAACCATTGTTGTCTGAATAAGAAGTAGTGTTAGTTAGACCAAGTGTAGATGAAGGTACAGAAAATCTACATATGTTCCAATACCTGGCATTAAGGCAGACAGAAAATATCATCTGGGAAAATGGGAAATATTAATAACACAGACAGATAAATATGACCTTCTAAGTTATACAATGAACTCAGTTTTCAAATGTGGCAATGAAATGGTAATTTCCTATTTCAAAATATCAGCCCCGGGAGAGGGACTGTGTGTGTGTGTGTGTGTGTGTGTGTGTTATAAACTGAATAACAGTGTGGATCAAGAAAAAATATATATATGCATTTTAAAGAAATAGAAGTGGTCTCATGAGAGCATTTAGAAAAGAATAAGTGGGAGTGGAGAAGAGCATCATTGTGGAAGAATATAAAAACTTAACTAGCTTGCCTAGTTGGAGCAAATACATAAACTGATGCAATGTTACGGAGATAAATTCTGAAACAGAGCTGAATAAAGATATAATACCAAAGGGGAGATATCCAGCAAGAGTGTTACCTAATTCATGAGGCCCTCCAAATGCCAAGATTTTTCGCAATCCTTATTTATTCTTTGCCGTTCATTCTTTGTCATTTTTCCTGTATGGCAATCCCAAATGTTCTTAATCAGTTTTCCCCACTACCATATTCTTTGAATAAAATATATCTTGCTCGAGTAACTAAAAAGATAGTGATCATCAGATACCAATCTTGTTCAAATCTAAACTTACCTAGAGTGCAGCAATACTAGCTTTCATTCTGAAAAAAAAAAATAAAGATTATTTTATTAACTTCAAATGTAGACTTTCCAAATTTAACTTTACTTTGGGCTTTACTTGGACATTGTCCTGTTGGTTAACCCTCCTTGCATTATTTCCCCCTCCCCAGGCTCTATAAATAGCATGCATAGATAGAAGTTAAGAGTACTTTCTATCATTCCATGGTATTTCCTTATGCATTGTACCTTTTGTAAAGTAGTAAACTTGCTGTCTCCACTCCCACAATTCTTACTCACTTGTAAACTATGATTTGTTACCCTACCACATTACTGAAAATGTTCATGCTGAAATCACCAAGGTCCTCATGTTTAAATCCACAATGCAATTTCAGTCAACATTTTATATGACATTTGCACAAAATCTGAGACTGCAAATAATTCCTATAGCTTAAAATGGTCTCCTTTATTAATATGTCTTTCTATACTTCCTTCCATAATAATTCTTGCTTTTCTGGCTCTTCCTTTCTTTCTTTTTTTTTTCCATACCCCTTAAATGTCTGTTTCCTTAGGTTATATGATTTATTTTGTTTTCTCCTTGAGATACTCCCAGGTCTACATTTGGTTATTCATTTCCTTCTCTCTTTCTAGTTGAATATCTATTTTTCCAGGAACCAATGGACTCTATTAACCTAAATATATTGCATGTATATTAAACATATTATTCCAAACAAAATTTATTTTCTTCCCTTTTCCCTCTCTTTTCTCAATTTTGGTGCTTGTTGATATCAATTTCAATTAAGTTTAATTAGTCATCCACTTTTTTTTTTCTTTCTCCTCTTGACATCCAATTGACCACTAAATCATGTCAGTTGTATACCAGAAATGTCTCTAAAATCTACTCCCTTCTTTTTATATTTACTTACACTTTATTTTGGATCCAATAGTATTCCACCTAAATCACTTCAGAAACCACCTGTCTTGTCTGATTCTTAACAACTTTCCCACACTATAACCAAGGTACTTTTTCAAAGAACCAAAATCGATTGTGTCACTTTCCAGATTAAAAAAATACTTTTAATTTACATTTTCCTCAGGCCACAGTCTGAACTAGTTTTATGTAGTTTTATACTTCATAGTCTGCCCTCTCCCTTGTTTCACATCACTATCTTTCACTGATATACTTACATACATTTTTTTTTGTTTTATTTTATTTTTCCAGTGTTCTAAGATTCATTGTTCATGTACCACACCCAGTGCTCCATGCAATACGTGCCCTCCTCAATACCCACCACCAGGCTCACCCAACCCCCCACTCTCCTCCCCTCCAAAACCCTCAGTTTGTTTCTCAGAGTCCACAGTCTCTTATGGTTCATCTCCCCCTCCAATTACATACATTATTATCTCAAAGGACATGTCAGTACCTCTAATCATAGCTGGACTCTGAATACTCTCAACCCTTATACATGTGATTCTTCCTAGAATTTCCTACTTTTCCTTTCTTTTGAAAATTCCTACTCATTCTTCTTGAACTAGTTCCAATAAATAATAATAAAATACCTCTCCCAAATTCTCCAGATGTTGCTAAATTATCTGGACAGTTTTCTCGAATCAATTTAGCAAAATCCCTTCAGCAGAAAATATCATGCTAAATTTTAACTGTTTATACGATTAAAAGCTTATTTATGTTATATTTGTGTGTGTGTGTGTGTGTATATATATAAATATAAATATATATGCTGAGATATATATTTACTGCAGCATATATATTTACTGCAGTAGGCTTCAGGGTTGAAGTAAATCGGGAAAACCTATGCTAAAAAGTTTCCTCAATGTTCAACAAATAACACTCCTATTAAATCCCTATTTTATTCGGCCATAACTAATTTTCAGCTAAAGAGAATGTGACCTTGCTATTAGAGAAAAAGTAAGAGTAAGTAAATTTTTAAGAGAATGACTGTAAATTAATTCAACTTGTCTAGCCCATATATCTATCACAGTATAAAATGATACATTTTACAAAGGTTACTGAACCACTGGCATAGACCTTTGAGATATTGGGAGGAAAGTTAATCATGGTAGATTATTAGAAATGTATCAGTGTAGCAAATTTCAGGATTGAACCTAAATCATTACTCATTTATTGGGTACTTTCTTTTTTTCTTTTTTAAAAAGATTTTATTTATTTATTTGACAGAGAGAGAGAGAGATCATAAGTAAGCAGAGAGGCAGGCAGAGAGAGAGGGGGAAGCAGGCTCCCTGCTGAGCAGAGTGCCCAATGCTGGGCTCGATCCCAGGACCCTGAGATTATGACCTGAGCCGAAGGCAGAGGCTTTAACCCACTGAGCCACCCAGGCGCCCCACATACATATACATTCCTAAATGTAAATTCAATATTTAGAAATGTTTTAAGGGTTAATGTTTATGATGTTTGCTATTTTAGGACATTGCCAGTGACTTTGTATGACTACTTAATGAAGAGATTATAAATTTAAAATGACAAAAGATACATTTTGTTAATTTATTTGTTCATTTATCTTGAACAAGGAGTATTTGCTATGCTGAAAACTTTTGAGGAATATGAGATATATCCCTTGTAACAGTTCCCCTAAGTGCTCATCTACATTCCTGGCTACTAAGCATCCTGGAGTTAGAGAGTGGGCCTTGGAGATCATTTAGTGTAACTATTTTCCAAAGTCAGAACACTACTCATACCCATTCGTGTTCATCCATCCTGTTCTTGAATAGTGTCATTGACTCAGTTGAAATTAGTACCAACTGTCACATAATTATATTGATGCAAATGATTCCTTCATTTTATAACTAACTATCATTTAAAACCAACTCACGTATTTCTTTACTAAACCAATCTGCCAATTCTCTAAAATGTATCCCAAGAGGGGAAAAAAAATGAGTATATTCTACTAATAATTGAAACTTTCAATTTAGAATTTTCTTCCTTGCATTCTGAATGTATTTTGCTCCCAAAGAGAGTTTCTCCATTCTATTCCCTGGTAGCAAGACTCACTTTCTCAGACCAGTGGTCCTTAATCTTTTTAATGCTTTTGAACCATTATAAAATTAATTACATAATTTGAAAAATGTTGGAGGCTATGTGACTTTATCTCAGAAAAAATGGTCATAAGATTAAAATTTGCATGTACTAGCAGTAGGATGGTAAGATAACTGAATCCATTTGAGAATGTGGAGTTAAGAATCCCTTCTTTGGAGTTGAAATCATCCCACTGGATCCACTGATCCAGTGATCCAGAGAAAAATTGATCTCCCTATTTAATAGACCATTTCCAATTTCTCACTTTAGGTCATCTCTTGGTTCCTATGAATTTACATTTTCAAGATAGTCATGGTCTTTATCAGTATGAACATCTGAGAGAGTACAATATTTTTATGTATTCCTGGTAACTTTGTCATAAATTTATTCATGCAAGAAAGTTTTTCTCTTGTTCCTAATGTGGAAATTTGAAAATTCAAGGTGGGACAGACATGAGGCAGAAGTGAAAAAATTACCAGAAACCAAAAATTACAAAACTGATCATAAAGTTAAGTAAAAGTTTTTTGCTGTTTAAGGAAAAATGTAAAAACAAAGAGTGAAATTTTGATAATGGAAAAATACACTTTTATTTTTAAAAACAACTAACTATTGGGGCACCTGGGTGGCTCAGTCAGTTAAGCGTCTGCCTTCAGCTCAGGTCATTATCCCAGGGTCCTGGGATTGAGCCCCAAGTTGGGCTCCCTGCTCAGTGGGGAGTCTGCTTTTCCCTTTCCCTCTGCCCCTTTCCCAACCCTGTTTGTGTTCACTCATTCTCGCTCACTCTCTTTCACTTTATCTCAAATAAATAAATTAATTCTTTGAAAAAATAAAATAAAAAAACAACTAACTATAATCATGTGCCTTTTATTTTTTATATGTTAATTGATAGTGCTGTGTGTTTATTTATTCTTATTATGATCAATTATATGTGTCTTTTACAGGGATATTCATCAATCAGCTCTATTGTCTTCTTTCCTTGGCACAAATTGTGGGGAAAGAGTCAGAACTGGAGCATATCTCCCATTGCTTAGGGAACACATAATAAGCTGTTATTTTATTTTGATTTGTTTTGTCTTTAATATGCAAATAGAATCCCAAATATGGAAAATTGGTGGTGAAAGAGTTGGTGGGTTTTTTTTTCTGCTCAAGATGAGAATGTTTCATTTTGATTTTCATTATCTTGTTTTGTTTTTGGAGTTCTGGCAGGTAGAGACAAAAAAAAAGAGAAAGAGAGACAAAAAGGGAAGAGAAAATTGAGTAACAAAGAGCATAAGTAAAACTAAATGGTTTATTGGCTGCTAATTTATGATATAAATAGCACTTTATAAGACCAAGGGCCAAATGGTGGAGTAATCTATTACTGTGGATTAACAGGATGTAGAGAGAAAATAACAATTATAGGGAGTGTGATTAGGCTGAGAAGGACACCTGGAAGCTGAAGACCAAAATGACCATGAGAAAGTCAACACTGGGAAGTATACAGAAACCTTAGAAATAACAGGAATAGAGGATCTGTACTAACAACTGGGTTATATTAATAAAAATGTCTATATGATATTAATTAATCCATCATAACTATCTCATGTTCTGAAATCATTCAAATAAATTATTATAGATTTCCAAAATAATTTAAAAACTCAGCATCCTTACTGAAATATTAATCTACCTGTCATGAAAGTTTGTCTACAAAAATAAGGCAGCAATTATAAAAATAGGTTATTCTTTAAATTCTTCCAAGAAACAAAGAAACATCACTCAGAGAAATATTTTATTCAGTTCACAGCATCAAAGGTAATAACTACCATTCTGATTTATAACCAAAGGGGAAAAAATAAATGAAAGTTCCTATCTATTATCCATCTATTATCTATCTATCTATCATCTATCTTAATATATTTCTTTTTAAAAATATTTTATTTATTTATTTGAGAGAGAGAGAGAGGGAGCATGAATTGAAACTTTCAATTGAGGTGAGGGGCAGAGAGAGAAGTGGACTCCCCTCTGAGCAGGGAGCCCTATGCAGGGCTCCATCCAGGGACTCTGGGATCATGATCTGAGCCAAAGGCAGATGCTTAACCAACTGAGCCACCCAGGTGCCCCTAAATATATATCTTAAAATACATTAGATCAATTCCTCTAGTCTTAGGAATTTTCATATATATAAGTTTTCATATGTATATGTATATATAATATATATTACATATAAATATAATATAAATTTTCATATATATAAATTTCATATATAACACATTTTTTTATCTGGGATTGAAAAAATAAAGACACTTTAATGAATATATATAAATTTTTTAAATATTTTATTTTTAAGATATATTATATGTTCCTCTTATAAAGAACATTATTTCTAATCATTCTAGCACAGACATAATTACATTTAGATTTTTTCTGAACCAAATATTTTTGGTTGAATTTCCTTTTTAGTGAATAAAATTAGTGACAGAAAAATGAACATGGATATAGAGCAAAATGTGTTTTTTGGCGAGAACTAATTTGGGGGAAGCTCTGGACATAAAAAGATTAGGAGACACAAAATGGGCATTCTAGTGTAAATGATTGCATTTACAAATATTCTGAGAAGTCATGAAGTGAGATGGGTAGTTCTAAAGGGTCATTTAGGACCTTGTAGGACAAAGTAAGGCATTCGTTTATATTTTTAACTATATTGTAAAGATATTAGACCATTTAAAGTAGAAAGATATAATGCATTTGAAAAAATAATTTTCTGAAGGAAGACAAGGGTGGAAAGATTAAGACAAGTTATATTACAATGTATACATTATAATGTGATGTATAACATATTAATATTAAATATTAATACCCAACAGTCAGTACTTGGACAACTGGATATTGAAACACTGCAGAATGAAGTTGGACTTCTAACATACACCATGTACAAAAATTAACTCTAAATGAATCATATAACTAAATGTGTAAGTGCTAAAACTATAAAGCTTGTACGAGAAAATATAAGAATAAAGCTTCATGACCTTGGATTACTTAAGACGCCGAAAGCAAAAGTGAAGAAAACAAAGGGAGAGAAAGAGCTAGTTGGACTTAAAATCTTAAAAAATCATTTTTGGCTCCCAGAACACCATCAAAACAATAAAATCTATCCAAAGAATGAGGGAAAATGTTTGCAAATCGTCTATATGGTAAGGGAGTTATATCCATTATATAAAAAGAATTCTTACAATTCAACAATAAAAAGACAAATAACTCTATTTAGAAAATAGCCAATGGATATAAATAGACATTTCTTCGAAGAAGGTATACAAATGATCAATAAGCATACGGAAATATGATCAATATCATTAGTCATTAGAAAAATGCAAAGCAATGCCCAAGTGAAATACCACTATGCACCCAGAAACATGACTAAAATTGACTATAACAAGTGTTGGAGGGGCTGTGGAAAAACTGGAATCCTTATACATTGCTGATGAAATCGTAAAGTAGTGCAACTGCTTTGGAAAACAATTCAGTAGTTCCTCAAAACGTTAAATATGCAATTATCATACAATCTAGCAATTTCACTCCTAGGTATATACCCAAGAGATATAAAAATATATGTCTACACCAATGTTCACTATAAGAATTAAACATCACAGATATCAAAAGCAAGGTGAAATCCTACAATCAACCAACATCAAACATTTCATGACCCCTCATTGCATCCATAAACATTGCTGTGATTACATATATGATGCCACATGCTCACCATCAAATAAAATGTTTATATTCATAACCTAACTAATAATAAATACAACAAAGTGAAAACATTTGTGATAATGAAAAGATGAAAAACCTAAGAGATGAGTAGTTCTAGAGATACTTTCACCATTCTTCCGAATTGGCCTTGATAGCTGTTTAAATGGCATTTTCTTTGAAGTGCAAAGTTAATCCATGTAAACCTCAAAGAGTTCAGCATAAGACTGGCTTGTACTTCTGAACAAATTTTTAAATGTGTAGACCTCTGGGGATGTGTATGCATGCATGCTGATCTAATTGTGCATGTTAGCTATATACTCTACAAGATAGTTAAAATTTATACAGTGTGTGCTCAGAATGGCATTTGCAAATGGTTAGCACTTTAAAAAAAATATGTATATTTTAACTCGGGCATTTTGTCTTCAACAAAATAGAACTTAAGTATTATAATTGTTGTTCTTTTGTTCTTATTTTTATAAGAGTATTTTAAATAGTAGGAATTACAATATTTTCTTTCAATCTGTTTCTCCATCTGTGTTTAAGTAGCCTTCTTTGTACAGTATGTAGGGATCTTGGCAGAGAAAAGAATGAACAACAAAAATACTTCTTTATTAGTTTACCTACCACAAAGCCTTAAAGGCCCCTGAAATAATGATTGGATGAGCTTGACAGCCAGGAGAGCAAGATGGAATTTGCATCTATTTCTAAATAACACACTTTACTTCCATTAAAAGTTTATCAGAACAATTCATTAAGAGAAGAAAATAGGAGACAGATACTCTCATCAGTACTAGACAGACTTTGAAGGGGTGATTACATATGTATGGAGTTTTTATTCCTTTTTCTGTCATAAATATAAAGTTTATTTGAGAGTTCATACAGTTTTAAAAGGCTGTTAGGAACACAATCACTGTCCTTTTTCCCCTTTTGCCCAAGTGATAAAGGCAATATTTGGAATCAAACAATCTCTACTTTGACAGACCATAGGCCTACTTCCTGAAATGAAGTAACCTAAAAGGGTAAGACATGAAATATCTCCCAAAGTTTCCATATTCAAACAGTAGGAATTGTCTTTTCAAGATATGTCAATTGTAGGTCCCATACACACCTACAAAAATACATAACAAATTTCTACTTCAAGGTTTCTTGTACCATGAAAAATACATTATAAATAAGACTTCAAATCTATAACATAGCCATATATAAAAAAGTATTCCTAATTTTTTTATTTCTTTATTTTAGCTTTGGCATTATTAACAGTATTTTGTTTCAAGATATTATTTTCCTTCCTCCTCAAAGCCATGCACATAACACCTACCTGCACACAGACATACAGAATTATATACACCTACACATATATACAAGCACAAACATATACAAACACACACCTAGAAACATACACATACACAGGCCCCACTCTGGCACTCATATCTTGGATTTTAAATGGAGACTACCATAAATTCAACAGAATGATTTACTCTTGCAGGACCTTGACTTTTGAGTAGACATTCCTTGGTTCCAAGTCCAGCATTTGCTCTCTTGCTAGCCTACTTCCACAAATGGAGGCTCAACATACCTTAGCTTTCTCTAGCCATTTGATGTTAGATGTATCATTTGGTTCAGTACCTAGATTACTGTTAAAGGTGGACGATTTTTAGATATTTTACTGAACTTGCTGGAATTCTCAAGTAAAGCTTTCAAATATTTTGCTTTTATTTCATTAAGTCCATTTTTGGTTTTGAAAATAAAACATAATATAAAGCTAAATGTCCCATCTCTTTTTAATTATTAAGCTAATGTAGATACTGCATTCAATGCTTTCAAATTCCAATAAATCACCTAAAATTTAGGGGGCAATGAATTAACATTGAAATTATTTGTTTTTAGGTAAAGCAAAATAAATTTTTTTGTAAAGTCCTGATGACTGGTGTATTTATTACTAAAGACAAGCTTTCCTAGATATTACCATACACTAGTGAACTGTTGCTTTACTTTTTTTCCATCATTGAAAACAAAATAAAATATAATAGAGTGCTTTTACTTCAGAGGTTTTTAGTACACTTGTTCACATGTTCTAAAAGTTTTCGATGGATATAGCAAGTCTTCCATTCATTTTTATTATTTGATTTATTTCATTTTATCTTAAAAGTTGGTAATCTTTATGAAAATATTTTATAAAAATCAGAAATGGAAATCCATATATTATATTGAAAATATAGGTGTTGGTTCATTATTAAGATCTTAATATAGACTTAAATACATAATAGGTATAATTTTTCTAATTATGTCACTATTTAAGATGATGCACAAAACCATATTTCTCTGTAATTTCCTTGTCTATGTGTCTAGTTAGGCCATCATTCTTTTTTTTTTTTTTAAGATTTATTTTATTTGTTTGAGAGAGAGAGAGCATGAGCAGAGGGGGCAGAGAATCTCAAGCAGACTCTGATGAGCATGGTGCCCCAACACGGGTCTCAGAAACCAAGAATTGGACCCTTAACCAACTGCTCCACCAAAACATCCCCAATCATTCACTTTCAAAAATGAAAACAAAAACAAACCCTGAATCATATAGATAGTATTTTATTATCTTTTATGTTCCTTATCACTGATGACTCATTAGAATTTGGAAATCTAAGAAATAAAGTGCTAATTTCCCCTGAGCTATGATGGTATGCTTTATTAGAGCTATATTTTAATTATTTACCCTATTAAAGAACATGGTAAAACATAGGCAACATGTTTTGACAATTTTGTTCTTGGAAGAAAATAGTAACAAAATACCTCCTCACAACACACTTCGGCTATTAAATCTTGGCTATAGAACTAGGTCAGGGAATTAAAAGTCATAGGTTAGTACAATTTTACCAGTTCACTTTGACTTTGTTTTCACTTAAACATTTTTCATGAGATTTATGGATATAATCTAAGAAGTCAGGAGTCCAGAGATTGTTACGGTGTATAAAAGTGCTGGATTTCCATTATAAATCATTCTGCCACAGAGAATTCTAGATCCTAGCGCCCTTCTTTCTTCTCTAGCTTACTCTTTTCTTGAGTGATCTCATCTAGAGTCTTAAATTTATTAACTTTAGGCTCATTATATACTCAGCACATACACACAAACATACACATTTTTCAACCTTAGGATCTGGACTTCTATATCTCATTCTTTACCAGACCCATTTATTTGAATGTTGTAGTGGATATCTGTTTTTTATTTTCTCCCTGCCAAGAATTCCTTCCCCCTGACTTCTAATAAAAGTATTCTTTTACTTTTGGAAACCCCCTAAGTAAACAGAATAACTCACATTTGCCACCACAAAGAAAAGAAGGTGATCTTAGTAAGGTTAGGATGATTAGTCACAGTTTCTTCTTTAATATCTTTAATATCTTCTTTAATATCCTTCTTTAATAGTTTCTTGTCTTTAATATTGGTACTGTCATAGGTTGTTGTTTTTTTTTTAAATCAATTAGTTGTATCTTGCCAATTATACCAGTATTACACCAAGGAGTGATTACAAAGAGTGGTTATGTTAGGTTAAAATAATTACAGAATGAGTCGGTAGTATTTTCTCAGCATTCTCAACAAAATCAGCCCTTGCCAGGATTCTAAATGTTGCCATGCATTGCGGTATATATCAAGGGCCAAGCTTCAGTTTATTGTAGAGTCCAGATCTCTAGAGGATGTATCCATATGCTTTGTTTCATACTGCAAAACTGTAAGTGCCAGTGTTCTCATTGTGTTTCATCTTTAAGCAATGCCCATCTTTTCCCCATCAGCAAAATCCTGGTAAGTTAAATAGCTTTCTAACCCCAACTTACTGCACTACTTGATATATCTGTTTGTGTTTAGCAGTGGGACTTTGGCAGTTAGAAAGCACCTGTACAAATTACACTTTTCATTTAGAATTCCCACAGAGGGGCACTGGGTGGCTCAGTCATTAAGTGTTTGCTTTCAGCTCTGTCATGATCCCAGGGTCGTGGGATCAAGCCTCACGTTGGGCTCCCTGCTCAGTGGAGAGCCTGCTTCTCCCTCTCCCTCTGCCTGCCGCTCCCCCTGCTTGTGCTTGCTCTCTCTCTGTCAGATAAATAAATAAAATACAAAAAAAAAAAAAAAAAAAAAGAAGAAAGAAAGAAAAAAGAAAAGAAAAAAGAAGGAAAAGAAGAGAAGAAAAGAAATTCCCATAGACTTCATGAGGGGGACTTTAATTCTTCCATGAGCTTCTTCTTTGTGGTTCACAAGACCCTATACCATTGTCCTTGAGCTGCTTTCGTTCTCTCCTAGAGATACCATACTTATCAGCCCCTCCTGGGTCAGTGCACATTCTCTGTTTCATCTTTATTCTTTAGATGCCATTTAACTATTTATTGTCTGTTTAGCCATTATTTTAAACTATATTTTAAACCAAAGTATCTTCCGGGATCATTCTGTCTCTTTCTCCTGAAAGACTTTTCTAAGTATCCGTTATTAGCCAGTAAGTCTTTTTTCTCAGAATGTCTCCATTCATTAAAGGCAAATGTGGTTTTTATGGGACATCTAGACAAGGGCCAATTTTATCCAAATCACTATTAGAGCATTTTGACCAATGTTGGTTTATTCAACAAATATGCTGCTGTCAAGGAGTGCTTATTGAGTATATTTAGGGTATAAATTTTGGACCACAAAAGTGCCATTTAAAATTCGAACTTCCCTTAGAGGGACTCTGTACTAGCTTGCCTGCATTGTTTAGGGAAGTGCAAATTGATGGCGCCTCCTGGTTTATCTGGTTACACAGCTGGTTTACGTTACATGATCAGTTGGATATAAGAGACTCTCCAGTAAATTTGTGCCAGGGTGCCTGCTCACCTGAAACTGAGATATGTCTCACTCATCTAATTGGTTCAAAATCCCAAAAGAAAGAGCATCCAGTGTTGCTGAGAAAGGACTCTGGTGAGCAGTGCTTGGCAGTTTGTTGGTCTGTGTGATTGCCTGCTCTCCCTTTCCTCTGTTGTGCTATATATATCCTTTACAGGTATTAAAGGCTTGGATATGTAACACGTGTGTCCTTTAAATTATTGTACACTGAGTAAATGATGGAAAATTCTGAGGAGTAACTAGTTTTAGGCATAGCTCAAACCAAGAACTTAAATGACTTTCTTGATTTTCCAAGTTTTGAGGCAATCTCAGAAATTTTTTTTTAAATCTCCTCATCCAAATTCTATCCAAAAAAGATTAGGATGATACTGAGTTCCCAGGATAGTAATATATGGTATGGTAGTAGACATCCATATATATATTTGAGCTTGAAAATGCCAAAGAGCTTCCCATAGGTACCCTCAGTAATCACTGTGACCTTGTCTGAATCATCTTTTCTCTCCAATATATATAATAATATAACAATATGCATTATTATATTCACTGTCCCAATTGGTCTTGAGGGCTATCCCAAAGTAAAAGAAAATCTTTATTCCAGAAATAAGGGGGAAGATATGCTTGGCAGGAAAAATAGTTAAAAAATGCATTTCTGCTGCAACATTCAAATAAAAAGGTCAGGTAGAGAATGAGATATAAGAGTTTGGAACTATCAGTGGTAAATATATAAGTGGTAAATATATAATCATGTCATGTCATACATAAACTGATATTGATTTCCATTTGCTGAATGTTCTTTCCCCTTATTGTTTTTTTAAGTTTTTATTTAAATCCAGTTAGTTAACATACAGTGTTATATTAGTTTCAGGTGAAAAATGTAGTGTTTAAGACTTCAATACAACACCCAGTGCTCATCACAACAAATACACTCCTTTATCCCCATCATCTGTTTAACCCACCCCGCCACCCACCTCCCCTCTGGTAACCATCGGTTTGTTCTCTATAGTTAAGAGTCTGTTTCTTCTTTCCTCTCTCTCTTTCTCTCTCTCTCTGTCCCTTTGCTTGTTTGTTTTGTTTCTTAAATTTCACTTTTATCCTTACATTGAATCCACAATAGCATGGTCTATAGGAGTTAGGACATATGACATCAGAGGTCAAATCATGGACTCTTTGGAATTCTGCCTACCACAATTATTCTATCTATCTTATGGTCCTGACTACGGTCCTGAATAAGGTTTACTTTCTCTCCTTTGTCCATATATGCCTCCTTTATATTTACCAAATCTTAGACTTCTTTTGGACAAGGCTGGATGTGGGTGAAATTTCATTAGCAACCAATTTAAAACAAGAAAGTGCCTAAAGTTTAGTAAGTGTATTAGGGAAAAAATGCAAAGATTGTAAATAAATCAGCAAATTCTACTAAAATATTTCAACCCTCCTTAAGGTCATAATAATGCTTACTGGCCTCAACTTTGGTCTTAAGTGTTATTGAAGAATGTTGTCTGGACTAGCAAGTACAACATTTTCAAGATTATTCTTGTATCGGACAGATTAAAGATAGGGAGAGAGACAAGTTCCAATCTTCCTATTCTCTATTCTATTTCTGGGACAACCCATTTATACTTCTGAACATTCTCCCTCAAGGAATACTGTGTCATATCTAAAAGACAATGACAATGACTTTGGATTTCAGCTCTTCTGGATCCCTCGGCTCCTTTGTAACATGTGTGTGAAGAATAAGGGACTTGGAGAAGAATGGTCAGAGCAGTTGGGGTCTCTTGCATCTTCTGCACAGAATGACTATAATTCTAACTGGGGCTTTTTAAAAAAGCCACCCTGTCTCCCCCCGTGTGTCAGAGCATGGCCAGTTTTCTATTTGTATACGTCACCGCATATTGCATCAGAAGTTGAAATTTATTCTATACATATATATATTAATGTTTATATATTTATATTATATATTGTATTATATTATGGTATTGCATATTATAAACACATATCATACATAAATATAGAAATAAATTACATATTATTTATATAACATATATTATATTATATTATGGTATATATTATATGTATTATGTGTACATATATCCTTGAGCTCAGTGAAAGATTCCAGTTGAAATTGATTGTTATTTTCTATTTACAATTTAGATACTATTCAGGCTAAAGAATTTATATGGTAATATGAATATTTTTTTGATTTTTCTATTTAATTTAACCAACTCATGACTTTAAATACTAGATCTTCCATCTTTTTCTTTATTACACCCTCTACTCCTTCTTACACATTGGTTAATTCTTTATGACTTCAATCATTCACTTTCTTGTTTCATTTTTCTTATTATAGTGTTTCCTTTAACTTATTGCCTTTTATTACCAACATCCTATCTGATGAATATACCTTTTCCCTCTGGTTTAGACTTTTAGTGGAGAAGATGTACATTAGGAAATGTCACTCTTAAGACAAAAATGTACTTTGAGAAGAATGCAAGTTCTTTTCAAGCTTTTTTACAAGACTCACCCACATTTCTACTGATCCAAGTCAAAGGTAGACCTCACACATATATCATAAAAATTCATGATCCAAATCTTATCATTGGAATCAGTATTTATCAACATACACTTTGTGCCTAGCACCAAAATTTTAAGCCTAAAATACTTGAAAAACAAAACAAAAAGGAATAAGAGATTTTCCCTCTTTTCATGAAATTTGTTATTTTAGAGAAATTAGGAAAGCTAGTCTTATAGCAAAACAATTTGAGATTCATTTAGGTGTCTAGCTAGGTGATTACTGTAGAGATTATAGGTCACAAAAATGTTTATAAGAAGAGAAAATAGCTACGTGTCATAAAATGGAAATATCACAACGAGAATCAACTAAATAAATGGTCCAGTGCAACTAAAACAATGAGAAAAGAAAAGCATCAGACAAAACATGTAGAGACATTGCTTACTTGAAAGCATGGGAATAGGCTGAAAATAAACATTTGAGGATTTTCGGAAATTTGGTTTTATAAAATCTGTTTGATTTGTTCCAAATCTTTACATCATTTCCCTTGATTCAATTTATTTCCAAAAAGAATCCAGATACTGAAGAATAAAGGAAGACAAAGAAATCAGAAATCCTTGTCTGTGCCAAAGAGACAGGTGGACATTTTGTAAGTACCTGGGGGATCTATTAATATCAAAAAGGACACCAGATGTAGCACGGTATTCCTCCTGAGAGTGCTGCAAGAAAAGACTTCCCAAAACCTTTGATAAAAATATGGAGATAACACACACACACACACACAACACAAACATCCTTATCACTATCTATACACCACACACACACCACACACATCTTTATCACTACCTACACACACACACACAGAGTTATCACTATCTACACAACTCACACACATAGACACACATACACTAAAACCTACACTAGACACCAAGCATTACACACATACCCCTACATTCCAAAGAGGTCAAATAACTAAGTTTAAAATATACATTTCCTCCTAGTTTTAAGTGGATCTGTAACTGAAGTATCGGGATCAATAAAAAAAGGACACTTTAAAATAAGTGGCACAGGCAAGTATTCAATCAGAAGAAGAAGTCTTATTAAAGAGATAAATATTATATATACCGTGCTCTCATGGTTGAAGGATTTAAAAAGCTGTTAGGTCAGGAGGGAATTTACAAGCTATAACTCTGACATAGAAAGTTATTTCTTCACTGTGTCTTAAAGGCCATAAGAGTTCGTGGAAATCCCAGGGAGTTGCTTAAGCACTGAAAGAAGTTCAGGTCAAGAATTCCGAGGTGCCAGGCAAAGGGCAACTCTTTTAGTCTAACAGTGGCTTCCTAGTTATGGCAGGCTTACCAGGAGACTGACTATTCTCATTGGCCACGTAGGTTAACTGACTGCAACTGAGGATCTAATGTCAACAAATAGGATCTAAATTCCCAGACTTTGACAAGCTAATGTGAGCATAAAAATCATCTTAAACATTTTAAACATGTTAAAGCCTAAGAGTCTCTGATTCATTTGATCTGGCTTGATCCTAGAAATCTTTATTTATAACAAGTCCCTAAGGTAATTCTTAAAACTGGGCGAGTGTGATCACACATGAAATCGGGGCGCCTGGGTGGCTCAGTGGGTTAAAGCCTCTGCCTTCGGCTCAGGTCATGATCTCAGGGTCCCGGGATCGAGCCCCGCATTGGGCTCTCTGCTCAGCAGGGAGCCTGCTTCCCCCTCTCTCTGCCTGCCTCCGTGTACTTGTGATCTCTCTCTCTCTGTCAAATAAATAAATAAAATATTAAAAAAAAAAAAAAAGAAATCGCTGTTATCATGTGTTTAGCAAGAGGATTATGAAATTAGTGCCTTTACCTAAAATATCAGCCCTGGTTCTCTCCTCCTTGCTCATTTCTGCTTTAGTCCACACCTTACTCATTTTTTTACTTCTTTCAATCTTGGTCTGACTTGATCTGATAGATTGTCAACAGCCTCTCAGACTCATAAAGTTATTATCAATCTACCCTTAAGAAAATCAACTAATGTTTGATAATGCTGCCTTACGAATCCAGTAACTCCCACCAGATTGTTACAAAGAGGTAAGGAAAAAGTGATGCTGTCAAGACTACTGGAGATTGGAAGATGTAGGACATTTATCATTATTTTTGTCTGTCCAGCCTCTGAATCCCCATCCCACATTTCAGAAATCCCTCACCTTTTTAGATAGAGCCTGGCTTCCAACAGAGATGCAGAGAGCTACTTTCTAGCCAGTTTATAATCAGGGCCCAGGCACATGAATAAGGACTCTCCAGTCAGGTCCATCACATGCAGATGGTAGTGGGCACAGAGGTGATGGCTACATCCAGCTTCCAGAAGTATCAGGGACTGTGGTCCTGGAAACATCCATGTGGTATGTATGCTGGTTTTCATTTCTCAGCCTCTAAGGAAGCTCTCACTAGGTACTAATGGAAACAAATATACTGTTCAAACTTCAGGAGCAAAGATGTGGATTAGTACTTTCCTCTCAATTTAATTTCTTTCTCCTAGAACCCATACTTTTCTGAGAGGTGAAATCTTTGTCTTTTGCCTTCTAGTAACTCCCTAAATTGGTATTGGTTGCCCAAATGTCAGTTAGGCCTCAAATCACAATATGAAGCAAATCATAAAGGTAAATAAGTGCTCAGTTTAAAATGCAAACTTCAACAATGTTTATTCTTCCAATCCGTGAGCATGGAATGTTTTTCCATCTCTTTGTGTCTCCCTCAATTTCTTTCATAAGTGTCTTGTAGTTTCTAGAGTATAGATACTTTACCTCATTGGTTAGGTTTATTCCTAGGTATCTTATGGTTTGGGGAGCTATTGTAAAAGGAATTGATTCCTTAATTTCTCTTTCTTCAGTTACATTGTTAGTGTATAGAAATGCAACTGATTTCTGTGCATTGATTTTGTATCCTGCCACTTTGCTTTTGGGTTTTCCACATAAAGTATCATGTCATCTGCAAAGAGAGAGAGTTTGACTTATTCTTTGCCAATTTGAATGTCTTTTATTTCTTTTCATTGTCTGACTGCTGAGGCTAGGACTTCTAGTACTATGTCAAACAATAATGGTGAGAGTAGGCATCCTTGTTTTGTTCCTGACCTTAAGGGAAAAGCTGTCAGTTTTTTCCATTGAAAATGATATTCACTGTAAAATGTCTATATGTCTATGCTGCCCAGAGCAACTTAAATTTCCAATGCAATTCTTATCAAAATACCATTGACATGTTTCACAAAGCTGAAATAAACAATCCTAAAATTTGTATGGAACCAGAAAAGACCCCAAATTGCCAGGGAAATATTGAAAAAAAATTGAATATTGAATATTGAATATTGAAATATTCATTGAATATGAAATATTGAAATATTGAAAAAAATATTGAAAAAAAAAAAAAACCATCACAACGCCTGACTTCAAGCTACATTATAAAGCCGTAGTCATCAATACAGTATGGTATTGGCAAAAAACAAACACATAGATCAGTGGAACAGAATAGAGACCCCAGAAATGGACCCTTAACTTTATGGTCAACTAATAAATTTGACAAAGCAGGAAAGAACATCTAATGGAAAAAAGACCATCTCTTCAATAAATGGTGCTGGGAATATTGGACAACCACACGTGGAAGAATGAAACTAGACCATTCTCTTACACCATACACAAAGATAAACTCAAAATGGATGAGAGACCTCAACTTGAGATAGCAATACATCAAAATCCTAGAGGAGAACATAGGCAGTAACCTCTTTGACATTGGCTGCAGCAACTTCTTTTAAGACACATCTCCAAAGGCAAGGGAAACAAAAGCAAAAATGAACTTCTGGGACTTCATCAAGATGAAAAGCTTCTGCACAGGAAAGGAAACAGTCAACAAAACAAAGAGGCAACCCACGGAATAGGAGAAGATATTTTCAATTGGCACTACAGATAAAGGGCTCATATCTAAGATCTATAAAGAACTTCTCAAACTCAACACCCAAAACACAAATAATCAAGTCATAAAATGGGCAGAAGACATGAACAGACACTTTTCCAAAGGAGACATACAAATGGCTAACAGACACATGAAAAAATGTTAAACACCACTAGCCATTAGGGAAATACAAATCAAACTCAGAATGAGACATCACCTTACACTAGTTAGAATGGCAAAAACTAACAAGACAGGAAACAACAAGTGTTAGTGAGGATGTGGAGAAAGGAGAACCCTCTTACACTGTTGGTGGGAATGTAAGCTGGTGCAGCCACTCTGGAAAACAGTATGGAAGTTCCTTAAGACGTTAAAAATATAGCTTCCTTATGGCCTAGTGGTTGCACTACCAGGTATTTACCCTAAAGATACATATGTAGGGCAAAGAAAGGGCACATGCACCCCAATGTCCATAGCAGCAATGTCCACAATAGCCAAACTGAGGAAAGAGCCGAGATACCCTTCAACAGACGAATGGATAAAGAAGTTGTGGTTCATATATACAATGGAATATTACTCAGCCATCAGAAAGGATGAATACCCACCATTTGTATCGACATAGATAGAACTGGAGGAGATTACGCTAAATGAAATAAGTCAAACAGAGAAAGAGAAATATCATATGGTTACACTCATATGTGGAACATAAGGCATAGAGTGAAGGACCACAGGGGAAGGGAGGGAAAACTGAATGGGAAGAAATCAGAGAGGGAGACAAACCATTAGAGACGCTGGATTCCAGGAAACAAACTGAGGGTTACATAAGAGAGGGGTTTGAGGGGATGGGGTAACTGGGTGATTGGTATTAAGGAGGGCACATATTGTGATGAGCACTGGGTATTGTAAGTACACTGAGTATTGTGATATGCAACTAATGAATTGTTGAACACTACATCAAAAACTTATGATGTAATTATGCTGGCTAGCTGAACATAATAAAAAAATAAAATCGAAGAAAATAAATTCAAAAAATAAATAAAATGGAAATTTCATATTTTCAAATAAAAAACTGATAAGACAATAAGCAATCAGAGAGGATTAACTACTGATGTTTTTTACTGCCAATAACATTTTAAAATTTTTCTAAGTGTTATTTATGTACATTCATCATATTTATTGTTTATAGTGTTCAGGTTCATTTAAACATTGTCAAGATCATTGTTTATGCATTTTTTTAAAGCAGATCATGGTAAGTTTCTGGGTGCTTTAAAGAATATAAAGTTATTTTTTAATTCTCATTTCCACATGCTTTCAATTTAAATTAAAAAGACATCCAACTTGACAAAACCTAAAATTGTATTTAGAAGAAATATTAGAAAAGAAATAAAAAATTAAAAAAGAAGAAATATTCAGTAACAACAAATTGGTTATGCTGATCCTAGTTCCTAAAGTTATAAATGCAGTAGTTATAGAAAGAAGCTTTTGACATTCACTATTTGGCTTGAAGGATTAAAAAACAAAAAGCAAGCATCATTGGCATATTCATAGATTTCCATGTTCTGCCCACCCAGCAGATAGCTCTGCGTGTTGAGGCAGTGGTCCAGGCCTTAGCAGTGAGGTCTCCTGGCCCAGAGTCTATTGTGTAGGTTTGATAGAAATGAACAAACTTATAGTGTCAGTATGCTCTTGACTACAAACAAAACTTACTCATTTGAATGTGTCGCACTCTTCTAGGTGATGGTGGTGGTTGATATTAGTATTACTTTGGATACTAATCTTTTTTTTTTTTTTTTAAGTAACCTACTTATTGGACAAGGTGATCTGGACAAATGCACACAGGAGAATCTGAGATGAAATTATGTTCTAATGTAGGAAGACTGTAGAATATAAAATGATGCATATACGGGGAACTTCTCTCACTAAGTAGAGCTCTGTTAACTTGAGAGAGTCCAAAGAATTTTAAGTGACTGAGAAAAAGCACTGCATTCATAAAATAATTTACGGATATTTCCCTCAGTGGTTGCTTTATAAAAACTCTTTAAATGGTTGCATTTTATTTTTATTATTACTAATAATATTTTGATCAATAAGGGAAAAGAAACACATCTTCAGATAAAAAGTATTGTTTTGTTTATAAGTCAGATTTCTTCTACATGGTTTCCAGTGTTACCTTTAGTTATTACTGTGGTAGGCTTAATTGTCTTATAGTTGTCCTGGTAGTAACAGATGATTTTCCTATTTAGCAATGTTTTCTCTTCCTTTGTAAAATTCTCTTCTTCTTTACCTCATCATTGTACTATTAATAGATGAGATTCTGAGCAGCAAACAAAGATTGGACCCAATTTCTACTTAGTCAGTGGCTTGGTAACACTTGGGCATTGTGTTTTCTGGGTGATAGAGATAATTTAGATTATTTAAATTTAAGTGATTAATGAGTTAGTCAAGCTGTGCAATATTTTCTTGTCTCCCAGTTCACGTACAAGGGACTGTCTAGAATGTTCCCATCTCAGAGGGCTGAGGGAAATTCTTGGTCATTTCATGAAAAACAGATTTACACATTTATGAACCTGTTTAATTTGTAAACGGCCACTAGGGGATCATGATGCATCAAACCTGAGATAATTTATATGTTTTAATAAGAAAAAATGAACTTATATGATATAATCTTTAGTTTATATAACTTGGACCCGTCCAGGAGAATGTTTGCATGCTTATTGCTTTGTAATATGTTCATTAAAGAATATAGAAAACTTCTGAGTGAAATGAGGAAGGAAACATTGGGTGTTACCAATGCCAAATAATCACGGGCACAGAATAGAATCTATAGAAGAAGGCAAAGTGGTGACCAAGCTCAGCAGAACAGATATCCCTGCTGGGACAAAGGACAGGAGTGTTTTCATACACTTCTTAGAAATTTGGAGCCATTTGAGTAGAGAGAACTATCATCGAGACTTGAAAAACTATTACAAATTAATATCTGATTTTTATTTAATTAAACTCAAATAAGAAAATAAGGAGATTTTACTGAAAATTCCTTTCAATTATTGTCTGTCTTCTGGAGTTTTAAAACTTTCATCCATTACTTTTGATCAAGTTAGTGTCTGGCTAGGAAAATAGTAGTCTATCTTGATCTTTGGCCCCAAATATACCTACATATGCTTTTTGTTTCTGAACACCTAGGGATTTCCTGAAAGTAGGAAATATTAAGAAGGGGGAAAAAGATATTTTAATTTTTTAGAAGAAAGAAAGGAAGGTGCTTTATGACAATATTTGAATAGTTTGATCCTATGATATAACTGGAGAGGTCTCCATTATTGTGTTCTTTTAATGTACCTTATTCACCCCACTATGTCTCTTATTTCTTTCTCTCTAGATACAAAATTTCTTCCTGCATGTTGTGGTTCCAAAAATTTCTGTGTCGCAGTATATAAATATAAATGTCAGATATGTTCATGAGTGCCCTGCCAAATTGCGCATGTGTGTTAGTATTAATATATTGTCTCTCTTTTAACTATATATATATGTTTGTTTATGTAAATTTTCCTAGGAAGAGTGTTAATATTTTTCATCAGATTTTAAATGTGTTCAGAAACAAAAATGAAATTTAAATTAAGACCTATAGAAATTGTGAAGAATCAACATGTCACCTAGCCGTACAATTTAGAAGTCATACCTGCAGTTGAAAGTTAAGCTAGAAGAACAGTATAAAATGATCATACTTGGAAACATGTAATCTTAAAGAAATAGAAAATTTCCTAGGCTGGAATATAACTTAATGAAACTTTTACAGATGTAGGAAAAGAATATGTCTTTTGAAACGTACTTGGTCAAATAGGCAAGTATTAGCATATGCATCCATCCGCTGCCCAAGAGAGAGCCCAAGACCTTGGACTGAAAAATTCCATCTGCTAGATGCTGATGTAGAAATTGATGTGAGCAGAAGCTATAGACTGGACTTTGTACTTAAACACTTTACTCATGAAAGAACTTCATTTTGAAAAAAAAAAGTCTTTGTTGCTAAAAAATTTCACCAATGTTCAATCTTTTTGTAGTCATCAGTTTCTAAATATTAATTTTTTAAACCTATAGAAGCTGAGGACCATTCCTACCAAGAATTCACAAAGGTTAATCTCACATTTAGGAAACCAAAGATAGCCAGCCACTCTAGACAAAGGCCTGGCATTTGGGGAGTTCATTTCAACCTGCAAGACTCTCCTAGAGAATAAGCTCTTTAAATTAGTTTCACATGATTTAGCCAAAAACACTTGCTCATGCAAATTATTCACTTAAACATACAAGAAGTATTTTTTAAGCATCTATCACTATGAATAGGTGTTGGGGATACAGAAACAGAATGTATATGGTCCATGGACATGACACTTAGAATCTTTCCTTATCCATTTCTTACTGTCCCAGTTAAAGGAAAAAAGGTATGATTATTATTAAATGGTGTGCTCTGGTTATTTTTAATCTAAAAGGGGCAAAGAAATAATTACATCCATTTTGTTTATATTGAATAGTATCTACCCAAATACAATTTTATCAAAGACACTAAAATAATACTTTTAATTACTAATTTTTATGGGCTTTCTAAAATGTAAGAGTCATTTATTGCTGTTCAGAATAAACAACTGGCAAAGAACAGAAACCCTAAAATGTAGTTTTGGAGATATGTTATGAAATCCTTCTTTCATACAAATAGTTCCTAAACTACTTGATTGAAAAGTGAAACAAGTATGAGGAATAATTGGTCAAAGTGAGTTCAGTTAACAAAAAAAAAGTAATTATATATTTCAGTTGTTTAATACACGATAAGCACTATTTAGCTAGACAATTTTTATATTTATAAAATTATTCTTTATAACCTTTGAATCTAAAGTTCAAAGAGAAAGATGGCTATTGAAAGAGTGAATAATAAAACTAATGCCTTTCCCTTGATTATTCTACTTCTTGGTTATTAAGATCATTATTATTTTAAATAGCTTCTATAATTTACTCATTGAACTACCAAATATATAAGATAACATTACAGATCAGATTCCACTAAAGAATTATTCTGTAATAATATAAATATTTACAGCAGCACTTGTGATTTACCTTGCTCTCTATATAACATATCACTTTACCAATGTAAGACTCACCATTGGGGCGCCTGGGTGGCTCAGTCATTAAGCATCTGCCTTCGGCTCAGGTCATGATCCCGGGGTCCTGGAATCGAGCCCCACATCAGGCTCCCTGCTCCACGGAAAGCCTACTTCTCTCTCTTCCACTCCCCCTCTTCTGTTCTCTCTCTAGCTGTGTCTCTCTCTGTCAAATAAATAAATAAAATCTTTAAAAAAAAAAAGACTCACCAATAACTTAGATTCTATTCTACCCTTTCTACTGGACTTCTTGAGCAAATAATTTTAAATATTTGTATCTCATGATATTTAAAGGTTATTTTACATTTTATTTGCCATTTTTATTTTAACAATGACTCAACATTATGTGGTATAATATTTCAAATGTACCATTTGGATATCCCTAAGCATTTCCATCGAGTTCATTCTGGAGAAGATATGTTTATATTATTGTACAAATACCCTGTTAGTCTAGTACAAGTCACTGAAAGTCACTATTTTGAAAATATAATTCTGGGAACATTCTCTCTTCGTGTTCTCACTAAACTCTTTAAAATTCTATATTTCTTTCTAAAGGATTATTGACAAAAAGAAATTATCAGGCGAGGGTTTGTGAGTATTATGTATTCATTGTTCTTTCTGCACAGATCCTTGATTACCAGATAAATATTGGTTCCTGTCTTCTTTGAGCACCTTTCATCCTCTGCAGTATAATTTTATGTTAAGGTTTAGAGACACCACAATTGAATAGCATAAATCTACTCATTATATCATTTAAGCTTTGACTTTCTATTGTAGCCTGTGGGAAAGAAGGCTTTTCCCTACTCTGCAGTCTAAATTTAAAATCTAGAAATATGACCAGATGTTCTCATTAAGGATTAAATGAATACCATACATGTATATCATTTTTTCTTACACATAATATGCCGTGCAATTTTAGTTTTAATTAAATATGGATTTTGTTACTTAGCTCATTCTCCAGATAGCTACACTAACTGTAATAATATTCTTAGTATTCTCCAATGCCACTGAACTTTTATAGAGTCACTGTCTTGCTGTGAAACCTTGACGAGAAATGTACAACATTTATGATCTCTTCATGCAATGTAAGAGCTCCTAAAATAAAATATCCCCTGCAAAATGAAACCCTTTAAGTATAAGTAGCATGGGAAAAATACATAAGATTTATAAAATGTATATATTATGATTGAGACAAAGGAGAATATTTGTCCATCTTCTCACAGGTATTCTTAAAATATGTTCTAGAATGAATATAATGACATAACTCTTGCTCAGGCTTCAGTGTAAGGTCCAGAATGAAGTAAACCCCGGTTCACTGAGACATCTGTAGTCACTTATTATTTTTCATAAAGTCATTACAGAGCATCAATCATGTGCCTGACATTGTGTTGAGGCGTGGGTTATCAAATTAGAGGACATGCGTATGCCCTCTAGTGTGCAAACAGGCAAAACAAATTAGCAAAGGATATTATCATTATTAAAGTAGATGCATGTACAAAATACTAAAGAAGTTTCACAGAGGAGTAGTAACTGAGCTGGTATTGAAAAAACACTTGGCCTTTTGCCACATGGATGAGCCAATAGGGAGGAAAACATATTTACCCAGAGAAAAGAGACATTCTAGCATCCAGTTAATGTTTAGAAGCAGGAACTTTGAGATCACATTTTCTAGGTTCAAATACAATTTCACAACTTACCGAAAACTTGGTAAAAGTTATGTAAATTCTCTATGCCTGTTTCTGCATTTGTTAAATAGAAAATACATCATAGAGTTATTAGGAGCGATACCATGAGTCATTATATGCAAAGTGCTTAGGATAGTTCCTTTTTAAGTGTGTGCTAGATAAAGTTAGAAAACCTAGTTTTCACAGGGTGCCTGGCTGGCTCAGTCAGTACAGTATGCAAACTTTGATCTTGGGGTTGTAAGTTCAAGCCCCATATTGGGTGTAGAAATTACTTAAAAATAAAATCTTTTTTAAAAAAAGAAGGAAAACTTCAAGTTTTCTGAAATATAAAACTTAATAAATGAATTGATGAGACAGAGTGGCCAGATAGTAATCATTTTAAATGCCTTTAAAAAGGTATATAGAAAAGATATTTTGAGCAGAGGAGTAATGTGGTAGATTAAAGATGGTTCAAATTCTTTGCCACTTCTCCCATTTGAGAAGTGAAGTCGACTTATTCTACCCCTTTTATAACTAGGTTAGTCTTAGTAACAACATTGATGAAAAGAATAAGGTAGAAGTAATATGTCAGTTGCTGGTCCCATGCACTAAGAGACTACCAGAATCCACTTCAAATTCCTTGAAACACGTTCTCTTGGAATCCTGAGCTTCCCTGTATGAAGCCTGACTATGCAACGAGGCCCCTCATAGATACTCTGCTTATCTGAACTGGGCTCCGTCTTTCGACTGTCCCTATTGAGGCACTAGATGTATGAGTGAAGCTGCCTTGAATCCCACAGACCAGAACATCTGTCCCTGAACACCTCACAATGAACTCCATCAATGTGACATGTAAAAGAGGAATCATTCATCTCATCACTGCCCGGAATTCTGGACCAATAAAATCATGAGACATTATAAAAATGGCCATTTTAGGTCACTGGGTTTTG